>CM041785.1:35095517-36345517 GCA_023375725.1 Nephotettix cincticeps
GGGATAACTGTGAGTTTTGAACGTTTACTATATTAGTAGGGATAAGTTTGTTTTTATTTTCGGAGAGCAAGGTAGATAAGAGTTTGTGATAATGATTATTGCAAAAAAAGTGTTAACCTAGTTATGTAATCTGATTTTCAAAAGCCAATAGCACCATCAGTTTTTCTTGGTTTTAAATTATTAGCTTATTTAAAGAATATGATATTTAGATTTTAATTGTGGACATTTCCCACCATAATTTTTAAGTAAAACAAAGTTTCATGATGTTTTGGGATCTGGAATCTGATCCCTCAGGTGAGCTGGTACCTAAAACATAATACAATTAGTACATAATCTGGACTAAGCCGGTATAAAGCTGAAAGAAAAAAAGTTTTAAGCGGTCAAAAAACTTGCAAACAAAAAATTCGCTAACAATTACAGACATTAGAATTAAACACGTCCACTGGTCACAAAGATTCAAAAACAAATGATTCAAGTCCCATGGAACCGAAAAAAATGGCGGCGACAAAAAAAAACCTGAAACTCAGGCAAAGAGTGTCTAACAGATTTTGTTATTCAAATTCTTCCATAAACGTTTTGAAACTTTGTTTTACTAAAAAATCGTGATGAAAAATGTCCGCAGTAAAAAACTAAATAATATAAATCCACCATCACCAATAATAAATTTCAAAGAAAGAATAATAGGTATGTTATGTTTTCATATTTAGTGTGGTGACATATGGAAAGGTAGCTTTCGATATTGTTGTAGAAATTTAAACTGATAGAATCTCTATTTAACAATAACTATGTATATCAGCAGCAAGGCATGACAAGCTAATGCTTTGTGAAAGACTGTGATATTTTGTTAGATCATACCTACATATGTCTGAATAAATTTCTCATTTGACTATTTTGTAGAGGCCACAAAATTTTGTTTTTAGACTATTTCACGGGACGCTGATATTTCTATTGTTATAAACTTGCTGTGAATATTCTTTTGCAAACTAAATAATATACTGCAGGTATTTTAACTATTATTATTTTAGAAAAGTTTATTATTTTTATTTTAATAAAATGTTTCATTCTATAAACACAGCATTTATTTATAAATTCTTTTAAGGTATGGATTTGGAACAAAGAATACAAATGTTTCAAGTATTAATGAATTAGTTATTTTAACGTTATTTTATTTTGGTTTTTAATGTGAGAAATATTTTTAATACTCAATAAAGAATTTATTTTAAACATTTGTTTCTATTAAGCCTACTAGATTATGTAACGATGTAACACTCAATGTAACGAATTACTTGGTATAACATATTATTTTTCAATCCCCTCGAAAACATCATACAACTCAATAGAACATTTACCTCTATGTAACAAATATTTATTGTGTTTGTTAGTAATTTTCTTACCCCTGAATAACGAATATCCAAAGTAAGAAACCCTTACATACCAAACATAATCTCTTTATAACGCATTCCCACGGTCGTGAACCCCTGTATAACATATTTTATTCTTATCTTGGTAATCACTCGAGCCAAGCTTCAAGTCTAGACTTGAAAACTTTTCATTTCTTAGTGCCTTTAAATTCAGTAAATCAAGGTTCCACTGTCCAATTGCAAAGCTTTTTTGCATCAGAATCTACCTAACTACTTCTAGCCCAAGTGTATTCCTAAAAGTTATTTATTGGTTGTCCCTTAGTATATGAATCAAGTCATGATGAATGAAAGCATCTAACTACTTCTGAAACATTTAATTCCATAATTAATTTCATTCACTAACGTTAATTATAATTTCATACTTTAAAATAATAATAACAATTTCATAGATAAATTTAAATAACCGATATTTTACATTAGAGTAGCCTAGTAAGATTTAACTATTGGAATACACAAGTGCACCATTGCATTACATTCGCCTTACAGCAATAACATTAAAGCTCATTCGTAAACAGTTATACTATTGATCCCATGAGGTGAGACGTCAGTGTGAGAGGCCTTGACGTTGACAAGATACTAACGTTACACTAACTTGTATATTGCCGAGAAGTAATATTTACAGTTACAGTTAGTACTTACTTGTAATATTTTTTTAACTTTGCATTCAAAGTTTTCATTAATAATTTATTACTATTTATATTTTTTTTTTTTTTTTTTTATTTACCTTTAAAAAAAGGATGGATAAATCTAGTTATGGGTTTAGGCTTATTGTCTTCTTTCAAGTTGTATTTTTCAAGTATTTTTTTTAATTATTTAAATTAAATTTTTTTTATAATTAAATTAATATTTTTTTTTTAATTATAAAATTTCATTTTTTTTGACTAATATCTATAAAACTATACCGTAATTATTATCTCTCTGACAATATAACCGAGTTAACAACAAAGTACAGAAAGTGCAATACAGTTACTTCTTGATATTTTCCCTGTAAAATAATTACAGAGTTTAATCAAATCTGTGCAAATCTCTCCAGATAAATAGCTACTTATTTCTAAATAATATAAGGAACATTATTTTATTTATTAATTTATTTATTATTTATAATTTTTTAAGTGATTATTTTTTTTTTAATTTAAATTAAATTTAAATTTTTTTAAATATAATTTTAATTTTTTTAATATTTTTTGTATTATTTTTAATTTCAATATGTTTTTATTTATTATTTGCAAATATGATTATATATTTTTTTTAGTTTTGGTGATATTTTTTTTTTAATATTTATATTATTTATAATAGTATGGTGTTATTGTTGTAATTAGATTTTTGTTTTTAATTTTTTTTATTGTATTTAGTTTTTTTTATTATCATTAGTATTATAAATAGTTTTATTTTAATGGTTTTAGCTGAATAAAATTTAGGTTCAGACTAGCTAGGTTTTCTATAGTATTTTAAAGATAAACTTGTAAAGAATGAATTAAATATTGTATTGAAATATTTCTTGTTTAAATAAAGTTTAATAGTTTTTTGCTACTTTTTTTATTTCTAATTAAATTAATGATGATAAAACTAACATATTTTAATTTTAATTATAATCTTTTAAAGTAAATTGTTTGTTGGGATCTTATATATTTTCTATTAGATAATTAGTTATCATTGGCATCATTCTAACTTTTCATCCAAGTAATAAATAGAACCATCAATATTGCAAAATCACATTCATGAGTGTGTTGTTTAAGATATAACTTGAAATTGATCTAACATTTGCAGATTTGCCTCTTTCCATTTATCTAAAACTCTTTAACCAAATTTAGTTGAAATTCAGTTTTGTATTTAAATTTTTCAATACAATTTGCACAATTTCATTACTCTACTGTATCTCAAAGATTATTTTAAATGAAATTTTTATAGCTACTGAGACATTTCCTCCTGTTTCCATGTATATGCATATAAAATGTAGCAGCCTCATGAAAATGTTTCCTAAGGAGATTACATCTTATTTGATTCAATAATCTCTTAGATTAGTTACACGATATTAGGTATAAATAACTAACTATGGTTTTGTTAATTATTAATTTAACAAAAGTTCTTACTATATCAACTCGAAGGTTCGTATAAAATGTACTGCAATAAAAGTTTTCACTTCATGGAAGTGGTTATAAGTTATTTTTATCCTCAAAGTTAAAAAATCATATTTCATATGATTTTTCTTAGTCTCAGAACTGTGATTGATAAAAGTATATTATCATTAAATTAATAGTCTTATAAAAAATAAAAGTGAGCTATATGAGTTTAGCATCCGATGACGTGTATACAACTTATTCGTTAAAGGCAACGTTATCAACCTGTCTTAGATCACAATTGTGGTGAAGTTCAACGTTTGAATATCATGACGACTCGTTACGTTCAGCCAATTAAGAGAGGCCTAGAGAGAGAAGTTATATTCTTTATGTTACGGTAGCGGAATCTAGAGAGTTTCCTTTCATAGTGTGACGGGGAGCAAGAAGATGGCAAGCCAAGAGGTCGTGTTGACGAAGATATTGGAATCAGATTACGAGCCAGACTTTTTCGACGAAGTATTTTCTGATTATCAACATTCATAGCGTTGTTGCCAATAAACCATAACACGTCTGGTGTGTTTTTGTCAGCAACATGATTCGCACCTAGCTTGTTGTTGTCCTTTCCACTTTTAACGCTTTCTTTCTCGGAATCATGATCGGACCCACAGAGTATTCCATCACTGGATAAGCTGGATCGGACCAAATCAGGGGCAGTCTTGTACTGTTCGCACTTGGCCTGCGGGTACGATGACAGCTTCCTCCGAGTCAGGAATCCTCTTGTTTTAAAGGTGTCGTTGGAATGGCTCTGGAGTTGGTCATATGCTTTGTTCAAGATGTCTGGTTTAAGCTGACCGTTGATGTCGTTGAGTTGACTCCGGAGCGAGGAGAGGGTAGAGGAGTTGAACTGAGACGCTGAGTGTTGTTTCTGAGGGTAGAACGTCCTCCCTTCAAACTGCACCTTGTCCAGCAAGTGCCGTTGTCACACCTCCTGTAGGAACTTGAGTGGGCAGACTCCTTGCCGGTTGTCTCCATTCCGAATCACCACCATTCCGTCCAGCTCCTCCCCTATTTGTATCACAATCTGAAACAGTATCAAAGTCTATTATTTATTTATTTCCTCTATTCTTCAATCTTTTTATTTTATCGCCTAACAGCATTTTTTATTTGTAGATACTTTTTTGGTTTTAAATCGGCTCAGTTTTCAATTCGCAAAGTTTATAAGAGTCTTGTGGATATTGACACCAAAATCTCTTAAACTCAATTAAAAAAAACACATGTATGGACAACACCAATCCACATCACTTATATTACAATTACTAATGTTTGTAACAAATTTTGTTTAAAAAATATTATTCAAACTATGGACGAATTAAAACGAAACATAAAGTACCAAGTACCGTAGTTTGTTAAATTTGATGAAATTTTCTTTAAATACCAATTTTTATTCCTTTCCAATTTTATTAAGTTCAGTCTTTTTTTAAACCAAGTTGGTCATTAGAATATAAAAACATAAAACGTCTTAAAAAAGATTAAAGTAAGGAAGTTTCCCCACTTTCTCATCCCAGGACTTTTTGAACTAGGCCATTCTCCCGGAACCATATTGCACATTACTCCAGGCTAGTCCTAGTTGGTTGGAACAGTATCACTTAGTGAAAAGCCATTGGTGATTGACTGGATTTGAACCTTGGACTTTGGGCTCTAAGACCCTCCGCTCTACCCCCAGACCAGTGTGCTCCCAAAAAAAGTGAGACTGGGTACAGCAATATTAATTTGTGCTGAAGAAAAGAAGGAATATCATATTAAAGAAAAAACATATTCTTAAACATTACAGGTAGCTCTACACAAGCGGGCATCACGAAGCAACGTGAGCCCGTTGTCTCCATCCGAGACCTGCAGGTTATGTGTAACTTGCAGTGGCTTCTCTCCTACCCCTAATTTAGTCACGTACTTCGAAGGGAAGTAACCAATCCTACCAAGACACTTGCCTTTCCACCAATCCTGGTCCGACGTGTCTATTACTGTCACTTTATACCCAGCTCTGAAAATGAATCAAGTGAAAATTATTAGTTAAAAAATAAATTTAATTCCTGATATGAATGGACGCTATTAAACCTTTAAATGTAGTACAATCATAGTAAGTGTATATATAAATAAATGGATCCCCCAAAAACATTCCAAGTGACAAAAACCTAGTTTCGAGTTAATCTAGTTATCAAGCGTAGAAAGTTGAATTGTGGAGTCCCACGGATTGCGCCAATTCTGACAGACAAAATCAGGGCTTCAAACTCAAATATCTTAAAAACCAAATATACCACAGTGTAGTTTGTCGCGCGATAATCCTTTTCACACAAACCTTTTTCCACTAAATTCGTTTTTGAAAATTTTGTCGCTGGAACATCGCATCGGGGGCCCATAATATAACATTATGCCAAGGCAAAATAGACTAACAAGGCGAATGTACATATGACTTTTTTATGAACGTTGTGAAACATAAAAAAACAAAAAAAATAGGTCTTACTACATACTAAGTGCCTTTTAAATACTTTGTTTTTAGGACTATAAGTATAACAAAGACTTGTGACATTTTTATGCGTAACATATTCAGGATTTTTGAATCGCTGATTGGACCAATAACAAATTATGTTTAGCAATAATTAAAGAAAAATTAATACATATCTACAATCACATTAATTCTTATAATAATACCATTGTATTTGTCCTGAAATCAATCACCCATTAGACATAATATAAGATGTTTTTATTACAGACCTGAACATTTTGTGTGTATGGTTAAATATGATGATTGCGTCATTCTTAGATATCATTAGAATTAAAGGAAGCAATAATCCCTTTTAAATTACAAACATACCTTACAGTTGTTACTTTGGAAAAAATGATGACCATTGAAATATAAACCTCTGAGAGCGCAGATTCACTAGCATGTCCTTGATTTGAAGTCCGCGGATCAAATTACAATGTCAGAGAGGTCTTCTTAGAAAAGTAATTGAGGTAATTTAAATTGTTCAATACATACCCATGAATAAAATATGAAATATGGAGATCAATCATCCGCATAGGCATTATATAAATCTACAGAAAGAAAACCTTGTTAATCGCTTTAAAACAGTAGAAAAGTAATACAAATTAATTAGAATATGCATTGTTGATCAAAAATAATCATCCATAAAATAAGAAAATAGGAAAAAGGATTACTGTTGGAAAGAGATCGTGCTGGAAATAGGGCCCGGTAGTCTTTTTGAATGTTTGGTGATTTGAACCTTGACAACAATATCAAGTTTTCATGGAAAATTTTGAGTTCAAAAACATATACAAATAAAAATATTAAAACCATTTACGCTCAGACTACAACAAATGTATGGCAACAGTAAACTCCAGGGGAAAGGATGAACCTATCTCATCCTTTTTAATTCAAAGAATATATAAGCATAACACAATATTAATTTATTAATAAGGTTCAATATTAGTAATACCATAACGATAATCATATTGTAGTGTAGCAATTTAAGTAACAATGAACCCTTGTACACTGTCTACTCTAATCTGGAAAAATGTAATCTTAGGTAGGTCACAATTTGATTCAGAAATACACTAAAGGGAGCAGATGGTATTATCCGCTGAGTAACCATGTGTGCTGTAAAAGCAGAAAGGCTTAGGCAGTACATAGGTAGAGACTAAATTGCACACGTTACTGGAATGTTGTACACAGGGGTAGCTCAAGATATAGGCAAACCTCAGGAAGGATTCAGGGGAAAAAAAATCGCGATCGAATCTAAAACACTCAGCCGAGACCATTTTCAGAATCCATTCTATTTAATTTAATACCAATACAGTCTTTAGAATTAACTTTGACATTTTTTGATTCATGTCCAAAATATATTCAGACCAAAAATATCGTAACTAGAAACCTGGAAAACATATACTCAAACAAAAATACCAGTGCGCGGAATGCAGGGTCCGATATCAGCCTTTTGTTACCACACATAATAAAACGATACTATAACACACATATTGTAAAAATTGAACGAAACAATATAGGAATTACAATAAAGGATGAGTTGTATTGTATAGTCAATTCAATAACGGGTTTAAAGATTTTGGTATGCAGAACGGAACATCTCATCAAAAAATGTTTTCTTACCTTGGTCCATCCATTGTAGTCCTGTAACACCCAATTTTGCCAATGGTTCTATTCAGATTTATAGAAAATTAAGGGCATTGTTGATATGGCCTTAATAATAGGATTCTTACATCTTGCGTGCTAAAAAAAGCTGTGAGCTCTGTCCCAGGAAGATGTTCTACTCTTTGCGGAGGGGTGGAGGTAATGGGTATCGAAAGTTTGCAATTCCTCAGAAGGTCATTGCTGGTCAAAAATTGTGTCACATGAATTTAACTATTTAAATAAGAATACATCAACCGAAGTTTAATTTTTGCTAAAGCGACTAGTGATAATCCTGGTAATCTGTTGTGAATTCATGCTAAATTGCAGTCGAGAGGCAAACTGTTATTTTAAGTAGGGGGTTCGCATTTTGAATTCAAACAACATGGCGAGTGCAGGTCAAGGAAGAAGAACATATTTGTAGATGAGTTTACCCACCACATAATACAGAGCAAAATCCTCAAATTTCATTTTGTAAAAAGCACTGAAACTTCATCGAAATTAAAGGCTGCTCTGTAGGAAGAGAGTGTGTTGAAATGAATATCTTAGATGGAGATTAAAATTAATAGGATTTAAATGGTTGAAGACTGAAAATACAAATAATCAGTCTCAAGTTTGTTGTAAAAATTAATATATTTTTGAATAAAAAAAAACTAGATACTATAAAAAGATATATGGTCTTCAAGTAAGCCATAGTGTCTGATTCTGGTGTTACGATGTTGTTAGGTTAGGGTTAATGTAAAACGCCTAAAATTGCCTCGATATTGCGTGTTGATAATGAAATGATGCGAGCCACTCGCTTACCTACCACGCTGTATAAAAAGGCAAAGTACAAGTATACAAATCTAAGTTTTGGCTAGACGAGCTGTGCCGGAGCGGCTCCACTACACCACTGCTTACATGTAGAGGGCCCATTGTGACATTGTAGGACTGCGCACTGAATACGGTTTCGTGTTCTTCTATTCGACCAGAGTAGACGTAATATCAGACTAATGACTAATGGATATAACTACTATATTGATCTCTGGTAACTCTGGCACCTTCACCCTAGATGGTATTGAGTCGCTAAGGTTATTATTAATTAGGGGGTTTAGAGGCATCATCGTGTCCCAATCCACAATCCAAATCCTGAGAGTGCACATTAACTGAGGCATCTTGTGCTGGCCACAGGAGGGAATGTGGGCACTCTCATTATCGCCTCCAGTGAGCTTACAATAACAGGAATGATATTGGAAGAAAAGAATGGCTTAGGTGGGTGACGACAGTTCGGTCGGTGTTTGACCATATGAAGTGGAGAGATAGGCTCCCTGTTCTGCCGAGCCCTTGATTAGATAATCTGGAGTATCCTACAGGGCCTTGAACCCTAACCATTTAAAATTATGCACTAATCTCCCCTGTTGGAGAACAAATTTATGTTCACTTAGAGTACGCGAGCACAGCCTCCGATTGTGACAGCATTACTTAGTGTAGCCCAGTACCGATATCTAGACTGACAAAGGAAAACAATAGAATCTCACTGGATGTCACTAAGGCACAACATGGCGGGCAGTTTGAGATATGAATTACTTCAAAACTGTGTACTCCTTTATTATCAGAAAAGCTACTTTTAGCCTTTATATACTTAGAAACTAAAAGTTGATCTGAAAAACACGGCTTTGTATAGGAACTGAGTTGAGAGTTGGAGTATTGCACAGAAAATTACTTATTTACTACCAATTCATTGTTCCACTGTGGTACTATGTAATTAGTTGGAAAATTACCTATGTTCTTCCAGTTATCAATAGGTGGTCACATAACATTGTTATTTTAACAAAAACTCCAGGATTTCCATGTTGCCTTAGGATTTATTGAACAAGAGACTCATGGAAACATTCTAAAGCGGGCGCCAAAGTAAATAAATATTTCTAGGGAATACTATAATTTTAAAATTTTCTTTTAAATAATTTAAAATCTGACCGGTGAAGGACAAGGTGAGGTGCTGGCCGAAGATAATGACTTCTCGTTGTCATCCGGCAGTTCTACACTGCTCATCCTCATGTTACGAGCTGAGAGAAGTCTGCGGTTGTGAACTGGACTGGACGGAGCTGCAAATGGAAAAACATAAATTAGGTTGAAAATA
The DNA here is from genome assembly GCA_023375725.1 of Nephotettix cincticeps. Lineage (NCBI taxonomy): Eukaryota > Metazoa > Arthropoda > Insecta > Hemiptera > Cicadellidae > Nephotettix > Nephotettix cincticeps. Next base: position 35,105,292 of record CM041785.1, read on the forward strand.
GCATTACCATAGTCACAATGGTGGGTTCTTGTGTTTTGGATATTATTAGCGCTATGCAATTTTGATTTTGATTAACTAAGTTTTCATTATTGTATTTTTTATATTATCAATTTAACCATTAATGTTATAGGTGATATAGTATCCCACTTATAGTTCTATATATTCTGGTTGGTAAGTACAATATATATGTGTATATATATATATTTGTTTATAGTATTTTTGTGCATTAATATAGATTTTATTAACGCATATTGCTCTGTAATTGTTCTTTTTAATAATTTTTTCCTGTATCAAGCTCCAAAAAACCCACCAGAAATTTTACATGAGAATATAATAATCTAGATCGATGTAATAAGTTTTTTTAACCAGGTTAAGAGGTAATAATTTTTTATATTTTTATTTCTGATACCTGAAAAGAACAGATTTGAATTTTACTATGTAAAACATTAATCATCACACAGTAAAAAGTTAAAATAAGTGATCAATGTTTACAATAAAACAGCTCAAGTGCTAAACACCAAATAAAATACTCTATGTTATGGTCTAGCACATATTATGAAAATGACATATATATTAAAACTGCTAAGCAACATCAAAAAATTAAGAAATTATTGATAACACAGAGTCTGTCCTAGAAAGGTAAGTGATTTCTATACTGTGAATAAATAACATAAAGTTAGACTTCTAATGTGGAAAAAATATACACTACAAAAAATACTATATGAGGATTAAAATCTCCTGGTGAAGACAGCTCACTAACCTGCACCTACACAATGGACATATATGTACAACCACAAAAAATCCAATAAATAAAACAAATTACTCCAATCAGCATGACATGATAGTTTTTGATGTTATAAAAACACATGTAGCAGAGTTGGCTTGAATACGAGTAAGACATAGGTGTCACATCTAACATAAAAAAAAACAAAAAAACATATAATGACAAATAGATAGAAGAAAATAAATGTAGTAAAATGACACTATTAAAACTACATAAAAATAGCAGGACTAAGAATTTGAAAAAGATAAAAACAAACATAGATCTCTCATCATTTATTTATTTATTATTATGTACCAATTTTAAATACTTTTTAATCAAGTGCAAAAACATTGTGTTAAAATGTTTATTTTTGTGAATAATACATAATGTATTTATAGACTGTAGCATAAAATAAATGGATATGAAAATTACAATTTTGTCTAACAACAATCATCAAAAGTCCTTAAAAGTACTTTTAATTAATAATATAGTTAAATTTACTACTCTTTCTGTTGAAATCAACCCCAAATTTGCCCAAGAAATTTTTTAATTTATAAACTAATCAGACTTCGCTGTCAAAGTGGTTATTTAGAACTAATTCATATCTTAGTAGTAGAAATCTGTTCAAGGTAGTGTTAAGTTCTTGTTTTCATGTAACTCAAAAATATCACACCCCAAGTATGCTTGTATGTGTTTAGCATCTCCATAAATTATTTCCGTCTTTACAGATTTTTGAGATAAAATGACCAGATGAAAAAGGCAACTATTAAGAGCTCTGATGGAGGAAAAACATTTTACAATGGACTCACATTCGGGAGAAGTGAGTGACAAGCAGCCAGAAGAAACAGGAGGGGTCCTGTTTCTTCTGGTTGCTTATTGGCCAGAAAAAAGGCTAATTTTGAGGGATTCTACTGAATTCAATTTAATAATTAATATTTAAATAAAGCTCACAGTTTGTTTTGAATTTATTTACTTTTTCTAAATTCAAATTTAAAACTAATAAACATGCATCAGGTATTTATACCTATGGTATTTATGTTGCAATGGAAATAAAAATAAAAAAAAGTCAAACTAAGTTCAAATGTTACATGTTTATTAATGTAGGCCTACATACGATGAGTGGTTTACGTGAGAGGGGTTCTCTAAGAAAATCTATATTATAGCCGAAACTAATTAATTTCTGAATTGCTATTTGGATGTGTCTGATTGCAGTAAGCATACTTGATTGGCATTGGCTGCTATGGACATAGACAGGTCTGCATCGGCGTCTTCCCATGCAGAAACGGTCTTGTGGGTAAGTGTCGAAATCAGCGTCAAACAAACTTACTGCGCATCATATACCAATGCAATGAATTGATGTCTAAGTAACACTATAGAACAGTTAAAGTTAAAAAAATTGTTGAATATTGTCACTAAACAAACAATATGTATACATAAACAGTGTATGTATATGTAAAATTAATTATACCAATACCCTTGTGAAACCAGTACCAACGGAAAGGGAACAGTGTAGTATTAATGAGATTTTGAAAAGATGGATTTAAAAACAAAAAACTAATAATTCCTTTTAGTATTAGTGGTTATCTGTTAGTATATGTAAACTTTACATGAACAAAACTTTTGTAGTTTTAGTGGATTTTTCAAACATTTGAAAAAGAGAAGATGAGTTTATAGCTTCATTTGAGATTCTAGTTGGTTCATTTACAAAATCACTTCACTTTAGTTAGCAATATTATTGAGGCAGCTCTGGTACTACACAGTTTTGAAGACCTGAACATATGGTATGGTTAAGTGTGTTATCAGCTCAAAAGTTCTAGGGCTTTATTGAAATAACTAATAATTCAAAATTCTGAATTTTTATTCAATAAATATTAGCAGAAGTCTGTTGAATAAAGTGGCATGACTCTTTATACGTAAAGAGTTTTGATCTGTTAAATTCATAGAGTAACATCTACTCTAGGCATTACTGTCACATTAACTAACCCCCAGTCACTACACACCATGTGAGGCAGTGTATTCGATCAATTATATCATCTTAATTATTTATCTTTTGTTTAGTAATTTAAGTAGAATTTATTGAGATCTGTAAAGTAATTTATTCAGTCCTGCAAGAAATCACAGTAAAGCGTAGCATTTTAGTAAAAAAAATACATGAAAAATTAAACACAATGGAATCTGCTTTCCTGCATCAACCTAAGATAGAGAAATCTGAAAACCTGTTGTTGGTTGGCTGTTGATCTAGAGAACTACCAGAGAAATAAATCAGGAACGTGGTGAAAAGCTGGAAAATATCTATAAAAATTCCCATATTTTTAATGTACCTGAAATAATAAAACAGCAGAAGTATCATTTATATTTTATTTCATAATAAGGATAGACTGGTAGCATCTATCAATAGAATTTATTTAGTTTAGAAAACCTTACAAGTAATGCTTTCATTTCTAATATGTAATATTAACCTTCAGTAAACAAATATTCATCACCTTAGAGGCATTACCATCTAAACAAAACTAGTAAATATTTCTAAATAATTTCACAACAGCTATATTTATTGATTTTTACGTTTTAGCTGAAAAATAGAAAAAAAAGATTAACAATAAATACCTAATAATTTCCAATCCATCTTTTTTTAAATTAACTTACCTTGTTTTCTTTTGGAGACTTTCACTGAAAATTCTACATAGAAAGAAATTACATATGTCCATTTAAAAATATTTATACTTAATTTTAAGCACACTAGAAAATCATTTTCAGAAATAATAACATAATATATGCAAAAACATCTTAAAAAACCAAGTGCAACTCAAGAAAACTGGTTAGACATTATGCGATCACTATTTCATCAATTCCCTAATTTATAGCTTTTCTTTTAGAACAGAAACCAGCTAGAAATTTATCAAAATTCACTGTAGTACAGTGAAATCATTAATATGGATTATTTAATAAATACTTGTTTTTTGTTCACCAATTATAAAAAAACCAAAAAACTAATAATTTCACAACTTAAACATTATTATCGTAAGGAAAAGCTATTTTGTAATTAATTAAATTTTAAATTCCTTTTTCTAACATTATTTTGTAGGACTATTCCAACGTGTCTGTTTTGTAACTAAACAACATTTCCGGAGTTTAGAAGTGGTAAATTAAAAACACAAACACGTTGTAGAAGTCCAACAAAAGAGTACAGTATTAGAATAATTAATAATTAACACCTAATGAATTTCAAAGATTTTCAATTCCCTCATCATCTGTGGTGGGTTTTGTTCAAAAGCCAGTCCCCATGCTGAATGTGTAAGGTAGAGGATAGTGCAATGTTAATGTAGGGTAGACTGTTACATTGTAAGCGAGAGGATGAGGAGTGACTGGAGGCGGGGCCCCCGCTGGCGGAGGCTGAGGGCGGGGGGCCCCCTCGGCGCCGTTGGACCACTTCGCTACTCTCAGGGGAGTCAAGGGACAGACTTTTCATGCGGAGATTCAACTTCTGCCGTCGGGGACTGTGGGGGGCTGTGGAACAACCAGACTACTTACTACGCAGGCCACCCAAAAACCGACTTGCGTTTTGTTGCAAGGTTAGTTCAAACAGCATGTATCAGTATATTGAATAATGCTAACTTGATGAATAGGTATCCAAACTACCCTAGAATGTGTTAGAAATCTCTAGTAAAGAGGAATATTTTTGTTGAATTGTGTTTGTTGCACGTTTCGAGTTATTTTTATTAAATCGCTCGATGCGATTTACACTAAATTGAATAAGATAATTTTACAAATTATTTGCTTTAAAATGGTTAACTTATAATTTATCGAAATTAAATTTAAAATTTTCCTGACACAAAAATAATGATTTACACTTAAGTTAATAAGTTTTAAATTTCCACTTGGCAATAGCAAAAATGTTCAAAGTGTAAATCATTATTTTTTTGTTAGCAAATTGTTAAAACTGTTATGAAGTTTTTATTTAATTCTTTTTTATTTTCGAAAGGCATGTTTTATTAATTGAGTATTGATTAGGTATCTATTATTGTAAATATTGCAATGCTTTACAGGAAGTAAGCATAATCAAACTACAATGAGATAAAACTCAAAATTTATAATCTTAAGGATCTTGGAACTGATATTTTTAATACAACTATTATGAAAAAGGTCTATAAGATAAAATCTTAGTTTTAGTCACAGTAGATTACATAATAAATTCCTTTCAATAAGAAATAATGTTACAATGATATAAAACATAATTTCAGAAATGGTTTTCATAATTGACCAGAACAACTATAGCAGCATGGGGAATTTAATTTTTCTCTATTCTATTGAAATATCTATTTTCTATATTAAATATAGTATTTAAATATACAATAATATTAAATTGTGTCTTTATTGAATGTTTACAAATACTACACAGTTGTTGGGATGAATATCAGATAGAAATTTGGAATGTAAATAGTTAAAAGTACGGTACCAAAATGTCTATTTTTGCATTGATTTGAATGTGATACTCCTAGAGACTGCAATACTGGAGACAATATATCTTTTTTTTATCACATAACTTAGTACAGTATTACTAAATCAAATTATTATAATATTCATTATTAAACTGTTTTAATAATAATTTACAACTATTGTTTATCATGATGGATAGCTACTTAACATGAAGGATATTGTTATGAGAGAATTATATGTGTAGGGTATTAAGAAACTATGAGCAGGAATCACCAAAGTTGTAATCTCATTCTACATAACATACTCTATCAATATCAATTGAACAATTTCCGAATACTCAAAAATCCAGCATTAAAAATTAAACACAATAAGCAAGCTCAAAACATTCTGTCAAAGTACAATCAAGCTACAACCAGTCATGCACAAATATAGGCAAAATACAAGATAAATTTATAAAAATTTTATAGTTCAGAAATAATGCAGCTTTCAAAAGCAAAGTCATGAAAATGCACTTCTACTTACGCAGGAAATCCTCAACATTAACAGTCCATCACGGAAGACAAAAACCTTGTTTTTAAATACTTGAGTAGTTTCATTTTCATTTTCGCTAGTGAAGAGTTTTTTATTGAGACAAATTTTTAATACAATCTTTAAATGGACCTATATTATTGCGTAATTGATGGTTTTATAAAATGATATGGCGTTTTTGTAATGTTGAATAGTTGACAGTGTGGACTACATGGAAGGGGTATTGGAGCAAGTAATGTAGATCTGTCTATTCTAAAGACTGAGGGCTGTACATGGGGTCATGGCAGGCTAGGTGAGGGCTCTACTCTAGACTAGGGGATAGCTACAGACCAGTTTGAACTATTGGAGAGCTCATTTGGGAGTTGATTTGATGCTCCGTAGGTGTGGTAGCACTGCTGTGAGATCCACACATCGTTGAACCTACGGTAACGTCTTGTTAGTTTGAAACTATTTAGCACAAGTGTTTATGAGACATTTTTAGTAATGTAGTGTCATCCTTAAAAGAAATTTGTTTATTTCAAAATATAGCTTAAAAAATATGAGGAATAATATATCATATATTCCCCATAGAATTTCATCCCTCATATTTCATTCATTCATTCATTAATATTCCATATTTCATTGGATATATTGATCGAACTCTTTAATTCAATTTAATTGCTTTTTAATGTTTAAAAAATTCATAATGAATTTTTATTGCATATTCCAAAACAAATTCATACTATATACTTAAAATCACCACTCCTTACGTGGTATTTTTTACTTAAATATATTGAGTGCCATTCTCAATAACTCTTTTTCACGTTCCAATATAAAAAACGTCTCATAAAAGTGAATCCCACTTGCTAGGTTTCAAAATTTGTTATAACTCTTATGGTTTCTATTTAAGTAATTACGGTAATCTACCAGCAATGCCAAGCTCAACAAACAAATATAATACAAAAATGCAAGCTCAGAGTGCTGATTTAATAAATATTACTATGTATACATTCTATTTGTATACAGTTAAATTCATACATTCTAAATCACTGCAGCATAACTTTTTAAACATTTATGTCTCTGTAGCTGAGATATGCCACATATGTGTCATTAGGTGTACCCTGTATCTGAGATATGCCACATATGTGTTGGTAGGTGTACCCTGTAGCTGACATATATCACATATGTGTCGATAAGTGTACCCTGTAGCTGAGATATGCCACATATGTCGGTAGGTGTACCTATGAAGTGGAAGTCATTGAATAATTTATACTAATCCGAATAATTAGTAATTTATAATGTAACTATAAGAAACAGGTTCTTTATTGCTTGATGTAAAAATATCATTTTAATAAAAATTAGTTTTAATACTCTGATGATGCAACTATTGTATTTCTTCTGTGATAGAAGTAATGATAAAAATTCCAATTTATTTCGTTTTTATTTGGGGAAGCAGTAAAAATGAAAACTTGCCAATAAAACCTGTAGAATATTTATAGAGACAGGAAAAATGATAGAGTAATAAAAAAACAAAAACAAAATAACAAAAAAATTTTAAAATACTTTGTTATTAGATCTTAAATATGTTCAAACAAACAAATCGTTCCAAGTTGCATGTTTTCATGGAGTTGTTAATATTGCAAATTCATGTAAGCAAGTCTTATGTGTCAGCAAGTCTTATGTATATATTTTAGCGTCCATTAAACTTCTCTAGATCAAACAGTTTATTTTAAACACAGTTGAATTTTCAAAAAGAAAATTTGCAGACCAAAGTATTTTGGTAAATTAATTTCTCTCATATCTCTATTTGAAATATATTTTCAATGTAGAACAGCCAGTCTCTATCTTGCCCTATCATGAAGTTCATCAATCATCAAGTATCATCAAGTTCCTAATATTAAGAACTCTTATTTTTATTAGTTTTATGTTTTAATTTGTTTTTTGTTTATAATTCATTAATTACAGGAAGAAATAAACTATAAACTAAACTATGAAAACAATAATATCACTCTATGGATGATTCTACCATACCCTGACATGCAAACATTCCTAGCATGCTTGTTTATTTGTTGTTAGGTTATAATTCTACATTCTGTAAAAAACAGAGTGAAAAACTGTCTACCAGTAAGGTTATATTTTTAAAATCTTATATTTACATTTAACTTCAAAAATAACTTTAAGGCCGTAATTAACACTTATACCGAAATAATTTTTGTAAAACGCTAACAGAAACAGGTCTGAGAGACACTTTACTGTTTATGTATATATATAAAAAATTTCAGTTAATAAAATATGAATAAAATGACTTTATCAATCTGTATAAATAATACAATGTTACTGATTACTATAAGTTTCTATCCTGTAAGCTAGCCAAAACAAAGAATAACTGGAGCTGACAAATAGTCAGAATGTTATGGAATATTTATTTAGTAAAATTTAAAAAATCAAAAGCACACTCATTGTTATTAGTTGAAAGTTGAAAGCAATGCAAACTGTGAATTACCTGCTTGTGAGTACAGCTCAGCTCTAGTGTTACTTATTAGATCTTGTGGCTCTAAGGCTGTAATTCGTTGAAATTCAAATAAAAAATAAAACTACCTCTGTAATTACTTTAAATTTTCTTTACCACTTTCTTTCTAAAGTATAGAAAATAGTGATAAAATTATTTTCAATTTGTTTTATCCCCGTATTTCTATTTCATCTGATGCTCTCCTTTATCTTGTTAAAAGTAAAAGTTAAGTTAGTTTGTGTTAATAGAGTTAATAGGGTTCGTAGGTTTCTTGTTCCAGTGTTCCATTTTGACATTGTCAATAGAAACACATACTATATATAATTATATCAACTTCTCTGTATAAACACTAACACTATATTACAGATTCTATGTTTCTCTATTTTCTTTGAACATATACCATCAGTAAATACCTAACATAAACAGCATCAATAGTTATTACTGGAGTACAAAATTTTAATGTCAAATGTATTAACATTATGTTAAAAAGTTTCTCATTATTATCTCATTCATTAGTCGTCATTCTTCATAATTTTAATAACATATCTCATAGTTTTAGAACATCTATGGTCCTAATTTGCTAATTTATTTTTTCAGATTATTGCAACCTCTATTTTGATTGATGGTAGAACTATATTTCACCTAAAAACTGAACATCTGCTTTCCTTTCATGACATTTATAAAAATATGATTAACGACGGAATTTACCCTAATTCCTTGCTATTAATGTTAGAATAAAAGCATACTTTAGCGCATAGTAGGTACACTATAAAACTAGCCTAAAAGCATAATCATTTCTGGGAATCTATTTGTTTATACAGAATTAAATTGTTTTTGTTAACTTTCAAATGAGACAAACCATTATATTCACTAAATAAATAACATACTGTGATGGGGTATTTAGTTTTTCAACTAGCCTAACCTTGAAGTTGCTTTAAAAAACTTTTATATATTATTTTTTATTGTTAGTGAATTAGTTCCAAACTTTTGTTGGGACATACTCCTAAAATAACGAGACATTTTATCAAAACAAAATATATTATAATTTAAACACTATTTACTATCATTTCAAGGAATTTTTTTATAATACAGTGGTATTCAGACAGTAAAGTATCATAAAGTAACCATGAAGTATTTGCGACAAAGTATTATGATGTATATTTTAAATATTTGGGATAGTTAACAAAAAAACATGACAATTTTCTAGACATAGTATGGTGTAGTGCTTTAGAACAGGAAATTCATTAGAAGAAACTTTAGTTCTAAATATATGTTTGAAACATTTCTTAATATATTTTGGATATTATCAAATTAATAAAAACTACATTTTTAAATTCTCAGTTACACTTTTTCAACCCGAAACTATACAATGGCTCATGACTTCTTTAATTTTTACATATACAACCTATAACAATGTATAAAACTAAATTTAAAAAACCCTGCTTCAATTGATGAAGTAATGTGATAATTAATGCTCAGTGTTGTATCATTATCATCTTTGTCTGAATAATAAACTTCCATAAAACATATTCAAGCAGCACTGCCGTTTAAAGAAATCATTGTGGAGCTAAGATCTTTTAACTTCCCGACTTATAGCAGTTATTAATGTAATCATAATGTCATGTCAACCCTATAAACATCTTAACGGCTGAATTTGAATGTTTAACTCAAAATAACACAAAAAGGAAAACATGGAAATGAAAGAACTGGGAATGCACTCTTAACAATCTAATGGTTTAAAATGAGTAGGCAACAAATAAGTTCAGATATATACTGGTGAAGTATAAAAACACAATTTTTATAATTGTGAATATGAGAGATGTTTTAAACTCATTCTTTCTCTATATTTATTAAAAATCATTGAGAGCAAATGAAAAATTCCTAGAGTAATTTCAAATGTAATATCAATTTATTGCCCAAACCTAATGAATTTCACTTTTCTCGTGTATTTTATATGAACCAAAATTTAATTAAAAATATAAATGTGGTTTTAAAATGTATACCTAAAAAGGGAAATATTTTTATAAAAGTTAACGAACTGTCTTAATTTTATTCCATTCACCAAAAATAAATAATTAATCTCTACTAGGAAATATTTACACAAAAATGTATATACAAATAAGATGTTCTATGCTTAAAAAATAACACAGAGATATTTAGGATTTCCATTATCTCAAGCTGCGCCAAGTTCCAAAATTTAAAAAATACTGAATAACAATTTGTTAGTTTCTCCTTAGAAAAATGTTCAATCCCAAAATTCTTCTTTGAAAAATCTTCATTTTGAATCTTTACTTTCTATATTTGATGTTCAATGAATATTTTGTCCAAAGTGTGGAACAAAGCGTATCTTTAAACGTTATCGTAATATCATCGGTTTTTGTTTGAGCCTTTTTTGGAGTTGGATGGCGGGGGTATCTCATCGAGGTTTCCGTTTTCTTGACTTCCTCCAAGGACCAACGGTTGTCCAAAGGGTCGAGTTCCTGGGGCGTACTGGGGAGGTTCTGTAAATCATTATCGGGAGAAAACTTAGAAACAAACTAAATAAAAATAAATAATGAACTCTCTCACACATTGTTGCATCTTAGAAAAATTATAATAGATAGAAGAATAGTTTACTATTGATCATAATAATAATGCACGTATTACTGAGGAGGCTAAACCAAGTGATATCTGATTCATATAAGATAGAATCTTGAATTTGCCTATGATTTATCATGGAAAACATATTTATGAAATTAAATAACCCAAAAGGTATAGAATGATAGGTGTATTTTAGTTGTGCCATAAAATTGGTTCCATATCAGTTAATCTAACCATAAATAAGGTAGGCCTATGTGTTAAATTTTTTACCATACACAAGTTCCATCTAACTGAATGTCCTTACAATTAAAAAACAAGTATCATCACTCATAACTGGCATTAATTAGTTTTTAGTTTTTTAAAGTAAAGTATAATGTAAAGTAAGTGATGACTGATGGAAAGACGTTTAAAACTTACATCATATTATCAAAACATTAATGGTTTAGTTTGACAAGAAATATAGTCCACTTGGAGAACTTTACACTTGACTTGTATTTAATATATAGATTTGGCTTTATTTTATTTACAAGGTGTTCAAACCATCATTAAAAAGTAATCTTAAGTTTTAATTTTTTTAATAATTGTACATTTAAAGTTAAACGTTATTCCTCCACAAATTTTACCATTGCATTCTACTTTATATTATAAAAAATGCAAATAAATTGCAGGAACTCACTGAGATCCCATGAAATACCAACAAAACAATAAATTAAATTAAATTACATATATAAGCCTATCAAATTTTGACAAAATCTTTAATTTCATATAGACATTTTATGTAATAATTTCAATTATTCATTCTACACTAACACAAAATTACAAAAAGGGGTTATTGAAGATACTTTCCTAGTTAAAATCTCTATAACTTAGATTATGCATTTATAAATATGTGAGAAAGTTAAAAAAAGGAAAAAAACTAAAAATATCAAATTCTAACCAAAATATAGTAGAAGAATATTATACATTAAGAAATTCATAAGTTTGGACTGCTGTTGATGAATTGTATTAATTAACGAATCAATATAAAACTGATCACAATGATTAACTTACAACCATTATTTATTTTAAGTTTTATTCCCCAACTTGTATTTTGCCATTTTAAATCAATATAAATTAACTTGCATGTATAATCAGATTAAATATTAAATTTTACAAAATCATAACACCATACAGTTGATATTTAGTATTTGAGAAATAATACATTAGTCCACATAAAATTTCATTTGACAGTTAGTTGGAATTTAACATTTGGCAATTTGGCCCGTATGTAATATTATTAAGATCTATCTTAAAAAAAAAACAGAATTTATTAAGTCAGAAACATTGGACACATTTTATAGAAACCCAAGGTGCTCAGTTTTATATTTATTTGTCATTTAAGACATAGAAAAGTAGTATGTGCAATACCAATGTAATATGTTGTTAACAGTAATACAAAAATACAGTATTCTTTGGGATATTTTATATGCTATTTTTAATTTCCTTTGAATCCACAGCTTATTTCATCCCACCATAATAGTGCAAGTATAATGCTTACAATTTGACAACACATTTTACATTGCAAACGATTTGATATAAATTTGTTGTTTAGTGCTATTCTAGTTTTGATTCTGCTAATATTTTTCTAGTTTATTTTCATACCCTTTATATTGCTATTACTGTTGATAACTTTTTATTGTTTTTTTAATACTGAACAGTATTTTGATTTTAGTAGACTATATACAATACCATAAAAATATTTGTTACATTTCTTAACACAATGATACATTTTAACAAAGGTACGGTACTCTACAGACAAACAGTTAAAAGCGAACAACACAGATCCATCAACAACAGAGCACAGATCAAACAAAGATGCGTGAGAGTTTAGTGGATACAACGTTTGTTAATTCAAGTATAATTTAGAATTACATATTAGTTCAGTATTAAAGAGAAGGCATTATGCATTAAAAATATCATAATCCTATTGTTACAGTCTTAAAAGGTCAGTGGGAGATGAAACATGTCAAACATGGTAAGTGTTTACAATTTAAATGAAGACACCATTGAATCTCAGTACTTTGAGTGTTAACGTTAAAACATATATGAAAAGATCTTGAATGAAGGTATTTGCTTTTTTGCTTCAAGGAGTAAAAGGTTTTGTATTTAGTAAATTTGTAAGTAGCAAGCAAACCTGTGGTAACATTAGAAAGTTGAAAGATGGGAGGAGATTAGTAAAATTTGGGAAATTGGAAAATAGAAGATAATAAACATGGGTAGAGTAATGTCCTGCTGTACAAGGTAATATTGCTTGTTTTGGTGTATTTTGGAAAAATATTTTGTAGGTTTCATGGAGACATTTTTAGGTTTTATAGTTTAGGTACTCTTTTTTTGTGTGTATAATACAAAAATCGAAAGATTTTTAGTTTTTACAAAATACGAGTATGTACTCTTTATTTAAAATTTCTTGTAATATGACAATTCAAGTTATTAAATATATATATCAAATTCGTAAGGAAATCAGAAACTTTTTTAATAAGTGATTTGGTCACTAAACATAAACAATGTATGTGAGTTTATTTTGGGATTTTCAGTGTATATGAACTAAATTATTTATAACAAAGGAATAGTTTTGGGAAATAGATTAAATGTGTAAATGTATTTCATCAGATGAAAAAATAATTTCGCTAAAAGATCTTTCATTGTTTTTGTATGTTATTTTGTATATTTTTATATGTATATAAAAAACAAATGATTGGGTAAGGCTAGAGAGAAGGAACGCTGTTAATCTAAATTCTCACTAGCAAGCAAGTCACACTGGTAGGTGTATGATACAATGTGGTACGTGGATCAGTCAGTCGCAGACACCAAGGGGAAGGGACGAGCAGAGGTACAGAAATGCCTACTTTCGGGGAGAGAGATAGAGCGCCCTTGGGAAGACCTATTGCCAAACACAGAAAAACTGCGAACTCCTCCAAACAATCGTCGCCTACGACCCGCGTCGCTGCTGGGCTGGAGAGGCATGGGCACCCCGTAATCTAGGAATCATTGATTATATGTTACATCCGATTGTTTTAACAATACAATCATGGATCATATGTTACATCCGGTTGGTTCGAAAATGCTATCATGGATCATATGTTACATCCGGTAGTTTCAACAATACAAACATGGATCATATGTGACATCCGGTTGGTTAGAAAATGCAATCATGGATATAATCATGTGACATCTGATTGTTTTAACAATACAATCATGAATCATATGTGAAATCCCGTTGGTTAAACAAAGCAGTCATGGAACATGTTACATCCGATTTTTCAACAATACAATCATTGATCATAGGTTAATCCAGTTGGTTTGATAATGTAATCATATGTTACATCCGATTGTTTAAATGATAAAACTATGGATCATATGTTACATCTGGTTGTTTCAGCAATAAAAATGTTCAACATAATTAATTTTCAAGCACACTGTCATTTGGAGTAACTGTTTAAAAACATTCTCAACAATTATTAGTCTTTTATGAAAACACATCATCCAACCTGTTTTAATTTGTTTTAGAATGAATATAATATAGTACCGGTATCACAATAATAATAACTGTAATATTGTATTAGTATTGTACACATAATGATTAACATTATTAAGATATATTTAAGAAATGTTTTAATGAGAGAAAAATCCTGACTCACTTTGCTTTTTTGTTCAATTCAGAAGTAATAATCTATCTATGAAACCCCTTCTAATTCAAAAGCAGAGTATATTTCCTTGTTTGGAATATTTACTGTTGAGTAAAAATTTAAATTAAGAACTTTTATAAAAATTTGTTTTAAGTAGTTAATTAATTCTGTATTAAGGGTTCTGTATTACGCATTTTACTAACACAAACTATCTTGCTTCCTGAGGCTTTTTGGAGCAAACTATTATTCTGAAAATATATGACTGGTTGGTGAATGGATTTTATGGACAGGTAATAGTGAACTCAGATACTTCTGGAGAATGTTTTGTTTTTAGTTGTTTTAAAACAACTGAATACATGAGCAACTAAATACAACAGGAGCTTAAATTATATTCCTCTTAGAATTAGTCTTCTGCCGTCACTCCCTCTAAAATTTATATTGGAAATAGTAAACCGAATATTAATTGGTTGAGTTAATACTGCATCGAACTGTTAAGGAGGTATACAGATACACACAGCCAAGTGCAAACAAGCATATTTGTTGTCTACAGAAGTATTCATTAGTAACTTTGTTAGTTGAAAATGTTCATTCAAAAAACGATTAAATTCACAGTTCATAGAGGATTTCCGGATTTATGACGGTATACTAAAAGAGGTCATTGAAAATATGTGACTTACAAATGTGTTTTAGGCTATATTATACCAACAACAGTATGTAAGGGCTTAATCTCATTTTTAACTAATAAAAATTTTACTATTATATTATTCATTTGATCTACCCATAAATTAATGTGTATTAAGTTTAAAAATAGACATTGAAATTTTGGTTATTTAGAAGTTCTTATTTTTATTGGTAGTAGATACAATTCAAACAGAACTGAAAATGTTAATCATGATAAATAAAGGAAAGTCTTAATTTATAACACTTGAAGTGTCACATAAGTGGAGTGGGATATAAATTAACTAGGAAACTAAAATATATTTCATACTCTCTACTTTAAATTACCTATAATATATTTTTCTAACAACAATAAGTTTGAGAGTTGGTGAGGGAACAGTGTGTCTGGTGGTTCAATAAAGCTATGGATGAAGGGTGAATTTAAAAAAAGTGTATATCATAGTTTTGGCAGCAATTTACCTTTCAGACAACTTAGGAACTACCGGAATATTCTTCATAATGTGTATATAAATTATTGTGTGTATTAGAATTCAAACATATCCAACAAAACGTACACACACATTAAATAATAATAGAAAACTTTTATTTCAAGCACGCTTAATATTTAATGATGTGTCATCTAAACAAAACACCAAGAAAGTCATAAAATAGTTACTTTTACTAATAAGAATTACTACATAAAAGTATAGTTATAAAAAAATAGTACAATTATCCCATAAAATATCAATTTATACTAGATATTTAAAAATCAAGTGTAAAGGTTTATGTACAAATCTAGACATTGTTAATAGAATTTTTGTGTACACAGTATTTTCAAATTCACTCTTTTTCTATGAACAGCCATGTATTGTGTGTGTTGGTGATCATTATATATTTGTTTCATCTGTTATCTATTCACTACTCTACACATATAGATGTACCTGTATATCTTAAATAGTGCCTAGCTGCAAAAAAAAACAAATTAAATGAATGTATATCGTTAATTATGATTAATAAAATATTTTATTATGAAAATTAGAATGTTGTAAAGATTTTAAGAGCTTGTCAATGTGTGATGGAATAAAAGTATGTGTATTTTTAAGTAATTGATATCACACGAAAAGTAAATTCTGTGACATTTTATTAATTTTCAAAAGGTTACGTAGAATTTCTATTAACCACCTTATATTCTAACAACCTTTAATGCTTGTTAAACGATGAGATTTTTCAAAACAATTAAAAGACTCTTAGTGATCTGTCCCACACAATAATTTCATGAACTTGAAAATAATACCCTTTAATTGAAGGTTTCTAATGTAATTTGAAGAGTGTTATATTTCACATCCTCACTACCATACTCATTCTGGCCAAATTCTTGCACCTATTCCCTTTGAAACTTAAATTGATGTAGCCTACAATACAATCCAACTATGATTTAATCCAAATCAATTTTGGTTATCAGAATCAATTACAATTACAGTGTTCTAATAACATAATATGTGCTACATAACAAGTGATTATACGTCTTAGTTTAGTTTACTCAATAAAATGTACAAATTACTATGTAATAGTATTAAAACACAGCTTGGAATCCTTCTGTACTAGCTAATTTTGTTATAACATAATATCTATAGAACTGCGTTCTAAATTCTGACACTTAATAACAACACCTCATTCCTCCTACCTACTGAAGATTTTCATATACTGATATAAATGTATGAAATAACTACCAGTCCATCCAATAATGTAAATTTCAGCTTTATAGCTTGTATTGAGTATTTTTCATTTAAAAACTATCAATATCATGGAAAATTATCAAATTAAATGTTGTTTATATTTTCTTAATACAGTACTGTTTATCAATATTTTCATATCTTCTATTGTTAAAAATTTCATATACAGTATATAAAAAAATAAATAATAATAATTATAAAATCATTTTTATGTTTTAATTTTCTCTTAACTATATTTCTTAAATCAGTATGAAGTAGAACAATATTTTTTATTCAAATATTTTTGATGGGAATGTTAATTTAGCCACCTCAAATAGGCTTAACTCTGTGAATATCACAACCTGCGAATGAAACTGTTTTTATATATAGTATATATATTTAAGAAGGAGGCACCATACACTTTGATTACCCAATATTTCAGCTGTTTAAGAGTTATCTGTATGGAGCAAGTGTATCTTTTTAATTTTAGCTACTTTGTTATGATAAATTATTAGAAATATTTTATGGGTTTAAATTCCTTAAGAGCTTATACTAGTTCACTAGTTGTATTAGCTAAACCAACCTTAACTGGTATATTTCTGGTACTTCTTGAAATAAAACAAGATTCATTTGAATTTTGGAAATAAATTTTGTCAAAGACCTGCTGAATCAATATGAGTTCCTGTTTCTTTGGATATATTAGCTCTTATCCTTTATTTTTTAATTTCAGTTGTTACAAAACTATGAGAAGATATCAAAGAAATTCCATCCTGCTAAAATGTAATAGAATAAAAAAAAGTAATCATTATAAACACATTAATCATGGTAAAAATCCATTACAATTCATAGAGAACTGAGAGGCATTCAGAGAAGCAATTAAAGTGCACACAAGTGACTGTACAGTACAACATAGAGAACGGGCAATCGTCCCATGCTAGAAAACACATGAACAAATAGTTATGAAATACAAGAAAAGAGACAATTCATGACCTGGGAATGTTGGAATTCAGCAACCTGTAAAGAAACATGCAAATAGTAAGCAAGGGAGAAGCAAGCCAGGCACGATGCAATAACCTGGGCACACCTGTGCTGCAAGAAGAACATTTCCGAGTAAAACATACAGTAAAACTCACAAATAAAACGCGTTGACAAATACAGTAGAACAAAGTTGATGTGGAAAAGTCAATAAATGTTTTGATATATGATTTAGGTTTGTGGGTGTTCCTTATTTATATCATACAATGTTTGGTATTCAATTTATGATTTTGTGGGATATAAGATTATTAAATAGACATCTCATCATTGATCATGATTTTTACAGTATTTTCATGTGAATCTGTGTATTTGTTGATATTAGCATTGACTATCCATTATTAATAATGGATAGTCAAAAATATTAGTAAACTGAGCAGAGAAGAGATTTATCATTCAGTCTGGTTGGACAAATAACAAAATTATGAAATATATTTCTAAAATGAATAGTTTTTTGTTAGTTTGAGGCTTAAAAGAAACACATCAGATTTTATGGTGGGATAGGGTGTGTACCGTACTCTAAAAGATCACAAATAATGTGATCTTTTAGTGTTTAAGGATGGAAAATATATTGGCTCATTTTATGTAAGGCTGAATCATTATTAGTTAATAGAAATGCAATATCATAGATCTACATTAGAGATAGGTAAGGCATAATGTATTTATCATGGTAAAAAATGGAAAATTGGTTTATTAAGATTTAATAATATTACCCTAATTTTCTCATATTATTAAGTGGCATTAATACACATTCTATGAAATTCATTAATTTTCATGAGCTTGGTATACAAGAATATGATTTACTTGGATAAAATACTTTTTCCTGTTCAATAATATTCCAAATACAAAATAATGTTAAATTTTACATTTTACATCATTTTTGTCCCTTCCTCCAATCTTAGTCTTCCTTGTATTAATGCCATGTGTAAATTAATTATTGAATTAAATATATAAAAAAATTCTCATTTTATTCCTATCCTTGTGTGCCACTACATTTTGAAGGAGCTAGACTATATGTAGAGTTAAAAATTAAGATGATTTAAGCTAGCCGTTAAAAGAATTAATACCAATTCTGTATAAAATCATGAAGAAATCTTCAGTCTTTAAGTAATAAAATAGTAAAAGCTGTCTTGAATTTGAGAGAAAAACTAATCAATCACACAACAAACTAACATATTTGTCAACTATTTTCAATCTGACAACAGTTCAAATTCAGGAGGTAAAGAACTAGAATGTAAACCTGTACTCTGTCTGTTTACTTGAATTATAGATCTGTATCCGAGACAAATCAAGTGAAGATATATGTTAGCCGACACTGTATTATTATTATTATAATTGGCAATTCCAGGATCTGATCCTGTGACAAATCTGCCTCAGGTTTGAAGGTCGTCACACGACCAATTAAATCACCTTTTTGACATGGATATGTCTTAGCTCTAGGAGGGTGCGAGTATTGGCAATCCGTGAGACCAAGATATGAAACAGAAGTGACGTCATCTGGTTTGTAAGTACAGCTGTTCAGAGGAACTGAAAACATTCCCTTGCGACATGTCTATGATTTAAGCTATTTCCCAAAGAGAAGTAAATACATTTTTTTAAACAGTTTTCTACAAAAATGTAAAAACTGCACGTAAAAATTTAACAACATTAATAGTATGAGTAAATGTCTGCTCTGCTCAATGTTAAATGTTAGCCTGTATAGTGCATGTGGCGTTAGTGGCATGTGGCCAGTGTGCAGGGAAGTGTGTACGTATAATTGGTCAGACCTGAGCTGGAGGCATGAGGTGTCGGGCCGACCGTGAGCGTGGAGGCTCCTCGCAGCATCAGAGGAGGTCCTTGCTGTACCGGTACCCGTCGCGCGGGGGGAAGGTCTCGGGGGAGGTCTCGGTTACGAGAGGAGGATATCTCCGTCGCTTGCTTGAGCACCTGGTAGACCGCGTCCACCTCTCCTGGCGAAGCTTGTTCAGACGAAGCTGGCAGGCGCACACACACACAAACACATGCGATGTCACTTACAACCAAACCAAAGCTGATGAACATAAGAGGATTTCTATTCACCAATCACCAATTGATGCTTAAGGGGGTTCCAAGTTGTTTTATTTTATTTTGTTCTATATTTTAAATTGTATTTAAGTTTTGCAGGGTATTTTTATGATTATTATAAAAATATAAATCTAAATAGCCTAGTAAGGATATAGTTATTTAAAGCTAATAGTTGCTCGATCATCAGGAAGGGAATATTGTAAACCGAATTAAGGTAATTTTTAGTAATTTGGTGATTCTTTCAATATTTTAGTCATATATTTTTTAGTTTTATCCAAAATGTCAAAACTGAAATGGACTGCTAAATTTCATTTACAAATAATTAAATTATTATGATTATATTATAAAAAAATATTATGACTCAACACTACCCTGTAATAATAAAATGATTGATACACTTTGGCTTAAGTAAAATTGTGTTTACGTACATTCTTTTCTATTATTATCTGTTAACCAATACAACAAATTTAATCAATTTTAATACTGTTAAATTTATGCTTTATTTTTTAAATTTTTAACGATATACTGGGTGTCTACGGACGATTAGTACAATTTCAAACTTAAACTATACTGTTCCTTCTCCACTTATGATGATCAAGCTAAGTGGTGGTTAGTGGCGTTGTCCACATCCAAAATTAGTTTTTTCTGTCATTGTTCTTGAGTTTGTTCAACTGAATCAATATTTGTAGTCTAAAGTTCAAAACAATCTGTACAGATCAAGAGAAGGTGAAAAGGTAAGTGGAAATCAATTAACTGTTGCGATCAACGTTTTATATTAGTAGTTGGTGTTTTCAACAAATAATAAATGTCCAATAATATGTGAGCTTCACATACTCGATGAAAAACCAAACATTGGTAATAACAACTAATGTTGTTCTAATCATTTGTGGTCATAATTGTCTTTGAAAATCATGACACTTTTTCGACTTCTCTTAATCTGTAGGTTTTTTTATATTTTAGACTTTAATAACGTTTCAGATAAACTAACTCGACGACTATGATATAGAAAACAAACTTTTGCATCCCAACAATGCCCCAAAATAGCCAGATCATCACACTTTGATGGGGTCGATGTGGTTTGAGTTTGAAATTGTTCATCTTGGATTAATCTATGAACACCCCATATTTTAAACATCAATAACTATTTCAACTACCATTGATTATTTGATTATGTTCAGAATTTTTTCACTGCCCCCATTATGTTTTTATTGGCCCCAGAATAAATTTGACTATTCACCAGAACAACCTGTCACATAGGGAAATTTGAATTCACAAAAGAACACAAAAATGACATTCTACTATGGAAACACCTTAATGACGTAAAACATAAACAAATGAAAAATGTATGAAGGATTTTTTATTGTTGGGATTTCCAACCATATTATCCTCTTATGTTAATTTTAATGATGGTAAAGATGTGTTATATACATTAGTTGATGAAGTTGCACAACACAACATCCAACACAAGTGTGACAAACCACACAAGTTAGTGACAGGCCACAACACAACACCAGGACACAAAGGGACAGGTCTCGTGATCATTACGGTACGGTACGGCAATATATATTTATAATTAAAATTAATACATTTTAAAACTTAAACACTATTTTATTTAACTCAGAAGGGAAATATATTAGATATCTAAAATTGTTATATTTGTATTAAAAATATAACTTGTTAAAGTATTGTAACACAATGAAAACAAGTTTAATCAATTTGTTTATTTATTACAGAAAAAAGTTATAATTATAATGAACACCATTTGCTACCTATTGGCAACTGTAATGGCAATCACATATAAAGTTAATTGTTATTAATTAACTATTGAAGATAAAACGAGTCACTGTCAAGAAAATTTTAATCCGATTTCAATATTTTGTTTATCAAAACATTCTCTAGGCGAAGGTTTCCCTGGGTTTTCAAGTGTTTTAAATTTTAATAAATTTTAAATGTAAACCTTTAATTTTTCTTTTGAACAATAATGTAAATATTCTTTCCTTTAGGGACTGTGATGGTTTGATTACTGATTCAAAATTTTTAGTTTTAAATTTAAGTTTGAAATAATATTTCTTTCTACTCAATTACTTTAGTAGAGCAAAACACGAGACTTTCTGAACCTATAATCTAAAATACCATAACTATAATGTGTTTGTACAGTATGAAACCTTCAAGTCTTCTCTACGATGTTTGCAAATATGAAATAAATAAAAAAATAAAATTATTTTTGATCTTTAGAGATAGTAATAACAGTTTAGGCACCATGGTCTCTTGAAGAATGATATAAATATGTCTACTAAATAAAACGTTTAGTTTCCATTAAAATGTTGCAGATGACTTTCCCAATATTTGTTTTTAATTTTTATATTTAAAAAACTAAATAATATCTGGAAATGGGATGTTATAGTACAAGTTAGACTATTGATCCTAAATAACGAACATCATTATTTAGGATCATAAAACCAACATTAACAGTATGACTCACAACAGTGTTGCTGGCTTTTATTCCAAGGTTACTCTCAGCCTAAGAGATTATTCCTGAATATAGGATGTCTGTTATTAATGTGTCAAAAATACCTTTTCTTATGAATACAATATTATTTCCAGTTATACTCTCTTTTATTTAAAAAGTTTTGATCTCTTAGACTTTAAGATTATTTTGGTTTGCTTTAAGAACATGTTCTGCTAACCACTTTCTTTTACCACTATACTACTATTAAACTTTATCTTATAGTTAATCATATAATATATGTAATACAAACTCAAAATATCAGTATTGATCAACAGCTCATAAAATATATTCCTAATAATCCATGACAGTAGATATTAATTTTGATAACACTATCTATGATATATTTGTGTTTATGGATGACTGTACAAGACTACCAAATTTAAATAACCACTCTTTTTAATTTATTTCCAGCTTCTGGATTGTCTTGTACAATGGGTAATCATTAAAATTTATTACTACATAAATGGTATCAGTGGAATGACACATACTTTCTCCCTTAAGTAAATTTAAAAACAACAATCTGTAATAAAACTATTATATTATTGAAATTTTATCTAAATATAATCTATTACACAATCACACAACAATAAATTTACAACAATAAATCACACAACAATTTATTGTTTCAAAAAAATCATCCAATTTCTGAAAATAACAACAAGAAAAAAAGTTAAATTAATTGTCAGAATTTTATGGGGGAACCCCCTCTCTCCCAAGGAATACCAAGCTTTTTGAGCAGGTTTTGTTGGGTGATTTGACCTTATGCTTCATACCAAGTTTAATGGAAAACGGTTGGTAAATAAGGAAGAAATTGTTTTTTTAATATTCTTCATTAGAGTAACATTGGCCGCTCTCAGACAACAAACTGCATTAATCATGGACTGTAACTTTAACTTCTCTCTGGAACCATTAATCGTACACAAATAATTCAAAATACTAATTTGTTTAGTTTTTTAAGCTGGTTTCAATTGGTGGTAGTCAAATTATACTTTACCTTTTTTGTTTTCGCAAAGATAAATTGATTTTTTGACATTTAAAAGCCAAAATTTTTAACCGTCATTTTTGCAGACATGCGGGTGGTCTCATATTATTTAGCACTATGAGTCACACTATAAACTATCAAATTTTAATCAAAATCGTTAGAGCCATTTTTGAGGAATTTGGATTTTTTACTATTTTTGAGTTTTTAAGGGTGAAGTACACTTGAAAATAAAAAAATTGAAAAAACACGTTAAGATACGGTGACTATATATATACGTAAATTTCATCTAAATCAGACCAATGGGAGACGCTGTGGCTCTGTACACATCCAGACACACGCACGGACGGACAGACATCATGACTAAACCCTTTTTTTTGGATTCATGGATCCGAAACGGATATATTCACTCTTAACTCAAATTCAAAAATTTCCAAAAAAACAATATTTTCTCAATATAGCCTACTACGTATGAGAAGGAAGTAAAATTGATTATAGTGTTGCTACTTCGTAAGCCATCTTGTCTTGACTACCTTGTATTAGTACACTATTCTAAATAATTGTGTTGCTGATGTTTCATAGAAAGCTGGTCAACTCTTCGAATAGGAAACTATTTGTCATTTATTGATCAATTGATTTATTATATAAATAAGGTTGAATAGGGTTTATCAATTTAAACAACTGATTAGTTCTGAGTTCCGAAGATGCCATGTGCCGTGTGACAGTCTTGAAATGTAATTTGAGCAGGACAGAACCTATATGTAGTAGTACTTTGTCATGCGGGAGATTGAAACTCGTTTAAGTGAAGCATAACAGTTCTATTAAGAATAGAACAGAATCTATATGTAGTAGTACCTTGTCATGCGGGAGCTCGGAGTTCATGTAAGTGAAGCGTTCTGTTAAGAAGCGTTTTGCACTCGTTCCTTGTCCTGGGATGTGCACTCTGTTATGTATTATGCTTTACTAAGCTAACACTGTGTTTTAGAATATGCTATGCTGTTTGTTATCTGATTGATTATCACAATTCAAAGGAGTACTTAATTGTTGATTCTGTGAAATAATATTCGATCTGTATATTATGAAGAATAAATTGTTTTTGTATTTTTCAAAGGGTTGTAAAGAATGGATGACTTTAATGAAAATATGACACACTATTGATGACTTCCTGTGAAGGTTTCAAGAATCTCCTATGGATACCTCGTACGGTACTTTTAAATAAGTGGTTTTTAATAGCTGATTGTGAAATTATAAACAACTACTATATTTCAATTACATCTTATCTTTTAAAATTTGTTATTCGCTGAAGATTTTCAACTCGAATTTGTACTTTCTATTTTCATAATAAAGATATTAATGGGATATTTGTGATACCCTGCCCTTTTCAAAATGTATAATTCACATTTTTTAAGGTTGCATAAGAATTGTACCCAGTCACACTTGATGAACTACCTTTCCTTCGCCAAGTCAGGTTTACAGGAATAGTGATAACCAATCAGTGAGCTCGAGCCTTATTCATCCGACATGTAAGACACACACTGGCCGACTGACATTCTAGCTAGGACGTGAACAGAAGCTATATAGCGAGTTTGTACTGGTGGTACCTAAACTCCTGGAAGGGGGGTTTTTCCACGTGACACTACGGGTGGAAGGGGAGCCCCCCTGGGTTACCCCTGCTGGGCTCACCGAGGACCTTCCTGGCCTATTGGCTACCAGCGAGATTGCTGGCAACAAAAACACTGTCAGCAGAACGTCTTAACAAATCACGTGATGGTAAATTTCAACCTATCCTCTATCAGCTAAATAAGGGTTTGCTCGAGTATTTTGTGTAAAACAAAAGGCTACCTCAAGTTTGAGCCTTTTAATTTATCAAGTCTCGTAAACTATAATCTCAGAATTGATTTGTTGATTATACATGTTAAATCTTAGTGTATACATTGCACTTACTAAAGTAAAAATTAATTTGTAAAAATTAATTTGAATACCTTCCTCTTCCTGCGCCGGGGTGACCCTGGTCTCTATCTCTGAGGTAGACTTCTGCCTCCTGAGCAGTCTTGACTTGGCTTGGCATCGTCCAACCTTCTCTTGACAGTCCAGATGCACGTTGAGCTTGCACACTCTGCACTTCAACCCTTGCCTCGTGTGGCCTTCACATAATTAAAATCTCGTTAAAATTCCCTTGTTCACTTATAAAAATCTGTAACAAATCCTTCCACGACAACAGTGACTTTAGTTGTCAAATTTAACCTCGGGGTTTCACAGTGATAAAAATCAGCTTTCACAAAAATAGACTCATACATTCGGTAACATATAGTTGAAACACCGGCATTCAATAGCGAGCAATAAAAATTACAGTATGTTGTTGTATTCACGGTTACATTAAAGCCCCATAAATTAAGATTGAAATCAAAAGATAAGGATTTCATATTGTTATTTGTTTATCTTTTTGAGTTGGTCCTGTCTTATACTTTTATAGTAAGGAAATAACTTTAACTGTGACTATGACTAAAGAAACTTAGTAGCTCAGCAAAATAAGTTTGTTTTTCTACACACATTAAAGTTACACTATAGGAACTGATTGCATAGGATTAAAATTCCAGAAAATATTATGATACTAAACTATCTGTGTATCTGTGAACTTGTTCACAAAATCATAAAAAGTAAATACATATTTGCAGTTACGATAACATAGACTTTGATAATTGTATAGTAAAGAATACAAAACCATATCCTTCTAAAGTTCCTTCCTTCTTAGTTCCTTCTAAAGAAAATCAGACTTACATCTTTTGAAAAATTTTGATAAGCCTACCATATATATCAATAATGTATAACGTCTTACATGTGGGGGTCTCAGTTTGTAAATATGTTTCTTTAATAAAACCAGGAATCCGATTCTTGGTAAATATTCATATTGTACAATAACAGAACTTTGTGAAAACTGGTTGGAATATTCATTTGAAAAATCATATAAAAAACCACTTTAATGTTACAAATTTCTATAATCTCGATTGATAATCAATCAAAATAATAAATGAATTAATTTAGAATTTTTTTCATATGTATGAATGAACAATTTTAGGATATCAACAATACATTACGTTACTACAACAATACATTTAACAACAACCATAGATTCTCGATAATGCAAGTATATAGTACGAAGTATTTACGAGTAGTTTTTATTTAGTTAGTTACTGAAATAGTAACCTGTCTAAGTATTTTAAGCCAAGTATGAATGAGAAATGAGTGTAAGATGATTGTGACACAATCTTGTAGTCTAGTTACTGACTAAGGTCTTATGAGAATGGTATTTGCAGATGGCCTTAGTATGTAATAGTGTGGACGTTGATCCACACCAGAGAGTATTCCATTCGCCGACCATCGCTCATAACTATCCACAATTCATCACCTCCAAGTTGCTAGATTACAGAACCTACCTCTGAGGACCTGCGAGCACACATCACACGGTGTGATCTTCTTGTATGTATACTCCTGGAACTGATGTGCAGTCGACTCCAATCCCAGGTTCAGTCCACTATCTCTTCCGTTTTTCCTGTAGAAACCCCACTTTTAACCAAAGAAAATATTTCTATCATCCATTAATTTTATATCCTCTAATAATTCGGTGGGAAATCTTCATAAAATATATAAAAATATTCAACTGTGGAGGTTTTCACCACTAAGAACCAATGTATATTCGAAATTGATTGCATAATTTTCTCATTCCCATTTCGATAATAAAAGCTAGAGAAATATTCTTTTCCTTTAAGAATTTCTTTAAGAAAAGATGTCATTTGTGGTCTCTAAAACTAACTACTCACAGTATGAGCTAGGACCTTCTAGTACGATCAAGTCCCGAGATTGAGTAGTAGATTGAGATTGGTAGTAGACAATTACTTACTAAGCATCAAATAAAAATTTATTACCTTTTAAATGAGTAACATCATGTATAAAATACAATCATTTTGTGTAATCTATTTATTAAAAAAACATACATTGAAAATTAAATGTTTTGAAGACATTTATGGCCAATAAGCTTATATATTTATTGAGCTTCTGGCTGAACATTCTTATGGTACGGTATTTATTAATACGTAATGTTTTATATAGGTACTCCTACGAAAATGTACAAATTATAGTGATCAAAATGGAGCTTAATATGGTAAATACTATACAATGTTTCAATAAAATTCAAGTTCAGTCCTATTAAAACAATTAAAATACCTTAATCCAGTCAGTCATAGAACTGGACGATGGGTGTCGGCAAGCAGCTTGGGTTAACAGTGAACCTTGACTGTATTGGTAAACAATCAGCTGAGGTGACAAGTGTAAACCGTTGTACAGGTTTATATAGAAAATGAGATATGAAACAAGTATGCCAAATGTGAATAAATAAATGTGATTATGAATGTATTTTTAGATAGGTAGAGTCTGACTGATCCTAATTTATTTAACGTTTAAGGTTTCAAAAATAAAATTTTCATTCAAGTGCAAAATTTTATATTTGTGTGTACTAAAAACAATAAATTTTATCAAGAAATATGTTTGAGAGCTTTCTACACAGTATCGGAAGGTATAACTGAAAATACAATAATCTTAATTATAAGCTTGTCAATGTAATACTAGTTACATCACTCAGAAGGTTCTGCAAAGTCTTAAAAGTTATAAATAACAATATTGTGTGTAAAGATTTTGCAAAACAAAGTGCGAAGTGTAGAGATAATTTTTTCGAAATATTAATATCAAGGGTAAAATTAAAGCTATAGAGAAAGATTGCATGTTGAAAACATAGCAGCAAGATACAAAGCGAGGAATGTTAATCAAAATACATATAAACCAGATATGAGACGAAAGATTACCACACATGGCTGTGATGAAGCAAGTGCAGCAAGTAAAACCATCACAACATAGTAGACCAGCAAAAAACTTGAGCCTTACACTTGACATATTTACCTCATCGCGATGATGGTAGAAACAGCGTGGTACATTTGGTTCTTTCTGTTACAGAATCGCAGAGTCGAGGCGTTTGATAGAGAGAAAATATAATAGGATGCAGGTCCAAGGACGAGAGATTCAGTGAGGAATGGGTGAGGGGCGGTGGAAAACAAATAAATAAAATAAACGGTGGTAGAGAGAAAAAGAGAAAGATAAGAGAAAAGAGAAAAACACTGATTAGTATAAACATCAAAGGAAAACTAACTACATAAAAAATATCTACGTAGTTATATGTTTAAAGGCAAATGCATAAATAGCGTAACATATATAAATGAATTAAACCATTTATTGGCATTGGTTTAACCAAGCAACTTATCAGATACGATGTGATGCTTAGGTTCTAATACTAACCAAATAAAATATAAATACAGACAAAAATTATTTAATGTAGTCGTGCATTTAATAAAGACTTAAACAAGATGAGGGTGATACTGATCAATTAACTCTCATTGCTGAAATCTGAAAATTTGTACAGCTTTTTAGAAATTAAATAGTCTCATCAGACTATAACAATTTCTAAAATACTTATATTTTTAGGTAAAATATTATTTCCAATGTTTTATTCAAATATCATCAAAAAGTAAATAGTAGTTACTTTAACTAGTAGTAGTAACTCTTTCATATAAGAATATTTCATTTACATTAAAAAATATTATTGAAAAAGGCAATTATTCTGAATTACTTCAGGAAAAAGTAGAAATAAGCTCCTTTGTTCTTGCGTTTTAATGGCAATCTGAATACAGAGTTACTTTAGTGTAAGCCTAAATGATTGACTCTTGGAAGAATTTTCATTTGAGGTTTTATTTATGCATTCACTGTCACTAAAGCAATCCATTCCTAAACTATATAGCCCTTGCAAAATAAACGTAAAACTAGATCTACTATTATTTTCGTCTAGTAGCTGATCAGTGCTAGGTACGGAATATAATGTACTGGCATAAATAAAGGAAAATATTTAAAAGTACAGCAGTTTAAAAGTTTAAGCTTTGTTAAAAAATCATCAGTTAAAATATTAAAATTTAGACAGGTTAAAAAACTTTTGAAGAAGGAATTAAAAAACAAAACATTTCCTTCCAGCTCACTTAAAAAAGCGTAAAACGTATTAGACTTTTGATGCTGCTTGAAATAAAAAGATTCTGAAACTGTTAAAATAGAAAGTTAAAAATAAATATAAACAGTAAGTAGTAATTATTTTAATGAATTAATTGTAAGCTACTCCAAACGGACGCTTCCCATATTTATCTATGACAGCTCGTGTAAACGGCGCTAATCGTGCCATAGCTTCGCTACTGTGCTTTTACAACGATCTGTGCTGCTAAAACCATCATATAAATATAGTACACCACTGAAGAACAGTGCTTTTTTAATTTGTTTAATGATCCTTATATTGTTTGTTTGTAAGTCATTGTTGGTGATGGTGAGTTTCGTTATTTAAATTTTAATTGTGGACATTTTCCATCACGATTGAAAAATACACCAATCCCACCTCAGAAGTGACATTAAAAAATAGGAAAAACAAAACAAAGTAAAGCAGAGGGGTAAAATAATGCTTATTTAAATAAAAATCGTGTAACTCCGAAACAAAATTCTCATGGTATACTAACCCATAGTAAGGCCCTCTAGAGGAATGAGGTAAATCAAGAAGTTAAAAATAGATGGATGCAGTTTATCTATGTTTCAGGTTTTTGCCGCGGTCATTTTGTTTCCGGCGCTAGTGTCACCGAGCACCAAGGACACACCCACAGACACAGACAATCTCCAATCCAGTTCTTGAGCGATTGTAACGAGTGGACGTATATTGTGCCTTGTGTGTATGACTATTATTACCTTGTATTTTTTAAGTCTTTATTAGACTGCTTAAAATTTTCGTCTTCAGCTTTATACCTGAGGACGGAAACAGATTACATATCCTGACACGTCGGGAAACTTGACCAATTCCCGATTTTTGATTTTACCAATCGTGATGGAAAATGTCTGCAATAAAAATCTAAATAACATAGAGCCTTGCATACTCTTCAATTAAAAACAAATTGCATCTTCACTTACACCTATAAATGAGACACTTTGCATAGCAAAAATATTGTATTAAACAATAAAATATGCATGTTCATTAAATTCAGCATTATTAACAGCTCATTACTACAAATTTAGAAACAGTTAAAGCTTATAAACCTACAAGAAAAAAAATAAATATGTAAAAAGACTCGACTCACTTTTCGCCCTCCTTTGGCGAGGTACCGTTGGACGGGCCACTCGTTGTCTTCAAGCTTTTAAAAGCTTTTAGCCATTTAGACTTCATGCTCGCGGTCGAAGAAGAGGACATTTTTCTGTCCCGGCCACTAGCGCCCTCGGCCGCATCCAGTTTTGACGCGAACAGTTCTTTCTGAAACATTAAAAAATGTAATTATAAAAGGATTTAAATGTGCTACTTTTAAAAACTTACACTTCAAGTACTAAAATTTATAAATAGAATGGCATTGATTAATCTTGATACTTTGTGCATCATTTACTAAGTACCAATTTCGTTATAGAAAAGATTGTATTTACTTCCCTGAGAAAAATTATTTAAATCATGGATATGTCACAATGTAATGTTTTCAGTTCTTCTAAAAAGCTGTTATAAACCATATGACGTCACTTCCGTTACAATTCTAGCGTCTCACAAAGTGCCCAACACAGTCATTACAAAAATATTTTAAGTGTTTAAATCCGTATATTTGTAGTTGGGAGTGACACTTATATTCTGAAGGGTCGTGAGAAAACTGCTTCTTCAGTATCTGACACTTATCTTGGCCATCTTGGCCTAAAACAGTACTACCAGTTAATTCGTCTAAGGCTTGATCAACTCTTGTTGACACAATAATGATATGTTACAAACAAGATTACTGTTCCACTAGGTTATGATACACAGGTAAGGTCTTAAAAATAAGAAAAAATTAAAATTAAATGAAATCTTTATTTAAATATTTTTATTTCAATAACTGCTGTGTGGCCCGATGGCAACGTAATAACCTTGCAATCCGAGGATCACCAGTTTGATTCTGGACCCAGCCACCATTCGTATGTGGACTATTCATTATTCTATAATATTATAAAGAAGAGGTGGTTTCTATATGTTTGTGGGTTTGTTGTGACGCGAAAAATACTGAACCGACCACCGGTTTGAAATTTTACACAAAGGTAGGCATATTCATTTCCTGAAACTCTCCTCGGGCTACGCCCCATGAACGTCCTAAGTTTCAATGTTTATATTTTCAAAGAATGAAAACATAAAATTACTTGAATGTCAACAGCTGCAAACACTAAAATTTGACAGTCCGGAGAAGAAGAAGAAGAAGAAGAAGAAAGAGCTGCCATGACCGTCCTAGGTTTCAATGTTTACATTTTCTAATGTCAACGTCCGTTTATTATTTATTTTGACAGTTTGGGAAGAAAAAGAAATAAAGTTGATTTTTACACTATACTGCTGGATCAAAATTAGTGAATTATTAGTTCGAAATAGTGGAATAGTAGATTTTAAATTTTCTCCCGATACTTGCCTCTATTAAGTTAATGCTTATCCTCTCCCAATATTTGACAGATGTTACTTTGTCATGTTGTAGACACGTGTTTTGTCATTTTGTAAACAATAAAGATTTAATTAACAATAACTTAAATGTATCAGTAGAGCCTACACCTCTTAGCCTTTTTACCCGTGCGAAGAACGGGTAATTTGGCTAGTTACCTCTATAACTACAGGTAATCATTGGTGTTGATAAACACATTATATAAAAAAAGTAATACTGCCGGTCTTAGAACGATATCAAACGATAGCTGCTTTTAAAAAATATATCACACATAAAATAAAACAAGAATTAAAATTATAACCAAATAATTTAAACCATTAAATGAGGGAGAGTAACGTAAATACAATGCTGTTAAATAAAAAAATTGTGTAACCTTATTTTATTCTTAAATTTAAACGGCATAATTTAACCAGCAGCAAGATTGAAAAAAAGTGACAAAAGTGATAAGTCTCAATAACACAGTGCCTTCAAGGCGTCGCACGCCAAAGTGATATAATATATATTTTGCGGCATGGAGGCGGTCAGGCGTTGTCGTCTCACCACTGCAAAGCACACTCGCCGCTTGTATTAAGTAAATCAAATGTTAGCATATGTTAACGATGCAAATAATTTTTATTTATTGATACACACGGTTCGTTCTATTCCCTGTTATTTATTCTGCGTTTCAAGAAGGTAAACAAACGTAAAGAGAATTTACAAAGTAATATTTAAATACGTATAAATTGCTATTTTACGTACACAGTAGCCTCCCACCAATAATATTATTCTACTAAAAATAAATACATTTATATAATTATAATTATTTGGTCTACTCACTTCATTCTGTATTCAGAGTCTTAACAGATGTTGGAAATGGGATTATATTTCAAAATTATGACAAAGGTTATCATAAATATTTAGTGTTTTAAGGTCATTTGGAGATATATATTTTCCCCAAAGATTTTAAAATTTAGGAAATTTCATAAAATATACAATATCATATACATGAGACGGCTATTATTTTTGATGAAATTTATGAAGACGAATATATTGACATGAACACTTTGATCCACCATTATAGTTACTCACAGTTTAGTGGAATAACCAAATATTCTTACCATAGGGAATGTGGGCTGTAAACGAGACTTCTTGATTACAATGTAAACTTTATAATTCTCCAAATATTTTACTTTTGAAGTAGGACTTACTTTGAATTACAGAATGATCACATTATACGATCATATGATTAGTACCGGTTGACCGAGCATTGCTCGGATAGAATAAGGTATGTAGAATATGATATGTACTATACAAGTTAATTAACAAAATTAAAACACATTTATTAATTAACGAAGATATTTATGTGGTTTAAATAAAACCGATTTCATACACCTCAATTAATATAGCATAAACACTGAACAACAAAATAGTCCCCGGGTGGGGATCGATCTCACATCCTCGAGAACATGAAACCTATGCACTACCACTCATATACGGCATCGGCGAAGTGCTAGTCGTCGTTTAAGGGTCTTTGGCCAACCTCAATTGTTTTAGCTGATCGTGTACTGTAATTATCCATAAAGCTATTAACCTGTGATCAACTGATTTTGTTAGAAGAGGAATGAGTATTGAAAAGCAAAAGAGAAATTTAATTTACACCAATTAATTGGTTTGTTACAGTGGCTTCAAGCAATATAATGAATACGTTTTCTGCCAAAACACGAAATATTTTGGAAGTACCTTTCTCTGCTTTTATTTCGCACAGTTATTTTACCCTTCAGTTTTTACAAATTGTTTAGTAATTTGATAACTTTTGATTTATACATAAAATAAATATTTATGCAAAACCCATATTCTCATATTGTTCACCACCACCTTCAATCAACAACTGTCAAACGGTTATAAACAGGTGTTTTGATTTGTATTGTTTACACTATGATTCTCCATAAGCGTAATGTTAATTTTTTGGATCTTAAACTTAATATCACAAGAAAACCGGAATTTTCCTGGACATTAGACCTATCTAGAACTTATTTTCTACTCAGAAATTAGTTATTTCCAAAATTTAAAGAAAATCGTTAAAGCCGTTTTCGAGATCTGTGTGCAAATATATATACAAACCTTGCTCGTATTATAGTATTGGATTATTAAAGAATAGTTCATGTGTCGGTACGTCATATTAGACCTCTGGGACAGTAAAGTCGTGTTTCAATAATGGACATCGATCGGCCTTATTCAACTTTAATATCCCCTTATCCGATTAGCGTGATAAGGGATCACGTGACCTGGCGGCCGTGATTGTGACACGTGACATATTCCCTCCAGAACATCCTTGTAGCCATCTTGCCCGCTACATTCAAATAGACTCTTCCTGCACCAAATGCTAACAGTCATTTTGACAGCCTGTGAAGTAAACTTTTTGATGTCAATTAATGCATCCACAAGTCTTTAGTTGATCGTAAGATATTTTCAACAAAGAAAAATGCAAATTACATATTATATTATGTTGGTATGGCTTTTATTTCGGACAAAGATAGTGACGTTTAACTAGATTTAGGAAAGCTATAGGTGACGTGAGAAAATCGTGTAAGAAATAACATTTCAAAACTCATAGTTACTAAAATTAAATTGTTTTATCTTGACACTTACCAAATGTAACCGAATTTGCAGCCAGCCCATAGCAAATTTAATAACTCACAGCCACGATTACGACAATCACAAAACTTTGAATGAATTAACGCGATAACAAACCGTAACAATGATAGGCCGATACGTGAATAATCGATACATCACAAAAACTTGAGTTTCTGAACAAGTGAAAACGAGACGGTTTCAACTAGAGTTCACAAAAGGCACCCGGACTACATCGGAAATCTACACACTACCTTAAACAGTTTACATAAAGAATTAAAGTCTGGAGCGATATGTTGAGTGTAAGGTGGCGGAATATCGACTGCCCGGGACGGAGCTGGCGCGCATGCGCGGACCGCGTCCCTCGCAACACGTTGTCACGGCTTCAAATATTAATGTTTTAAAATGTAACGGTTACAACAAATTGTTATTGATGTGGTTAAAATCTTGTTGAAACAATTACTTATTCTCAAGATAAATCGACAAAACGTGTGCTTGCACTGTAGCAGCCAAATGTTTTGCGCGCCAAAAGTAGGTCAGAACCGGGGTGTTGGAGCTGCAACGTCACTGCATTATGGTTATTCACTTGGGAGAACGATCAACGAGGAAGTTGTTTCAGACAAAACTGGCAAACATTATTAGAAAATATTAGGATAACTTGGCATACAATAAAGTATATTAAGATATATTACTTTGATTGCGAAAATTTAAACTGTTTAAGTTGTTAAAATTACAGCTAAACTAAACTTCCTGGATAGGTCGTCATTTCAAAAGGTAATCTAATCAAATCTAAACCTACCCGTTGATTCTCCCAAATATGAAAACACTATAAACTTCCGGGATTATTTCGTTAGTGACTCGGATATTACGAGTTCTTGACCAACTACTGAAGATAAAAGTTTTAAGACTCTTGGTAAGTGCATCTTACGACGCCCTTGTAGATTTATATTTTATAAATGAAGGTATCATGAAACTTTATAGCTTGTGCTTCTTTGTTCTTAGCATTAAGAAAAGTATATTGATATTCCCTCTGTCAAGTTAAGAAAATCACAACGTCAAAATATTCAATTGACTTCAAACATTTTAAACCCCATAGTTTATACAGCCTGGACACAGACACGAAAATATTTCAATAGCTCCAGAATCTCCTATTGGCTTCCCCAATCATATTCGACAACGAATTCTTTGGCATTCCTAAGAGTGTAGTAAGTGGACGTTTTCTTTGTAGCATGTTAGTATAGTTTGAAGAATCTTTGTACAGGGGTTTATTTATGGGGGTTTCAAGTATTATTCACTCGTAGAAATTTTTATACCGGGTTTTCATTGAACTGCACACTTTTATTGCTTTGACACTTTCATTTCACAGCTTTGGCCATGTTAATTCTTGTACATAGTCTAAGGTAGCATAGAGTAATATTTTGTGTATTGAAGATTCCGACTGCATATCTGCTAAAAATAAATTTAATTTAGTATTATTTACCTTCAAGGTATTTCGTTAATGTGTCATGGGTTTTTTGCCAACACGGAGTCCCACAAGTGATGCCAATAAGTTGGTAAATTAAATAATTAAAGAAGAGAGGAAATGATAAATTATTAATTAAATTATTATTGAAATTAGGAGGGGTTTTTTAATTCCAAAGCTAGGTGCCTCAACTCTCTTCCCGATCACCTCAAAATCTAAACAATATATTGTTAATTTAAAAATCGACTTATGGAATATCTTATTAGAGAGTGTTTGTTAAGAATTTTGTTACTAAAAGAATATTGTATTGGTATCCATTTTAATACAATTGTATGAACTGTATATCTAGCTGATGCTATGTAATGTTGAACGGCAATATATGAATGTTTGATTTGATAAATGATTTTAATAGGGCAACCTCAAAAAGTTACTATGGATTTATAATTTACTACATTTATAGGAGCAAACATTTATGAAAGAGCTTAGTTTTTATTAAAGTTATATTAGGTAGAGGTAGACTGACTAGAATCGACGTATGATTATTTTTTTGTTGAAACCGCTCTGGATGAAAGGGGTATTAATGTATGTAATAAAGTTCATCATCAGGAACTTGAAAAAAACAAACTTTTTGAAGACTAGCAGTTAGCGCGTCCATTGTACGGGTTGTAGGATTCCGTTTAAAGAAGAAAGATTATCATACTAAAATGTAAACCTGAAATCCTAAACAAATAAAGCACAAAGAAAATAAATAAATACCCTGATTCATTATATAGCATTACAAATTTTAATTGTATTTAAATAGATTTGGAACCTATCTAGTACTAGTAGTAGTAGTGGATACTATAATCAACAGGTTCTCATGATTTTCATTTTACTGTTTGAAATATACTATCTATACCATAATCTCTATGATTACGTTTGTAATGTTATTATTAAGAATTATTGAAAAAACAAAACATGATTAATTATATACACGCAGTCACAACAACATGACAACGAATAAATTTGTCATATTTCAGTTTTAAATAATATTACAAAATTTAAATATTTGAGACAAATGCATCAATTAGTATTTAAGCTTCGTTTAATTTTTACATTAATTTGAGCGAACTCCAAAACATTTTTTCATGCTCTAGGGTAGCCATTTGAGAAACTAATGGCATTGTCAAGTGTTGACGTTACAAAAATAAAAGTACGAAACTAAAAATTTCATTGTTGTAAAAATCAGCTGTTTGAAGTCATGCAATTTAGTAATGGCAACAACACTGTTAAGTTTTGCACAATAATGGTGAACGTACCTGGGCCCTGATGGCCGCCAGGTGGATCTGCGCAGTCCGCAGGTCGAACCTCTTCATGCTGATGTCCTCCTGGAGTTCGTTCACCTTGTTGTAAAGCTGCGACTCCAGGCTCCTGCAGAAATATTAACAATGAGATTATGTGTTGAGAACCGTAATTGGAGCTTAAACCAAACAGCTCCGAGTGAGTAATAGCTACGTTAAGAAAGAGAATTTATATACAATCGCGTCAATAATTATTTGATAGTCATGCCTGTTCGTCAAACTACAACACTGAAACACACTCTCAAATAAAAAATAAGCTCAGGATGGCATCAAACAGCTGTCTTGAGATGGCTCATTTTATTTACAATACCTGGTAGTGTAAAAATGAATTATTCCCTTTTACTGTTCAAATAAACAACCATAACCAACGGCCAAGTCAATAACAGAGAAATAAAAATATTAGTCTATTTTACATGTTAAATTTGCATTTATGTTATAGTTATTATAGTTAATCCATACATATTATATATAATTACCTATATACCTATCATAGTTTTAATACTAAATAACTTCTTGATTAGCATTACACGTGTTGGTTTTACTAAAGGACGAAGTAAAAACTCACGTCTTCCAACACTACTTAATATATTTACACTTATATTGTAATTATATACAACGGTAAATATACAAAAGTTGTTAAATTGGCGATCGATTTCGTCCAATAAAACATGAGAAGTATTTTACGCCCTTAACATTAAAGCTTCATTTTTTCTCGACGAAATAATAACCCTTAAAATAATTTAGAATTGAAATTAAGACAAACTAAAATCACAATATTGATGGAATTATTATTTATTTCATGGAAGTTTTGTCGCTTTCTCTTTTTCAACAATATAATTTTTTATAACAATATTAATTTTTTCTCTTAATGATACAATCATTTTGGGCTAATTCATACAAAATTATTATTAGATGCATTTTTTTTAATATACAAACTTAATTTATTAGGTAAATTATATTCATGTGTATACAATTATTTACAAATCTCTCTTATAAGAATGTTAACAAAACATCGGAAAGTAATAATAAACAGTAGTCAGAATTCAATGACATGTGCTCATATGAACCATATGAATTAATTTAAATTTGACCTTGAAACCTTGATAAGTCAGATACGTGACAGGTTTTTTTTTAATTTTGTTTATTTAAGAAAGGTAGTATTTAAGTTTGCTTTTGGTGTGATAGTAATAAATTTGGTGGATTTTATTTTTGTTCTTCGTCGGTCTGGTGACTCCTACGTATGCGCAAAATATTATTGTTGATTTACAAAGATATTTTTGAATTAGCAGATACATTTTAAGATCTAAAAGTTATAATCATGAATGTAATTTATATTACTATCTTTTTATCACTATCCATATCAATGTATGTATGTAAATCTATCTTGAAAAAACATCTTTTGACTTTTTTAATTTAACTTTGGCTAGAAGTATTATGAAAATTCCCTCAGTACAGTTCGTCAGGTTTCATCTGAGTCCTGAGATGCGCGAGAGGGGAGGTAAAGTAACCATGGTGGGGTTCCGTTTATGTTTATATTTAAATTGAATTTATTTCTTTGCCAGCCGGTAAGTAAGCAACACATCAGCCGGTCATCCCTATCATCATATCTGCGCCGTAGTCTACTACCCATCCAAAACTCAGGGCTCAGATGAAACCTTACGAACTGTAATAATATAATAAAGACACATCCAATAAACCTACGTAATTTATTTATCATATAATATCTTAAGAAATATTTCGATTTACAGTATTTCCAAACTGCAAACGCGTCAAAACGCAATTAGAGTTCTCTCTGTCAATTGCGACAAAAATGTCAGCACGAGATTATTATACTTTTTTAAATGATTGAAATAAGGGGAATATAACTAACTATATGGGGAATAGCTGCCTTGTTAAAACAGTTCACAGTATAGTGTCTTGTTAAAAATAATTCAATTTCTACAATAACAAATCAATCTCTCTGTTTTGTAATGTAATTTCGATTTCAAATTTCATTTTATCTCATAGGTTACAGTTGCTTGAATTAAAAACGTTTCCAGATTCCACATGCGATGTTTGACGACAGATAACGAGAGAAAGCTGTAATATATTAAGTGTCTCGTAGGAACGGGAACGGAGCCCAATTAATGGATGTTTACTTCTATTTCCCCCCTCGAGACGCATGGGATGATGGAATTGGGGGTGGAGGGGAAGGTTAATGTGTGCGCCACTGATAAGCTGTTTCCATGTTTCCCTTCAATAACTAATCAGCAATGGAAACACACGTAAACATATTTCTATCTAAAATTTGATGTCAAAATAATCGAAAAAACAAAAGTAAAACTTAAGTCATTTTTTATTTGTTAGAATAAAAGTACGAGTATTCTATTAGTACGTTTCGCTAGTCAGCGACCCGCCCTAACCAACTCTGCTACGGTGCATAGTCACGCTCTAGCGGCAAAATAGTGAACT
Source organism: Nephotettix cincticeps (assembly GCA_023375725.1). Taxonomy (NCBI): domain Eukaryota; kingdom Metazoa; phylum Arthropoda; class Insecta; order Hemiptera; family Cicadellidae; genus Nephotettix; species Nephotettix cincticeps. The sequence continues at coordinate 35,145,103 of CM041785.1, forward strand.
CTGTAAGATAGTTCCGAGATCACAATATAGGGGGCATCACAGAATGTTCCTTAGTTCTTGATAGATGCCACTGCCTGATGGGTTACGTTAAGAGGTTGTTTTCTCGAAACATTAGATAAAAAAACTCGGACCTGAATGGTATAAAGTTTTATTATACACATATGCTCTTTGAAAAAAAACAGTCTCAACCCGAATGGGTATCCCGGGATTTAAACCTGTGACCTCTTGCACCGAACTCTAACTACTAGGCTAGTAAGACGCAATAATAGGTTAATTAATTAATAAATAGGCTAAAAATGAACATATTTTTAAATAACACAAAAAACTTTACGTTCACACTCTAATTAAACCACATTTTCGAAAGCTATGTGTATGTGTGATTTGATTAGATTACCAATTTGAAATGGTGACCTACCCGGGTAGGTAGTATTTTAAGCCAAGTATGAATGAGAAATGAGTGTAAGATGATTGTGGTGCGATTTTTAAATCTTGTTACTGACTAAGGTTGACATGCTCCTTAGACAGGACTGTTCATTAATGACGTAACAGCCAAAGGCACTAAAAGGGGCCTAGAGTTTGACGTGGGTTCCAAAACAATTTTAACTCTGAATTATGAACTGGTCTAATTATACCTATCAACTAATTATAACTGATCATAACTATCAACAATTCGTGACCTCCAAGTAGCTTGATTACAGGACACGCCACCGTCCCAGTGACAGGCCTACCTCTGCTGTATCCTGACCATGGTGTCCAGAGCGTCCTGCAGCTGCTTTATCTGAGTCTCCAACTCCACCGCCTCCACCCGCAGCGCCTCGTACCGCGACCTCACCTGCACCGAGGCCAGTCGGTCCACCACCACCTCGTTCTTGAGCGGCGCCGGCGCGTTCACGTCCTAAAACACCCGATCAACTCGATATTCAACAAATATGTAGCTCATCTGTATGTCAAATAATTCTGATATTAGTTTCATTACCGTAAAGATGGTTGAGGTAATGTGAATTTTGAAAGCTGTACAATTATTAAACGTGTCAAAAGTTAGATTCACGCCAATATGATGGAACTTTTCTAGAATGATAGAAATAGTTTTGAAGTCCAAACCCAATTATAAGTTTTTATGGATCATTGATAAAACGTAGCTAGATAGATTTACATTATTTTGGAAGAATGTGCAAGTAAATAAGTTAGCTACTGATTTTTGCTATTCTCTATAAGATTACATATTACACAATGTACCATGTTTACTGTTTTGAATATCTCAGAACAAATTGACCTAGATTCATGATTCAAAATACTTAATTTTGTGTTGTTTTTAACCGAATCCAAAAAAAATAAAAAGGAAAATTAGATTTATTCAACAATTAAACAAAAGCCGATAGAAAATCCCATTTTTTTGGGTATAAAACCCCCTAAATTGTAGTTAATGTGGTCCGATTTCTTTGCCAATGAAACTTGTCCAAGACATTACAGGAAATAAAAACTCTACCGAATTTTATAATTATCAGTAATTGCGACCGTTGTCGTGTTGACACATAAAATGTTATCACTACACGATGTCAGAGCTTTTTTTGAAGAAAGTCATAGGGTACAGGTATTGAACAGGATATTTATAACTAAACTTTGAAAGTAAAATATGTGTGGTTTAAGTTTTCGTTTTAATTTTTGTTTTGTTTTGACACTTACGTTGATGGGTGGCCCGTCGGCCATGGAGGGGTCGTTCTGGGTGTCTTGCTGGGGAGGATGCGGAGGGGTGAAGACTCTGAGGCGATGGGAGGGATGTGCCTGAGGGGGGAGGGGGGCGAGGGACCTCACGAAGTGTGCCAGGTCCGTGGTTGGGGACACCGCTCGACACTGGTTGGACAACACCTCGTACCGCCTGGACTGCTCTGTCGCCTGAAGGGAGAACATAACATGATGATGTCGCACACGGTGGCAAACATATTTCAACATAAATACAATATTTTAAAATTATTGTACACATACACGTTTACACTTGTACTAAATTTATTGTACAGAACTTTTAAATCCAATGTATTCATATTAGGATTGAAGCATATTAGTTACTTAAAATCTAGAAAATATATGGAATCAAATTTCCTCAGTGATGAAGTGTTGGTTTTTTCTTTTCCTTTTCCAAAAATGTATCTAGTAACAGCTAGGACGATTCTTCGTTGTGACTGTAAACAATGTATGATATTTGGAAAAATACTAATTAATTATTGTATTAGTTATTAAAACATTTTTATTTAACTTTTTACTTATTGTTTTAGATTAAAAACGTTTGTACAAAAGCCTAAAAAGATTAACTGGGTTAGTCATGACTTTCAAACGTCCGTATATTGAGTTTTCAATAGGCCTAATTACCTACAATCTATCTCTAAACCATTTTTAATTATCTATTTTGGTGAATCTCTTTACTTTATTACTCTTTTTAAACGTGTACGGTGTGATTGCAAGTTAAATGGTTCCACTTATATTACCCCAACTAATAATGTCGCCACTATTTCATATCATACTCAAGATGTTGTACTGCTATTACTGAAAGTGTACGGTAGTAAATTGTGATGAGTTGTATTTATTTAGACACTTTAAAATACGTTATTCAAGAAAAAAAAACAAAATATCAATGATAAACAGGACATTCGTGGAGTGAATTTCAACGATTTATTTAGTCTTTAAAAATAATAAAACTTATGAAATTATTCTTGTACTAATACTTAAACAAAGTAATGCCAGTCCAGACTCGAACTGAACTATACGAGTACCTATATAATTGTTGTCTTCAGTATTATATATTTAGTTATGATAATTCATAACATATATTATTCTCATAATAATGACAATATATAACATAATATCGCCATTTTGTTAAAATATGAAGTAAGCTATGCTCAACCGACCCTGGTTGATATGACTTCAGCTCCTTGCTGCACGGAGTCAGAGAGTGTCGTACAGAGGTCGGAGTACACCTCCTCCAGCTCCTGGAACACACAACACGATCATCTCAATAATATTTAGATTTTAGTAATCATGTTAACCTACAAAAATGTCATCCGTTAATTATTATTATTATTAACGTTGAATAATAAGTTTGAACTAAGCCTTGATTAGAATATATCATACAAAATTTATCAGGCAAAAAATTAAAACCTTAAATATTTACTTTGAACAAAACTCAGATTTCATCTGAGACCCAAATAAATACACGCTCTATGTGTATTAAAAAAGATATTCCCCGAGAAAAATCCCTCAAACGAAGCATGAGGAAAGAGAATGACAAACAGTTTTAGGATAAAAGATCTGACATGGTCTCTTGTAAAGATATTAACAACATTGTACACGAAAATGTCTTTTAAGAACGGAAGTGTCATAATGGGGGCGCTAGCGTGTAAAGAGTTTTAGCGACCTCATTATTCAAATTTGATGTTAATATTGCGGTTATAAAGGAGCCAGTCATTAGTACTAGGCTGACCCCAGGGGAAGACTTTCAAATACTCATTTCACTTTTTATCGCTGACTAAAAGAATGTTGCGGTTAAAACGACAAAGCGCTTGGGGCGACCAGTTTGACATCACGGAATTGACTTTCCTCAGATAACGTTTTATCAGTGGGTTTGTTTCAATTTTACCTCCGGAGATGCTTTGTGCCGGTTCCTTTAGAATTCAAATTCTCAATGGACGAACATTAACAAGTCCATTTTGTAAATGTTGGAAAGCTTTTAAGAACGTCAGCAATGTTAAAAATAAATACTGGTCCAGTCCAGATGAAAAATAACTGATTTCGATTTGAAATTGTGAAGTTTTCATAGCTTGTTTTTTTCAAAGTTATCCGTTAATCGCGTAAAAATACTTTTCGTAAAGGTTTGGCTACTCCCAAGTATATTTACAAAATATATGTATTTATCGGTGAGTCACAACACTGTTGTGGATGGACCCTGCGGGCTGACGCAGGGCAGCAGCATGTTCCCTAATTAAGTGCATGTTTACCGACCATAAGACATGATTACATGCCATCGACATTGCCTGATGTTCCATTAGCGACAAACGTAAACAGTAAACTACTTTGAGAAACAGTACGATGTGAGAGAAATTTGAACTGACACTTAATCAAATGTTAAATTAATACATTAAATATTAGAACACTTGTCTTTAAGTTATTAAAGTTTAAATTATTCGTAAAGATTTTTTATCTTTATTAGTCTTAAATGATCTTAAATTCTTTTCTGTCATCTATAAGAGTTTTCAAATAGCTCAGTAATATTGATCAGCATTTTAGTGCTTTTACCGCAGCTTTATTATTTTTTTAAATTAGTTACCGACGATTTTCTGAACAACACCCATCAATCATCATTGAAACTCATCACAGTAATGAGTGTTACTTATATTTCAAGTATTATAATCTCTCTTTGGGCGTAGTACCACCAAGAAGTGTGAAGAAAATAAACTAAACAAACGCCAATATACTCATATCCAAAGGTAATTAAATGTTTAGCGTTACACTTAAGTTTTATCTTAAATGTCCTCTTTGAAAATGTTTTCAAACTAAATATTTTAATATCTAACATAATTGGCTAAGTAGACTAGTGGTACAATATTGCCCTTAAAATGTTATTTACCTCGGTTCTAACAATAATTTACAATTCGGTTGTTAATAATTTAAATCGACTTATCTAAACGAAATATACGAACGTAACATAAGCCTATACCCATTCAAAGATCCCAATAAACACAGCTGGTAGGTATATTGTACCTGCAGGAGGGTGGGTAGTGTCTCTTGACTGTAGTTGTCGACCATGCCGTTGGTGGCATGCAGCTGCGTCACGTAGTTGTTGTGCGCATCCAGGTAGGCGGCCAGGGTTGCCGTGTTGGAGGGGGACGCCATGTGGCCCAGGTAGGAAGCCTTGTAGTCCTGCCGAGCCTGCAACACATCCCATTCTTTATAAATCAGCCCGTTCTTCATTTATAAGAATCATATGCTGTTAAAACTAGTAAGAAAGTTTAAAAATATCGCAAGTGGTTTAAAAAAAGGCATCCATCAAGGATCAATACTGGGACCACTGTTGTTCTTGACTTAGATCAATTACATAACCTCAAAACTTATAACTAATTGTCTATTGTAATTGTATTTTATTCTGTTTATACTTTAATTAAATTGTAATTATTATTATTTATTGTTTAATTTAGTATTTACTTTTGCCGATAAAATATGTATGCTTATTTAACTGTAGTAGGAAATTTATCCCGAGTAGTTGAATAAAAACTTATTAGTTCTTATTTAGGCCAAATAATTACGTTTCTTCAAAGTTGGTACCCGAATAATGTACTAGTAGAGCATACATTTATGTGAGTATATTAAGACTTAGATGATAACGTGGTGGATGGACCCTAACCCTGAGTCAGTGATAGTCTTCGTTCGGATACTGGAGTTGCCAATAAGGCTTTACAACTTCTGTCCTCTGTATTAGGCCCTTATTACACGAGGTGCCCGGACCACGTCGTCAGTGACGAAACTGGTTACCTAGCTTGTCGAGAGCCATTGATTTATATGTACTGTATGCTATTACACGAGGGTGGCCTGAGACGTAGCCAACCACACTTTGGCGACTGACTGACCATCGAGCCTCGTCGCCATTGGCCACCGATACTGGTGACGCTGAGTAGAAGCATATGACGTTTATTACACTCGTCACCAATCACACGTCGCTGCTTGTTCAGAACACATCATATGTACTGCACACTGTTGTATTGTGAGTTGTTCGGTAAGTCTATGCCAGTTAAGAAAATGTATATGATTCTGTTTCCTACAACTTCTGATTCACTCGATGATATACGAAACAAAAATGTGTATTTACTTCCCTGTAGGAAATAGGTTGGATCATAAATATGTATAAAGGGAGTGTTTTCAGTTAATCTAACCAACCTATGACGTCACGTTTAAAATTTTTGTCGCGTAAATTGTCAACACCCCACTCCCTCGGTGGGGTGTCGGAAGGGGTGGGGTGTTGACCAGAAGTAAGAAAAAGAGCCGCTAATAAAGTGAGTAAGAGAATAAAGTGGAAAAAGGGGTTTCATTCAACATAATACAAATGTTCTCTAACTATTTGAGTTCCTTTCAACAAATTTAATTGTTAAATATGGTAACTAGAATAGGATGTTCATGCATTTCTCTGATACTTTGAATCACTCTATAATTAGTGAATATAGTTTATTTCTATTTCACTCTGAACAAATGAGATGATTAAACTACTGCTCATACAATTTCAGTTCTCTTTAGTTGAAGGCTAACTGATAAAATTCTGGCGACTGAACTGGCCCCTAGATTGGGCGGACGGGATACATCGCTAGCTATTCTCGCTGGCGAAGTGGCCTGGCCACGTCGTCTAATAAGGGCCTAAGTGACAGTACGATAGGGTAGTAGTAAGATAGGGTTGGCTTACTCTATCTTACTCGATACATCTCACACACAGATCAGTAGTCTTTAGGTGAGCAGAGTAGTTGAAAGATCCTTCTATTCTCTAAAAAAACAATCTGTTGATTAATGTAAATGCAATCCTTAAATGTATAAAACCTAATAAAAATATAGCATATGGATGATTAAAATCTATTTTCTCAAGACTCTAGCACTCACTTTCTAAATCACTTTTAAGAATAATCCAATCATTATCATTATTAAAAAATAAAAAATGAAAATATAATGAAGTAAAATATGTATTTTATGTATTCGGTTAGTGACTGAATCACCTGTCTACTTTCTCAACTAGACCTATTTTAAAAGAAAATATTATATAAAAAGTTATGTTAGATAATCCATTTTTATTCCTCATTTGCCAAATATTTTCTTCACACCATAAAATTTTAATTAAAATTACGAAATGAAGTTCATTGTAGTAAAATAATTGTATTTTTAATTAGTAAGATCGGTTTGGAGTAAAACTTCGCAAGAAAGGACAGCCACCCGACTTCCTTCCCAATGTCCTGTTGATTGCATTGAACAGAGGTCCACTCCAAATGCTTTACGCTTGACTACTGAGGCTTCAATTTTCTCTATCAACTAGATTAGTTTTCAACATCATCATCCAACTAATGTAGTTTATCAAGAAATAATATGAGTTGATTGAAAACCATTAATCTTCTTCACTTACTGAATTGAAATTTACCCGCGAATTAGTTTTAACTATTAGTTTACATACTGTAAGTGTCATCCTTAAATATATGTAAATAAAATATAGTTTGTTCTGCGAACATATTCATGAGAAACATAAGGCTTAGTTACTTAATTTTAAACAAGGAGAGTGAACTTGCAAAAATAAATTAATGATGTAAGATAAATGCAATATTCATAAGAATCTATTTTATCATGAACGCAAACTAATCTATGTGATGAAAGCCTTTTTTAAATGTCAACTTAGATTCACCCAAAAGAAGAGGGAATCACATAATTCTTAGTTTTTTTTACTTTTAAGAGAGTTTTCTGTAGAAAAATATAGTTATCTATCTATAATATTATAAAGAAGAGGTGGTGTCTGTATGTTTGTTTGTTTGTGGGTTTGTTGTGGCAAGTAAACGCAAAAAATACTGAACCAAACAGTTTGAAATTTTACACAAAGGTAGATCTTAAACTCATGCAACGCATAGGCATACTCATTTCCTTAAAATCCTCTCGGGCTACGCCCTGTGAACGTCCTAAGTTTTAATGTTTACATTTTTAGAGAATGAAAACATAAAATTACTTGAATGTCAACAGCTGTGAACACTAAAATTTGACAGTTCGGGAAGAAGAAGAAGAAAGAGCTGCCGTGACCGTCCTAGGTTTCAATGTTTACATTTTCTAATGACAACATCCGTTTGCACTATATTTTGACAGTTCGGGAAGAAGAAGAAATAAAGTTGATTTTTACACTGTATTGCTGGATCGAAATTAGTGAATTATAAAAAATAGTGGAATGGTAGATTTTAAGTTTTTTCCGACGACTGTCTCTATTACATTAATCCTTATCCTCTCCCAATATTTGACAGATGTTACTTTGAAATGTTGTAGACACTCGTGTTTTGTCATTTTATAAACAATAAAGAATTAATTAACAATAACTTAAATGTATCAGTAGAGCCTACACCTTTCAGCCTTTTTAACCCGTGCGAAGAACGGGTACTTTGGCTAGTTACCGATATTTTCATGAAAAGACCGGATCCATTTTTTTTTTTTTTTTGAAAACACCAGATGCTAAAAATTACTGTATTTACTTCCCTTTGGGAAATAGGTTAGATCATGGATATGCCTAAAGGGAATGTTTTCAATTCCTCTAAAAAAAGTTGTCCTTATATCCATATGACGCCACTAAGCATACGACGTCACCGTTTAAAAATTTGGTCTGACAATTTGACTATCCCCGCTCCCCTCAGAACTAAAACATATCCATGTAAAAAATAAAAAAATAGTTTTATGTATTAGCCGTTACTTGGTGCCATTGGGTAGTAGTTCATTAAAATGTAACTACGCATAAGGTTGTTACTTAATCTTCTACTAATACAATTTTAGAACACCAATTTCACGTCTTAAAGACACTTTTCTCAAATTCAAATGTGTTGAATTTATAGTTTTATAAGAGGTATAAATAGTGGTATATAATTTATGCATGAAAAGTTTATTCGTATATTATTCTAAGTAAAGAGAAAATTTCCAGGTGTTTCATTTAATTAGGTAGCTTAGTTAAGGTAAGCATACTTGCTGAGAAGTGGATGTTACATCTAACTTGAGACGAATTAATGTGTGGATTTGCCCACTTCAAGTCTAATCTAATGTTGAGCAATTGCCTAGTCTGACTTGGACAGGTTTGTCCTACTGGTGATGTCTGTTTAATTACAGACTTCTAGACTGAGTTAATATCGCAATCAACTTAAAACTCACTTAAATGTATTTACATTGATTAATGTCTGTCTAGTAATTTATTTTGAACTAGTTTGTAGATGATTATTTTGAACAGGAACTGTAAAATTTCCCTTGTATAGTTATGTGTTTGTGAGAAATAAAAATACACTTTAAGTAGCAAAAACGATGGTTTTGGTGATGGAACACTATGCTGTAGTTTGAAAATATTTATATTGATATTTTATGGTGTGTATTAAAATCCTCTATTATCTTTTTGTCCTTTTTGTCTGTATTATCCTTTATTTTTTTTATTGAGATAAAATTAAGAAAAATTAGATTAGATTGGATAAGATTATTCAAATGGTAACCTACTTAAGAAGGTATTTTAAGCCAAGTATAAATAAGAAATGAGTGTAGGATGATTGTGGTGCGATCTTGTAGTCTTGTTACTGATATGTTCTTTAGACATGACTGTTAATTATTAGCCCAAAAGCCAATGGCTATTAATTACTAGGGAACCTACAGTTTAATGTGGAATCCGAACCGCGGCCTCTGAATTGCGAATTGGTCTAATGATGAGGATGGTCTTTGTGGAATAAGGTAGTATTCAAAAATTTACAAACTATCGAATACAAATCTGTTTAACAAAATGTATTTGTTAAATTGTTAATAACAATCGAATTAAAAAATTATTTCGTAACTATGTGGACGCCATTTTGTATTCTTTTTTCCCAACCTCTATGAAAATAAAACTTTAAATTTAGAGTACAATACCAAACAAACCTATGTCATATTTAAAATTTTACCAATTAAACTTTAAAATTGACGATCAAATGAAAATTTCAAAGTATTATATCTTGTTTATTTTTATTTAATTTCGAAAATAGAGAGTCATTAGATATACATTGATATAAAAATACTATTCTTGTAAAGTTATTGAATTGATAGAATATTAATTTCAAATGTCACAAGTCATTGCAGCCATTGATAAAATGTATGCCGAGTTAAAAAAATATTACTTTGAGCAGTTAATAAAGAACTTTAAAAAACAAAAGCAGAAAAGGAAAAAGAAGAAGTAATAAAACAGTAGCTCTGTGAGTAGCTGAGGATTTATTTAGACTTTATCTTAATCCATAAAAATAGCTCAAAAAGGTTGATATATAGAGTTCAGGAAAACTCTGCTTGTATTACCGGAGATAGTACCGTAGGCTAATTTATAAAATTTTACTCCTTGAGTTAGAAAAAATTCCGTATTGTGAGTAGGCTCTAAAATAGATCCATCATTGTGATCTTACGAAACTACAAAAAACCCTGGAGATAACAAATTCTAAAAAAATAACCATAAAATGGTTTAATGATACTATAAATAAAGTAAAATGTAGTCCTTAAGTATTACTACGTTTCTATACGAATACAAACTCAATTTTACAAACAATTAAAACTATTGTGAGAACTTCCACGAGAAAATGTAGAAGAAGCACCGTTGAATGCGATTCCGACGCTCAACAATAGAACAGGAATGCTCAGTCAACGAAGCCCCTCATTGATTGAGGCATTTGTTTAGTCGTTCTTGATAAACGAGACACCGTATAATTGGATTGTTATGGCACTGCATGACCTGCTGCGTTCTGGACTATTCATAGATGAATTCAAATAGGCTTGTATAACCCAACAAGCATCCTTCTTCGATTGTTGAAAGATGTCAAGCAAATCAGTTTTTATTGATTGGAAATACTGTTGTGAAACATTATCAAAAATGTTGCTAAACTGCTTCAAAAACAGGCGTTTTAGATACATGTGTTGAAGAGCTAAAGTCGTTCTTTTTCTTCCTAGAATCAAACCTATCATTATGATCATACGAACAAGATCATTGTTGATGATACTTTTGATTCGAGGTTAGCATTCGATTATAAATAATTGATAAAGTAACTGCAACAATCACTATCAATTTGTCATGTATATCGGACGTTGTGACGTTGTTGGTAATCGACTATTAAATTCAACTATCGAATGGTTGAGATCAAACTATCGTAAATAATAATTAACACTGACATAACCTAAAAACCAATCAGAAATCAAGAAAGAACTGCTACAACGTAAGAAACATAACAGCTGATTAGTGTAATGCGACATTTAAAAGCATCTCGGCTGTTAAACTTGTGCTCGTATCAAAAACCCCTGTTTTTGGTCCTAGTGATGTAATATACTATTTCTTAATAATATAGCCTACCCTAAACCACGCTATGGCTATAACAGTTCATGTAAATTTGGAAGATTTATTATTTTTATTTATTTCATAATGTGACAAGATGCTATTTATACTATAACGACACAATACTAGAAAAGTATAGTGGGTATATATTTTTTCAAATTCTGATCTATTAATATATACGATAATTTGTTTTAAATATCGGCATATCCTACCCTTAACGTTGTTTAGTCATATTGCTTATTATTTTAACTAATCAATGAAAGGTTTCTAATCATAAAATAAATGATTTGTCAAATAACATTTTTGGTAGTTCTTAAAGTCAAAGTCCTTTAACATAACTTTTGTTTCTAAAATTTTTATTAATTGTGTTTTTCACAATCGTTTTGTTTTTTCCATATCCTTGTGAGTTCCTCAACAGAATTGTAGTAAAACGTGCATAATTATAGCCGTAACCAATGGTTCCCATAGAAAACCTTTCATATTAGATAAGTTTAATGCGAAATAGACATGTGATATGAATCAAAGCTTTTGCATCACTAATACGCATCAAGATATGAAGATATCAAAATATGAATCAGTGATACGCATCACTGTGACAAGGTGCATGGGTGGGATTCATTTCAAATTTAGTCCCCTATCGGAATCCAGTCATTCAAACGTCTTGTCTGCTGCAACTAAAGTTAGTTATATCAACTAAAGTTAGTTTCTCTTAGAACAGGCGTAATCCTTATAATCCAGATTGAACTAGTTTAATATTTGTAGCCATAGACTATCTTATACACTCAGTGCTCCCAATCTTGTCTTTGGGTTTGATATTCATAATTTATTTATAAGAGCGATTCGTGTTCCAATCTGTTCGTAACCATATAATATATCAGGACTATTTTGCTAGATTATCCCTTGTGTACCTGAAAAAACATGAAAATGCATGAAAAAACGTTTTAAACCATTACAGCTTAACATAACGTTTGTGCAAATCTATGATTTTTCCACCTGTCGCACAGCCATTTGTGCGAAAATTATTATACACGTCTTTTATTCTATTCAAAGTCAACCTAAAATGACCCAAGAATTGAGAGTAAACCGATTATAAAGATCCGTTATCATTTACAAGTACTATACACGTTAACATGTGATGGCTCATCACTTCTACACTCTATTTTCTCATTAATGAGTAATTACTTTATTGAAAACAAAGAACAAATTACTGTACCCAGTTCACACTCTCTGATTCAATTACAGAATAAAACGGTTTCAATAACATTTACCGAGTAAAATATCTTCCACGAAATATTCCTTATCATGCTTTCAATTTGATGCTTTAAAGAAAGTGTTATTTTAACTTTTTACCTATATTTACAAGGTTCGTAGTATTATTACTAAAAAAATAGTACTATTTTGAATGTTGATGTTTCGATTTTTCTTCGTAAAACTGAGATCTAAACTGATTATTAGGAACTTTATAATAGTTTTTTCAGCTCTTTTCATTTCATAGTACAGTAGTTAGTTGCCCCTAAATATTTTGGTATTAAAATAACACATTTCACATAAGTGTACATGTATTAAACATTTGTTTTGAATTGTTCTCTTAACTACCTTTATATCATACATTTTTAATGTAAAATATGATATTTTGTTGTTTTTAAAATCCAAAAAATTTGGTTTACTTTATGTTATTTTTGAACAATAAACTTTAATTTTGATTGGGCGATGATTGATTTTTAAAAGCTACCAACTTTCTGCATATCTATATTAGTCCAGTCTTCTAGCCTGGCTCAAGACATTCTGATTGAAATAATTTATGGATACAAACTTAGTTTCTCCAACTTTAGCAAATGTTTTCCAAAGTTGCAATCCTAATCATATTTTAAGACTTATTTGACAATCAGTTATTAAATTCGAAACTATTTACAATTTGATATTATTTTTTGCAAAATATCAAAATAAAAGTTAATTTTCTTTCAATACACAAATGTTTATATAACCCAATGTGTGTTATCCTTTGTCCTTGAGGTTAAAGAAATATGAGAGCATTATTATAAAATGTTTCGGTCCTGCAACAAAGCTAAACTACATAAGACTCCTCCGTCGCATCAAGACATTTAGACATGTATACATATAGACTAACACACGTTATACACTAATATGTTACTCAAGATGATTGGTTATCAGGGGCCTAATTACATACGGGTACGTCCTCAGTGTCTCAAAGCATATCCCTTGGCATATAGTTTCCGGGGTTAATAATACATTTGGCTTTAAAACAACGTTTTATGTCTACAATATAATTTCTACATCAATTGAAGTTTTCAAAATTATAGCTTTCGTGAGAAAATAATGTAGCCTACATAAGTAATTTTACTCTATGAGAAATACAAAAATAAAAATATTGTAATCATTCTTCTCTAGACATTTTAACTCATGAATATAATATACTTCCACGATGCAATTCTATGAATAAGCAAGTCTTGGTTGAAGAACTAAAGTATATGAAACGAATCTATCATGACGTTAAAGTAGAGACAGTTGAAAAGCGTGGCATATGAATTATTGAAAGCACATACTTCAGGAGAAATATAAAATGTTTAAGTGGTTTCCGGAAGAGATTTAGTGGGTATTATGAGTATCAGGGTTTAAACTACCTGTATTAAATATAGAGAAATTTTTTCATTTCCTTGTATAATAATAAGGTAAACATGGCTACAATATTATGTTTTAATAAACCAGATGGTTGTGGTTGAGGCCAGTCAAAGTAATTTGAATTCTTTTATAATTTTATTAAACTTGAATTAAAATAAACTGAGGTCTGAAGTTTTGTTTTAGGGTCGTGAATGTTTGTTGTATCATAACAAATTGAGCATAATAGTTTTAGTATTGTATTTTTACAGTCTTATAAATTAAATCTTAACTTGTACTCTGGGGATGGTACATTCTAATTAACAAATCCTAATTACATTACAAAATGAAAAATGTTAATTAAATTTTTAAGTATTACACGCATTTTTCAATCAAAGAAAGAAACTACCTAATTTGTTAACTTATATGGTACTTATATTTGGCCCATCTTTAAAACAAATAAAACAAAACATAAAAAAGATTTGCACAAATTATTGACTCAAAGTATTAAATCATATTTTCCGAAAGCATTGGTGTGAGGGACACACTAAGGGTTTTAAACTACTGGGACGGTGGCGACGTACTGTAGTAATCCAGCTACTTGGAGGTCACGAATTCTGTCATGATTTGTTGCACTATGTTACCACCATGCTCAACTAAATAGAAAATGAGTTTATGTAAGAAGACATTTAGTTTAATCTCTTTGATAAACATTAAAAAATTCAGTAACACTTTTAACAAGGTAAAAAAAACTAAACAACACTTAATCAAGCCTAATTCCTTCAAGCGATAATAAAATTACACATTATTCACAGTATGCAACTTTTATGCTGTATCAGAAAAAAACGCAATTTATTTTATTTTAAAAGCAGAATAAATTTTCTACCTACTGAATAAAGCATTTACTAGATCTATCGCTTATTACCGATATCCTATATTATTAATAATCTAACACTAACTAAGAATATATTTATCATTCTTATAAAACCCGTAGCTTTATCTCAATCAACTATGAGTATAGGGAACATGGTTTCATTTTACTCGTATATTAACAAATAATCTAATTTTTAGAGCAAGATAATTAGAGGGATTGTTTCTACCTTATACTGGCACAACCATTTGGTTATTTGGTTTATTTGGTCGAAAATGTAGAAAACGTTTGTATTTACTTCCCTGTAGGAAATAGGTTAGATCATGAATATGTCTAAAGGGAATGGTTTTAGTGAATCTAGACCGCTATTATTATTCATTAAAAAAATCAATTTAAAAATTCAATACAGTAGCTCTGATAGATTCTACGAAAACCTGTTACATATTTTCCAACTTAAAAACCGCCAACACCGCCACCCCCAGAGCTAAGACATATCCATGTCAAAAAACGACAATTCACTAAAAAATGTCTTATTAGCTTTTCAATATATCATTAAAAGTGTTTCCAAACTTGAAGGTATATGTGAACTATCAGGCGAGTTAATAAAACTTTCAATGAAAACCCGTTGTATAAACAATTCGATCCCATGTCGCAGTTGCATCGTAAAATTACACAAAAGACAAAATTATGTTCTCGGTAGACCACATCCTAAAACGCAAATACCAGCCATCACAGGTGACAGCTGATAGGTTTCCGTGCTAATAGCACTTCATCATCGTGACTGATTGCATATTTGTGGTCAACAGCTGATAAGACAACAGCTGATCTCTCACTCCTTGACCTCTAAATTTTAGCGTGAATAGATGATTTTTCCATACCACCAAATTTATAGTACCAAATTAACACCACAATGTTATTTAAAATTCTTAATCAAATTGTTCTATTTAACACTCAGTCACTATTTATGATTGCGTTAATCACAGCCCGTTGATTGAACTTAGTAAGGGTGGTAGTGACAAATAGCAATAGTTGTTGACGATTTTTGTCACTTTAGACTAATCAGCTGATATTTTACTTACGTTGTAGCAGTTCTTCCTTGATTTCTGATTGGTTGTTTGGGTTATGTCAGTGTTAATTATTACTATCGATAGTTCGATCTCAACTTTTCGACTATTTTAATTTAATAGTCGATTAACAGGATTAATCGATATCCGGAATATCCGAAAAACACAACAAATCAAAAGTGATTGTTGCAGTTACCTCATTGATAATTTGCAATCCATTGCTAACCTCGAATCGAAAGTATCATCAACAATGATCTTTCGCGGTCTAGGCTTAAAAAAATCATCATAATAATAGGGTTGGTCCTAGGAGGAAAAAGAACAACTTATGCCTTTTAACACATGTATCTAAAACAGCTGTTTTTGAATCAGTATGAAGAAAAAATACTTCCGTTATTCTAATCGAATTTTAAATACTTTGGTTAAACAAATAATTTATTCACCTTAGCCAGTTTTTCCTCCGCTTTGTTGACGACGAGCTCGAAGGACTCCCGGTGAGCGAACACTTTCCTCGCCTGGACTTTACGGTGGAAGGAGCGTTCCAGCAGCGGCCTTGACACCTGGCGGCCGAACACGGAGGCTATGTCGCTGTGCGCCTGGGAGTCCACCTCCACCTCCTGCAGCAACGTCTCCCAGGTGTGAAACAGGGAGCTGGGGCAGGCGGGCCTGTAACATGGTATATGGCCTCACCTGTCTACCCTTTCCTTTAACTCATCGCTAAAACCACTTAAAACGGCCTATACGAACCCAATTTATCCTTATTGGTCAGGTCATTTAGGCAACTTTAAGGAGAGCAAGTCAATATGCTCTCATAGATATAAGTCAATATCTAGTGATGATGAGTCTATGTCATCACTAGATCAACCAGACTTAGCTGGAGATATATGTTATTGTAAACGGTAGAGATAAAAACTAAAACTTTTAATTTTTTTATTGAATTTTCTTGAAAGTTATTCTTACACTTCGTTGAAAGTTCAAAAAGTGAAAGGGTAATTATTATTGGTGACTGGGACGGTGGCATGTCCTATATTCCAGCTACTTGTAGGTCACGAATTGTTGATAGTTATGAGTGATGGTCGATGAATGTGATACTATCTCTTTTGGATTTTCGTCCACATTCATCCACAATGAACATCATAATAACTAAGTCTGTTCGTAGTTCAGAGGCAAAAGTAGTTTGCACCTCACGTGAACTATAAATCTCTTATATGCCATTGGCTGTCGGGCTATTAACTAACAGTCCTGATGTCTACTGAACGTGTCATCAGCCTTAGTCTGTAGCAAGACTACAAAGTTGCGTTACAATCATCATACACTCATTTAACGTTCACGATTGGCTAAAAACACCTACTTGGGTAGGTTGCCATATCAAAAGGTAATAGTAAACTTTAAACTTTAAACCTTTAAACAATGCAATTAAATGAAAATGTTTTTACTGAAGACGTAAAGCTTGGACGAAAAGTTCATTCTAACACTTAACCTCTTATGAAAAGGGAAATTAATCGTTTAACGTAAACCTATCTTTATTTGATAAAGTTGATTCATAACCACTAACAAAAGTGTCTTTTCCTGCCAAATCTAATTGGACATAATTGCATTGTTAGAGTCTCAATGACGGATTCTAAAATCAATAACAATAATAATTGATTGATCGAAATAGTTCTAGCTGCTAAAGTATAACAATGAAAAGACATCCGTCTTTCAGGTGATGGATTGATTACCGTTCTTTCCTCAGTTCGGCGTTCTTTTTCCTGAAGTTGGCCACAAGCAACTGCAACTCCTCAGCGTGCTGTTCGTACATCTGCGACAGCTCCTGAGTGAAGTCGGACACTGCAAACGGGGAACAAGTATCAGTACTGTGTTAGAAATACTGCGTTAGAACTCTTATATGCATGCGTTTTGAACGGACGATAAGAAGCACAGTAATTTTATTGTCGTGCGTTTCAATATGTTTCGGATGTCTTGAGTTTGCAAAGGTTCGAGGATAGGGGTCGCAGTGTTACCAAACTAGTTTGATCTTCAAAATCAACCAATAACTAACTAACCAATAATTCTTATTATTTCGTACCTATAAGTTTACGTAAAAGTATTCAAAATCGTTTCTCTCTTCTTAACTTTAAATCGATATGTCAGCATTAATAACCACCATAAAACATTACACAAGACAATATGATCAAGTGACAGTATGGTGGAACGAGATTAACTGCTCTGCTGCTTGGATTTGGGAACGTCCATTCTTCGTGCATTTGTATGAATACATTCAGATGTACTTAGAGCTCCGCATTTATTGTCCATTTCTAAAACACTAGAATGTGTTTTAGCAATTCACAACGTTTCAAATAGGGACAACAGTGCAAAAATGTCCCCATTTGATCAAACATATGTAGAAACGTCCGTTTTTTCAGTTGATTGAAAACGCAAAGAAGATCTCTCAAATCTACTCTTGATTACATTAAACTCAAAAATCTCGACTCCTTAAATTTACTTAAATCTACTCTTAGTTAGTATGGGAGGCTTATCCAATGCTTTATTTGCGAATTTCCTATGGAAAAGTAAGCTACTCACATGGCCCGCATGATGACAGTTTTCGATATATATATATATATAATGGCCGAAATGATTGTCTAAATATTATAAAATAGTTTTCAATTTATTTTTGTATAATTTGTTTACAAAAATCGAATTTTTATTTTACCATTGAATTCAGCTCAAAAAACACATAATTTTGTATTTCGAATCGTGGCTCTAGGGCAATTGGTTACTGAGATATTGAAAATGGTAATCACAGAACGTTGCCTAATGTTAATCTTACGGAGAATAACTGAAAATCAATAACTCACTTATTTACTAAAATATTATTTCTAAATACATTTGGTATGCAAGTCCATCTAGTTAGGTGACCCTTGTTTCAGCAAACCTGCATACTCAGTATTATACGATGGGAATAATATAAGTTCTATGAAATTCGCTCTACTCACGCCAGCTGTGCTGCGTGAGATCTTGTTTTAAACTATTTCATCATAAGAGTGAATTTCATAATGCAATATCTATCTCTGATTTTCAGCGTAATGAAAAAGGTTAAGTGAGAATCACTGTATGATGATGTAACCTCCTTCAGTCCTGGTAAGCATTTTGAACATTTGCTATCAAGATCCAGTGGCAACGTGTTTCACTTCATCATACAAAATGCGTTTGATAAGGGTTCTTTATCTGTAGCAGACAAAATAATAATGAAATTCTTAGTTACAGACAATAACTAAAAGCCTAACAACAAGGCTAAAACACGTCAGATCGCAAATTAAAACCGGCAGTGTGGAAATTGAATCTCTGCTTGAATAACTCCGCAGCGTTACTCTAAGACTCTATGAGAGACTTGTGAATCTATTAATAATTATATTCCTTCACTGTAGAAATATATTACTCTGCATTATATTAGTTCCTACATACATGTTGTTATAACGTGTATATTTCAGAGCATATTTTCAAATATTATTTTTTTTATCATTAAAAACATTACATTTTAAAAATTAATTGTTAGGATTTTTCATTTTGCAATAATCTATTTTTTGTGAACATATTTCGTTCGTTATAACCATGACTATCAGAATTAATACTATCTAAGTTTACTTTAAACCTATTTTGTTTACTAAATAACTTAATTATTTATTGCTCGATGATCAATGGAAAAATTAATATTTATTGTAATTTCTCAATTGATTATTTATTTCTATTAAAACACTGGATCATATATTCAGTAAAACTTGGAAAAATGTGTTCTGATATCGTGCAAAACTATATTTTTTTAAGATCATCACTTTGTTTTAGTAAGGCATAAGTCAGTTTGAATTATAGAAAAACCTTTTCCAAAAGGTATAAAAGACGGAAGTGTCCTTAGTGTTGCAGAAAGGTAGACACAGAAGCAGAAATAATTGAGATAAGATCCAGATAAGATCCAATTGTAAACATTTCCAAAAATACCGTAATACAAAGCAATTTACAGACACAACTTTAATTTTATTTATATAGAAGATTTAACTCAAACTATTTTTACCCCTTCTATTAGTTCTTAGCGGAACTTACAAAAATATTTTGTAAAATATAAAAACAATAGGTTAGTGAGTTGTAAAATGAATTAACCTATTTCATCTATTCAGGCATGTCCTTTTGATAGTCTTGTTTACAACTCTTTATTAGCCTCACTCTTTTTCCCTTTACAGCACATAAAAGGTGATCTCGTAGGTGATTTCGTCGATACATGACTTACGAGTTGCCATTTTACTCTCAGCAGGGAGTTGGCCACTTTATACTATTATTTTACCAATTTATCACCCTCTTTGGATATACAGGGTGTTTTACGCGAACGCAGAAACATATTGTACAGTTATACCATCCGTTTTTATTACGTAACAATATCATATTTACAAAAACTTAAATAAAACAACTAACCAGTTTACCAGTATGCAATGTACTGTATTGTGTGACACTTATTTATCGCACCATACATACCGTAGAGTTTATGGAAACAGTTATACACCACGATAAGTTTCATTAAATCACGCGTAGCACACAATTATTCTAAATAAATTGTCACAGAAGAAATAAGAGTTTGTTAAGCTACATTTTATAAGGTAACTAGCTGACCCGGCGAACTTCGTAACGCCTCACAGTAAACACATGTTAACTTTAAGTTTGGCCATGTTCTGAAGTCGAATGGCAGTACGGCTTCATTGTGAAAGGTTATATATTCTGGGTCGCGGCATAGAGAATAACAATACTGAAACGATAAGACATATTAATAATATTCCTATAAAACAAATAAATCTGAGTGGATTAATTCACAATTTTCAAATCGAATCCAAACCCAAACGAAACCTAACTGTAATACGGCTTTTATAGGAAAGATATACAACAGCTGATTATTATATTTTTAATAAACGTAATAATATAAACATTGTAATTATCATATAAACACGTGACTTTAATTAGACAGAAAATAAAAATATAAATAATCCCCCAAAACCGTAAACTATTAACGTGGTGAATAAAGCTGTTCATTTTTTACAGTACACATTTACTTCATAGTTTAACATTAATGAATGATTCAGATGGCATTGGATAGTAAAGCATACGGTATTGCTAATGGAAAGTAAACCAATCAACTGTAGCTAAGAAATCAAATGTTTTCATTGTAGACAATTTGTAAACAAACTTACTCTCCATAAGGTTAACATTAGAAATTTAAAACGCCATAAAATGGAAACTTATGGGGTTTTCGAAAATATTTTTTCACTAAAACCTTCCCGGACACATATAGAGCAACTTCCTAAAATTTCATGGCGATCGTATGAGTAGTTTGGCAACGCATAAAGGACATACAGACATACATTCAATTTTATATATAGAGATAAAAGGGGAGCGTGCTGGTCTAGGGGCAGAGCGCGGGGCTTTTTGGTGCCCAAGGTCCCGGGTTCAAATCCTGCCAATCACCAATAGCTTTTCGCAATGTGATAATGACGCAACCCACACAGGGGTGCGCAAAAAGCCGCTACGGCTGAAGTGCCTTGGGAGTAATCCGCCCCTTCCAATAAAAAAAGTATTAAAAAATGATATAGCTTAATTGTTTATCACATTACGGCCTTGTTCATAAAACTAATATTATTTAAATAGCACAGCATCTTTTTAAGTTACTATTTAAGTCCGAATATAATAAAATATGATTTTTTTCAATACGTAACGGTAATATACAGTTTGGTAAAAATAGCGAGTCTCCGAGTAATAATTTAACAAAACCAACAAATGTCTTGCAAATATCCGTTAAAATTAAATTAAATTTGGTCAGCAATCGGCTACAATATTGTAACTTCCTTGTCTGATTCACTTTTCCCACCTCTGGTACGTGACGGTATTGTACTGAAAAACAAAGGTATAAAACAGGCTTAATATCACAGGCTGAACACTTTTATTTTATTTTAAATTAGCTTTTGTGTTTCTCGCACGTTTTATATTTACATATTTCATTGTTTATTGTTTCATTCCTGAAAACAGCTCATACACACAACAAAGATTTAAATAAAAAAATAAATTACCTTTATATTTTTATATTATTTTATTTGTCACAGAAACCCATGTTAACGCCTTATTGAGTTTCTTATTTCAATATCAGTGTCACACAACTTTTCGTCGGGTGTATTCAAGATTTAAACTAGAGCAGAGAAAACCATTGTCTGAGTCTTATAACACGGATAAATAGAGGAGAGCAAGCAATATATCAGAGATCTCATTCATATTGTAAGTGAAGAGAGCCGGATTGAACAACGAAATATTTAGGAGTAGCGAGATTTGACGGATAAGTGAAGACTTAGATTGAATCCCTTCCGATCTCATTACTTACTACCCAACCTGTTTATAAATAATCCATGGATCGGGATCGTACGATATGTTACTTTATCGTGATTGACTTTCTTCCAGGACCATTTCCATCCAGCTTCAATTCGTTTTTATTCAAGAAGAATAATGCGAATAAGAATAAAACAATTAACTATTACATTACATTAAACATCAAATATAAAATTTATGTCAGAAAACAATTTTTCTGTTTAAATTTATATTTATACTACAAGAGGTTCGGGAGGTCGTCTACATATATTACTACATATATTACTTGTTATTAACGACAACAAGTAATGTCGTCGTTAATAACAAGTAATAACATTAGAAGTAATAACAATAATGACAAGTAATTAAAATATACATTTTAACCAATGTAAGAATACGAGTATTTCGATATCCAATAATATCAAATTTTAGGATATTCATTTGATTTTGGAAATATCGAAACATGAATATTGATAGTCTTTGATGTCGATGATATGGACTCATTTATTAAACCAAGCTGTCGCTCTTAAACTATTCCATCAATTATTATACCCAGCATTTCATGGCATTTAAATCCTCATTCTGGATTAATATACTCACGGTAAGACTTGTTTTGTGAACGGATCCTTACAAAAAATAAATTTTAATCTGGAAATTGAGCTATAAGCAAATAAATATATTAATGAATCTCCCCTGTCATTCTTATTGACCTTACGCACCATGATGTGTTTGAAGTTAAAAATTAAATCAAAATTATAACCTTTTTATCTTAAAAATTCTTAAAAATCTTATTTATCCTAAATATGTGCTTATTCTTTCGGTTAAAGTTGTACACAGTAATAAATACATGCGTATTTAAATGCATACGTATGAGGACTAGCCGAAAACTAAATTAGCTGGATAGCTTGTAGAGCCTATTGATCAACTGAAAGGTTGGTGGTTCAATAATTTATTTGTATTGTTTGTATTTATGAAAGATTTTGGATGAAATTCAGATAACACTAAAAATCCTCAGCAATTCGAAAAAGTCAAGACTATGTTGAATTCATTGATAACTGATAATAAATAATTGGAAATATTAATAAAGATGTAACGATTTTGGCATGGCCATGTCAGAGATGTGGGAACATAACGACATAAGCTGCAGAGCTGCATACTCACACAGCTGAGTAAGGTGATTAATTGTAGCGGCATCAGTTAGAGCACAAGCATGGCTTCCTTCCACATTCATCACTCGTTGAGACGTATTTAAATATTTCATCTACATACTTTAATGGGATACCTGAATTATTATATTCCATCACAATATAACGTATTTTTCATCAAACCACTTCAATAAACTGCTATTTCCAATCTGACAGCTGTGATGGAATCTAATCAATATTATACGGCCTTAGTAAACAATACAGAACAACTGGAAAAGAGACGAGTGCGGAAAATAGGTTTCAATAAATTGACTACGAGCGCTGCTATATTTACTAATTTCCTTGCTTCAAAGTCAAACAGCTGATATTTCTAGCTAATATTATCTAATGAAAAAAATAGCAAACACGTCTAATGTCGGTCTACTATATTATTACTGTTTGTTTTTGTAAACACACTTTCAAATTTGATATAAGATGAATGAATCAAATAATGTGTTAGTTGTTTATTGGGGTGGATGAAAAGTGCTGTTTCAAGTAATCGGCTTCGCCTCTTGTACTTCGTATTTGAAACTCTATCGTCACTTTCCGAACTAGTGTACTTAGTAGTACTAGTGTGTAGTGTAGTAGTGTACTTCATAGCTTCATAGAAGCTAGACAGTCTCTATGTAACAGGTAAACCTGGCTATTTAAAAGCAGTTTATTGAACTAAATTTCTAGTAGGATGAGTTCTACTCTATTATATAAGCTAGTTTTGAATTAATACTTGCACAAATTTCTTGAACATTACTTTTCAGAATCCATTTATTACTAAGATAAAAACTTTGAATTTTCCATATTTTACATATCTAAAAATATTTTAAATCAAAGAAAACAACGTCCAGCTTATGGAGATAAAAAATCGTAAAACTATTTTAACAGCAGTCAATAAATAAAATGCATTTTCTTGTTGAAAAAATAGAAGAATGCATTCAATTTGAAAATATTAGGTATAAATAATGGGCTATTTAACCAAATCAACAAAAGAAAAGTACGTGGTCTGTATTTTATTTGTATAGATACTCAATTATACGTCTTATCATAAACACTGCGACTCGAAGTAAAAATTACTGTTCAATTTAAGGTATCAACTCAATTAATTCAACCTAATATATCACTGGGTAAAATGTTAATATGTTATTAAAAAATAAAGAATAAAAATTAAATCCATACATCTTGGGTTTGACACTTTAATTGTAACTTTATCTACAATTCCTAAAAATCACAATCCTAACGTAATCCAATTTGTTAAATATCAATAAAAATTTCACTGACAAGCATCTATTACACTGGCTCAGTTACTTAAAAAATCTAATATCGGGTAATTTGCAACAGTAGATTTGCAATAGTTTTTGGTGGAGTACGACAAGGAAATGAAGTCGAGGTCATACATCAAGTTGACGTCAGCGAATCAGCTGGATTTTGGCCGTTCTTGCCCTGGGCACGTGCAAACCTAGGATTGCATGAGGAATACACGTCATACTGTACATTGTTCACTTTATTGTAGTTTGATTATAGTTTGTTCACTAGATATACTACTACTAGATATTGGATTCCACTAAACAAGTTATAGTTATACTTAGCTGGCTTGCTGTAGCTAAGTTCATGTACAATTCGTAAAAAAATAGTTCGATTGCTTATAGTCAACTGTTTCATTAAAACAATTGACTATAATGTTACACTATTATACGAATAAAACAAGCTCACTCTGGCCAAATATTGATTTTAGCAGAATAATATTTTCCTTTGATTTATCACTTTTAGCAAATTTCCCATAGGGAAGAAGGTTCTTCCCTAGTAAGTCTTCACTAGTCTTCCTTAGTGAGTGACACACGGTATAGGTATACCGTAGGTCTCGAGGCTTAAGCTCGAACCTACTATCGTACAAATGGTCCAATTACAAATTTGGTAGAGATGTGTACTCTTACATTGTCTCAGACGAGTTCGTAATCCAGACATATCGGTCTATCGGAAGGAGTATTTTGGGGAAATTTCGTACCCCAAAATGGGTTTTTGCGTTTTTCACATGTAGTTAAAAAATATTTAAACTTTTACCATTAGAATCAGTTCAAAAAAATACTCAGGTTAGTTCCTTAAAGGTTTGCTCTATCTGCAACGGTTATCGAGATATTAAAAAAATCCAAACACAGTACATTGTACGAGTGTTTTAAGGCTCCAATGATAATCTTATGCTAATCTAAGTTTTTGATGAAACTTGGTATTTAGCATTATGCAATTAATACCGGCCAATTTATGTTTAAAAAGCACAATTTATGTGTTTATTATGGCAGCTAACCTGCATACTCATTTCTTATGTTAACCATGAACAGAATAGGCAAACCTCTTTATTTATGGACATATTATGTTGATGAAACGTTGTATGTAGTCAAAATAAAAATAGTTTATGATCGAAACACTACTAATTTATGTTTAAAAAGCACAATTTATATGTTTATTATGGCAGCTAACCTGCATACTCATTTCTTATGTTAACCATGAACAGAATAGGCAAACCTCTTTATTTATGGACATATTATGTTGATGAAACGTTTATGTAGTCAAAATAAAAATAGTTTATGATCGAAACACCTACTTTCAGCGTTCCTCACAGCAGCAAACCTGAATACTCTTTTCCATGTTAAGCTACGGACAATAGGTAAACTCTCTTATTTATGGACATAAGTTGATAAAACTTGGTACTGTATGTGTTATATTAAAATTGTGAGGATAAACAATTGACTATAATGCTACACCATTTTACGGGTGCCATTTTATGGTTAAAATAAAAATTGTAAAAATAATGGTAAAAATGCCTACTTTCAATGTTTCCCACAGCAGAAAATCTGCAGTTTTCCAGTGGAGAATAGGCAAACTCTCTTATTTATTACGGATATCGATCAAACCTGTTATATATTATTATTGAATTGGAAATTCGCTGAGTACGCAGGTGTGCTGCGACGGGGCTATTTTGCATTTGTCTATTACATAACGCCAGGAATTAATTTGAAAATTTTAGTTTTTAACCCACACAATGTTAAGTTTTGATATTTTTCATGTTTATTAGCTCGTTCCTTACTTTTTTAAAGAATATTTTTAAATTAATCATAAAGAATAGTAGTACTTTCAATAAACTTCATAATCTACGTTTGCTTCCAATATTTATAATGCGGTTTTAAAGTGAAATTATTCTATGGATGAGAGTAGAGTCCCTGGACAACAAAGCAAGATATATGGGCGGCAAGGGGAGAGATATATTGGTTGTGTTCTGACCCGGAATTCGACTTATATATATTGGACGCGTTATGTCTTATCCCTTAATCTAGGATTTTTTTCTTCACCCCAAATTCCATAAGTATGAATAGTCTAAAAGTGAAATTTCATGAGTGTTAAACATTTCCAAACTACAGTATATTATTTTTATCTCTTAAACATATTTTACCCTATAGTATTAAATATGGAAAAGTGTTTCAACAAACCTACGTTGCTAGAGTAAATATGTACTAATAATGATTAGTACACGTACTAATGATTAATGATGAGTGTTAGTATAATGATACTACTCATATAGGATATTCATGTATGTTATACGATTCATAGCTTGTCTGAATGATTACCGTTAAAAATATCCAAACAAATAAAGGCACCTAAATATACATATGGATATGAACGGAGTTGGTCCCGAAACAGGTCACAAAGATTGATTGCTGTGTTTGTGCAGGCAAGTGTTCCTCTGAATGCCAGAGTTCAAACGCGTGACTGAAGTTTCAATTTCGTCTCCAATTGACCACTACAGTTTTAGTAGAAACACTTCCAAATCACATATTGATATCAAATTTTAAGTAACAAGATCAAATATTAAAGATTTCTTGCAAAAAATGCATATTTAAAAAATAATTCGCGTTAAAACACAAACTAAACTATTTTGCAAAAAATGAATAAAACAAATGTTTTTCAAATTGTTTTATATATATTTTTTTAAATTCCATTCTTGAGACAAAAAATTTGTCATCTCAGAGCTTTATTATATTTTTTAATTCAAAAACACAAGGAAATATGGAGCTAATGATAAATATCATGTGTCAAAGTTTTATAAAGTATCAAAGATACACAATCGTGAGTCATCTAACAAACAAAGGCTGAATAGGTCTACATTACATTTAATGATTTAATAGATTTAGTACTATAATATTGTAAGTTATCGGTAAGCACTATGTTCTATCACGTTATTTCTGTAAATACAATTATTCACCATCGCCAACCTTTATTACAGTACAGTTGAAGCAATTAAATATTCGTTGTGAGAGATTATACTATAAATGAGCATAAACAATCAGAATACATTAAACATTGAAATTTATACGGGAACCCCATAAAGACACGACTTGAGAGAGAGCACCATAAACGCAATGGTGCAGTGCAAAAGAGACATATGTGACTATTTCACGGGCATTAACTTTGGGGGCAACACCATTCAACGATCATGCGCGCGCTCCTCCAAAATAAATGAGTTAAGCTTCTTCGTTTACACTTCAAGACAGGTAGATATTTGGATCTCAGGACAGCCATGTTTAACCTGGAATATACCTTTGAAATTTAATAAAAAATTTCACTATTATTTATTTACTAACAGTTTACTAACAGTTTTATCAGAAAACTAAACTGCTAGTACGATGTTTTCAAACTGTTTAGAATGATTGTGCCTAAGTTTGTTAAGGTTATGGTTTAAGAATGTTAGGTACACAACATACAGTGAATTTCATAAATGTTCGTACACGTATGTTTCATATAAATTTATTTCAAATTAAATAAAGTACTTTGATGAAAGATGCATAATTTCTCCAAATTTTCATTGCTATTTAAAAAAATAAAACGTTCCGAGTATAAATTTTAAACATTTAGTTTCCTCTAGTACTAATAGATCAAACCAAATATTTAAAAAAACTAAAATAAATCTAATCTTTGTTAGACTAATAAAATTGATGTAATGAACTAGGCCTAGT
The DNA here is from genome assembly GCA_023375725.1 of Nephotettix cincticeps. Classification (NCBI taxonomy): domain Eukaryota; kingdom Metazoa; phylum Arthropoda; class Insecta; order Hemiptera; family Cicadellidae; genus Nephotettix; species Nephotettix cincticeps. Next base: position 35,173,284 of record CM041785.1, read on the forward strand.
ATATTTGTAAACGACCAATTGAATTGTGTCAATATTAAAAGTATATAGCCTTATACAGTATATTTTTATCTATAAAATATACTTGTGATAATTTATATGAACTTTTTATAACTTTTAACTTTTACAAAAGGGTTGGCTCGTTCACATTTTGCTTTGTACCTAGTAGTCCAATGTTAAGGTATGCGTAATATTGAAGAAAAAATCGAGATATTCTGGAACTATTTTGAGTAATGAAACTCAAATCATTTTTAAAATAATTGGGTAAACGGGGGTTCAGTGTTAAAAATGAAGTAAATGAAAAAATGAAGTGTAGTCTTTGATAATTTAATTTTAATAAATTACTATAAATACACTAAGAGGTTGTATTTTAATTATTTCAAATATCATAAACGAAATTTAAACATAAGTTTGAAACCTTAAGAGAGAGACGCAGTCATCATTGGGCACAGAGCTACAGTAAGTGAACATTGGTTAGAACTTTGCTTAATTATCCAGTTCGTCTTATTCACCATTGATAACTAAAATGAAATTAAAATTTTCTGTTAAAATACCACAACCCAATAAGTTTAGCTTTCAGTAAAGTGTTCAACGGTTCAAGGTAGTGGGTAGGTATCAGGAGGTGAAATGTAAAAATGACAACACTGGAGGACGTCAAAGTTTGCTGGAACATAGAGGTAAACTCGAAGACTAAATACGCATCAGAAGTGTGATTAATTAATTGTGAACGCCACGAGGGCCGCCTTGGCTCTACCTATCGTTTGTTACAACCTTGACGTAAGATTTATCATTCCCATTGTTCTCACAACAACAACAAAGTAACAAACAAAGTATGTCCTAGTTTTATTAAGTAAAAAACCATTTATTTTACTATTTGTCATTTACTATTTTCGTCATTTCACTCAAATACAATAAAGTTCAACGTTTAAAACACTACACACTGTCTATAACACAAAGACCTAATATTTTTATATAACTGGTCCAGCCAGAGTTTATGTTTATTTATAAAAGTTTCAGTAAACTAATTTTATGTTTCAGTGTACTTTATTTAAATACAATTGATTAATTCATGAACTGGCCAAATAGACAAAAGAATTTAGAAATGAATTTTTAAGATTATTTAATAACTATTATTTATAAAATATCATTAGATTATTAACTTGTAACGTATTGCGACAATTTTCCCATTTTATCAACAATATTTAAAACAAATATTTACTATGGTAAATATCTAAATTTACTTAATGCATTTCAATAGATAGATTAAAAGTATAAATTTTATAAGTATATTGGTATCACACTTTAAAACTATATATTGTATGGCTTTAAATTTCTCTTTCTTTTGCTTTAAAATCTGTATGCAAATAACACAGGTGCATGTGTTATAAAATCCATCATACACAACTCTTCGCTCATATTCATCCCACTAGTCACATATAGTCTTACCTATGTGAATTTGTATAAACTGTCTATGAAACGTACTATGAAGTAAATGGCTAGTAGTAATAATTTTTGAAAGTGGTTCAATAACTTTATAAATATTGTACAATGTTATTGATTAAAAAAATATTAACCTCCAAACCAAAAGTTCCCAAATATTTAAGAGCTAAGGAGTTTCATACACATGAACTATTAGTAGTATAAAAACTAAATGTAAAGTTAAAACAAATATTAATCATTTGTCCCATGATATTAGAAGTTTTATTTAAGTGTGATAAGATTAACTGTAATAAATTTAAGAGAATAAAATTTGTATTGAGTCTTTTGTGTACACATTAAATATCGCGGACGGATTGGTCAAGCGGTTTGAACCATTCCAGACCACGCAATCACATTGTGGGCGAAACGCTACGAGCTTTGTGTTTGGATATTTTGATTGTGTCTTGCTTGGAAAATAATCTAATGTAACCTTTCGAGAGGTGGGTAAACCCTTTTACCTTAACTTTACAAGAATAAACAATTTATTGTTGGATTTTACAATTGTTTTGTAGGCGTTCTTTTGTAAGGATCAACTTTGTAGGTATAAAATTACAGTTTAGAATCGCAACAATAATATAGTATGATCCTTTAGAAAAGTCAAATTTTGTTGAGTGAAGGCAAGGGTAATATTTACTTGACTTATTCCCTAACAGTTCAGTCGTTCACAGAATAAATGCTACTAAATTTTACTATGCCCTGGCTGTACCGTTTAAATTTTAAATACAGCTGAACTGTGAGGTAAAATTATATATTTTTAACTGCCCGTCACCATAGCCTAGGGTCTCTGTACGGTAAATTAAAGACAGCCAGGTACCGTAGCGCAATAGTCACGCATGCCAGCCAGAGGTGACCGCTCATGATCTGACAGGAGTCTCCGGCCTCTGGTTTGGGTACAGCAATCTTTGACGAAATAGGCTAGAGTGTTTACCCTGCGCAACCAATATGAAAAATATTTCCAAATAATATCATGATAATGCACATTAAGATTTTTAATAACTCTATTTTTTACATAACTACAAAGAAGAGTACCTGAAAATTTGTAATTTGTAAAATATCAACATATTGAATGAACTTATGGTACACAATGGTTTTACCATTAGTTTGAATAATCATTTGTAAATGAAAATAATACAGACGAAGGTGTAAATGTCATTCTATAACGTCATCTTGCAAAAATTACGCACCCTCAAGAATGTCTTAATGAAAGTAAGAAATATTAGCTAACGCATTTAGTACACTAAGGGTAGGGAACATTTTTAACAATATTATCTGCTAGCGGAATATTTCACCGTCAATTTTAATCTTGGATATGGATAACATAGCTAATCTTGTACATATTTCCGTATCAGTTTTGAAATTAAATAGTAACAGCAGAATGCTGTTCTTGTGAGGTTTATCGTTGCGTTTTCAACAATCTATCATTTTTAGTAAACGGCTGTTTGTTGTTGTTTCAAAAAATCTTTTGAAAGGAGATAGATAGAATTAAAGAGTATTTGAGTGCTAATTAACAGAAACATGTGGTAATTAACTCTCAATCATCAATTACATGAACTTTCAATTTTATACTAGTAATTATACGTAAGCTACCTAAGTTGAATAGCTTACAATTGAAAAATGTTTTAACTACAAATTTGAAAAATTTATTATATATCTAAGTGGTATACACAAATCTAATAAAATGTGGTTGGGTTTAAAACCCGTAAAAATTGACGTTTTTCACGTTAACGTTACAAATTTGAAATTCTATACGTTTCTTTTTAAATTTGGACACGGCTGAGTAAATAATGAAGATATGTGTTAATTATGGCTTAAACCTCAAAACATTCATGTCACGAGACGCGTTCTGTTACGATGGAATTGCTTTGATTTTCAAAAAACTTAATCAAACTATTGAATATTCAAATAATTCTATTCAAGCAGGGGATTAAGGCAGGAATTAAAAAACTTTCAATTTATATACAGTTAATATAAATAATAACAAGGTGATTTTATTACTTTTTATGTAAAATTACAATATTTGATTTACATTCGGAAATTAAATACGAATCGTTACATGTAAGGGATGAAAGTAGATTTTGAAAGTAATATCATTTCATTATATAAGAATAAAATAATTTTCTTGGAGAAAACAAATACTTTCAAAACGGAGATGTCGGAGCAGGAGGTAAACAGCAATTTATCTCTGTGTCTGCTATTGTTTCCTCTATGCATTGTGACAACGGAACACCTGGTAAACTCAATTTACAATTTCCCGCTTTGATTATATTTATAATTATTTCTTCCATTTGCATAGGAAATTTCCATTTTTTATACCAAGAATAATTTCCTTAAATGCGATAAATGTAAAGAAAGTAGTTTCTGATTCCTTAAAATCTATAAATTATAATGCATTTATTTATATACAGGTTTTCACTCACAACGATTATCTGCATCCTTGATACCTCTTTTAAAATAAACAATTAAGAAAAATGTATTTTCCCCTCATATATGTTTAAAAAAATTATTATAATCATTGTAATCAATTCTCATTCCTTTAAAAAAAATACATATTTATTTTCAAGATCAATCTTAGCATCCCACTTCCATGAATTTATATAATGTATACATTATTTTCTCTATAAGTAACAGTATATAATGTACTAATTATTTGTTAAAATTGTTTTAGAAGGGCGTTTTTGGGAATAGTGTAGTCATTTATTTAAAACTATGTGTATCATAACACATAATACTATCTTAATTATAATATCTGACTCATAGGTTATAGCCTAAAGAAAACAAGTATCCAGCCAGATACGATTTCTTTTTTTATTTATGCCTTGTTAGATTGACTTTTATTCTTTAGGATTTCCTATTCTTTGCTCGTGACTATACAGTTCAACGTTTGATGTAGCCTATCAAAAGGCTTACATGAAAAAGCAGTTAGTTAGTTTACTAGTATAAGTTTAATTTTTACGATCAGATTATTTTATTTCCCGTGTTCAAGCTATTCAGTAGTAAGTAACTTATTTCTGTCTTTAGTCACTCAGTCTTTTTAAATCCATCCAGAAAATATCTCTTGAAGAATAAGCTATTTTCTGGGATAGAAGAGATAACAAGTGCACACTGACGATGTTTGTATGTATCCTACGTACAAAAATGGCATTAACCTATTACTCACTATCTGTCTTGTTGATTGAGTGCCGTACAGATGGTTCCACTTGACATCTTGTTGTTTGTGTAACCATTAAGCAGACGTTAGTCACTGCATTTATCGTCCGTTTCCAAACACTAAGACATGTTTCAGAAACGGACGACAACGAAAAAGCTTTCAAAGACGAATGATAGTGCAGAAATCTACTCATTCTTTAAAACTTAATGGCGTGAAACTCCTCTGATTTTAACTGATTACTTAAGAATTTACATTTTAAATCAGAACATAATCAAAAATAAAATTGGCAAAAAACGTTGTAGTCAATCAAATTTACTTAAATGTTATGCTCTTAAAAAACTGAAAATGACTGTACGACACTCTCCTTTGAGCTAGCTGGTTGAATAATTTTTTTTCCAGCCCGTCCACGGATTTTAATTCTTATACAGTATGGTATATCGATCTAGGGGATTATGGTTGAAATACAAATTAATAATTGAGTTTGAAAGTTTGATTGTACAGTTTAGGTTTTTTCATCGTATTTCATTACACCAAACCATAAGATAAAACCATTTATATTTTTGATATTTCCCCCCCTTAAACCTAACCATTACCATAGAAAAGAAGTTTTGACTGTGTTATAACACTATAGAGTTAAAGTTGTGACCAATTAATCAAGCAACGACATCTGGTGACGGCGTCGATAACTGATTGTGTACGACGGCACCTGATTGGCTCCTCGTTATTCTCACGCTAACTGTCAACATTAGCGTTGCTCCCGTGCTGAAACTATAATACATAACCGTGCAAATGATCAATAAAATTCTGAAAATCTGAATGGAGGCTTGGATAACTTTAAATGCAGTTTGTAAAAAAATTAAATCTCTAAATATACCTCCGTAGTAAATACATTTTTACACTACAATAAGTTATCAGCTAAATGTGAATTTTCTATTGAAAATTCCGTTTAGATTTTAAATTAGTTCTTAACAGTGCCCTAAGGACTTTTGTTTGATTTTTATGTATGTGTATTTTTTTATTTGAGGTGTATGTTTTTAGTTATTTTAACGTCAAAATTTTCAACCTCTGTTCAATGTCATGATACAATAAAATTACACGGACGGTAAATCAAATTGTGATAGTGCGTAATCCCTTACTTCAATCTATTTTTGAATAGATATTTTTGTAATAATCCAATTGTGAATGTGAGTCATAACAGATTTTTACTATGCTATGTGTTATTACAATCTTTGTTTTACATGCAGTTATAAAAATCGTTATATAAAAAATATTTTTAAAACTAGATTAGCTAAATGGTATCTAAGTGTGTGAGTTGAAATGGAATTGTTTGTCTTATAAATATGTAAAATACATTGGTTGCAAATTCCCATTAACGTTCTGACGTGAGTTTATTGCATATACAAATCATTTAAATTTCACGATATTGTGAAATTTTTATAGCTTTTCTGATTAAGTAAGGGGAAATGCAACTATAAATCTATAACATCTCATTTACGTTAATTTTTCAGTTACCACACACATGAATTTTACTGGACGGCGTTTAATCAGGTTAAACTAAAATACTTTTAGTAAGTAAATGGTAGAATTTCGTATTAAAGAATTAAGGAAATACTGTGATAAATGGTCCACAGTTACTGTCAAGTAAATTAATAAATAATAATAAAGAAATAAACATGCAAGAAATAATCAAGTGCATCTCAATTTTACAAAATAATTTTTCCGATCAACTCACGTCATGAACTACAACATATCTACAATATACAGTAGACAAAAAACAATTAAATAGCAATATAGAATCATAATCAATAACATATAATAACAACAGTAGTTTTGGTGATAAATAAATAAAAGAGTATACAAAATTATAAAATAAAACTAACATATTACAGTTTACAGTTTAACATTTTACAGTTTATGAAAAAAGGCTTATAAAATATTCTTTTTTACTTAAACAATCAAGAAAGGAATGAAAAAGGACTGGGTTGGAAGGGTATTTGATAATTTTAATAATTATTCAGACTGATTTAATGCAAGCATTATGATATTAATTCTTGGGTAGACTAATAAACCTTGTTATTTAGATTTTTATTGCGGACATTTTCCATCACGATTTTATGTAAAACAAATTTTCACGACGTTTCGGGATCTGGAATCTGATCCAGTCAAAAAACTTACAAACAAACCATTCACTAAACATTACACACAAAAGAAACCAAACCGGAACCGGAAACAAAATGGCAACAGAAAACGAAAAAAAATGGCCGCATGGAAACAAAAACCTGAAATCCAGGTGAAATATGTCTAATAGATTTATTTATTATTATTATTTTTTATTCAAATGCAAATCCTTCCTAATGTACATGAAAAATTGCAGTACAAAGTATCTGTAAATGATATTCATATAAATCCGAAACAAAATTCTCATAGTATGCTAACTCGTAGTAAAGCTCGTAAGGGGCATTAGATTTTTGTTTTAAGTATAAAATTGTAAAAATAATGTGTTTTTTGCTCTGTAAAGTTAACTTTGTTCTGCAATTATTCATGTACATTAGAAAGGATTTGCATTTGAATAAAAAATAATAATAATAAATAAATCTGTTAGACATATTTCACCTGGATTTCAGGTTTTTGCGCCGTCCATTTTGTTTTCGGTTCCGGCGGGACACGCCCACTCCTTTCAGTTGTATTTGAGTCTCCGTGACGAGTTTTTTTGACTGCTTTAAACTTTTATGTTTTCAGCTTTATACCGGTTTGGTCCGGATTGTATGTTAATTGTGCTATGTTTTAGATATAGGTTCACCTAAGTATCAGATTCCAGATCCCGAAACGTCGTGAAACTTTGTTTTACATTAAATCTTGATGGAAAATGTCCGCAATAAAAATCTAAATAATCAATCCACCATCACCAATAATGAATTTCAAGCAAAGAAATAATAACCCTTACTCTTAACCGCATGTGTAAAATAAAATAAACAGCAATCATATTTTATTTAATAAGAAATGAAATAATTTATTTAAATTTCAGTATCCAACTTACTGTTGGATAGTAAAGCAATCAAAATAATATTCTGACATGATTTTTTATTGGAGAAAAATAAGATTTATTTGTATTCTTTTAAGAGGTTGCTATGTAAAAAAAGTATATTGTTTTTTCAAGTAATATTTTGGACCATAAACATTTACAAAGTAAAAATTGATAAGCAGTATTATCTTATAACCCACTGTATAATATAGTTACAGCTTAATGTAGGGAGGAATACATCTGGGATGATGAAATGTCCAATACCAGTGGGTATTAATCATAATCACGGATTAGAAGTTTCATACTAATATTGTAGCAGGAGTTTTGAGTCTTTGAACTCAAACCAATATGCTATAGCTTAATAAGCAAACAATTTCCTTTTTGTGCATTTTAGTTTGATCTGCCATTGATTAGACAAATTGTCAACAAGACCAAGAGATGAAAACAATTTATCGGGGAAAGGGGAAGAGATAATTAATGAACGCCAGCCCCAGGTTCAGGTTCACAAGACGCCTTACCGGACCGTCGCGTCAGGGCTTTAACTTATCCTTCCTTGTTCATCGAGGATGTACTTGATCTAAAACTTGTACTCTATCGCTAAATATGCATATAGCGTTTATACAGATTTGCCTTATAACAGTTTTAATATACTATCCAGAAGCTGAATTTTAAAATCTAAAAGGTATCATTCAAATTTAAAAAAATGTATTTATTTCCTTTTGGGAAATAGCTTATATCATACATATGTCTAAGGAAACGTTCTCAGTTCCTCTAAATAACTGTCCTAATAACCATTCGACGTCACCTCCGTTTCTAATTTTGGTCTAACGGATTGAAAAAAACCCACAGAGCTAAGACATATCCATGTCAATATAATAAGAGTGGTATAATTTGTTCACGTTTCATGATAGCTATTTCTATGCTCAAGCCTAACGTCAAGTAACGTGAGGACACGTGACGTCAGCTGTGCTAGATAATGCATCAAGGTGATTGGTCGGGCCGAGGGGTAGTGGCCGCCCCTAAATACCTCCGGCCTGCGTCAAAGCTCACTTGGGTGATTGGGCCTTGTCTCGTAAACAAAAGCTAGTTACGTCAGTCACCCTTGATTACAACGTTTTCAACACGATTCCTCTGTGCAATTTAGCTAACAAGGAGAAGTTTACGTTCAGTTAAATATTGCATGATTAAAACTTGACCTTAGTACATTAAAGCTTTCTATTAATTGAGCAACCATATTCACACAAAGTATGTCTACCACAAATTTCTGGTTGACATTGGTAACTAAAAGGTGCCAAATTATTGTGCCAAGGGTCTCTAGATTTTAATTTATTTTGAATGTTTCTTTTAATAAATTTGAGTTTAAATCAGATTAAAAGGTTTAATCATATTGAAGGTCTGTCCTTTGTATAAAATGAAGTCTAAATATAAATTTATCAGTTCATACTGAAACTTTTATCACTTGCTTTTATATGAAGCTATTTTTTAATATTTACACCACAAAACTGTGTTTAATTTGCTATTAATTCATAGACGTAATTCTTCTTCTTCTTATTATTATTATTATTACATGATGCCTTTTAACATTTTTCATTCAAAAGGAAAATTTACATTAAATAAATAAAAATTCAAAAGGTCTAAAAGAAAATTCAAAAAATCAATTACAGAAAAACACGGAGTCTGTATAATAAAATTTCATTCAAAATAAAAAAATCTAAAATAATCATTAAAAATTCAAAATCAAAATTTAAAGAAATTACACTCAAGTTCAAATTGAAAATTCAATTTTTTTGGCACAATCCTATGATAAAACATATATTACGAGTTTTTAATAATCCTACATTTCTATTCTTTAGAAAAAACAAAGTCGAATGTTGTATTGATTTCATAATGATGTTAGTACGTTTTCACGTATATATGAACCGGTATATTGTACACACGAATGTTTACAACAAACATGATGAAAAAGTTTACATCTTAATTTATCTTAAAAAAATCAGTGAATTCAATCATAATTTGGCTTGTTTCGTTTTGGGTTATTAAAAATATTGACTGGGTTGAAGAAAATTCGTTGTTAAAATCAATATCCTATATCTTTGAAAAAAGCAGTCGTAAACTTAGGACTGTTTATGAATACATAAGACATAGCCACATAGTAAGACCCTAATGCCTTGTAAGAGAGTATCAAGGAAGAGAGTTGCGGTATTCGAGATGATTTATTCACCCATTTAGCTTTAGTGCTTAAACAGCTGATTTTTGTTTTCAAAATAAATATTTCTTAAATTATTTCCCAGCCCATATGTGACTGTGGTCAGAAAATTTAAAATTCTGATCACATCCCATTTACATATATATACGCTTTATAATTGACACAAAGAAAGCTGTGAATAGCTGTTCAAAAAATTTTAAATTTGAAGATTCCACTAGCTACAAACACCATGTTTCTTTGGAGTATCACAACCACAAAATTTTAGACAAACTTTCTAATTTCATCCACTTCGATAACTTTAACTTTTAATTACTCTATAACATTAAAATACAAAATTGGCATGCAATTTCTTTATAAATTACTGTAAAATAATTATTTTTGTACATAGGCATGCCGTGGTAGTTAAACACTTGGTCGAAATAAAGAGTTAAAAATTATTTATATATTCAAACTAACAAAGGTAATCAGTAATAATTGTAAAACATGCAAGTATGTATTTTATTGTAGGGGCTTTGTCTATTCTGGGCTAAACTAATCAATTAGGTGCTTTGCAACGTCGTCTAGAACCTGATAACACTGTTTACACCTCAGTGTAGCTGATTAGAAACTTGCCTTACTCCTGCGTCCAAGTTAATTAACAAGGAAATTTAAAATTTAATCAAAGGAGCGATTGACACACTTTAGTACCTGCACAAGTTATTAGCTATCAGCTGTTGAAAAATTTTACACTTCTTACTACAGAAAATAAGAACTTGGTTTAAAATGTTATTCCTCTACTAATTCCTCTACTAATATTTAATTGTAAAAAATTCAGATGCGTAAATTATAATTAAACAATATAACAAACAATTTTTACATTTATAACATTTTAAATCATGTATTCAGTTTTATTCTTGCATATAGAAGGCCTATCTAGTTTTAATAATTCTTATCTATATGAAAGATGTTTTCACGTAGTTGACATGTGCCAACAAAGTAAACAGTTTATTTTAATATGTGTCATGTGCAGATTGTCAGCAACCACACAAAATCAGTTCTAGGAAATACTAAATATACGGTTTCGGTTCATTTAAGTTGCGTGGGAAATACATTTATTGTCATACCACCTACTTGGCTTCACAAATAGAAATACTATATTTAACTAAACAAGATTGGATACACTATTGAATTTTCGATGTAGCAAACCATAAAAGTCTGTATCATAAGTGAAAAATAAATTGGTGTTTATTAATTGAAATAAATGAATTCAATAATTGTCCCACTATATACTTCTAAAATCTAACTACTTCTACAGGTAAAACTTCGTTTTTCCGCTTTGTATTCTACATTTTTATATAGAAAAGTCTTACTTACATACATGTACTTAATATATTCTTATAAATGGGCCATACCTGAAAAAATAACAGTATGTAAATGAATATTTTATTACCACAGTAAATTCACAGCCCTATATGTTATATTTTTACATTCTTACGTCATGAAAATTTTATTGCATTACTTCCACCTGGTCATATTAGGTTGTGGATGTAGCTAGGTATATGTAACATTACTTCATGGTGAAAGGCACATTATACCCCATTTTGTTTTAAGTGCATGGACTTATATTTTAACAAAACATTTTAAATTTACACCCAGAATATTATATTTTAGGACATTTTCGTCTTGAATCCCATTTGGAAACCTTATTTTATGTGTTACCAAATGAAAGATGACAATTTCCTTACTTTAGGGGGGGTTAAAAACAATTGAATTAATATGAGTGTAAAAAATTAGAAATTATAAACAAATTTAACCAAACAATTTATTTTCCTTCGCTAAGTTGTATATTACTTATTCAGTATCTTTTTATTTTTAAAGTCCTAAGAAGTTTTTATTTGGAACGGAAATAGAGATAACCTCTTGCCAAACTTACAAGAAGCTTTGCAAACAAAACTTTAATATTACACCAAAGTAAATAAATTATGTTAAGTCATTACTTTCAGGAGAAGAGTTTTTTTTAATTTTCTTCCGCTTAAAATCAAATCTTACAACAAATTTCAATTCCTTTTGTAAAAAGAACCGGAATTTAGATACCTTGGCAAAACTTTGGAATAACATATTTAAAAATTCAATATCAGTTTTTATTTATATCAACACAAATTATAAGCTTTCCCTTTATTCTTGCTCTAAAGAATTGTCCCAAAAGTCCCAGCACCCCCATTAAATTCGTTAGTAATGGAAAATTTATTTTTTAATATGTTTATATGCCTATAAGTAAATGAAATGGATTTATGTTTAACATTAACATGAACAACATGTATGACTTTTAAATACAAAATTTCAACCCCTATTTTAGAGACGGGAGTAAACGAAACTACCTCATGGTTAAGTGGTAGTACACAGCCACATTCAATAGCCAAAAATTATTTCGAATAACAGTCGGAAATATGGTAAGAATATAATAAGGGTTAAAACTAGGAAACACATAAATTTCGATGAAATACTATTTTATAGAAATAAAATCAAGTCCTCAAATTAATATAAATAAAAATATACATTTTTGGTTTCTAAAACTATTTTTATCAGACATTTATGTGAGATTTTATTGTATATTTGACGTTATTAGGCTTAACATCAACCATTTCTATGTTATTTTACTTTTAACAAATTTTAATGGCCGCCATTTTGGAATGAAACATTTAATGGCGTTGATATTGTTTATCTGAATTTGAACTTAACTATTTCAAAACATTCGATTGAAAAGTGATTGAGATATAATATATGTTGTAAGCCATACTACCCCCATTTTTGGACCTTTTTGCTTATCTTGTCCAGATATATCACGCTATAAAGTTGGGTGACGGGCTTTATCGGCATTCTGTATATATGTTTTCCTACCGGTTATTGAGGCTTTTGTAGCGTTATTATTATTTCTCATCCAGAATTCAGATGACCGGTAACGTATTAGTGTTTATTTTCACATGTATAACATTTAATTGATGTATTTGTCTGTATTAAAGATTTATTTATTTGGATTAACGCACTATACCAGAGGAAGGCCTCTCTGATTGGAGATTGTTTAGTAACTAAGAACCGCGACATCAAACTGGACTGATTAGAGGCATTGGTTTCATCATTTCATCTTTATTTGATTTTCCGTAAATCACTTGGTATTTGTGCCTGCCAGAAAAAAATGTTAAAAAATAAAAGTTACATACCAATAATTAGCGTAGAATACTATAAAATACCGATAATTTCGATAAAAAATAATAATCTACTTTCTTTACATAATTTTTTATTAAAATTTACTCCTGTTTTCTATAATACTAGGTTCTGGGAGTTTTGTTTAAAATAACATTTTTTTCCAAATTAATAAAAAGAAAAAAGTGAAAGTTTATTATTTTCGAGATACAAAAAGTGAAGAATAAGTTATTATTGTTGTTTTTATCATCAGTTGTATTTCTGGTATAGTCGGAGTTTTTTTGCAGAGATTGTCAAATTTGGAGTCCTTTAGAGGTTATAAGTAATTGTCAATTGATTGTGATACTCAAAAATACCTTCATCGTGTTGCTTTACATCTGGAATTCATTGGTTTGTCTGCCAAATTCCATTTGGAAAACAGGTTTTTGAATGTTTTAGAAGTGATTTCATTTTTAGATCACATTTAATAAATTTGAGTATACCACTAAGTCTGGAATTCGTGGCACTTTATTAGACCTTCTGCCAAATTTAGTTTATTAGATCGAGACCAAATTTGGTAGAGATATAACTGGTTACATTTACTCGGACGAGACCGTAATCCAGACGTATTGGTCAATCGGAACGGGTAGTTTGGGGGGTTTGTACTCAGAAATTGAGGGTTTTACGTTTTTCATATGTACTTTCTCTATATCCAATGGTTACCGAGATATAAAAAATCCAAACTATTCAATTCAGTCACATGTTTTGTTATTTGTATAACCTAATCCTTTACTATTTATATAACCAGGGCAAATTTAACAAAATCTGTATGAATACAGTAAAAATTATCTACTCAAAAATAATTAAATAATAACTTAAACAATTGAATAATTGTTAAATTGTTTTTTACACAATTTAAGATCGTTGTAGTTTTATTCTAACCAATCTGTAATATTAATTATTACACAATAAGTATATTATTTTCACTTGTAGTGGTTTGGTTGGGGTTGAATCAAACTACGATTAGATATAGATTTAACTGTAATAGCGTTTCTTGCTGTATTTTATGTTACATTTTGGTCAATGATTCATCGATTAAGTTACAGCACAGAATATACTCACGGGTTATACTTACTGTGAATACACTATAAATTCAAATACAAATTCATTGTTGGCATACTTAAGTAATTCATTTTTCAATGCATTATTTCATATTCTCAAGGTTATTCTCAATATTTAAAAAACTAAACTATAGAAAAATCTTAATTATAAACTTAAATTTTTGTTAGAATTTTGGTTTGATAATAATTATTAAATATTATGTAGGATTATTATACATTCAAAAATTACTTAATTAACTACAGAAAAAAATGACTCTAAATATAGCAAGGCTTGAATAATGAAGGATGGTATGGAGTTTAGAGAGGGAAGCTCCCTCTTACACTTGATGCCAGGATTTTGTAAGTCCTTCAAAACAAATTTACCTAAGACGTGCTTGGAATTTTGAGAGCTAAACTAATGTAAGAGTTTCTACGAAACTCAAGAATAGTCAAAGAGTTCATAATTGATTGGGCCTTCAATCTCTCATTACATCCATATGTAACTATGAAACACTAATTCCTCCTGAGGGGAGAGGAATTTTAAGTTTAATTTAAGCTATGGAGGGAGGGTGAGGGTACAATATTTTATCAAATAAACTAGAGAGCAAAGTCTATCTGTCTAGCTAAATCATGTTATAGAGAATTCATTATGAAGTAATTCCTCTCACTGCACGTTATAGCTTATTACAATCTCCAATGTAGAAACACATAAATGTTCATTAACTATGTTAATGTATAAAAGAGAAAATATGTATAAGAGAAGGAAGACAGTAAAGTACTGTAAAATCCTAATAAAAAAAAGAGAAAATATGTATGTCATATTATGTGTCCTATAAACTCCAGCCAGAACTGCTCGAAACTTTGTAATAAAACTTTTAGGCATTATTAAGCATGATTTGTGGATGGTTTCTGTGAATTTTGGTGCAAATACGTCAATAGGGTTCCGACCCAGAGGGTATAAAAGGGCGCAGTGTCAGGCTTTATACATTTTGTGATTATAATGTTAACGGATATGATTAAATAATTTGAAAGTTTCTTCAAATTTCATCAGTTCAAATGTAAACAACACAATGTAAAACACTGATTTACTGTAATGCAATGTTACTATAGTTGATTTATGTTACTAGAATTATATTGAAATGTATATCCCAAGGGGCTCCGACCCAGAGGGCATATGAGGGTGCAGCAGCACGCGCCGAGTGACGATGGCTTAACATATATGTGAAGAACGTAGAAACATCAAATTAAAATTTTCTTCAGTAATATTTTAGTTAATAAATCTCCCATGTAATTTTCTATTTGTCATTCCCTTATAACTTTAGGAAAATTTGTTACAAGAAATACTCGAATAATAAATAAATAAAATGGTATTGTCATTAGGCTTGCAACAAGCAATATACAATGTTAATATAGCAAATGTAAAAACAATTTTAGATTTCTTCTTTCACCTGATAAAATTTGACAAAAGTTTATAAAAACAAAATAAAACTAGCACTAACTAACCTTATTTATAATGAAATCAAGCATAAAACTAAAATTTTTTAATGACTAATTTAAAAAAATTAACAGAAGAATAAAATAAACTATCGAGCGAAAACACATAACATTGGCCTGAAATTTCCAATAGGACAGTTAAGTTTACTTAAAACTGTTAGCTTATATCATAACTTAGAGCCATGTACTTGCACATGGATTGTTGATCATTACTTGTCCAGGGTTCGGGGAACGTAATCTCCAAGTTTATTTACCCAAATGATGATGATGACGGGATTTGACTTTATACCCTAAGATCCGCCACAAAGAGGTTTCGAGGAAGGAATTTCGGGTTTAATGACCCTTGACCACCCCACTCTGGGCTTGGGTCCCCTTACATGACTCCCTCATTAAACTATACAATGTTGCCTGCCATCGAGGGATTGTATGATGGAAAATTTGTAGTATTAGAAAACATACTACGCTTATTGGTTATTGAATTGTTAACAGTTCATAATAATATAGGATATTATTATTGAAAATATAAAATATCAGGTTATGTAAAATTTGACATAACACGCGCACACAATGATATCTGTTCCAGGATCACGTGAATTTTATGTTTACGTATTTATTGAACACATTGCGTTCTGGGATAAAATGGTTGCGTATTAAACAAGCTTGTGTTTCTCTGTTTATTATTCTATGGAGAGGTCGACCAAGAGTGGATCATAAACGATATTGTGAATTTTTAAATACGAAAAGTCCTATCAAATGAAATAGATTGACTGCATTTTTATATGATTACATAAAACCTATATTTTCAATATATAAGAATGTGCATCGATAATAGATATTTAAGTTTATTAAACTTACACCCTATCATATAAGCATATTTGTAGCATCGTTGTTAAGTTAACATTGCTGCAATACGAGCATTTATCGTTTATATTTTATATCTATAACCTTAATAGATTTTACTATTTCGAAGTATCATCATATTGACTATTTTTAACGTCACGTTATTCTTTCCTATTTTTTTTCATGGATAGTATTACTGAAACATGATATCGGCTTAATAAATTACTAAAATTTATCTGCACTGCCTTTGAAATCAGATATAATTAATAATAATTTAATCATACAACGAATAAAACAATATAAAGGCAGTATGAAGTATATTAAAGGCAGGCCCGATCAAACCAGATTGAAGTCCGTTCTGAACCTGTGTATACTGAGCCATCAATTAATTAGACATTGTCACTTGCCACTGAAGACTGATAACAGGATATTGGCGACGAAGCTTGATTGTAGGCTTCATTATTCTCATGAGGTTTATTAATTTTCATCCCTCACACAACAAAGAAGCTTTATTTTAGTTGATTTTTGACATTGATATGTCTTAACTCTGTGGAGTATTGACAATTTGAGAGACCAAATTTTGTTAAAGTGACGTCATAGTTGGTAATTAGACCAGCTTTTTAGATTAATTGAAAACATTCTCTTTAGACACATCCATAATCTAATCTATTTCCATCAAGAAAGTAGATACAACATTTTATATTTATTATTTATTTGTTGTTTGTTATTGAAAACAAGTCTTGTAATATTAAATATACTTTGTGGAAACAGCATACAACAACAACCCTAAAAATACAATAGAAATGTTTACTTCTATGATAGTGTTGGATAAAGCCATTGTTTCCTTAAAATTTTAGGTTATTTAGTTGTTGAAAAGGTCCACATTATATAGATTAAAATATATAGTTAGTGCTCAAAAACAACTTCTACTTCATTTAAAAATGAGTATTTATGGAGTGTAATTTTGTATTAACTAGTATAATGCATTCTAGTTTATATTCAAATATGACCATATTCTGGTAGGTATTTTAATATTAATATTATAGAAAAATAAGAGTGATGAATTTAATGGACTAAAGACCACATACATATCTTAGTAACAAAGTTACACATATAATTTTTACTGACAAAGATTAGCTCATTTGCCATAAGGTCTTTAGTATAACCAATCCTTATAACATTTTGTTCAGAATCGAACCAGACCTTCCAGCCTTCTCAACGAAGCAACGTTCGACGAACCAACCTGATTAAATCTACTATCTACCAATAAAACCAAAATTTCATAAAAACTGTTTACACGATAAAAAAACTAAGGTAAATTCTGCAAGCTGAAAGTATTCATATTTGAAAGATCAGCCGGAACCACTTACAGTTTTAATACAGCAGATTCCAGTGTGGCTTGGCTTGTAAAGTTTTTAGCGTAAAGTATCTTCTCCAGCTTGATGCGCAAACAAGTTCTATTACATTTTCAATTCCTTCACAGACCCACTGTCAGAGGAAGTTTTCACTTTTTATACTGCACATAAAAGATTAGGAATTTAATACTTTTTATCGCCGTTTAATAATGTGCTATTGAAGTGCTATTAATAATGTGCTATTTAAATTACTATATTTCTGCTTAAATATTTACTTTATACGCTTGTCCACCAAGCAGAACTTTACAGCTGGCTCATTCTATTGACATGGATTAGTGATTTGAACGACCAAAATATGGAATATAAGAACAGCTGTTTAACTTAAACATTTTTTGGTTGTTCTTGCCCTGAGCCGTAAGATCTTGAGGAAAACGGTTACAAACGGTCGAACTTTGTAGCTGACCATACATGAACATGTCACAAGAGTAAGTGACGAAACCGGTTATGTTACATAAAAGTGACCATTTGAGCTGCTGACGATAAGGTAACCTCAAACCAACAGCTGTTTAGATGAACTAAAAATCCCTTTAATATCCCCAACTTAATAATATCATATCCTTTATAATGGATATACCTATTCCCCAAAGGGAAGTTCATATAAATATTTTTAAAGCCTGTCACAATCAAAGTCATGTGACGATCAAAAGTCACTTCACTTTTGATCGTACTTTTTCTTAGAAAAATTGAAGATGAAAGCATTAATTGAGAAACCTATACTATATGCAACTTTATATCAGTACTGGTGCATGCGGCAATGATGCATAAAAATGCTAGTAGAATAATTTCATTTTATGGTTTAAATGCTGTTACCAAATGCACGTGAACTAAGGCGATTATAGGTTATGTGTTGTGAAGTTCTTTGAAACACATTTACCTCAACCGTGCGTAGAATATTGATTATGTTAAGCAGGTGGCGTACGTGTTTAACGTTGGAAAATACGGAACTAATTTTTTCACTTTTAACGGTGTTAATATGGAATTTAGAAAAAATAACCTTGAATTGAATAACAAATAAATTATATAAATACAATAACAAAATACAGTTATAATAAACAATAAATATATAAAATCCGTTTAGACCCAGTTATAATTCTTTTGTCCGTGTACAGGTAAATATATCTCTACAACATTTGTTTGCAATAATTAATAGAATCTAACATTGATTTTTTTTAAATAATAACTTGATTTTAGAATTCATAATATTGTTCTAATATCTTTTAGTATAAGGGGAACATTTTATGTTAAAAAGTGAACACTTCTCTGACATGCAATTTACTACTTATAATAATAAAATAAAATAAATATCTATTCTAATGCTACATATAATTTTACATTGTATGTTACAAAAAGAAGATCACCATCACCACAAAATTAAGAAAATGTGGATGATATCAATATTTGTTGGATCTACTATAATGTGGTCTTCAATTAAACTTAAGTAATAAAATAAGTAAGTTCTAGTAATAAAGTATACAGTAAACAGTTTTGAATGTATACAAAACAAGAAACCAGGTAAAATTAAACGGTAAGTGCAATCTATGATATAAGGTGTAAAACAGCAAAAGCTCAAGGGAAGCTGAGATTGTTTCCGAGCTTTCCTCTGCGAGCAATGCAGAGGAAGGCTCTAGAGGGGTAATGATCCTTAACCAACGTCCTCTGAACGAGGCCGCGCCAAGTACTCGAGCGCCATGTCACTGACCGCGACCTGCGCCATCACATGTTGATGAGACCGGTGTATTCGTTTTTCTCCCTTAGAAATATGAAATCCATAAGGAAACTAAGATGAATGAAATGAAATAAAAAATCCTTTATTTTAACACTAAATAATATTTACACAAGTGAAACGGTTACATTAGTTAACAGACACATATTCTACTGCTACATAACAGAGTACACAAATCTTTTTGTCTTTTTCACTTCAAAAAATTGTCTCACGATTGTCGGATTGGCCATTGACTACCATCTCAGGTTGGTGCAAATTTTATTAATGACAAAAGTGCTATCTAAACTATAAAAATCCAAATAAAAATAACTTAAAAAATATCCTCTAAAAGGTTACTCAGATATAAAATATTAAAACAAATAAATTCTTGGATCCGGGTTCAACTGTACTAACATGCCTCCTCTGCAAATTTGAGCTAGACGCACTCAGTCTCTCCTATTGAGATAATATGTGAACCTTTTCATAGACAATTTCCCAAAATTTAATCATTTACATCGAATATGCTTAGTCGCCGGACTTTACTACTTTACTTTACTTTATTACCCAGCTCCAAACTTTATCTTCTTTATCTTTATACTTTCTTGGCTGCCAGCACGCATTGTTTCATCTCCTTGTGACGCATCTTACTAAGCAATCAGAACAATAATTCTCTATGCTAAAATGTATGATATATACTTTGTACATTAAAAAATGGAATGTGGTGTTTTTTTATAAAATCCAGTGCGTATAAATGTTTTGAGATACCAGAAGACCAATATGCCAATTTCGTACGAAAGGATTAGTTTAATATAGTACCATTTTCATCTACAAAAACTGTTCGAGAATATTTCCTATAAAATATTACAAACCTCAGAAGTTTGAGACTACTGTACTTACACTATTCACACTCGAGGCTGGACTTTAATTTTGACATATTAAGTACAATTGCTTAGTATGGCAATTTACACCACCAAAATTTTAAACAGTGGCGTCGTTTGGTTAGTGACGTCATAGTTTGGTTATAAGAACAGCTGTTTAGATGACTGAAAACATTCCCTTTAGACATATCCATGATCTAAATAATTTATAGAGGTAAAACAAACATTTTTCATATGGATATGTTTAACCTCTGGTGGGAGGTATGTTAGCAATTGGCGTCACGAGAAAATTGTAACAGATGGGACATTATATGGCTATAAAGACAGCTCTTAAGAGAAACTGGAAACCTTTAGACATATGCTTAGTCTAACCTAATTCCCAAAAGAAAGTAAATACATTTTTACCAGTTATAGAGCAATATAATTTATCTTACAATAAATTAAGTTTAAAAATATAATGACTATGGGTCACTGAAAAACACTGGTAGCTTGTAAATTCCTGACATGAATTTGATAAACAATTGGTTACATATTAAAGAAATGATTAGAAAGCTTACCTTGTCTGTCCAATGATGTTTGGTGTCTGTCTGTATTCGACTAGATCTGCTTTGTACCATAAATATACATCTTCAGGTAAGAACATCATGAAGTTGATTTAATCACTTTGTCTTAAATTTTCACAAGACGTTCAAAATTTAAAATAAAAATCATAGCACGTGCGTTGGTGGCCGGTGAGTGGTGTGATTTTATTTTAACTTTTAACGTCGTGCAAAAAAGTTTTTAATGTGTTAAGTGTCTTTTTTGTTTTAACTTAACGTTTTATTTCAATAATGTAGGCGAATTCACCTCAGACGAAGTAATTAAATTAACTTGATGATGTTCTGGCCTGATGATGTGCTTAAATATACAGGACGAAGCAGTTGAATAAAGACACCAAGGATCATTTGACAGGTAACGTAAACCCCCTTTCAATCAGTTTAATTAATACAGAGTATACCGTAATTAAATATACATTTAAGCAATACGACGACTGAAAATGAAAGAAACTTAGATTAGATTAGTGTAAAATAATGCATGGGTATGCAATTATATCAGTAATTTTTAATTATGACATAATAAAGGTATTGTGATTTCATAAATTGATCCAGGGTTGGAGTTATGAGGCTCAGGCTGCCACCTTGAGTGACGTCTTTGTCCTGTAAGGTTCACTTCCATTATCACAACAGCATCAACCTTGTTTTGTATCCCTCAGTATGTTGTTTGGTCTCATTTATAGCTTTAAAGGGAAACCTAAATACTATTTCAATAAATGTTTAATTATTAATCCATTTATAATAATGTTACTGCAGTTGTTGAGTATTGTTTGTTTTTTATTGCTGCTTTAATAAAAATATATTTCAAAGTCAATTTTACTTTTAGTAATGTTCTTAAAATATTGTGACATTTTTAGCCGAGCTCTTATCTTAAGACGTATTATAAATGTTTTTTCTGTAAGAATCGGTTTGGAAAATATAAAGTTGTTCAGTATTTACTTACCTGAAGGAACTGCTTAGGGTTTTTTTAGATCATAGCTACGTCTGTTGGGAATGTTATCATTTCTACTAAAACGTTGATCTCATAACCATATGACGACACTTCCGTTACACTTTTGGGTCTCAAAAAAATGATAAAACCACCCTGAGCTCAGGTGTATCTATATCAAAACGTTAAGGAACTCAATATAGAAAGGGTTATCAACCAAGCCCCTATTGGGACTTTTCCGAGTTATATAGCTGACAGAAATCTTCAAACGGGAAACAAATCCTTATTTTTCAAAAGGTTTAAAAATATTGAATAAAAGATTATGTAAATGGCCACCACTACCAAATATGACTGTCATCTTGATTCTTCTCACAGAAGATGGAGATTTTTCTATGGTGTTTTGGAGGTAAAATAGATTTTTGACATTTTAACCTTGATAGTTTTTATATTCAACCATTTACAGGTCAAAACATGACTAAATCCACATCAAAATTCGTCATTTTGTTTAATACTGCCATCATTGGGATCTTAAAACTATATGATAATAAACCTGATGAAAGACATTCACTAAACCGTGTTTATTTATATTTAAAAAATCCCACGTATTGCATGAAATTATAAATGTGGCATCCGAAGTTTTTGACTCTATACTAAATATAATTTAAACGCTTCAGTAACATTTCTAAAAAAGAAGGAAGATGTTAAAATTAAACTGAAATGAAACGTGTAACCCAAATCCAGACTTTCCTGGAGCAAAATCATTCGTGAAAACATTTGTCTCGGAGTGCATGACAGAAACAAGATTTATTCAGGTTTTCTCTAAAGTAAGTGTTTCTTTGATTCGAAACTCGACGTTTCCATTGTTGCTTTGCATCTAGGATTAGAGATTAAATCGTGAACTAGAATTTGTCTCAAAACATGTTCAAAGTAACTATTTAAGTTTTTTTAATAAATTAAGCCTATACTTTAAAAGTCGATCAAATTGTGTTGACAACGTTTTAATGAAATACGAGCGACATGTCATGAATTTTATAGGTTGGTAACACTGCCAAAACACGTCAGTTGTAGTTTAAAGTCTGGAGAAGTGTGATATACTTTTTAAAGTTTTTCAGTGTATTACGTTTTTAAATTGCACGCCTTTGATGGGGAGCCTGTACGTGACTTGAGTACTGTGACTATTAAACAGCAACAGACATATTAAGATTGAAACTTAACGTGAAAACCCCGTGACAGAAATCCACAGTACTTTAAGATAGGTTTGAGGTGAGTTAAAAGTGAACCTTAATACAGTTTCTCGTTAGTCTTGAGTTGAAATCACAGTCAGATGAATGTCAATGAGGACAATCAATAGTCAAACAAAGGATGATCTTGGTTATCGTATCAAGCAAGGAATCATTATGGAAGGCAGGGTTCCGTGTGGAAAAATGTGACTCAGCTGTTTACTATCACGGTTTCTGAAGAATCTGCGAGAAATTCACAGAAATCGACCTTATTTGCTTTAAGCTAGACCACTCAATCATTTTCATACAAAATTTCCGTTCACACATTCAATATGCCGTAACCAAAAACTTACCTGAATACTGTAGGAGGTGTTACCTCATCCTCCCTACAACCCGGATATGGGTCCGCTAGACTTTCACCTGTTCCCAAAGTTAAAAATACTTAATGAAAAAAACAAAATTGTGCATTATTTATAAAATTACCCTCGTAATTTTTTTTAATTTCCAAAATTTGCTTGATCCTATATCCTTCCTATACAAAAAGGTTTATAGAATTGAGAGACGAACAAATTGTTACATTAAACATTAAACCGTTACATTAAAACATATGCTCAAACACGTGGCTTTCAATTAATAGGAAATACTCTACAAAGTGAAACAAATGGTTAGCCGCACTAGTCATGTGTGTGACACACACATTATAACCTTTCATTAAATTAGTATATAAATAGATTCTGTGCTTTTGTTCAATGTCTTGTACGCACACATTTGGGAAACATTACCATTGAAATTTACAACACTAATTTTTGTTATAATTATTTTTCATTTAATATCATAAAGGTGAAATATATTATTTTTGTTTCGTGACATATTGAGAATGAAAGATGTGTCGATACAGGGAGTTATGTGGCAGTCATAGTTGAGTAGAAAGTGGAAAGAGTTCTGGTCTACCACCTATAAGACCCGGATCCGATTTCCGGTCATAAAACATGAAATTTAGTTTCTCAGACTACCATCGTGCTTCAGAAGGCACGTTAAGCCGTTGGTCCCGGCCACATATGTAGTCGTTAGTTCACGTAAGTGTGATCTGAAAACTCTGACACTAGACCTTGGCCAGAAGGTTACACGAAACTTTACTTTTTACCGGGAGTTGTACTATTTCTGTACCTTAAACAAGAAGGAGCAAGGTAAAATATGAATTGTTAACCGGAAAATAAACAATAGTTCACAAAGAGAATAACGTATATATAATAAAAATTCGAAATGTGAAATTTAAACTGACTGGAAACGACTTTATCCATCAAAGTTTAATCCCTTCAAATCCAGCTAAGAATTGGTGTACTTAATTATTAACTTGACGTCGCCTCTGCTTTTGCCCCTGACTGACGGATTAAGCTCAGATTCAGTTTATTGTTTGGAGTAGAGTACTTTTATATTTTATTTTGATATTTAATTTCCAAAGTAAATGAACGTAATACCATAAGGTTTTCAACATGATTTTTAACACAAGTCTTTTATAATTAAAGAGTATTGATTACCACGAAAATCATTATTTGATGACTACTATTGTTTGTAAATACTATTATATATTTTAATACAAATGTATTTTACACTGAATTTCTTTATTTTTACAGTTACTACTTTTGTTTTATACACCAGATTATTATATATATTAATTAATTTTTTCTGTGTTTAAATTTAAATGCAAACCCAATGCCTGATTTCAAACAAAATGTAATGACAATGAAAAGCTATTGGAACAATTTATACCTAATATTAACACGAAAATTAATCTATTGAAATTATACACCTAAGACTTTCAATTAGCCTTTTCTATAATTTTATATATAACTGTAAATATTTTTCTACATTTTTTAAAATTTAAATCTAGAAAAAGAACAAATGATTTTTTTTGTTTTCGTTATATCGTTTCTCATGATATAATACGTTGGTGGAAACCTTAAAGTATGATAAAAGTGGAATAAGTATGTAAATTTGTTTGAAACCATATTCAATAGAACCCTTGATTCATCCGAGAATAGCACAGTGAAAACTTGACAGGAATCAAATCCAGTCTCTGTCAGGAGATTGCATTATGTAAATATAGCTGGTGCCCGTTGTGGCTAGCCGCTCCTGAAGCCAAACCACGATCGCTGAGTTCTTATTCAAACTGGCCCTCCTTATGCATGAGTAATCCAAAGTTGGACTTGTTTATATCCACCAATACTAGTGATTTCTTTTTTAAACACATAAAGTATTAGGTTGGTATCATTGATTTAATTTACTAACCAGTTAACCAGTTTTTTTATATTTAATTGTAGCAATTATTAATATTTTTATCCTGGCTAAGGATAGAGTTGTTTTAATTTTGTTTAAGAGAGAAAACTGATAATTTTATTAATACAGTATAAGCCAAAATAAACAGTAGTGGAATGGTAATACTTTATTCTACGTATACAGCTTTGAAGTTTGTATCCTGTAGGGCAAACCACCAATATTTTTGAACATTCTTCTCATTGACGTGTTTCTAATATTCAGTTTAAGAGAAGCTCGCATTAGGCTTCTTTTCGGTGACTGTAACACTTTGCTGCAACACTATTGGATGGTTTTCATTTGTACAGACAGTAGTTGGGCGACCTGAAAAACCCTTTCGCTGAGTCAAAACACTACCTGTTCTTCGAAATTTCTTCGAATTCGAAACACTAAGAATCACAGCATTAATAGGCGGGTTTTTGTGGAAATGTTCCTGAAAACGTAAAGCAGTCTGTGACAAGCTTGGATCACCCGCACGTCCATTTCCGTATGAGTGAAATTAATGCTCTACGATAAAAGTTTTTTCTACAGTTGTTAGCACCATGTTAACAAAAATTAACCTAAAATAAAAAGAAGTAATGAACGCATCGAACACATTATGTGCTCGCTGAATGAACGCGAAGCCGTGGCAACAATCACCAATTGAATAAGCTGATAGAGAAGGCAACTACAGCTGATTCAGTTTCAGTACTGTTTATTTTGGCTGATACCGTATATAAGGAAAATAATACCTTGGAAAATAATAAGGAAAATAATAGCTTTGAATTGCTTAATGTGTAATTTATTCATTATAAATAACCAAAAGACTTAAGGTATTATATTTTATTTAGATTATTCTACTTATAAGTATGTTAACCCTGTTTAGCTGCTGTGTATACATATGCATAGTTGGTTAAGCTGATACTGAGACTGTGAAATTTTTTGTGCGGATTTAGAGTAATATATTTACATGATGATCACTGCATATTATGTTTTTTCTGCTCACACTTCGGGTGTGGGGTAACTTTGTGGGGAATTCTTGTGGAGCACAAACCGTTTCTAAGTTAATTAGTAAAAAGAGGACTAACCTGTTTTTGTTTTGTAACTTAATTTTACCTGGTGTTCAAGAAAGTACATGTATGTATTTCACAAAAATGTTTCAGGCATTAAAAAGAAAGCAATTAGGCTAGTTTATTTGATACTCGTATAGTGATTTAAAATTAATCAGGTTGAATGTAATAATTAGTTTTAATGGATTGTAACATAATAAAGCTAAAAGGAAAGAAAATTACTTCGATTTAAAAACTGACTCCAAAAAGTTAACTCCTGAAAAACTTTTAAATCAAATGTTAGGTGTCTTGATCACTTCTGATCCCTTGAAAAAACTAACATTTTTAGTTAATAAATTATTTACAAGAAAAATTTAAATTTGTGTACATCATTAAATAAAAAAATCAAATAAATATGGCAAAGACTTTGCA
Organism: Nephotettix cincticeps; assembly: GCA_023375725.1. Lineage (NCBI taxonomy): Eukaryota > Metazoa > Arthropoda > Insecta > Hemiptera > Cicadellidae > Nephotettix > Nephotettix cincticeps. The sequence continues at coordinate 35,200,238 of CM041785.1, forward strand.
ACGTTTTATCGTTCACGTTTAAATTCTACTTAGGTTTGGACAAGACGTTAATATTTTACCTTATAACGATTATTATTACGCTAAAAATACATCAGTTTTTCTTAGATAGGACCAACATGGTAACTGAGAGGAAAGCAATGTCCAACACATGTCAGATCATGAGCGGCCACGGTACCTCGCTATCTACTTGTAAGATTATTTTATAAAAGGCAAATTAAATTTATGTTTCAATTATTTGTATAAATTGCTAATACTAATTATTATTTTTTAAATTGACTTCTTTGAAACCACATTACATGATTTTTCAGTTTTATTAAAAAAATATTATTAATAAAAAATTCAATAACGTTATTCTTTAAATATAATACTAAACATTTATTTCAACTCAAAATTAGATTTGTTTGGTTTTTTCCAACCACAAGTTTTCAGGAACCTGGAATAGAACGACACTAATCCATTACAACGTTCTGAAGTTATCAAAATTGAAATACAGTAACGTGTTAAACGGTATATGTATTTTGAACAATAGTAAGGATCCGTGAAACACGAAACAATACAAACAATTCTATGTGGTTCCAGAACTCTCGGCTGCTTTTTACTCCGTCAGCTGCAGATTAGGGTAACCAAATAGCATTCAGCTATGTGGTTTGCTTTGATTGGTTACGTTACGTCACCGTGGACAGGAAATAGCTTAGGGTCAACAGACCGGAAACCATATGGAGGGTAAACCAAATAGCTCAACACACCGGCCAAAACAGTCCCACGTGCAAAAAGCTATGAACAAATCTTCAATAACTAGTCGAAACAACCTGATCTAAATTTTCTTTATAGAGTGGTAATATTTTAGATGTCCATGAAACAAAATTAAACTACATATCAAATTTACAGTAATGTTATGTGTTTGTGTGTATGAGTGTGTGTCATCTTTAAGGTAAGTCCAGGGCATTGTGCCCTTCACTTTAACTGATTCAGTAGTACAGTCAATATATTTAACTAAATGCAATTTATTTGTAGACTTTTTTATTTGTGAAATATCTTTATAGACGTTATTTTTGCATCAATATGTTGACACTATTGTAATTAATTAGAACCCCAACATATATTAAAAGAAACCCTTATTTTTAACAATATTTTCCAGTCTGGAGTTTTCCTGGAAACTTATTAAATATTAAATAATTAGGTTATTATTCAAAGGAAACTGAAATCAGTCAAACGTAAAAAGGAAATTGAACTCGATTTAGACCAAAGCGACCGAAAACCCAAACCATTTATAATCAGATTAGGATTAATCACAGCTTCATTTGTCAAACGATCAATTAAAACTAAACGGACTAGCGCCCAAATAAACTGTTCCATAACACTGAAATAACCTTTTTATTAACCCGTATTTAAAAGAGAAAATATAGAATAGGCGATTGACACCCACTTTCTTGTTAAAACCGAAGCCTGGCAACAATTGTCTCTTATTATACTGGAAAACTTATTAATAATTAAATACACATTATTAAACGTATTTTTAATATCACTGGCAGCTTCTGGTCATGGCTATTCATCAATTCCATTACAAGATAGGAAGGATATGGAGCTCTAATTGTATATATTGCGTGGATGTTACAAATATCGTAAGGTAGAGCATCGTTGCCTGTGGCAGAAGCAAGTGCAGCAAACGTCACTGGTATTTGAGGTCGGATCTTTAGACCCTAAAACCAAATTGGAGATAAAACTTCGTTGGGTCGAGACTTGATATCGGGTAGCACGTTTCATCGAGGCTATATTGAGCCAACAGCTTAAGCCTTGATAATATGCTAAACGGTTTCAGGCTAGTCCCTCTAAGCAGAGGGTGGGAGTCCCCACTAAAAATATAATAGTAAGACGTTGCGTTACACTTAATGTAACTTAACGTTAGTAATTAATGCATAGCTCTCCTTGCATTACGCTTTTCCTCCTTCTCGAAAATAATCTATCACAGACAGCTAAGAAAGTGATTATTTGTCGTGAAAGTTGAATCAAACGCATCAGTGCACTAACAAAATCGTAGTCAAATCGAAGTCTGGCCAAGGTAATTCCTACCACAAGAACATGGAATGCTATAAACTGCATACTTTGTTTTTTGTATTTCGTTCATAGGTTTTGATTTAGTTAACCGGCTACGGATGGTGTCTTTATAGGTGAGTGTGCTCAATAAAACAGATAATATGGAACATACCTCGCCAAAAAACATGTCTTTTAAAAACCAAATGTACTTGTGTACCAAAGTTCATACAAATCGGACATTCAGTGTGATCTCGGGGTTTGTACACAAACAGACACATTGGCATTAGTCCGAAAACCACTTTTGGATTCAGGGAGTCTCAAAATGGATATATTCACTGTTAAAAAACAATAGTTTATCCTTATAATATGTATAAGGGGAGAAAGTAAAAATGTATTGATTGTTTGTTAAAAGGCAAGATGTAGGATATGTTGTATACTCGTTTGTTAAGGATACTATAACGTATGGAATTTGCTCAAATGGGTTATAATATTTTTAGAGATGTTTTCATTTAAGGATTTTTAAACTTTTATAACGAATTAAGGCTCACCGTTTGCACAAATATTTTCTGTCCGTTTCAAAATGTGAAAAAAGGATCATAACTTAATAGAAGACGGGGCACTACTGTTGAATAACCAACTTCTGAGGATGAATTTACGAGTCAATTCTTCTTGTTGGTGGAGGAGTTTACAGGAATAACTTAAAGTTAATTAAAATCTCTCTCTTTGAAAAAATATAAATATTTTTCCAATTTCATAACCTTCCAAGCCAGTCTTTAGTTTGAAAGGTTATTTTAGGTTAATTAGTAAGAAGGTGGTAATTTCTTTGGTGATGATACTATAAAAGTGGACGATTTCTATTATCACAGATATTTTAATTGATGACAAAATATAGTTTTATTTAAAAACAATATTTCGTCATAATATATTTCGTAAAACATTCATATAGATAAGTATATAAATATATCGTATTTTATTACCGATTTCTATTTGGTATAATCTATATAGCAAACCCCACTACAGATAACTTTCTATTACGCGTTCCCAATGTACAAATAATGTGTGGAATAAAAACTTCTTGGATTCATTTTTGAATAGAGTACATGTAATGGGGGAGGATAATTTTGCTAACTTGTAATTTCAGTGTGAAAAATTATTTTTCTTTCTATTACACTAGAATGATGTAAACCTAATATTAATCAGAAAATATGACGAAACTGAAATTAAATTTATTTACAAAGTTACTGCTATACTGTATTAAGGGGAGACACCCACTTTCTCCATTTAATGCATTTTAATGGGTCAACATCTTGTTGGTCAGGTAGAGGCCAACCATTTAATAACGAACCTTTAAGCTTCATCTTAAATTCTTGTTTTTACAGGTATTTCCCAAAAAGTGTTTATAAAGGGGTTTAAAAAAAGTATGTTTAGTGATTTTTTAATACTAAATCGTTTTATATTTAAAAATTATATTTTAATGTATTGCTTGTTTTTAAGATAGATGAATAATTGTTATACACTTTATTCACTATTATGTGCCAAGTAAAAAAATTGTAAGTCAGTGGTGTACTTATTAGTCTAAAAAAGGGTACCTAAACTTTAAAACAAGGTTTTGGAAAAACCCATTTTAAGTCAAGATTAAACCCTTGCAAAACTAATTTTAAGAATCTAACAATTGACAAATAGAAATATACAGAGTGTCCATGAAAAACGTTTCAGGACTTCGGTGAGTGATTAGGATTAAAAGGAAGAAAAAAGTTACATTAGAGCTTTAGCCTAAAACGCTTATTTTCTCAGATATCCGCCATTTTGTATTTTCCACAAGATATTTTTTATTTAATTTTTAGAAATTTTTTACAACATTTTTAACGGTTTATTTTGAAATTCAGTAAGTGTTTTAAGCTAGTAGACTAATATTTGTAAAATATAACTGGCATGATCCAAGCTCAAATCCAAAATGGTGGCGGTCATTTTGGATTTTGTCTCTATTACGTTAATCCTTATCCTCTCACGATATTTGACAGATGTTACTTTGTCATGTTGTAGACACTCGTGTTTTGTCATTTTGTAAACAATGAAGAAATAATTAACAATAACTTAAATGTATCAGTAGAGCCTATGAACACCTCTCAGCCTTTTTTAGCCGTGCGAAGAACGGGTACTTTGGCTAGTGTTTGTTATTTGTCACAGCAAGGCCAACACACACAGCAACAGACGCACGTATGCAGTCAGACGGAGGAAAAATCGTTCACCAAGTGATTAAATGTAAACATAAGCATGCAGACGTCGGCAGACATACGGACGTCTGTGTGCTTTGCAACATCTAATAACATGAGGAGTGATTTTTCCTCCGACTATCTGCACACGTGCGTCTGTTGCTGTGTGCGTTGTTGGCCTTACGCAGACGTTTGTGGGACTAAAAAGACGGAGTAGTACTATTTGTGTTATTCTTTGTGACCGGTTGCAATTGATGAATATATTAAATGTATATATTTACTGATTCAGGAAAATATGAGTTTTTAGTGAAATAAAAAGATTCTTTTTTTAGACGGAAAATCTGCTGAAGATGTAAATTTTTTTCTCAAACCGTTAAAAGCTATAAACAACTTTTGTCATATGCAGATATGAGATATATTTATTTTTCACAATATAAGAGTCTGTTGCTTAAGGAGTATTTTATTTAAAGAAGTGAATAAATAATATGTAATAAACGTTTAAAGAAGGATTTTAATTTCAGAGAGCTATCAGAGATGATCCAATGGAAAGGCTCTTCTTACCTACTTATTAAGTAGGATAAAAGTATTAAAGTATTAAGTACCTTTCTCGAGTAAAACTAAGTAATACTGATAAAAATTTTAAGTGACATACGTTCTTTAGGTACCGATACTAAACATACTTGGCTTAAAATATTTATCTGGATAGGTATCTGCTTTTCCACTGACAAGTATAAAAGTAATGATAGTAATGCATGTTTTTTTTATACGATACATTATTAATACATTTTATTTTTACGCGTAACTTTTTTTTTACTATCCTACAAAAAGGCTGGTTGTATTCGTTTTTGAAATTAAACCAAGTTTGTTAAAAAATGGTTAACTGTATAGTTTGCCTCTCCTATAAAATTTGTGTTGCGTAAATATACAAAAATTATTTTTTTTAATTTTTAGGCAAATTATAAATTACTTACAACGAATTTCCATACTTAGGGCTGACAATTTTGAGACAAAGAAATTAGAAATATTTCCTGCATGCTTTATTTTGCTTCCAAAGAATACATTTCAGAGTCGTTACTTAGGCGTTTATATTGCACGCCAATTTATTTTTCCGTAAAACTCAACTACAAAATGGCTGGGGTCTTTGTTTACTTTTTCTTCTTAAATCTAGACTCGTATTAAAACCAGTTTTGATAAATAATAAGTATCGTCGTTACAGTGAATACTTCGGACGATATTTAAAAAATGTTGTGTTGTGCTAAAATATACAAAAATTATACTTTCATAATTATTTCACGAAATTCCGCAATTAAACAATAATAAGAATGCAAAACTGAATAAGGGCTTTTAAGTGAGTAAATTATTGTGTAGATTAGAGGGGGAAAGCGTAGTCTTGATTGATACAGAAGCAGTGATTTATAGTACGTTCGCCTCTCACTTTTTATCTCTCTACTCTCTCTATTCTTCTCGTTAATAAATATTTCTTGAGTCAATCTTTTTACAATATCCACATTAGCTTTCCTTATTGCATAGTAAGAAAAACATTTAATATTATGGTGCTATTCTCTAAAATCCTCATAATTTCGGTGATACCAATCTTAATAATCTATCCTTCATGAATACTATATTTTAAGTACCTTTGCAAGGGATTTGAATGAAGATTGGAATCAAGCAGTTACATTGCTTGACCTTGATCTCGGCATACCCTAGTTTTTCAACCTTAAGACAAGGATTGCAATTTTTCTATCTAACCTTGAAATTACAAAGTATATTTGGGAACTATATGTTTCGTCTTAGAATACAGAAAGAATATTGTAGTGAAATTTAAAACTCAAATTCTAATATTGTAGTAAAAATATATACCATCATTAATCCTATTTCTATGATAAAAAAACAATAATACATTCCATAAAGCTTTTTCAATAAAAATTATGCGGCCGCTGAATAAAATCTTGATTTAACTTTTAAGTCTTATAATAAGAGTGAATTCTTCTATCCACCTAGTCAACAACATAGGTGTGTGAACGTATCAATCAAATATATGGGTTAACGGACACAGTAACAAATTTGAAAGTTTGTATAAAAACCGATTGGCACCACTGGGATACAAATCAGGCTGACTCAGCTGATCAGCTGACTTGACTTTAGGATCCCTCACGTTACCACTACCGCCACCGACTCACCTGTATTTATTTACTCGTTATATTATGAAGCCCTAACTGTAATTATTTTTTAAATGTTTTACTATTGTGCTGCATGAGTCCATTATTATATCAGAACATAAATTAGTATTAAACAGCATTATACAAAGGTATCCAAGCAATCATAATTTTTGAAAGTCCTATATTTTAAACATACTTTGTGAATCTAATACTTGATTCACAATTTGCATTAACCTGTACTAATTTTTAAATAATATTAGTAACAAATTTAATGGATTCTTATAGTTTTTTATCCATACCGATATTGAATAAATACAGAAATAACGCGTGATTTAAAATTTGAAAAATAATTGTTTAATTAATTTTAAATACTTTTTGTTTCTGGTGTGTAATCCAAGTGAACTTTCAAGTAGAAAAAGAAAACTAACAAAATTATAAGAACAGAATTGGAAATTCTTCAGATTTATAAGATATATGTTAGAGTGAATTAAAAACTTCGTTATAATGTAACATTCTTTTAATACTTAAAAACTTGATGTTTTTATTTTTTGGGAAAAAAACTTAAACAAATATTGAATATATAAATGCAAAGCTTTAGTATGGAACAATTTACTGTGTAAAATAAAAATGAAATCAAACGCCGTTTTCTCTATGATAACCAAAGCTAAACCAATATTCCAATATTTGCGCTAAGACGACAATGGAAAATTGAATAATCTAACATTCAACGTGAACTGACCCTTGAAACAGTCCTAGTTGTTGATTCCTATTGAATATATCTTGATATTGAGCTCTCAGTTAATAACTGAATACATAACTCTCAACTGAGTCAAAACTAATTATATCGGAGCATAAATTGATTCCATACGTAGTTTAAATTACCCAACAATCGTATTCTTTAAAATTTTGAAATTAATTTTTACTCATTAAATTTTATCATAACTAGATTCAAAAACTTAAATCCATAGGTAGGTTATATTTTGTCCTCCTCCTACTATATTTAACAGTTGTTTGCTCTTTTGTATAGAGTAGCTTTAGTAGCTTTGATTGATAGTCAAAGAGAGTAGGTACTAAAGTATTTTAGTCCTGAGTAAAATTATGTAATTTTTACGCCCAAGAAACTAAAAGTAATCCTATAAGAATAACATGAGTGGAATCTGGCACACTCTGCAATCATATATCAGCAATAACAAGCTGTTGACAGAATTTAATTCTTGAATTGTCAGCTGATAGTTTGCATTACAATAGATTACCTTTTGAAATGGCGACCTACCTAAGTAGGTATTTTAAGCCAAGTATCGTTCATACTTGGCTTAAATAACAAGCCAATTAATATAGGAATGAGTGTAAGATAATTATGGCGTGATCTTTTACTCTTGTTACTGACTAAGGCTGACATTTTCCTTTTGACGGATTATTTTATGCTATTTAAAAAGCCTTCCTATTAGAAGGCTGACCTAAAAATGTTAATTAATAGCCCAACAGCCAATGACATCTAAGGAACATACAGATTAACCTGGTATCCGAACTGTTTTTGCCTCTAAATTAAAAACAGGTCTAATTATCAGGATGATCCCAACCGATGAACATAGTATTTAATAGTGCGGACGTTAACCCACATCAGAGAATACCTCCAAAGTGACCTCTAAGAAGCTGGATATCAGGACAAGCTACCTATCAAGATAACGTAATTGATGGCTTTTAGGTTATGTTAGCCAACTTGGAAAAATATAGTGAGTCGAGTTGGCTAATACCAGGTAATTTGTAACTTGTAACATGTGTTATTTATATACGTAGGTGGAGGAAAAATGTTGTGCGTATCATAGGATTAAAGTTATTTTTGTCCTTCAGGGAATTTTCACTTGAGGCCAAAGGCGACAACAGTTTCTTTCGTGGACAAAAAGTTTTCACTTTAATTCCTCGCTGCACGGATAACCATTTATAAAAAAATAAATAGATCGAATCAAACACACAGCACTATGTGGATTTAATATTACTATTATGCTTCCATATACAGTTAACACTCCGAGAAATAGTTTTTAGTACTTGTATTAAATACTAGCTGATAATTAATTAAGGATTAAGATAATTAAGAATTTATTAGTCTCAAAACAAAATGGATTATATATCTCTTTTAATCCCTTTAGGCATGTCGGATTAGTTTTTCACATAAATTCTGTTGACCTTTATTAGACTGTAAATTTATTTTTAATCAAAAATGGAATTGCATAAGTAGGCATTAAACGTCAACTCGGTTTTATCCGTTCCATGATAAAACAGACATTGAATTAATTTGGCATGATATGAACTCTAAAAATTGATTAACAACAAATTGGCTTACCATAATGGACATGTGCTCGGACAAAAGCAGGGGATTATTTGATCAAAGCTCATTCGATTTGGAATCCACTTTTACTTTTTACTCTTAAGTAGATCTGTGTTGTTTTGATTGACAAATAAAGTTAGGATTGTATAAAATTGAATGTCTATTGTAAAAAGGTAGGATTATAGATGTAGTTACTGTATTGTATAGTGTGGTGTGGATGTTATTTTAATAAACAAGATTATAAGTAGAAAATGTTGCTTTTTCAGAGCTCAAATGTAGGTCAAAATAAATTGCATTGAATATTCAAAAGTAAGAGGACAGTTGTTAAGGAATTTAGATTAAAATTTATAGAATAATCTTACCAGTAATACTTAACCAAAGGTGAATTCACTATGGGGGTGTTGCTAAGATGGTGTATGTAACTCACTATATTTACAAATACTGCAAAGGTAATTAAACTGTTTCATAATTTTTAACTTCTTAGTCTGAAATCTATACTACTCTGTTCTTAACTCACTTAAACTATCGATTAAGTCCCTATTTTGGGTAACACTAAATTACCCTTAACCATTATTGTCATCATTATATGATAGCCACCACAATATATTGGAGCATAAAACTTATTTTGCGTGTTCTAAAAAGGAACACATTTTATTACGTATTTATTACGTATTTATAATTATTGTATTTATTACGTATTCAATGCAATAAAATTTAAATGTATAGTTTTATGAAACTTATTTTTAAGGGAAATAATCCAATATTAGAATAAACAAAATCGTAATGAATTTGGAAATTATAGAAATGTTAGTCAGTGTTCAACTGATTTTTTTGACGTTAAAGGAATGGTTTTTATTTTAGTTATCATTTATTATTAACACAAAATGGCTAAAACTTTTAATGAAAACAATATGGATGTTCTAAGCAGGCGAGTAAGTGTTTTCTTGATATTAAGAGACAAGTTTTTATTTACAGTACAATGTTTTTGAGTTGCAGATAATGTTTATCTGCAAAGTAATTTTTGTATCACAAAGTATTTTTTTGTTGGTAGCCTTGATGTTTTGTATGAAAACAAACAAATAAATTAAAGAGAAATCACCACTTCCAACAGCAATTCTAAAACGGCGCTTTGGCATCTTTCCCTCAGTAACTGATATTAATTGTCACATTTTGAGATTAAGTACATTTACATTTCAGTAGTTTACAAATTTAAGTTAGATATAAGGTTTTAGTTGAACTATATTTTTTCTCATTAATATTTTCAGGAAAAACAATGTTAACCCCATGAATTATTTACAAACAATTTGAAGATAACCAACTGTAAAATAAAATATAAAGATATTAAAAAATTCTAAAGATAAACTAATCTTTATGAAAAATATACATTAAAATCTTATATTAAAACAAATAAAATATCAACTTTATGCTATGCTATCATTGATGTAACTAGTTGGGTCAGACAAAATAAAAACCAAATAACTAAAGAACTGTTTTCTCTTACCATTATAATTTTTGTATTGCTTAACACATTTTTAAGTTTTGAGTAGACTTATCGTCTCTAATTGACAAACGAGACAACTCGAGTGTAAATCTTCCACACTCATGATTCTCTTCTAATACTAACGTCACTTAAAACGATTATAGAGTGAAACCCTTAATAATAAGGTGATCAAAGTTCAAATGGGAATCCCAGGATCTGAGCTCAAGACCTCTTGTATCAAAGTCTGAGACGCATCCCATTTGGCTAGGCAGTCACCAAAAAATATATATTTTTTTACTTGTTAAGAAGAAAATGAAATTCAGTTTGTGGAAGATATTAATCAATCTTGAGACCAATTCTTGTAAATCAGGTGGTTAAGTCAGAAATAGGACAAATGCCTCTGGCTCAGCTGCGGTTCCACAAGCAATTTCCGCAATTTTGAGCGTTGCGGCGGCGGCGGCGGCGGCGGCACCTGTCACTGACACAAGGACCAGGCCGGGACTGTGGTCGGAGCGCGCTCACTCTGATCCAACACGGACTATTTACAAGCTTCAGCTTCAGTAGCTCTTTTGACGTTTTACGTTCCTAAAGTATCTCACCAGGATTTGACATAAATCTTTTTTAAACTGATGTTTTTCTACTGTGGTTTGAATCAAAAGCACTCTTTTATAATCCTTTTAAGTTTTTACTCTCTCCACTCATATATGGGGAAAAATAACAATAATAATATTGTGAGAGGGGTTTTCTCCTTATATCGCGTATGTGGAGAAAATAATATTTTCATCATTTTTTAATTTGAGTTGAGAGTGTTTAGATCCATTTAGTTCCTAATAATATGACACAATCCGTATGTCTGTAAAACTAATGGTTCAAATTTGTGGGCTTTTAAATGTCAAAAATATTTTTTTTTAATTTATAGCAAAACGATAAATTTTTAAAAAAAGTTTGACTGTCTCCATTAAAACCAGATCAAAAATATATTAGAATTTTGATTCATTAATGTTCGACTAATGGTTCCAGAGATAGGGTATGTTGAATTGAATTATCGTGGTAAACGTAGTACATTGTCTGAGAGCGCCTAATGTTATTTCTACATATGTTGATATACAGCAACTAATAACTAAAGCAGTAATAACTTTTAATATAATTTGACTGGGACGGTGGCGACGTCCTGTAATCCAGCTACTTGAAGGTCACGAATTGTGGATAGTTGTGTAGTCGGTGGGTGTAGTGTTCTCTTGTGTGGATTAACGTTCGTACTATTGAAGACTACGTTAATTCACACAGACCATCATCATAATTAGACCAATTCGTAACGTAGCTCCCGTAGCTGCCATCGGCTGTTGGGCTATTAATTAACAGTCCTGTGTAAGGAATATGTCAGCCTTAATAATAAGTCTACAATATCGCGACACAATTATCTTACACTCATTTCCCATTCATACTTTGCTTAAAATACCCACATGGGTAGATTGCAAAATTGGTAATCTAATCTATATTTGAACTTATGGAGGATATTAAATTTCTGTCCCATGAACCATAGTAAGCGGTGTAGGGTCCCATCACCCAACAAAAGCCATTAAAAACGTTTGGTAACCCGGGGGTGGGAGTTCCAAAGAATCTAAACAATAATTTCAACTGGTTTCCTCTTGGTGTTACTATAAGGTTATTTTTGTAAAAATGACATTTTAAATTATATTTAATTACACATTAAATAATTTGATAATTTAAATATTTTTTAATTTACTTAAGGGAGAAATTAATTGTCAGTCCACCAATTACTTTTGGTAATATTATGTAGTTTCTACTGTGTTTGAGTATTTTCAAATATTGGCAGTTTGTAGGTTTATTAAATATCATTAAACAATTATGTACGTTATATATACATATAAAACCATAAAGCACTATGAACTTTATATCTATTTTTTGTGAGCTAAGTGATCGTTTATTAAAACGGATTCACATATATAGAATGAAAAAGCAATAATAATTTTGATTGTTTCACTGATTGTGTTTTAAGAAGTTACGACGTATGCTGTTGGTAATATTGGTCGAACCAGAAATACACATTATGTTTCCTATTTTATTTGTATTTAAAAATATTTTTCAATGGATGTATAAATTATTATAATGCGACAGTCGGGTGTTTTAGTCGTATGTCACTGTAATAAAAGGATTATCTCTTGGGGTTTCCTCCAATAATGATAATGATAAATTTTATTTTATGTTTTATTTTATGTGTTTGAATTTGTAAGTAACAGAGATAATTTTAAAGATCATTTCTATAAGGGTGTAATTACAAATCCAATATCAGAACCTTCGTGGTTTCGGTCTTGTTAAACCTATCTCAACCAAAATCCCTCGGTTGAACCACAATCTGACGTAAGACTAATATTAGCCTTGCGGCGAAATGTAGAGGAATTCCGCTTAGCCTTGTGCAATGTAAGTCATGTAGGCTATAGAAAATAGACATCTTGAAGTAGTGACAAAAATAAAAATGTGTAGATTTGTTTAAATTATAGATTTAAAACTATTAGAAAGGGTGGAAAGGTATATTAGAGTAAAAAAATTAAATTTGATGTATATTTAATTAAATACAAAATTATGTTTTGAGAATAATATCAAGCAAATGAATTTAACCAATTAAATAATGTAACTATAATAATCTACTTTTAAAGTTCATGGCTTAAGAAACATATATAAAGGTATATATGGTTTAGTATTTTGTTTATTAATTTAGATCTATTTTATTAAAGTTATCGTTATGAAATACAAATTTAAATCAAAAATCTACCCTTTATAGTTAAAAACTCTAGAATATTGCATTTAATTCTTTTAAAAATATATAAAAATCTGTTGAATGCACTAACTACTCGAAGCACAAAATAAATTACATTCAAGTTTATGATAAAAACCCATCCCGAACAGTTCGTTGGTTTCCGACATTTATCAAAACCAGCCGAGGATAATTCACTTTCACAAAGGCCGGAAGAGTTGTCTTAAATTACAACTCTGTTTCCAAGATTTTTTGTTATTTTGGGAAATATATACATATATATTCTTTTTTTAGATTTTTACAAACTCACAGAGAATACAAATCAATGGAGGTAAATTTCAAAATTGCGCGAATTGTGTGTCGTGTGTTGTATCTTGCCGGATGTGTCTATTTATTAGTGTTTTTTATATTTATACCTATATTGTTAAAATATACAAAAATATTATTACAAAATACTAACGAATTAGCACAACCATATTTTGGTTGGAATAGTGTGTGTCGCGTGATCTAGGCGTTTACGACTGTTATAAGAAAGCATGTTTGTTTATCTTTTGTGAGATAGTGCATTGTACATAGTGCATTGAGATATTTATATGAATACAAAAAATTTTTAGATCTTTCACATTTTTAAATTTTAGAATATTTTGCGTTTTAATATGTCTAAGAATTAATAATATTCCCCTCTTCTTTATGCTTGTGACATGAGGATGTACATTTATTGTGTTGACTTTTGTTTCTTTGTAATTCTGTAAGTTTTTTCCACTCCTGTGACCCTTATTTTCATCTGTATACCGGGTTAGTCTAAATTATTTCCGAATCCTGTAATGTTGAGGACGGCTAAGATTCCAGATCCCGAAACGTCGTGGAAGTTTGTTTTACTAATAGTGATTGAAAATGTCCGCAATAAAAATCTACATAACATAATAATTCTTGGTGTTAAGTGATATATAAAATTATATTTTATGGTTAGTATCATTAAGTTTGCTCACACATGTAAAAACCGCTATTATTTCAACCAAAGTACTGTATATACAAATACAAGATTAATGTAATCAAAATACTGCTTCAAAACTGAAATGTCTTCACGTATGTAAATTGTATTTATGGCATTTGGATTATACATTGAAATTATAGTGTCACAGTTCTAATTATCTACTTTACATATGTTATTATCACATATGTTACGTCAATTTTAATTCCATAAAGGTTCATGTTTTTCAGTGTGCCATAGGTAAATCACTGGTTCATGTTCATCAAGAACATTTTGTATGTTAGGCCAGCTGTTTATTAAAAAAGATTAATTGTGTTCCTAAACACTTTGACTTGTTTTACCTATTTTAGGTCAAATAGGTTATTATGACCAATTATCCGAGGTAATTGGGGGGACGAGGTTACCCATAATACGCAAAAATTTAGATAATAGGTAGGTGTATACTACAGTGTAAAAATATTGGAAAAATACACATTTTATGTGGAGTTATTTTTATTTAGTACACACGAAACATTAAATCGACATTTTAAAATTCCTACATACAAAATAAAAAAAGAACAAATCGTCAAAAATTTAGGGCGCACTTGACCTTGTGTGGCGGCTGCGGGCTGTACACTGTACAGTGTACACTCCAACGTAAGAGTTGGGAGTTGAGGTTAAGCTTCCAGCAAAAATCGCGAGATCAACTGCTGGGACTGGTGCAGATGGCTCATCATCAATCACACGGTCATATTTCAAATAGGGCCTAACTTAGTTCGACTACGTGCATAATCTTTATATGGTTATTTATTTATCCAGCACGTCAGTCAAAAACTTTGTCAAATGCGATTTGGGTATTTCGACATTTGCAACTAGTAGTTTCATTACTACAATTTTTATAAAAATGGAATACGGTTATTTATGTATGTGAGTCAATGACAATATAGAATTAGCCGGAATAATATTCACGAAAATAAACTGCTCGACCAGTAGAGGCACATTACTCGACCTGCCAATTTAAAATATTTCCTCGGAATAATCGGACGTCAACTGACGTGGTATGGTGTTTACGTTGTTGGTAAACTAACCTAATAAAGAAATTAAACTGACGTTCCCTACGGTAATCAATCTTCAATAGGTAAAATTTAAACTGTAGTTTTAAGAACTAGTTCCTCATTCATATAGGCGCGCAGAGTGCACTCAACAAACCTTAGCTACGGTTGGCCGCAGCCTCCGGTAAAGCTCCTTTCACCCTTGATCCCACAGCGAACAAATCCTCTCACTTTGCGATGGTGGTGTAATGGTCAGCATAGTTGCCTTCCAAGCAGTTGATCCGGGTTCGATTCCCGGCCATCGCAATAAAATCTTTGTTACGATTTCTTATGAAATAGTCTGGCCTCAAATTATGTGAAATATAAAAACTTATCTTATAAATACGTAAAATAATTAACAGATAAGTACAATTAATTGCAAAGTTAAATTTGTATTTTGTTTCAAAGAAAAACTTTAAATTCAACTTACGAGATTCCCAATGATTTGTTTCTATTGAGGACGACGAATAAGTCTTAAGGAAAACCTTATAACTTTCAAATGGTAAAAAAAGGTGTTTATGCCATTCAACACGGATTAAAAGTCTTTGAACATAAACCTAACTATATCGGGATCAAATTGTTTCAGGCCCTGCCAGAAATGTTACAGAGTATTCAAAATTTGGGAAAATTAAGAGGTAAAAAGGTATCGGGTAGAATTCAGCTTTTTAATCTTGACAACTACCTAAATAGGAAGTTAAATTTTATTTTTTTTATTCTTTGCTAACATAGTGTTTTTACCTGACCTGCCCAATTCCCCATCTCATAGAACTATGGATGGAATAATCGTGTATCATGTATGAAAAAATATATCACAAACAAATCTGGTATATCATTACTGGTGATAGTAAACCACTTTCGTGTATATGGTGATCGGATGACACATGCAGGGTATATTTATGTTGCATTAACTTTTTATACTTTTAGTGTAAAACCATTAACATAGGAACTTCAATGAGTAGCTTCATGTTGGCAGGTTCATCAAAGACAGAGATTTATAAATCGCCTGTAACGTACAGCAACTGATGATGACATAGAATAGTAACATGTTCCAAGGAGAATACAAGAGAGGAAACATAAAATATAAAAATACATTACGGGAGAAACCCAAGGAGAGGAATTTGAAAATTTTCAAAATATGTTTAGGTTGGTAAGTGCATTAAACTGAAGGTCTGATTGAACTAAGTAAAGTTAATACAGCAAAATCAACCTTAAAAGGTTTATGGCGCTGTTTTGATAGTAGAAAATTGTGATCTACAAACCGTCACCTTTTTCTTTTGGATCGGCCTTTTGAAATATGGTTCCAGGCGTTGTCAAGTTTAAAATATCTATTATTTTTATACAAAATTTGATTAATGCTGCTTTTCATAAATTGTATGTAATGTTTGGTCAATATCATAAAAGGTTGAAGGACATTCTTCTTAATTAGCAGTATGGGTGGAATGTAATTGGTCTTTGATCTTGAAATTGGAATACAATGCCTAGAAACCAATCTCAAAGGGTTAATACAAAACAAAATGGCAGTGGTGTAAAATGCATAACGTTTATCTTCAAGCCGCCGCCATTTTGTTATGTATTAACCTTTCGGGATCAGACTTGTGGCATTTGTATACTAATTAAGAACTTTAATTTAATGCTCAAATCAAACTAAGCTTACCTTTAAGATTTTCAACTTATTCCCCATAGGTGCTCTCCGATCATTATATACACAAAAAGTAGCTTACTGTAATCAGTATAGATATGCTGAATGGTGTTGTTATACGACTATTTTTAAGCTATATATAGCTTCCTAAGACTTAATCGTCACCATATATGTTCTGTAAACAATCTATTAATGGTAAAAATAACCGTAATTATTGTGGTTGGAGGAAGAAATAGTTGTGAGTTATCAGACATAAAATAAATGTAAACATCATAATTCATTTTGTAGAGATAGTTGTGTAGCAATATATAATGCAGGATCATCGGCAAAGATAACGATTGAAATACTTTATTTTAAAAACATAAATTCATTAATTAAAAATAATTATTTTCATTTCATGTAAGCGAATGATTAGAAATTAATTGATTGCCTATTTTTTAGTTTACCTGACAGATGAAGTTAAACGAAGGACGTGTTGTGATAAGCACACGCCATTGGGCAGTAACCCACTCCAACCGAACGTTAACAACACACGAACTTTCATTTCAAGAGGGTGAAATGGATGAACCATTTGACTTTTATTAATTTTCACTGACTAAAAGAAACTAATTTACTCCAGTTAAAGTTTACTGGTGTATCAGGTTTCAAATTTGACAGCTAATTCATACACAGTATATGTTTTAAAACTTAACCACGTAACAACAGCTATCATGACGGTCTCCACAGCAAGTTCACTTCCAAGTTTATGAACCTGACTTCCAAGTTTGCAGTTATAGTTTGTGAGTCACCAGTATTAGCAACGTTGTGCTTGAAAGTAAACTTATAAGTATAACAATTCCAATATTTATACTTTTAAGGATTCAATTTTGTACTCTTCAAGGTTCTTCAACAAAGTAAAACAATTTTTATATCTATAATGTTAGTTTTTGTAGAGTGAATTTAATAAAATTATTCACGAACCAACAAAAATACGTAAAAAGAGCAACGATCGATATAACCTTGAAGTTGAAGTTTTTACTCAACATATAGTCAAATAGTTACGTAAATTAAAAAATATAATAGTCCATCCATTTGCACAGGTTGTTTGAATTATTTTTAAGAAGCAAGATACTCATTATTATGACAAAATAGTAACATAATATCATAAATAAAAATTGAAAAGAAAAACCCATCAGCTCAATTATGTAGAATTAGTTTTAGATTATATTATTTATACAGAACCTATCATTGGTATAGTTCGATATATGTTAGGATAGCAATTTACTATAGCATAATTCTAAAACCTTTTTAAATCGGTGATAAAAAAGTAAACAAACTATTATAATCTCAACTTAACAGCTGGTTATTTCTTTCTGTTTAATCTCTTTAAATAACGTATTCAGTAAAACCTGCATCGGTAAAGTAGTGATTTCAAAGCTTATTGCGTTATTTTAAGAGGGATTAGGTAAGTTTTAAGTATTAAAAATGACAAATAGTTTTCATCATAATACTACGTACTCTCGTATTCAAAAACAATCGTTACAAAAAGTCGTGTTTTAGTGTTAATTAAAAGTAAGACGGACATACTGATAGAAATTGAACTTAAAATAATATAAAATTACATAATCTAAAACGAAGTATAGAAAAATAAAAATGATGTTTATCTAGATAAATACTAAAGCATTGTTGTATCATGACATGAAGCGGAATAATTTGCCTGGCCACCTATTAATGAGATTCCATTGGCCGGAGCTAGCGCCGGCTTAGGGATCACGCCATATTCTCGTTATTCACGATCAACAGGGTCTTCCGTAACCACCTCATGTGTCATTCCCAAACGCAACAGTTTTCGTTTTTATGCTCGATAAAAATCTTGGATTAGAATTGTGTGATATAAATAATAATCCAACCAACTAATTGACTAATATGGTTAATGTAAAATACTCCTGGATTATAATAATAACCTTACACTCCAGTCTAAAAGGGTACCAAATAGTACCTTCGCGTTTGACTGATTATTTTGAAAATGTTGTGTAAATTTTATAAAAAAATAGAACATAATCTAATATCTAATATAAGTATCCTTGTCCTTAAGGATACTTGTAGTGTTAGTCAGTGTGTTTAGTTGTTTAGGAATGTTCCTAACTTGACGAGGTTAAAACTTGAAATTATTTATTCAACTATTTATTTAAACTACTAAGTACCTTTTGCCTTTTTAGAAAGGTAATAGTTGTAATAAAACTGAAAAACATACTTTCTTCAAGTAAAATTCACTATATAGTTTTTCTAATTTAAATTGAATATGTGAAAAAGTGCACATGAAAACAGTTAAAATTGACTGGTTTAAATTACTGCATTTAGCAACGGGAGAGAGAGCTAAAGACCAATATCCGACAAAGAGCCTTAAATGGCTGTCAGAGACAGTGGCCTTTGATTTTTTCACTCTCCCTTCGATTTCTTTTTCCTTTTTCCATCACTTCCAAGCCAAGCCAGCGGTTTTGTTAGAAATAGTTAACCCTTTTCCTTTTTATTTTGTCGTAAAAAGGGCTGCATTCTACATTCAAAAACGTATGATACAAAACATAATAATTTTATAGCGTCTTGTGCTATAAATTTGCTTAAGTTCTGTGTACTTCAATGCTACGAAATAATAAAAGTATTTAAAATTATTAGAAATTCTTTTCTACTTATTGATTTAACTATATTAATTATACGTACTGCGTACTGGTAATTTATGAAACATTTTAACGTTTAAAGTATGGAACCACTTTTTTGATTTTGGTCAGATGTATGAACAGAGAGTCCAGTTTCTATACCTAGTGCCATTGAGGAGAACAGAGATTATACAAGGACACAATTTGAGATTAGATTTAAAACTGATGAATAAAATGAATATATACGTATTTAATAACGTAATAATGTCTTCCTCCTGAATTCTGAATATCTATTATAACGTAACAAACCGGCAAGAGTAAAATATTCTAGCCTTCATCAAGTTCTGTGGACTGAACATCACTAATACAATTATTGATGGTTCTAAAACAGCACCGCAGAAGGCCGACCCAGAGGCCGCTTAGGTCGAGCGAGGTAGCGCAAGTGAAAGTTCGTGTACGGTCGACATTTCGTCTGAACAGTTTACTGCTACGTGGCGTGAGCTGTTCCCACTACCACTGCCTACATTATTAATCATCAACAGGCTTATAACTCACTCCTCCAACTAACACAGCAGAACGTTATTAGATCACTTACCTTTTAACATTAGATGTTTTCAACCAACTTTCATCCAGTGCACAACGATTACTTTGCATGTTAAGCATTCTTGCCAATAAAGGTTTTGTTATGGTTATGTTAAATTATGACCATTTATGTCTGTCTTAGTCATTATAAATATAATGCTAAATAACAGAGCTTAAGTAAAGGAAAACAAGTAGATTTAATAAAGTTTAATTACCATTTACCAGTATTTTTCAAAATAAAACTAAAACTGTTCATACTTTGATTTTATATTTCATGAAATAATGTTAGTATTAAGTGTTACTTTAGTAAATAAAGTAAGTAAGTATACTTATACTTATAACTTTGAATCTTATGATTACTTCTCTAGTTTTCTACTACTTTGTTTAAATATATTATTTTGTTCTCAAAGAGAAAACATTTTTACTTAAAACTGTCTTAAATTTCAAATTAGTTGGCTATAGATAGACTAACCAAGTAAAATATTATTACAAACTTAATGACTTGAAGTAATTAAATAGTTTTCCGATTGATTAAACCTGTGTTGCCAATTAACGAACCCTCTAATTATTTATCGAACACGTTATATCTTCAGAATGAATTATACGTAATTAATGTTTGTATTAAACTACTTTTTTAACCTCGACTGTTCATTACTAGGGCCTATGGAGGGGCCTGCAGTGAATTAAATACAGTAGGGTACCGTAGCGGCATGAGACATATAGGCTAGCAAGAGGCCGTTTATGATCTGATAGAAGTTGCCAATCGCTGAAAAATGTATAAATTCTGTAAAATGAAAGTACTGCAACAGTGGAATTATCGAACAAGTATGAGATAGCTTTGACATATAAACTATAAACCATGAAAACTACTTAACTGAGACCGTATCTATATATGTACTTTAACCATATGTACCGTGTCGGAATGGCTAAATTATTGACAATCAAGTAGCATTGAGATATGCGAATCCGGGTATTTACTGTTATAAAAAGAGAGTACTCCCGTCACAGCAGACCTGCGCACTCAGCTAATTTCAAAATCAATAATATAATAATAAATACTAATATATGACAAGTTTTATAAAAATCTGTCGATAAATATGAGAGTTAGTTATTTGTGTAATCTCCTTAAGACTAACATATGAAAGAGTATGCAGGTTTGCTGCTGTGATGAACACAGAAAGTAGGTATTTCTAGCATAAAACAATGTTTTTATTTTGATCGTTTATACCAAATTTCACCAACATCTGTCCATACGTTCCTCGTATTCGTTATTCCTACATTTGCTCGGACGAGTTCGTAAACCAAACATATCGGTCAAATGGATCGGATAGCACCCCAAACTACCCGACCCGATTGTACGATTTTTTACTAAAAAATTTGGTTTTTTGCATTTTTCATATGTAATTTAAATAATTTTAAAATTTTATCTTTCCCCATCAGCTTAAAAACTATGCAATTTAGTTCCTTAAAGTTTTTCTCCATCTCAAATGGTTACCAAGATATTTAAAAATCTAAACACAGTACGTTGTATTTTTGGGCTCCAATTTTAATCCTATGGAGGATAAGAAAAATTAATATTTTATTTATCAATAAATATTTTTGGATAGAACTTCATATAGTCCTGTTCATGTGGTTGAAATTCATCCATGTATGCTTAAAAATTATAGTTTATGTGTTTATCATGGCAGCTAACCGGCATAAGCTTTTCCCGTGTTAATCATATAGAGAATAGGTAAACTAATTTATTTATGAACAGATATTGATCAAACTTGGTGTGGTCAAAATAAAAATAGTTTATTATAAACATGCCTGCCTACTTTCAGTATTCCTCACAGCAGCAAGCCTGCATACTCTTTCCCATGGTAATCTTATGGAGAATAGGCAAACACTCTTATTTATTACTGATATTGATCAAACCTGTTATATATTATTATTGATTTGGAAATTTGCTGAGTATGCAGGTCTACTGCGACAGGGTTATTTAGCTTATAATGTGTTTTATGTGCTTATGTTGTTACGGTGTTTTGTGATAATTTTATTGTATATTTACACCAACGGTAGAAAGTGTGACATTTACAAAGATTACAAAGGCTTTTTCAACAAACCACCCCAATAAACTGCTATTTCCAATCTGTCAGATGTGATGGAAACTAATCAATATCATACGGCCTTAGTAAACAATGTGGAAAAACTGGAAAAAGCACTAGCGGAAAGTAAGTTTCTGACACTACGAGCGCTGTTATATACTTATTTACTGATTTCTTTGTTTCAAAACCAAACAACTAATCTTTCTAGCAATATAAACTAATGAAACAATAGCAAAAACGTGTAATGTCAGTTTACTATATTACTGTGTTTTTAAACACACTTTCAAATTAGATTAAGATATATATTTATGAATATAAAGGTGGAATGATAAAAGGTAATGTTCGTAGCACGTCCGAAAGTGCTATATAGGTTCTTGATAGAGTTCAAGTACAGTACTCGGCTTCACCTCATTCTTATAACTCTATCGCGGACAAATAACAGTCATTTTCCAGACTAGTGACGAAATATACTTTTTAGGGACAGGGGGAAAACCTCTAAAATATTTGTAAACAACAAGTACAACAAATTAGATGCTCAATTCTATTAGCTCAATATTTATAAGGAGTTCACTTATAATAAATAAACTTGTATGATCATATATAAAATTTGAGAATAATTTTTTTTTCAAATAATAATTTGTTAAATGACTCAGGATTAATTTAAACATCATTATTTATAAGTAATTGGTACAAGTAACATTAGATAACAACGTGCAAGCGCCGAACATTGTTGTATACAACGGATCGCAGATCCATTGTTACATTGTGCTCGACCATTACATTCGGTATAACGAGATACAACAAAACTCTTACAGAATACGTAAAGGTCGTAACAAAAACAGAAACGGAAAAAAAGTATATAAAACTATATAAAAATAGAACACCCAAAAAATAATCAGAAGGAAGTATAAATAAAAAAAAATTATAAAAATATTAAAATAAAACAAACGAAAAAAGTATTAAAAAATAAAGAATAAAATATGATACAAAATATAAAAAATAATATATAAAAACAAAAAAACAGAGTACATTTGACAAAAATAATATATTTCACAAAAAATCTCAAAAAGGAAGAAGGAAAAAAAAAGAAGCAAGAAAACCAAAAATTATCTAAGGGATAAATAATACACAAAAATAAAAATTGAAAAACAATTGAAATGAACAATTATGTAAGAAAATTAAAAACTAAAATCATAAAACAAAACATAAAACGAAAAAATTAACTTGTCAACGAAAAATAAATTCCAAAAAATATATTAATTATATAAAAGATATACAAAAAGATATTTAAAAGATTATACTTATACATAAGGAGAAATGTATAGTTAAAATAAAATATATATCAAACATTCACATAATAGCTAACCCCAAAAATTGTCTATGTTCTTAGGTAGAGGGAATGTATATAAAACATAAAATAATTTAGAACATTTTAGAAAAAAACGTTTTAAATATATGTATCTTTGTACCTGGATGGCTATAGGACAGCAGGTTTTATTATACTTAAAAATTATACAAATGACTTGATATTAAATCAGATCGTATATATTTCAAGTTTGTTGTAGTTGTTTTTTTCTGACATACGATTGATTCAATATAATTAGTTCACAAAATCGTCTCTACGGAAAAGGGATAAGAAGCAAGAAATAAAAAGAAATATCAAAAAGAATTGACATTCTTATGTTTACACTTGCTCTGTTTACCATTTTACCTGTATGAGCAATAAATCTAATAGCGTTGCAGTTTCCCAATCTCAATTTAATGGGAACGTAATCTTTGAACTAGGATTAAGTTTTTCCGAAAAATTATTTTGAAAATCTAAAACCTCATTGCAAAACAACAAATCGAGGTGATATTGTAAACTTGTCAAACGTTAAAATCACTAATATATGAAGGAGGAGTTGTGTAAAAAAAAATAGCTTCACATACATCTTTTATGAATTTTATTAAAAAATGTATTTATTACACTGAGTTTCTATTTGTAAGGCTCAGTAATAAAATAACGTAGGTGTCTTTGCATTTGATTTTAAGGTATCTTTAATCTCCCCCATCCTGGATGTTATTAGAATTGATTAGTATTATGACCCTTCAACTTCTATAAGATTTATTAACACAAATGTGTAAATTAGTTTAAAAAGCTTACTCTATTTTAAGTTTTATCAGTCAAAACCAATCAGCTATATAAATTTAAATCGTTTTTACTCTTCAACGCCATTAATAAAACAAAAATAAGAAATGTTCTATTTTTTTATTCTAAGGTTTAAAAAGGTTATTGTATTTATAATAACTTATAGTTTTGACGAATAATGTTCGGTTATGCTGTGCAGACTTATTTTTCATTATTCATGCTAAGCTATCCTTGGTAAGTTAAACAAATCTTTTGGCCGAATTTTGTAAATTTGTTACTTGGTAACATTTTGTAATATATTAAATTGATTGGGGGCCTAGAAGAATTTTAGTTTTATTTTTGTAGATAGAGCGCCCAAAGTTTTAAGACTATTTCCAAACAGCTGTTGCACTGTATAGGTCTTCTTTAATCGCGTTTCACCTGACAACAGTTTATACATAAAAACGCCGGTATATAAGAATCTATAAATGATATGTACCAAAATATGCCACACCAAAAACATATATATCAGAATATGTCACAAACACTTTACCACATGTTCTGTGGAAAAATTCTAGTGCTAATTCTCGTAAAATTGATAAATTATAGTAAAATTCTGTTCTTAAATTCAGTCTAGGGAGGGTAAATTATTTATTTTTTGTAAAATATTTGGAAAAATATGCACACTTATGGAAAAATTGTATATTATTTTTTTAATTATAATCAAGGATCAGTAGCATTATAGTGACATATGTAACTCCTGTACAAAATTTCAGTTCTGTATCTTCCTTAGTTTCCAAGATAATGGTCACAAACATGAGCAATTTAACACTCTCCGGCAATAGGGCGTTCAACTTACCTTAACCAACCATACAGAATAATTACTTACATCGTGACTTATTTTAAGATTTAGTCATTATTATGATAAGTAATTATAAAGTATCATAATCATAAATTATTATTTTATAAAAGTCATTGTGTTTCACCATTTTTAATATGAATACATATATTATCCCTTTTGTCAGGGACCAATTACTTTCGCCAACCCACACAAGCTCCCTCAGGAGAAGAACACGGTAAACCTCAGGGCTTGGATTTACCTCTACGTAATTTGAGTACTCGTTTAGACATTCGTCATGAGGGATTTTTTAACTCAAATATATTTCAATAACAGCAATCAACGGTTCATTTATGGTTAAAAAACGATGTATAATCAATATTTTGATAGTTAGTTTTAACTTAATATTTAATTAAAAGACCACACTGCCCGTTCAAGCTAATCAATAAGCCATTCATATTTCAATTGAAACGATGGATACCAAGAAGATTACAACTTTATATTCATGAAGAATGAAAAATTGTAGTCTAGTTTGATATTGTGACTACTATTATATTTAGGCTATGAACAGTTCAGCAGTACTGTAGAAAATAAATATTTATATTCTACTATTGTAAGGGTTATTAAACAAACAAAGATCTTCCTGGGAGCCAGGATAAAGCATTTTCTTTATTATCCTAATGAATATGTAAATTAATAAAGGCTCCAATCCTATTTAAGAGTGTAATTTGATTAAGATACGCTCTCTACCCGTTGAAGATTACTTTTCCTAATACTCAAAATTTAATTATTTTAAAGGTATATAATTCATGAATTAGCTATAATTGTTTCTGATGAATAAGAATTAATATCTTAAAACAAGCTGTAGCTTAAATCAAATAAAAATATTATTGGTTATACTGTGAGAAGTAAGTTTGGTAAGCCTAAACTAAGTAAATAAATAGAAGTTTTAACTTTTATTGAAACAAATTATTGTGAAATTGGTGGTTGTGAATCTAAATAGTATCAGAAATCAAGTCTATAAATAATAGTTTTAACTAGAATAATAAAAATGCATATTTTACATAATATATAAAAAACTTCGTGAAAATAAGTATTATTAGCTTAAGCTTTCGTATTCATATTTTCTCACGATTTCTATAATACACAATAGACTAATGGCGATTCTTAACTAACGTACGATACTTTTCTCATATTTTAAATATGACACTCTCACATAGCTAATGCAGGCTGACCTCAAAAAGCTCGGAATGTCTTTATCTTCATGATTATTTATATTTTCAAGATGTCTGTGCACATGAATCTAAACTATTTATGAGTGAAAAATGTGAGTCTCGAGTAGCATTTTTGTTTAAACACTAAACTTTATCAACATGACAAGATTATACAGATGGAAAACAAACACTTATATTTACATTTGACCACAGATTTGGGCTCTTATCGAATTTAAAAACATATGATATGGACATATGTGAGCGAATTGTTTGCTTTAAAAACATCTAGAGTGATTTTATTTGGTTTAGCTGTGTCATACTGTATCATAAATGCTGTTTTGTCAGCCTGTTTGGACACTTCAATTCCGTGGCTTCGGTGAATCCATCAAACTGATGCAGATTAAATCTAAACCTGAATTGAGATAAATTGGAAATAGATTAGTTTTAGCGAATTTCCCATAGGGAAGAAGCTATTACCGTAGGTCTCATGGCAACACTTAAGCCCAGGACCATATTATTTTTACTTTCTCCCCTTATACATAGTATATGGAGAAAGTATTGTTTTCGTAAGAATTTTCAAATTTGAGTTGAGAGTGGATATATCCGTTTTGGGGTCCCCGAAATCCAAAAAAGTGGGTATGTGTGTGTGTGTGTGTGTGTGTGTGTGTGTGTGTGTGTGTGTGTGTCTGGATGTGTACAGAGCCACAGCCTACCCGTTGGTCCGATTTAGATGAAATTTTGCATGTACGTATTCGTCGTATTTTTGCGTTTTTTTCATTTCTTTGAATTTTTGATTTTTAAGGGTAGTTAACGAATAAAAACCTGTTTAAGTTCTTTAAAGCTTTTCTCTTTAACAGTTACCGATATATTAAAAATTAAGACACAGTACACTGTATTATGTGGCTCCAATGTTAATCTTATGGAGGATAAAGAAAAACCAATATTTCACTTATCAATCAATATTTTTGGATTAAACTTGGTATTTACCTTCATGTGGTTGAGATCTATCCATTTATGCTTTGAAATCATTGTTTATATTTTTATGACAGCAGCTAACCTGCATACTCTTTTCCTATGTTAATCATAGAGAATAGGCAACCCCCTTTATTTATGGACAGATGTTTATGAAACTTGGTATAAATGGTCAAGATACAAATTTTTGCCTACTTTCAATATTCCTCACAGCAGCAACCCTGCATACTCTTTTAAATATTAATCTTATGGAGATTAGGTAAACAACTCTAATAGTTATCTATAGATATTGGTGTGTTCTTGTGTGCTAGAATTTTGTAAAATTAAAAATTATAGGAACGCTGATGTCTGGTGAAACAAAATTTATTAATTAGAATCATGATAGCAGTTAAAGCTTTTAGTTATATATGTTTCTTTGTATGAATATGTTTTTATTTATTTTATCTATTTCCTATGGCTATTTTTTCCACCAAAGACTTTAAAATGTATAACATTAAAAATTCAAACTTTATTAAATTTTATTTCATATAATATTTATATTTTGAAAATTGTGAAAACACGTTCGAATAAGGCCCTAAAAGGGAAAAATGTCTCTCCGATTGTTTTGTGCAAGTCAAGTATTTTATAATCGTCTTTTATCGCATGGGAGCCGAGTGAGAATGTCTTTTATACCGCACTAGAGCTATAAACAGTTATTCACTGATTTACGACAAAGGTCTGGCCCAGACTGGCGCCTATTCCGAATGCAGAGCGGAAAGTTAGAAATATTATTATTGCTTATGTATGTAAGTTTAAAGTGGGCAGGTCTAATGGAAATGATTGTTGAATCCGGGAGCCGTACCAGAGCCTTCGTTGGTTAAGGTTAGGAGTCCCACACGCTACCCACCGTGCCACAGACTCACAAACAGTTGTAGTATTTAATGGTTTAACTAACAACACTGTCGTTGCTAATGTTGATGTTCAATATTCGAACAGAACTCGGATAGAAAACTGCGAAATGAATAGTGTACCATGAGTTAAATTAAATGTACACATTAAACATACACAAATTACGCAATTTAAATAGGCGTCTGATAGGAATATTTCCGTGTCAGAGGTCACGAGTTTGGTTCCCGGAACGTCAAAACATTTGAAGAACTCTGATCGATTTCCTTTAAAAACGTTTGTGGTCCTCATATCAAAATGCCGTCGGCTATGTTAGCGTTGATATCATACACCCACCCTTCCCTCCTCCAAAAAAATCGACGTCATAAAGACTTCCGTTTTGAGTGATCTCTAAAAGTTTCCAAACCGGTATGTAAAAAATACCCGAAATAATTCATTATGCTAATTAAAGAAGCAAAACTAAATACAAATAAAACATAATCTATTGTTGTTATTGTTAGGCAATTTTGTTTTTATGTTTAGAGTCCGGTTAAGTGTAAGAATATGCCTAACCTTTCCTGTTAAAATAAAGAAAATTGTTCATTTGATTTCAAATTTAAATTTGATAGTCAATTATGGAGGTGATTTTTAAAATATACAGACTTAAAATAAGTTAACATATCTTTTAACGATAGCCGGGTCAATGACACATTGCAATGTGGACGTCATCACGTATTATGCATAGAATATTTTAGTGTCACTGGCAATGATATTATTAATGCTTACATATCATTTCCTAAGCTATTTTCTAGCTTATCCACATTATTAATTTGTTAGAAAAGACTTTTTAATAAGATTTATAAATTCAAGAGCAAATATCATAAGGATCTACTAAAAGCTCAGTTCAAAAAATGTTTGTATTTACTTCCCTGTGGGAAATAGGTTAGATCATGGATATGTCTAAAGGGGATGCTTTAAGTTCATCAAAACAGCTGTTGTTATTCTTTTTTATTTAAAATGCAATACAATAGTTCTGGTAGTTTCTATGGAAACCTGTTACATGTTTTCCATCTTAAAAATACTAACACTCCACCAGAGCTAAGACATATCCATGTCAAAAAGGGAAAATATTGTTACCTCGATATTATAATTAATGTTTTATTATGTAATGGTGGTTAAGTAAATTCATTGTTTTACCTAGAAATATGGCCTACGTAGAAATAGTAAAAAAACATATAATAGTAAATAACATTTTACCGGAGATATATTTATTTTTATTATGATTTTCGTCAAATTTTCCAAGTTTCAAATTAAGACTCCCATAAAATTTTGATTAAATTAATTTTTATTAATTAATAATTCTTGAGTCATAAGACTCAAGAAAGTTAAATATAACAATTTGAAACTATACATTTGATATGATAGATTTCTTAAAGATTAAAAAATAAATAATTTACAATAGCCAATAAAACTAAATACATAAAGGTACTAAAAATAACAAGACATTTTATTAAATTCACTATTAATAGACCAATGTAAACACATATCTGAACCGCTTTTACTCCTTAAATATTATTCCAGACACATTTAACCCGGTCCTTTGTGAAACTCGGTTGACTTTATTTTCTTTATCTGGATAAACCTTTGGATAATTACCCAACCCTTCAATTTAAACAAATGTTTGAACGAGTTGTTTCAACTGAAATTTCCTCTCAGCTCTTCAGAATTTAACTCCATGTTTTCTCAAATCTAATTTATAAAGTTTATTTTTACTTAGGGACAAATAGTCATTATATTTTAGAGCTTGTTAATAATGATTGTTGATTTGATGTGAGTTAATGATTGTTGAGAATGATTTAACATTCTATTAATACAACTTATTTTAGAATTTGAACGTTAATTGATTTAGAATCGTAGAAAAACAAATTTAAATTAAATGAACGTGGAGAGAGAATTAGATATTTTGACCTTTGAACATAATAATATATGTTCTTAATTATTTCACTCTACAATCATTCAAATAGTTATTACAATATTGATGTAAAGCTGAGGTTGAGATGAGGACTAGATAATATTCTTTGCCTGAGTAGTACTTTTCATGATCCTAATGAATATGGTGATTAATTAAAAGTTAAAAACCAATTAAAAAGGTAATGCGATCGAGCCACTACTACTGGCTCTGAAGTTTTACACACTTTTATATGGCTTATAATAGCTTTGCATACCCGATAAAACAATATTTTACGAAAGGTTTCTTTTTACAATAATAATATAACACGTATTGAGTTGAAAAATTATGACCATGCGTTAATTTAAATATATGTGACTCCTGTTCTTACTGGCACTTCTAAGTAAGTTAAAGGAAAATTTTTGGAAAAAACATGCTTACTATTATTTAAACTATTTTGGCCGAAAACCTCTAAAGTTTAACAAACAAAGTAAATAAATTACTTTTATACTTTTTATATATATACTACATTATATATATACTTTTTAATTAAGTCTTGAATTCCACTTCTATTTGAGTATTATTAATAAATTTTAACATTTTTCGTTGGTGTTATATTTTAATCACATCAATTACGAATGTATTTTATTTAAAGGCGAACAATTTGTATCTAAATTTGAAAAAAACATGTTATAAAGTAAACGTGTTTAGATAAAAATAAATGTTTTAAACTTCTAATCCACATTATTAGACTTAACCATAGACTATAGTGATTTATATATAGTCAGGGTCTTAATAAATTTATTAATTCATATGAGATATGGCAACTAACACAAAATATGACTTTAAAATGTACACTTAACTAGATACAAATAACTGGTAACAGAGAATTAAAGTATAATTTAGTTTTGTGGTGATTATATTTGTTTTTTATTTCACCAGTTTGTTATTTAACCAACTTGTTTCAAATCAAATTATGCATACATTAATTATAAACGTATTCTCAAAGGTATTCACCGAGGCCTGACATATTGTGCAGTTTGAGCTAAGGCAGAAGTGGGATTTGTGGGCAATTTCGGCAATGGACAGCTCTTAGTGCTTGTCTCCTACTTATCTTTTACGTCTTGTTCCCTCTCTAGCATTTTAGTCTTAATTTTTTTATTCTAGATTCTAAATCACAATTAAATAATAAAAATACATATTTCAGTAGGCAAAGGTTTGGAGAAACTTTTTTTACATCCTAACTTCGTATGACATAATATGTTACTTGGGCTAACCCTGCAATGAGTACTTATTTTTGATTATCAACTTTAATGTGTCAAAAAAGGTAGATGGTATTATGAGTTTGCTTATTGATTTGCCTTATTTAATATTTTTACATGACAAAATGCAATTTTTCAATAATAATAACGATAGGGTGATAACTCTTTACAGATATGTAAAATTCTTTACAGGAATCCTCACAAGAAAAGGTATAATTGTTGCTTAAAGAATGTGATTGATTTTTACAAATAATACAAATATGCACTTGTAAATATACAAAGTATATACAAGTAAATAAATACATGTTGTTTTAAGTTATACTAAATATATTATGTGTGTACTTAGTTTTCTATATAAGATTGTGATTTTCTTTTCATTGAAATAATGTTAACAGTTTTCTAGTTGTGTCAACTTGCTCCCTTTTTATGTTTTAAAGTATTTTCAATGAAAATGTTTTATTCAAATTGACCTAGAACGAAACCCAGGTAATTTCTTGAACTTTTTGTATTCAATGTCATAATAGCTGCGATAATTTTATTATATCTTAGTAATTCTCAACTGTACATATATAAGTTATAAAACAACTGGATGCAAACAAAGCAATCTTCCAAATTTATTGAAGACCATAATACACATGAAAATATCACTCATACACGTTTAATTAATGTATATTAATGTAAATGTGTCTTCCAATTAGTAAATACGGACTCAAAATATAGTTTCTCAAAGTTTTGAAATTAGAGTTAATTTGGCGAAAGTTACTTGCTGTAATATATGCTCCGTTCCTCGGACAGATTGACGCCACCCTAGTGCGCCAAACGATGAGAAAAGCTTTTGTATTTGTGACCAGGGAAACAGTATACCTCTGTAAAGCTAAAGTTTAAATATGTTTTGCTAATTATTAAGTTAATATTGAATTTGATATTTTACGAAGGGATTTATCATTTGTAAATTAGTTTCAATACATAACAAAATGTGTTGATTATTCTGCAACAAACCTGTAATTAATAATTAAAAGTTTTGCAATTCAGCCAATAAAAATGATTATATTTAAAACCAATTTTCTAAATTACTATAAACCTGTAGTTTTTACTATTCACTTTTTCAAAGATCTAAAAATAGTTTTTAACTGCTTAAAAATATAATTTTGAAAAAAGGTTTTAGTACAATTTCCAAACTGGCATTTATAAATTGTTGTCATAAAGTATAACATTTCATCAATTCTTGAACAAGTAATGATGATTGATTGGGAGCATTTCTATTTTTAGTAGTTTCTCGTATTCGACTATATACCATGAACGGTTCGTATTGTTTAGACTTATTGCCGAAAGCACTTTATACCGTTATTGCGTTGTTAACTATTAAATTAATGAGTAAACTATTTTTTAATCCTGACCTTTAAAGTACATATTTATATATGTACTTGTACTTGTAAATGTATATATATGTACATTAATATCCTATGAATTCTCATTTCTCCAATTGTATCAAGACTTCCTGTTGTATTTCAAATTAGTTACATCAGAATATGATTTAGTTTTAATGATAATTTCATTAACTCTTCAATTTTTGTGACTCATAAAAAATTAAAAAATCAAGTTCAGTCAGTCATGTCAATTTCAAATATGTATTTTGAAAGAATAATATTTCATGAAATCAGGCTCTATTGGAAAAAATATATTCACACTTAACAGGTATTGTTGTTTTTTTACAAGGCAACAACCGCTTCACAATAGAAAGCACCCCTTCCACAACCCTTAGCTCTCTCTACCCATCCCCCCAGGATAGGGTTTATGCCCCTGCTTTATGACAGTCCATTGTCTCAGTGACAGAGATTCTGACTAAAAACACACCACCGATACTAAATCAGAAAAACTATTTCCGTTTAACAACATAGGAATAAGAAC
Organism: Nephotettix cincticeps; assembly: GCA_023375725.1. Classification (NCBI taxonomy): domain Eukaryota; kingdom Metazoa; phylum Arthropoda; class Insecta; order Hemiptera; family Cicadellidae; genus Nephotettix; species Nephotettix cincticeps. The sequence continues at coordinate 35,233,341 of CM041785.1, forward strand.
AATATTCCATTTTGTTTCCCTTAAAATGATTTCTAGATAATTATTTTATATTTTTTTACGAGACGTGAGTAATGTCTAATTTTAATGTAGCACTAAATAATTTAATGAAACTCTATTATTGTTTAATTTACTGCCTTAATATTGATATTTTATAATGACATTATTTTTACTTACAGTATTTATGATTCTTACGTTGATATTTACCTGAAAAAGGGAAAAATAATATTATTCAGTACTTTATTTTATGTAAAAGGTATACAAATGCCAGCTATTTTTTATAAAAAACGTATAGATGTAATTCTATACACAAAGATTTATTAAAAATCCTGTTGCTTAGCAGTAGCTATTTATCGTATCATATTGCTTAGACTGTAAATAAATAATATTGGACTGTGAGATTTTACAGGTTGATCATATTACCATGTTACCATACTACCTAGGTAATACTTTAAACTGCGGCTTTCGTTCCAATTTCAAATAATGATTGTAATAAGCATTTGTAAGTAATCAATAGTAGGAAATTATTTCTCATATATTGACTCTTTTGACGAACATTTTCTCATTATCTGCCAAATCAAACTGAAATTAATGTAGTATGCTTAAAATTGAAAATTCCTACAAGACTTTGCTGGGACGTTAATTGAAAAAGTTCGTAGGAGACCAAAATCCTTTATCCTTTTGAAGACTGTAACAAATCTACCCTCATTCATTAAATTGCAGTTTGAATTTGGTATGCATTAAAAATACTAGATCAAAAGTTGTTCCTTTAGGCCTAAGAGTATGTTTATTGAATTGTTTTTAAATAGCACGAGTGCTCCAATGTTGTTCTATGTTCATTAAAACCTTTTAGTTGGATTTTTGGTCAGAAATATGTTTTGATTCCACAATGCAATTTTAAAAATATTTTATTTTATAGGCTACTTGTACTACAGTAAAAGAGTATACTTTTACTTTGTGATAAACGATCAGGTTAACTCAGGTATTTATATTTACGTATTTTTCTGTAAATCAAACAAATACACCACTACAAAAGTTGGACGACAAAAGTATTCTGTTTATTTTTAATATTTTCCAAAACAAAGTATAAAATGCCCTATGAATATGCTTAGTTCATTAAAACTTGTTTAATTGTTGACAACGTCGCTGGTTCTGTTATAATGGGTTAAACTTGTTCACAGAAAAGCTTGTTAGACTTTCGTCTTTCCAAGTTTGTTATTTATTGGCAATTCAGACACTCTGGATTTCGTCAGTATTTCCAATTCTAAAAGTAAACTTTTTATGCTGTTTATAAATTTAGTTAATCAGCAAAGGATAAATTAGCTTGTGCCTAGATATTAAATAATGCTTTAAAAGTTTTAATCCACTCCTGTCTTCATCTTTATAATTTTATATTTTGAACCTTATCTTTCTCTTCTTCGCCACCATGGGCCTGTGGGACAGGATGAAATAATATATTTACATTCCTTTATGAAATAGCGTAGATCATGGAAATGTCTAAAGGGAATGTTTTCAGTTCATCTAAACAGCTGGCCTTATAACCATATTACGTCACTAAGTTTATGACGCCACTGTTTCAAACTCTGGTTTGACGTATTGCCAATCAGATATCTTCTGACTTTTATTATCTGACAAGAAAGTTAAACTTACGGTGCCAGTGCGTTACTCTGGAGTTACTGTGTGCATTCTCCTACCATACCGCAAAGATTACGGCTTATATAATTTATTATTCTTTTTTGTCACCGAAGAAAAAATGTAAGTAGCATATAATATATAAGATATTTGAAAATAAAGAGTATCATGGGTTTTTTATTGTTTCGCTAAAAAATAGTTTTCTCAAACAACACTAAGAAAGCGCAACACACTATGAAGTGTATCATTTGTATCAAATTCATCAAAGGATTATTTGAAATTTAGTATTTTCCCATCATTAATGGTTTTGGGATTTAATGCCTCTTCAATGTCAAAAATTAAAAAAATTCCGCCCTAATAAATTTCCAAAACGTAACCGTTATGGGAAATCTAAAAAATGGGTTGTCTAATTGTTGTTAAGGGTCGTTAAACAGACAGAGGCGATCCCGAAAACTAGTTTTTTTCATTCAGGGATAGTATTATATATATCCATTCTAAAATTTTGATGAAATCAATAATTTTTCCGTGTAGAAAAAGGGGAGAAAACAATTACATATTAATATAAGAAACATGAAATGCTATTGTAACAACTATTTAGGAACAGAATTAATTTAGCATATTTGTGTAAGACGAATTTCCATAAAACGGTGATATGTGACAACGTCCGTGACGTCATTTCTAAAGTCGGTGACGATTAGTCAAACAGCTGATGAGACCTCCATATTCATGACGTGTACAGTGACGAAGAAGGATGTCGTGTTGCATGCAGACTTATCATTAGAGGGACCATTCAATTAATTCGATATCACACTAACCATTCGATACAAATCACAGGATATTACCTGTCTTACAAAACATGGGAACCATTTTTTCGTTTAAGGACAGTAAAAATAATTAATAACCAATCATAGTCAATACACCATAATACACAGAAGTAATGTAGACTGTTATGAACATAGCTTAGATCTTATGTTTCAGGTATCTCACGGATTTTAACTGGATTTCTGACTTTGTTATTAAAACAAAAATTAAATTAATAGTTGGTATATTTGAGATATCAAAGCCAAAAGCAGTATATTTAAAAAATAAAAACACAACATTGATGAATATAAAATAACGATTTTAACGGAAAAATAGCATTTGAACAAAAACCCCTACCCTGCCCACAGGGGTCTAAGAAGTTAAAACTGATATGCTATGGAAATTAGTGAATTAAACCCAACTTTTCCATTTTCTGATAATTTTGTTCTATTAGTCATAACAGGGAATGAGTGCAACTCATTTTCGAAAATTACTCACAAGGTAAAGACAGATAAAGTCCACTTGTGTTATTTACCGTTTCGGTATGTTTGAGCTACATCCCGTAAAACAGCACTTAACGGAATTATGTAGGTTGGTTATTTATATTTTTACACCATAAATAATCAACCTAACTTAACTTTGAAATAAATTTCGTTATACTGTATGTATTACCAAAACAATGAAAATATAAAAGTTTTTAACTATAAAGTTATAATAGTTCCACAATAATTTTATCACGTGATATATTATGGTAACACTGTTTTCCAAAACTTAAATCTTGTTAGTATATTAACGGAATGTTTGTTCCAACCTAATAAGGACACTTTGAATACGAAAACAAACCTATAATACCGACAACTGTTAACATGGTGGTCAGACTTTTAGCGTCCATTTTTTATCCATTTGACCGGTAACTAATTCTTGTAACTGCTTTTCAGCAATGGACTCCCTTTTTCTATAAACCAATAGAACAATTAATGAGAAAAATCGGGGTTTACAAATTGCTCAACAATCCTCAAAATTACAAAACGATTTGGTTTTTAAATTATTATCGTGTAGCCTACATTTAAAGACCCATTGAAACTTTCCCAACTCTATATTAAATTTTTCTTCTTTTCTCTTTAATTTTCTTTTAAATTTCTTTTAGTGGTCTCTCTCTTCAAGTATCAAAATACATACGCTGTATTTTGCAATAATATCTAAATGGTTTTAAGTTATCATTAAATAGTTAAACTTATACTTTAAAAAACGTATTAGAAGGTTTTTCCCCTTTTGGTTAAACAATAATATGACAAATAGTGTTGTATATTTGGTTTTTTGATTGATCAATGAAAAACCATTGAACATTACTATTTGTGATACTTTTGCAATACAAAATAAAAACAAATATATATTTAAGATAGTTTCATTCTAATTATTTTAAACAGATTGAAATGTAAAACTTTAATCCTATGTTTTATAAGTTATGCTAGTAATTTTGTACTTTATTTGATTGTAGTTATGAAATGAAAAATGTATTCTAAAAGGTTTCGGTTCATTACAAAAGAAGCGACCTTCCCAGATACATTGGAAACCTTTTAGCCCTTAAAGAGTTAGCTGGGGACAAAGTAAACAAATGTGTATTCATTTTCAAGTAATCTTGAATTTTGTTGTTAATAAAAGTATTTTTTTAATTGGCAAACAGATACGATGCAACTTATACGAAATAAATAGTCATATATAGTTCATAATAGTATAATATAGTTCATAATTTGTAAATATTGGCTATGATAACATTCCATGTTAAATTGTAGAAGCCAAAAATTTAAATACATAAAATCAATCACATGTAAGAAAATTAAGAGGCCCGTATGTTTTGATGCTGATGATTAACATTTTTAGGGTACCTCTCATATATTTGGACACCGTTATAGTCAGCGTCATTTACCAAGTGATGTTAAATGATGAATATAAAGAATGTGTCAGCGGTTTATTACTTTAAAAAAGCTCTTTTACTTTTACTTACTTTTATACTTTTAACTGAAATGGCTCTTTCTTAAATCAAAACCTAAATTGACAGCTTGTAAAATCGGATATATACGGTTCATTATAACTATCGTATTAGTTAAGGTTAATTACGTTTGTTGAGTACTCATATGTAAATAGATTTTTCCTGAATATTATGTACATATTATTTAGTATAATAATAGTATACACAAAATTTCTATATCTTCACTTTTTACTTTATTAAAATTATTTTAATGATTTGAGTTTGGAGAATATAAATTCCAAATTTATGAAAGTAGCCTAAAGTAAGGAAATAATAGGGATACGGTAATTGATTTACTATAATTCAAATTATGTAATTTATATTTACATACTTTTTGGAAATGTATGCAAAAATATGAAATGGTATATTCAGTGTTATGGACATACTTGCATTGAATATGCTAACACACATTTTCCAATTCCCTAACTAAATAAGCAGATTTATGGAAGGGTACCACAAATTGAATTACAAATGCAGTTGGATTAAAATCGGGCTTTCAATCCAGGCAACGTTTTGCGTTTTGTGAATAGAACGGTGCAAAGGTGGAACGGTGGAACGGTAGACCGGTGGAACGGTGGACCGCGTATGCGAGACGGTGGGTTTGGTTTATCCGCCCATCGTTGACACGTTCCCTGAGCTTGCTATTGTTTCGGTTTAACACCAATAGCTGCAAAATGTAAATATGATTAAAAATAAAAAAAATAGCACGGTTACAGTGGACTCCAGTTTATAAAAGTATCTAAGCAACTACATCCCTAATATAAAGTGTATAGATGTGTAAAACATTCAAATAGTAAATGAGAACTTCAGACGATAGTGTGTAATTCAACTATTAAAGTCACCAAATCCAAAAATTAACTACAAGGGTTTGCTTAGAAAATAAAACTTAGTACTCTTATACTAAATAAACTCATATAGTTTATTAAGTGTATTTAATTGCCATTCTGATTAAATTAATTATTTTTAAAATGATGACATTTAATATTGTATTTATACAAATACACTCAAAAGAACTATATACAAAATGATCCAATTTCAGCGTCCTATTTTATCAACGATAACAATTGAACAGCTGTTGACTGTTGTATGTTTGTGATAGATAAAGCGTCATTTTATAACAAAGCATTTACAAAAAGTATCATTTATGAACTGCTCAACGTGTTGGGACTGTTTAATTGTTCTACACATATAGCAATTCCTTACAAATTTTTTATCGAAATTTAAGAGAAAGGGGAATTTCCTACTGTCCTACTAAGCGAACAATTCACAACATAGTGAGGAAATTTGAGGAAACTGGAAGCTTTGGAGATAAAGCAAGATCTAGACATCTTCGTGGAGTATGCTCAGTCAAGAATATTTCTGAGAATATTGTTCATTATTGCTGCATGTTTTGTGTCAGAGGTCTTATAATTTCTCGGCAAGGTGATAATAGACGCCAAGATCATATGAATTTTTCCTGTGGGATTTTTTTAAACAGTCGTGTCTACGCTAACAAACTGGAAACGTCGGAGTTGATGAGAGCAAATATTTGCCAAATTATAGCTGAGGTAACTTCCAAAACTTGTGAAAAAGTCATAGAACATTACCTCGAATGAATACTGTAGGAGGTCCAGAAGTGGCAATTTGCCTGAAATAGTTTCCCACTGTTAATGAAAAACGTCAAAGCTTTTATTTATTAAATTTGGTTGGACTTTTTCTACGCGTCTTGAGTCTAAAAAACTACACAACATTTTCAGAGTTTATTAAACTACTCAAGAGCCCAGCGATGTTTACATTTCTAGAAACAAAGGGTTATTTCTACGAGGAAAAAACCGGTCAAAAACACAAAAAATATAAATAAAAGATCTCTACTCAATAATCAAATATAATAAGTGAAATTTACCTTTGTTATGAGTATAACGATATATATATATATATATATCTTTCAGATAAAATATTATTTTTTTATTTTTACGGCTTGTTATTATGACATAAGATGTTAATACAAAATTAAAAACAAACACATTTACCGTCTTAAAGTTTTTAATTCAAATATTAATATTAGGTGGGACAAGTGAGTTGTGCTAGATTTGGTAATTTTTTTACTTAGAAGAATAAGCTGATTTGTTGGCAGAGATCGAAGATTGATAGCCCATTGGCCAAGGACAGCTGACGTAGTAGTTTAACGTCGACAAAACTCTTTTACTCAGTGTCAATTTGTATTTTTTAAGCTATCACTTAGAACCAGGTTAAATAAATACTCTTAATACATCTTGTATTCACTACAAGATGTTTTTAAGAGTATTTATACTCTTACGTATAAATCCGGTACGTGCATGTTTACGTACGTGACGTACGTAAACATGCAGTGACTATTTTTAACCAAAATATTTAGTTTAAAATAACACTGATTAGGGTTAATGTTCCAATAAGAGCATATAATAATAGGAATATAGATCAAGAGTAGGAATATTTTCTCTATAAATTTTAATTTGATGTGTAGTATGATAGAAATACCGTATATATTTTTAAACATTGCAAATTTTAAAAGTCAAATTGTATGAAATCCGGAAAATTTCACTGCTGTTTCTACCAAGAAAAATCACTTTTCACGTCAAATGTACCGGATAAGAGGAATTGACGTTTCTTCAGAACCTTTGAAGCATAATGTATAGGCCGAGAAAGCTTTTTAGACTTCCCAGGTGGTTGTCATTCAAGGCTTGAAACGTCAGTGAGGATGACCTTTGAGAATCTCTCATTTAAATGGAATTGAAACTATGTAAACCTACCAAAACAGACGTGAATTTGTATTAAGGTTGTAATAATAATAATACAAAATATATCTTTTTGTTTATCTCAGCTAGTTAAGTTTTAAAAAAACCTGGACAACTTTGGATATGTAACATCATGAAGCGCAATCAAAGTAGTTAAAAATAAATTTTTAATTTACTATTTACTAAAATAAAATACTACGATTTGACCGTATATTTACTCGTAAGGAAATTTATGTGTTCAAATCTAGAGCAGTAGTAATTAGTATTTGCAAATTATGATTTTTTCGACAAAATTTCAAACAGAAATATCAAGGGCAAAATTTCTCAAAACGCAGATTACGTCATGGAAGTTGACGATACGCTAACCAATAATCTTTTGTAGTTCTACTTTTTAGTTGGTTTCATCCAGGATTATTTCTATCTCAAACTCTTATAAACTTTATTCAAGAGGGCTCAAAAGTATCTCAACCAAAATATGTTGAAGAGGGTTTAGTTTCAGTTGGTTAAAAATGAGAGAAACGAATCTATTTTTAAACTGTGCTACAGACTATTTTAAAAACTAAGTAACTTCAAACTTATCTTACACTAAGATAATGAATATTATCAATAACATATAAGGTAATGCTATTACCTTTTACTGAATGGTAGGTAACTAAACCACATTTCTAAACTTAAAATATCAAAATAAATTTAACTTCTAGTAAACCACAATTCGTTGGTAAAACTATCAGCTTTATCATTAAGGGGGAGTTGGAAAGATCTCTAGTTAAAAATATTATGATTATCAAATCATCTAATAAGGTAACTAAATACAGGAATAAAAGTAGACTATGTAATATTACGTTTGATAATTCATTACAAACTGAACTACAGTAGTTCAGTATTTTCAATCTCAGAATGTTGAACAATAGTTTTAGTTGATAATTCATGAAATTGATTATAATAAATGTAGCCTTTAAGTAATCATGGTTTCTATACGTAAGAATCGTTTCCTAGTAATCTTCCTTCGTAAACGGAATAACGATTAGTTAAAATAAGCAATTACTGTTCGTTTAATATACTATGCATCACTAACCAACATTATATATGCACGGTTATTGGACACAATATTAGCTTCAATACAGATGACTTTTCCACCTTAATTTAAGGGACGCTCCATAGTAGCTAATTCTATATATGAATTGTACTATTAGTTCATAGTTGAAGGTTAAACCTAACCACGTAAAGCTCGCATTAGTTTCATGGTATTGATAAAACGTGTATTTTCAATGCCATGCATAAAGATCTACTAGTTTTGTCAGTGCTGACACTCATCAGTTAAGGGATAACTCCTCCAGTGTCTATTATTCTTATGAGCACAAAGTTATTCTTATATTCTTATCATACAAAGTTATTTTTCAAGTTCCCAGGTCTTACGCCATGTGAGCCTACTGATTACCAGTGATTAAGTCTATTTACAGCAGTTAACAATAATTTTTGATTATTTCATACTAAATTTATACTCATCTTACTCCCTAATGCATACTTTCCACGATTAAAACTCTGTGATAAGTTAAAGTTTTGTTTAAATTTATTTCTAAGTCTTCCTAATAGAGAACTTAATTCGGTATCTTTTTCAATCTAAAAATAATTTTTTATTTTATCATAAATTACAGGCCTTCTTTTTATTCAAATTTTATTTATTACATCCCAAACATTTTAACCATGTTCATTACTGTTTGACAGTAACCTAAAATAAAGATTGATTTTTTCAATTTTTGTTTATGAGCTTGTTTCAAATTAATGTCTCCCCCATACTAAAACTATTCTCTCTTGGAACTATGTCTGATGACAAAAGATTATCCGACTCATTATTGATATCATTTGGGGGTCTGTAGAAGGCAGCAAACATTGTAGACTTATCCTTATCCTTAAGCTTTGATGATGATGATGTTCTGCATGAAAGCTGAGTAAAATGAATATAAAATTTTACAACTTAATATACAACTTAAAAATAATAATACCCTCATATCTTCTTACTGACCTGCACTTAAAATTACTATTAACCTCTGGAATACAATACATGCTGCATTCTTCCGATGTTATTTTTATTTCACTTAATATTACTAAATACACGTAAACCAAAATATCCCTCCAGCAAAAATGTATCCCAATTTAGTCTTAGACTTCTTATATAAGTCCAAAACCAATAAATCTTGTTCTATTTTATTCGAAGCCCCCTCCTTTTGATCCCATCCAGTGAAAGAATGACAACTCCTATCATCTACATAAAAAATTATTTACTGTGAAGTATCAAATAAATGAACTAAGAAAGAAAAAGTTCAGTAAGCTATATAACGACTTCTAATAATAATGCAAGTATTGCTTTATTCAACGTAATATTCAAACTACTTTGCCTAGATCCGCTTTCTTAGTTATCTGGATTGCTCTTGAATTTTCATTCTTTTTAATCATGATTCTATTAACATTTAACAACAAAAATTTGTTACCCTTACATTTTTTCAATGATCATTGAAATACACATTTCTATCTGGAAATTCATGACCTATCAGTCTCAACTTAGGTTAGGTTTCCTGATTTAAAGGACTATATTATCTCTAGTTGCTATTGTACATTGAACCATAATTAGTGGTGACTGGTACTTCAAAAACCATGAAAAATGAAATAAATTACCATGAAAAATTATAGAAATGACTCGTGAACTCATTTATATGTGTATTTAATTTAAATAATTTTGGTTATACAGGTATATTTATTTGTATACTAAACTATACTAATTACTAGTACAATTTTTAAATTTTTCGTTTTAGTATTTAAAGTGGTCAAAAAAGCCCTAAAAATATCATCTCAATATCTTAGGTAGGATTCCAGGAAATGTATGTCAAAGTTTCTATTATTCAACATAGGCAGCATAGGGTATACCGAATCTCCTTAAAAGCATGAAAATAAGAAAAAAATGTACCAATTTAAAGTTACTAAAAATACTTAAGTTATGGTTAGGGATAAATTAATAGTTACCAATTTGTATCACTCTGTGCTCAAAGAATTTCGTTTTAAATCAGACGCTTTTATTTATGATTATGGTTTAGCCAAGAGTCCCAGTTTGCATCTCATGAATATGGACGAACTCGTGAAAACATTGGCTAATTACTCTACAACTTCCGCAATGAAGAACTCAACATATTTTCCGCAGTAGAAATCCTAAATTATACCATTTTATAGTTTTTGATATAATATGAAAACGTAACGTAAGTAAATAGTTAAGAGTTTAAAATCGTTTAAAATTTGTTCTTATTGACATTATTTGGTTACTGAGTTTTTTTGTCAGAGGGGCGAAACAGTTATTGAGAACACTAAAAGAATAACTTTTAGTATAAATACGTTTAATACATTAAAACAGATTCATTTTTATGTCATTTTGATTTTGATGATTTGAGAAGTAAGGAATTTTACTTCTGCAAAGAATATTTCATATTATATTGCCCCCGGAGAGAAACCCAGGACACACAAAAAGATTCCTCTTGTGGTTTCCTTAGCCATTCATCATATTATTCCCGGTCTAAAGGGACAACATATTCTCACAATTGAGATTCGAGTATTTTTTAAGGGACAAAGAAGGTAGAATCATGTCGTTCGAGTTAAGTATAACATTCAAGCTTTATCGGGGTTTCTTTGTCGGCCTACCTTTACTCTTCCAACACATTATTGTTTCTTAATTAACTAAAATTTTCGGAAAAAGTATTTATATATAAATGATTTAATTTTGTATTACCGTTTTTTTATATTCATACCTGAAAAGACTTCCTGAGCAGAAGACACCTGAAAACTTTCCTTTACTGTTATAGTGAGTTTTTTCAACCTGATGAACTCCAACCACATATATGGAATATTATTGGAAATGTAATTCCACAGTTTTTTTTCTCTTTTATGTTAATGTTATGTGTCTCAGAATAAATATATTTGATTTCATTGAGTTCACATTCAATATATACACTACTCAGTAGTGTCATATTTAAACAGAAAAACAATTCTACACCCATATAATTCTTAGAAATATGAAAGAATTTCACTTAACAAGAGCTTATTTCCCAACCTGAACTTTGCCTTAAAATACAGTAACACGTTGGATTCGTGGATGGTGCTGTGCTATCAGGTTCAGCATCCTAGTCGTAATCTTATAGTAGTTGGTTCAACCCTGAGAAAATCTGGAGAGGTTTCCGTGATGGTTTGACTTTTTGTATAGCTGATTTTGTGGACTAGAATCCTAACAAGTTCTCATTGAATGTTAATTTGCCGTCATTTCTCATAAAAAACAGGTCTTCGATTCCATCAAATATTCACACATTCCTCACTCATTTTGACTATGATATGTGCCATATTAAGTGAGTGACTTGAATGTGAAATAAAATCAACTTATAAAAAACATTATTTTTCATACTCCTAGAGATTGAATGTTGGATTAGTATAAATTTAGATATCAATAATTTCTTTTACCTACAAAGATTACATGATCCTAATTGTAGAGGGATTACTATTAAGTGATGTCAATTAATTATCGCTCATTATCTTTCCAACTCCGGTCATTCATTCATATTCATTTACATTTTCGTTCAAAAAATCTGTCGAAAATATGAGTTCTCTCGTGTATAATAAAACTATTTCTTTTTTTCCAAATCTTTACCAAGACCTTCCCCAACTACAAGATTGATTATTTAAGGGTCATTTTTGTAACATATCCCAAGAGTTAAATATGTTTTTGGCTAATGTTCGTTTATTATATTACTACCCAGCATAGTTTGACCTATCAAATTGAGTGAATGAGGGAGGTCATACTTGGCTTAAAATACCTACCTGGGTAGGTCACCATTTCAGTTAAAAAAGTATTAAAAAAAGTATTAAAAAGTATTACAAAAAAGTGATAAGCCTACAATTGATATATTTATTAAATAAATAAAATTGATAAATAATTGTAGCCTCATAGCTTTGGTACTATGGATTTTTTATCCATACGCAAAGCTCGTAGCTTCTTCAATCTCCTATCTATGTTTTTAGGCTTTGGTTTTTATATTTGAAATAATTGATTTAATTAACTGGCTGGGTTGTTTATTGGTTATAATACCCACCTGCAAAACTGAAGGTCGCCCGATCGAATCCCGCAAGGTTCGAATCTGGACTCAGTCACCATTATTTGTTATTTGGCTGTTAAATAATGATGCTCCCTAACAATAGGTTGACGTTAGGTAGTAACAAGAATGGGGTTTGGACCGTTCCCCATCAAAACGTTAAAAAATGCCTCTGACGTCGAAATACGCAAAATAAAATGAATTACAAACTCTAAATTAATAACTTTTAATTAATAATTTTCATTTTTAATTCGTTCTGGCAAATAATAGAACTTCAAATCGTAATTCCATAGACATCCTTGTCCAGGGATATAATAATAGCATTTATATTGTATTAAATTCCAGCAAAACGTTGCATGCCAAAAAATTTCTCAGATATAACAGACGTATTTCAAGTAAGATGTGATCAAGTAAGTTTGTGTGCTAAAATTTAGTAATAAATTAACACTTTTTAGAACGGAAGCGAAGAAATATAAAAACGAAATGTCCCTGAAATGAACACAAGTATTTTTAACTAAAATAAAATTGTAGACATTTTACAAAGATTTAGACAATATTTATTAATTATAAAACGAAGTTTTTGAAGTTCACGCTGAAATCTGACAGAAAGATTTATTCAGAAAGAAACCTTAAACATACGTTTTGTTTGAACGCTTAATTTTATTTGTTTCAGTGTATAAAATTTTTATGCCAACACACTTAAAACTGGGATGACGTGTTTATATATGCTTAATTCAATATCCTGTTCTATTCTAAGAAAAAATATTATTATAATACCATTGATCAAGGGAAATACGGGATGAAAGTGCCCTTTGTCATGCAAATAGAAGTTTAGGCAGAAACCGTCATAGGGCCTCATACAGTTTACTTACCTAGAACTCATTTAATACCTATAAATGTATTGCACCTAGTATGGTGATTTTACAATGAATATATTCAGTTAGTTTATGTCACGTTTACTAGAAATGAAAGTTTAGATATGCCTATAAATTGTGTTATAAAGACTTAAATATCAAAATGATGTTGACTCAATCGTTTCATTTTTAACTAATAAATACATTTAAGACTCAGCATATCCTCTACATTAAGCATACTTCCTGATAACTACATATCAATTTTCATAAAACATACACTTTTTCACAATTAGTAAGAGCTGTCTCTATTTAAAAGTTACTCATTTTATTATTACAGAGCTATTACATTTTATTGAAATCAACAATTAATTATTAATAAATCAACACTTCGTTGGTGACATTTATTCTAAAACAGAAATGGTGACTCACGAGTTTTTTCAGTGTATTGAAATAATAGGCAAATAGTGTAGTTAATTAGTAATATTGGAAAAAGATTGCATGAAGACCCAGTACAACAAATACTAAGCAATGAAAAACTAAATTAAACAGCACATAATCAACCGACTCAAAATTCTTTGTCGGAGACTTTGATTGTAAAACACGATTGGTGACTTACGGATATTTTTCCGAGTATTGAAATAATAGAACAACGATGTATTTTTATAAATTAATATATTGTAAAGAGGTTGTATAAAACCCCTGTATAATCAATATTAAGCAATAATAAACTGAATTAAATGTATGGAATTAAGAAAACACGGAACTAAACTAAATAACCGTAGTAGTGCGATCGGTGACACACGCTGGTGGCGTCCGTGCCGCGCGACTCTCGGGTTTCAACTGAAATGAAGGGTTAGGAAACGGGGGTTCGGGATGCGAAATGAAGTTAAACCAGTTCCTAGAAAGGGGTACGTAAAGTACAGTGATTCTTGCAACCGACCGGAAACAACCCACATATTTTTACAAAAATAAAAACACCCGGAGGCAAATGCCGTAATGTCACCGACGTAGGGTTAATAACTAATATCGTGTCAAAAATATACTGTAGTTTGATTTTATTATTACATCAATTATACATTATTTTTCTATGTAATTTATAAGTGATTTACACAAAAATGTCTTAATATAGTAATGTGACACAAAAATACCATAAACGGCAGTGATTCCCTTTCCGCTAGTCCCGAGGGTGGCATTGGACTGATCGTTTTGATAGATTGAAACCTCTTTGGTTGAGAGGATTTCAATTTACTTGTTCCTCCTTTTTATGACATTTAATTCTCAAACAAAACCGGTTATTCATATTAATATATATAGTGCTATAAAAAACATATATCCCCTAACGAATACGTAATTTACATATTTGTGTTACTTTATTTTACGAAAATGTTGAAAGTATTTTTAAGTCAACATTACTATTCAGTTTGTAGTTCTAAAATTCATATATTATTTGTATAGATATTATTTTTAAACAATAATGAATCATAAAATATTCATTACAAATTATCAGAACTTAATAAGCAACTAATAATTGTAATACAATTTTTTATTGGAAACAATCTAATTTGTTAAATGATGTAGCCAATGATGTAGCAATGAACCACCTTACTCATATTGATGAGTAAGGTGGTTCATTTCGTTCTAGTGTTTCAGATCTTTTCCTTGGGAGGTTTGTTTCAGGCTTCTTTTAAACGTGTGAAATCATAGTTTATAATTTTATAATCCGTTATTGACCTATGAAAAATGTGTTTTTACCGTTTTCATCTCATATAACCTATTTAGAAAGACTTGGTTAACGTAGCACGAAGTTAATCTTTCTTAACTCAAAAACTTAATTCAGTCTGTTCCTTATAATATTCTCAACGTAAAACAAGAATTTAATTTGATAGAACAGGATTTTCGTTATTACACATGGGTATTTAACAAAGAATTTTTTGAGACTTATAGACGTATTGTAAAAATTTATATTCGTATGTTTATTTTGAAGTCCAAAGTTGGTTTAAACTTTGAATATCCTATCAATCGTACAGTCTAGGATCAAAGTCTTCTGTTTCGTAAACAACAGTTTCCACAACACATGAGAGTGCGCCGGCCAGCTATATGTGGTTTTATTGCGCCTGAAACAAAATGCTTTGAAAGTTTCCTTCCGCCTTTTGTTGGGAACAGAGAACCTTTCATTCACATTCTTTCCTCTTCAAAGTAAAGCGCGTTGACTTCGATATCCTTATCCAATCTCACGCTTTCAGAACCTCGTGTATTCTGTATTACCTTCTGAATTTTCACATGAGTTGATATTCTTTACAAAAATACCGATTTAAATGTACCAAATAAAAGTTTTATACCAGTCTGTGGTGTATTGCATCAAGTGTAGCCCAAGATTAAATTATTTTAAAAGGTATTTTTAAATGAAGTTGAGGAAAAACCCTAAGTTAGGCCTATGCATTCAGAGCTGTTAATCGTTAATGATTGATATAGAGTACAGGTAGATTAAAATATTTAAGAGATAGAGTGGTTGTTCTTTGGTGTGAATTAGGACTAGTTGTATTTTTATAGTAGTACAAAAAGTGATACAAAGTAGTACAAATCTACGAAAAAGCGTTTAAGTGAAATTGTTTGGACAAAACTTCATTTTTATCTTTTATTTTTAGCTAACTACAAAACTCATGTCAACACGGGTAACAAAATACTGCAAAAGAAAATTGTGGATGAAAACTAAAAATAAGTTGTCATAAATAAAGATCCGCAGTAAAAATAGGAGAACTTAAGAAAAGGAATGTTTAGGGAACATAATAGTAATAATGACTTTTAACAAAATAACACAGTAATATGTGTTCCATGAAATTTACGGAATATAAAATAAAATAGCGTTCATTCAAATTACGTCTACATACTTTGGAATTTTAATTTATTTACATAAATCCAAACATTGTGACCTCTACTTTAGGCATTTTATGTAAGTTCAGAAGTTCCGAAATGCCGTTTTCATAAAAATTTTAAAAAAATCCATAGGATATTATAAACGAATGTAAACATTTTCGGCCGTATAACATTGCAATTTAAATAATATTAATATAACATTTCAATGAATGATAACTAGATATGCTGAAGATATGCTATAAGACAGGCAAAAGGTCAACAGGTGGTGGCCGAGTTGTTCACTTGTCAGCCAGTCGGAGTACATCAACGGCAGGACCAGCAACAAAACTAAATAATTCTGTAAACATTTTTTGTTAGGCCCATATGTGTTTAAGTGTTAGTTGCTTAAATGTTTAAAATTATTGTTTTATCCGTGTTAAATGACGAAATAAGCAATTGTAGATAAACAACTTTTTGAACGCCCGATAATGAAATTATGAGGTTTTGAAATAGGTATAAAAAGAATCTAATAGGCATAATTTATAAAACAGTTTAGGAAGCAATATAAAAATTAAAAATAGTATATTTCATCATTAGGACCAAAAACGGGCGTTTTTGATACGAGCACAAGTTTAACAGCCGAAGCTGTTAAACATGTGAGTATATCAAAAAGCAAACTTTGGGCCATGTGTTAAACTATGTTTTTCGTCATACTGCAAGTAAAATAAAACAAACTCGTAAATATAAATTATTACCTGATTTAGTATCAATAGTTTTCGACCATTTTTTCGCCTTAGACTAATCAGCTGTTATGCTACTTACGTTGTAGCAGTTCTTTCTTGATTTCTGATTGTTTGTTTATATCATGTCAGTGTTAGTTATTATAATCGATAGTTCAATCTGAACCATTTGATAGTTCGATGTAATTGTCGATTACCAGTTTCACAATTGGTATCCGGAACGTACGGAATACACAAAAAATCGATAGTGATTGTTGCAGTTATTTTTTCGATTATTTACAATCGAATGCTGACCTCGAATTAAAAGTATCATCAACAATGATCTTTCGTGGCCTAGGACTAAAAAAAATCATCATAGTAATAGGTTTATTCCTAGTAAGAAAAAGAACAACTGTTGCTTTTCAACACATGTATCTAAAACAACTGCTTTGAAGCGGTATGACGAACAATTACATTGTTGGTTAGGATAGAAACACATTTGTTGCTATAGAAGCAACAGCTGTCAGATTAACCCTAAATACAGATGTCTCATGGCAGGGCGTTCATGTAGGTCTGAGCGTGTACACGCAATAACTCACCACCTGATGGACTAGCGCAGCGCAGCGGACTGCAGTCGAACTAACAGTTCCTCGCTGCAGCCATATACACAACGGTACAGTTTATTATTATATTATAATATTACCTGTTCTGACGAGTTTGAAGGTGACGGCGTTGTGGTTCTTGAGGTGGTCGTTGAGCGAGGGGTGCGACAGGTCTCGCAGAGTTCCCTCGCCCGCCGCCGCCATCTTGACTTTCCTCTCCAACTCTTCCTGCTTCAGGAGTGCTTTCTTCTTCTGAGAGGAGTTCTTCTCTTTTTTTGATCTTGGGGGGACTTTAAGGGATCTACTTGGAGAAGGCGGGCTAGCTGGAGATGGACAGGACGGCGATGCTGGAATAAAAAAAACTCATTCAGAAAATAGTAAATTATTACGATTTTTTATTCTTAATATTAAAACACTTTTAGCAGTATACGGTCCTTTACTATTGTTTGGAATGAGTACGGGTCTATGTACATCCACTTCGGTTCCGACATAAACTACCGGATTTTAAATGTTGAATAAAAATACTCGTATAATTCAGGTTGAGTAAAATTGTAGTAATCCACAAAGCCAAATTACTTGTCCATTATGAATAATCTAATTCATTTATGATATAAATAAACGTAGATTTTTACATACATTGTATGTAAATGGGGATATTAACTAGATTTATTAAGCTCTTTTATGTATATCTAAGATATCTCAATATTATCTTATCAACCGATGTATAGATGTATTAATAGGAAACAAAAGATACTAGGGTGAAGACAACATTACTACCTTTCAACAGTTTAAACAGTTATTGTTGTAGTTATTTCTCTAATGGTTTTTACTAGGAATCATTATAGATTACTTAGAAGTATAGAATAGTTTAAATTAAAATATTAAAATTAACAATGATGACATCACTCAGTCTATACACTACAATTTTAGTACTTGGGCGTACTATTTTTAGATCTGTTAAATTAAATCTTCCGTAGGGTATATAAGTAAAAACATATGTTTTCACATCAATATTTTTCAATTATATATCGTAATACACCGTGTTGTTTATTAGCAAAACTATCGTTAACTCTTACATCGTAGCTTAAGGCCATGAAGACCACATGCGATGTGAAATCCTTTATGGCAACTATTTTTTTTTATTGATCGTGTAAGTCTAAAATATGGAATTTAATGAGTATTAACATTTTTAGTTTCTTTATGTATTATTTACTGATGAGTTATTCCTGTAAGTCTAACGTTCTTAGTTCGAACAAGTGACAAAATGTAAGGCTCATTTGAATATATGTGACGTTCAGTTAAATATTAGTTTAAAGCTATGACAAGTCAAGGGGAAAACTCAGCACTTTAAAATAAAATGAATATTTAAAATATTCCCATTATAGAGTTTGGCTACAGATTTTCAAATCGATATTAATACAAATTACATAATCGATGGTCCACAAAACCTTATCAGATTTCATGAACAATTTATATACTAGCTCTACAGTTTAAATATTTGTTATTTCACAAAGTGGTTGAAATGATGTAATTTCAATCCTGAAATAAACCAATGGACGCCAATTAAAGGGTGGCGTGGAGTTCATTTGATGGTGGAGGGTTTCAGACAATGGAATATTATGTGATAGGAGCTCGTTATCACAGCTCTGCCAAGCATATGATTGTTACAGCCTGCATTGCCGCAGGCGCTGGTAACATATCACACTGCTAGTGGCAATTGTGTTGTGTGACAGCAATGATTATAATACCAAATAGTATACAAATTATTAATTTAAGTTTGAGAAAGTTTGATTAAAATACTATTTTGACTTAAAAAAACTATAAACGTAAAACTCGTTTTACTTAAAAACTGGATTAAATAGAGTTCGGGATAAATATTGAATGCGAAGCAGCGACGATTTTAGATTTGAATATGAAGTTATTTATTTTCAATATAATAACTATGTATATGCTTTAAAAACGTAATTATAAATTTTAAAACGGGAAAAGTTCAACTCAAAAACATAAATAAAACCGTTACATATTTGTTCTTTAACATAAAATTTTGTTTTAAGAAATATAGCATTTTTAAACGTGACCTAAAAAATATATGTTGTATAAAATAATAAATTGTCTTATTTAAACACATGTGTATCAAAAACTAAGCTATATCCATCCATTTTTTATACATCTCTTATTTCTATTATCACTCTTTTTAAATATTTAAATGTTTTCCTAGTTATCTATCAAAATACTTCGGTTACAGTGAGTATGAACTTACCTATTATCACCTAAAATGCCCGCATTCTTTAATTGTAAATATCATACTATAATTTTGTATAATATTTATTGTATTTTTTACCGTTGAAATCATTCTATAAAACACCGTCTCTTAATATATTAAAATATACCGTGTTACCAACAAATAATGTCAAACCTTAAAACAGCTGGATTAAAACAATTATATTGATTTATATAAAACAAATTATAGACGGTTTGGTTTAATCAAATATACGTTTTAATCAATTTCACAAGTTTGAGGTAAAAAATATCCCAAAAAATTTTATCTACAAATTTTTTAAATTAACCATAATAAGCAATTTTAATATAACATTTATCTAGAATATTTTATTTCTCATAGTTTTTATAATATCTAAATCATTCTTAATGTTCTTAATTTTATTAAAAATCAGTTTATACTAATATTTCTGAAGAAAAAAATGTCATTAAACACAACAAAAACAAGAAATACAAAAAACACTGGATATCAAAAAAAAATTAGATTTCTTTTGATATAATTTAAAAATAATATATTATTGATAAATATTAATATGACACAAGATATCACAAAAAAATTATACTTTAAATTGCAAATCAAAAAATTTAATTCCTTTTTCTATTACAATCACCCACTATATTTTTATATAAAAACATTTATGCAAAAGCACAAAAACATAGTTTTTATCGGTAACTTCCACAATTGCCAGAGCAAAAAAACAAAAATCAGCTATAAGATTAATTCATCTGCTCCATTGACATCTACAATTTATCACATATCAGAACACACCAAACGTAGGCCTTTTGAGTACCATTCAACACTTAACAAAAGGATAATTAATTATGTTCTCTTTTAATATAGCTAGATATGAATTTTATAGAAATTTACAGGCCCCATTACTTGGGATATCACAAAATAAAATGATTCAAGTCTGATCAAAAGAAATAAAAGATACAAAATTTGAAAACTAGAGCATTCCTGGATCCTTCTCTACAAAATCACCGTACTATTTTTTTATAAAAACGTTTCCAGCATATTGAGTCTATGACAATAATGGGCTACAATGGAAAAAAAGCTAAAAACTTTCAGCTGGTATGTTTTTCATTGGTCCACTTCCATCAGTAGATTAGCACTGAGCAACAAAACATGTGGCAGCATGTACAGAATTATTAATCCAATGGGTGATAAGTATAATAGTAGATTTATCATTGGTCTCGGGATAACCATTAAGGGGATTGTAAATCCATTACTTGATTAATGCACCTGCTCATAGCTGGCACTATTCTCAATAATGTTGTGACTAACTCAAAACTACAATACTTGTGTCTGAATTTTCAATAAGTAGCAGCGTGAAAAATATGAACATAATATTTTATAACTTAAATATAGGTGCTCAATAAAGGCTGACGGTAGCGTAATATAAGAAAAAAATTAAATGTTAACATTATAGCACTTTTATAAAAAAGTACATTGAAAAAAATATATATAGTTAAAATATATAATGTTTTCTTTCACGGGTTTTATTAGTATTATCAAGTACCCTTAAACACCACAACACTGGAAACGCAGCCTTGACAGTACTGGCGTCGACAAAACGCTGGTAATGCTGTCTTGATGGTACCTGTATCGATACAACAACACCACAACAATGGAAACGCAGCCTTGACGGTACTGGTATCGATACAATAACACCACAACAATGGAAACGCAGCCTTGACGGTACAGGTATCGATACAACAACACCACAACACTGGAAACGCAGCCTTGACGGTACAGGTATCGATACAACAACACCACAACAATGGAAACGCAGCCTTGACGGTACAGTTATTGATACAATAACACTACAACAATGGAAACGCAGCCTTGACGGTACAGGTATCGTTACAACACCCGTAATGCAGCCTTGCCGGGACCTGTTGCGAAATAATACATAAACCACAACACCGTCGTCACAGCCTTAACGGTACATTTAGCGATGCAACACAACTGCAAGACTGCTGATTCAACCTCCATAACAGACCTGGGATTATAAATACATCAGTCTCAGTCAGTGCGACTTGGTTTCCTTCCATTGCATTATAGCCGATATGCAAGTCTGATCTGATCAATGTCCAAGGCCTGTCCTGTTGACAAAAAATAGTTGCAATCCCTATTACATAGATATAGTCTTATTGAACTAAGTCGCTCTTTCTTAAGCCTGTTTTTCGATCCAACAAAAGTAGACTCAAACTCATAATAAATATGTTCATAAAGATGTTCATGGAAACAATTCTAAACTACTCATTACCTCAGTCTACATTGTCATATGTCCGCCTATTTTTATGTGGTATACATTCAAAATTTTTAAAACATGAAAATAGAATATAGTAATTTAAAACAAACAATTATACATGGTAACATTGTCTTGTAAGACTATGATTAGGAAAAATATATTAATTGGTCCTATTTTCTGGACACAAAGATTTTAAATACTTTTCGTCAAATGTAACTAATTGCCTCCTTAAGATTCTGGGGTCGCATAAAAGTATTTAATTAAGTAGTTTAACATTTCAGTTTTAACTGAAGGGGGCTCACCTTAAATAGTGTAAAAACGAGTTTAAGAATATTTGAATCATTTGTTCAGAATAATTAATTACTTGACTTGTTACAACCACGAACCCAGTAGATGACCTTTATTTGTAGGGAGAGTGTGGAGGAAGGTCGCGCCGCTACAGTGGAGACTCTCACACTAATGACCTCTTTGAGGCCGTGACCAACACAACCAAGCCTGATGAGACTCATGAATGGTGAGGTAGTTCTCAACCCCAACGACATTTGTCTATTTTCAGAATTGTACCTGAATTGTATCAAATGTTTTTACTTTCTCCCCTTATACGTAGTATATGGAGAAAGTATTGTTTTCGTCAAAATTTTCGAATTTGAGTTGAGGGTGGATATATCCGTTTGCGGTCCCCTGAATCTAAAAAACGTGGGTTTGGACGTGATGTCTGTCCGTCCGTGTGTGTGTGTGTGTGTGTGTGTGTGTGTGTGTGTGTGTGTGTGTTGTTTTAAGATTTTACCGTGGTGAGGACTATGAAGCTTATATTTATTCTTTATTAATTCAGTGTGTAGTGTAAAATCTATGGTAAAATTAAATATCGGACGTCAAAAATAAATTATACATGCAAAATCACCATATAATCAAGGATCTATACTTTTCATCATTTACTTGGAAATTGTTAGTTTTTTGTTACACTGTCATATTTACTTAACAGAACTAAATTACAAAAATAAACTATAAATATATTTATTAATGTGAACTGGAGGACTCAAAGGTCGGAAATGTTAAGGAGTGCTCGGGTTGTGGTTCTAATTGACATCGAAATCCGATATCTGCGCTGCACACTTCACATCAGCTGCGAGCCGACCATTGTTGGCCGCCACATGACAATGGTTTTATATTTCCACCAATATCATCCCAGTTCTGTGGAAGCCAACTGTCTATTCATGTGACGGTTGTCGATGAAACTATAAAATACTGATTACTATTAGACAGTTTTTGTATTTATGTTGAGGTAGTAAAAACTATTATTTTTAGTTTTTTTAGTTCCTTCACATCTACGTCACATCACGTGTTTTACTAATCAAACTGATTCGTGAAATAATTTGGTTTTTAGTTTTAAAAAATCAAAAAGACAGATGTATTTAGTAGTTTTAACGTTGAATTCTTATTTTTTTCTTTAATCTATAACATTATAAATAATCAGGTTTCTGTATGTTTGTTTGTGGGTTTTTTATGGAAAGTAAACGCGAAAAATACTGAACCGATTTAAATGTTACACAAAGATCTCAAACCTCAACCTCATGCAGCTCATAGGCATATTCATTTCATTAAGGGCATTTTAAAATGCCCTTAGACTACGCCCCATGAACGTCCTAGGTTTCAATGTTTACATTTTCAAAGAATGAAGTCCTAAAATTACTTGAATTACTTGAGCTTTGAACACTAAAATTTCACAGTTTCTGTAAATGACATAGGTTTCAATGTTTACAGTTTCTAATTTCACCATCTGTTTACACTACGTTTTACAGTCCAAAAAGTAGAGGAAAGAAAGTGAATTTTTACAGATGAACTGTAGGATTGAAATTAATATTTCCGGAAATGGTAGATTTTAAGTTTTCTCCCCATGCCTGTCTCTATTTTTTTTGTTCCTTATCCTTTCCCAATATGACTTAACAGGACTTCCTCAATATTGACGTTATGTCAATATTACTTTGACATGTTGTAGACACTCGTGTTAATAAACTTTTTAGATTGGGTTTAGTATGAAATACTATTAGTTAATACCTCTATTAATGTATAAAGTATTTTTATTTAATAGTATTTTAGCTGAAATAAATAATTTTTTCTTAAACAATTTTCATGTTTTAGAATATTTTTTTCATGCGGAAGAGAAAAGGTAACCTCTCTAGAACCTTTTTCCCGTGTGCAGGATGGGTACTTTAGCTAGTTAATTGTAAAAAAGATTGTAAATGCTCTTACTAAATCATAGTACAGTATAAAAACAGAAACATAATGAAGTTAATCAAACTCATTCATTCATTCATATCAAACATTGGTCACCATTAATCTTCTTATTTTTCCCTCTATGTTTTTCAATCATAATTAGTAACATCTCAAAAACTATTAAACATTAGCCTCAAAATCGGTTTAAATTAAGTTGTCAAATATTTTAAGAGGTAAATTCTACTTTAAGTCACTGCATTTTCAGTGAAAAATAAAAATTTTAAACATTGAATGTGGACTTTGAGCGTTGTAAGTCAGTTTGCATACAAAGTAGAGAGTTGAATGTTGATGATAGTTCACGTTGGGCCGGAAGGTTTATTTTGGAAACCGCAGACGTTGAAGCAGCATCAAGAAGCGGGACGAGCTCGTAAACCTGTTCTCTTATTCAGGAGGTCATTTTCTAAATGGAAGTGGAAAATGACGGTCATCTGAAGGCAGCATGTTATTGATACTAGGATTATCTGGCCTGCATTTTTTATTTGCTAATTTTCTCAAACCCCGAGAAAAATATTTGGAGCTGAAATCAGAGAAACGGAGCACTTTGCTCGAAAAAAAATTGAAAGTGAGTTGTTTCATGTTTACTTTCTATTCCACAGGCCAGACATTGCAGCATAAATATTTCATTTTGTGTTTTCTATTTTTTTCTTATTCGCACAGTCACCATCATTAAACTTTCCGCCAAAAGCAAAATTGACAAATTTATTGTGAAAATCAGACAAAATCCAGATGAAAAGTTAAATTTTCAAATATTCTTTTTCTTTGTTAGCGTATTAAATCTATCTTTCTGTTTTTCAACACCATAATGCAAATAAATAATAACCACCATTTTTTTATTTCGTGGGATGATAAAAAATATATTGTGTCATACTTTGGTAGGAGTACTATAAGGCATACTGCTTCAAAACCAGATGAACAATGTTAACTTAGATGCTTAATGCTTCCCTAGATGGAAATATAACTTTATGTAGGCCTGAGTTAAGGTGAAAATGAATTTCTCTGGGGGTAGCTAAAATGAGTTATGCTTTGTATTTCTTTCATCGGTTTTTATATTTAGATTTATTTTCGAAGACCATTAAATATAATGCTTGAATTTCAAACACTAAGTATATACTATATATTTCAAGTTTTTGTATAGAAACGAAATTCCATCATATATTATTATTCTATGTGTGTGTTTTTTCATTTGTATACTGTTTGTACAAACAAACAGTATAGTACATACTCGTATTTTATACATTGTTATAATCAAAACTTTCACTAAAATTGTTTGATCCGATCAACTGTCTACAGTTTAGATTCACTTAGTATTTTTTTCTATAAGGAATAACATACTTTGACCAAGCATAGACAAACCGTAAAAGTAAGTTTGTCTTTGACAACTGCCATACAAGCTATGTAAGTCTTGTTCCTTTAAAAGTAAAGTTCCTCTCCAACGATTCAGTAAACACCCTGGATTAGACTTACTCAAACTCCTTATGTCTATAATAACACGCTTGCATACAATGTTGTTAAATAAGTCACATCTCTATTTGGTTCATCTCTATTGGTTGGAAGTTATGAAATCATTGGTGTTTAATTTGTAAGTATATTGACTTGAACAGGTTATCAGTACCTGGCACAAAATTAGTTACATTGACATTACTTAATACTAAATAATGTGCGAATGGAATGTAGTGCTGCAAGCACAATATATTTTATTTTAAATGTATGATACTGTTAAAAATATATAACTATCCACCTAAATCCTAATGATTTACCTTATAGCGTCGGTGCTGCATGAAACAAAACATTTTATCAATGACTTGCTATACATATTTGTAAAGTATTATTTTAAACTATAGTAAATTAGTCTAATCTAATGGTGCACTTCTACTACCATAACCTAATGACGAATACAGAATATCTGAAAATGTTATTACTGAAAACACAAGTAGAATAAATTTCTTCAAGGCAGATTTCATTTTGTGAATAAATTTGGAGGAGGATTTAAATAATTCCACTCATCTGTACCTGCTCATTATAAGCTTTCAACCATATGACACATAAGGTCCATTTTCTTGGTGAATTTCATTTAAACACAAAGGTTTGAGTAAATTTTGACTTGTTTTCATTTCATATTTATTAATATATAAAGATATATTCTTATCAATGTGATAAATACTTTGAAGTATATTATTTATGGTATTTTTTATGTTGGAAAAATTATAATAGTAGTATCATTAATATATTAATATAAAATATAATTTAAAAAACAAACTCAACTGCCTCTCACCATAAATAAGCTGAGGGCTTGCTTGCACCGTGACTTTAAGACAGCGAGGTACCGTAGCGATATTAGTCACATGGACAAGCCAGAAATGACCGCTCATGATCTGACAGGAGTCGCCGGTAGCTGGTTTCTAACCAGGAACCTCAGGCTTGCTGGGCCAGAGCGTTACCCCTGAGCTACCGTGCTGGCATATAATATAATAAAAAATTATGTATATATAAAATAAAAATTGTATATAATATATATTGCCATTACTGTAATATAAGTTATAGGTATAATATGAACAATTCACAGTTTTATTTTAATTTTATTTATCTATATATTTTCCTCATTCTCAGTACTGGAGAGTACTAGAGAGCTTTTTTTTATTAAGATGCCAGGGTTATATATAGACTGAAATAATAATAATTACAACTAATATATTTTGTATGTTTGTTTAGACTAACAATAACTGCCAGTAAATTTTCTAAAACTTAATAATATTAATAAATGTTATGGTTTCATTTTTCTTGTTCAAAAGTTATTTTCCAAAATTAAAATAAATACTATCCAAAGATTTGATTCGCGAAGCAAAAAAAACAGATAAGTAATATATTATTTTATTTCAATTTAATAAGAAAATTACAAAAAAAGGCTGAGGCTAAGGCTGTTTGAACAAAAGTTTAAAACCATAAAAAAGACGAAGAAAGAAAGACCTGATGAGATTTCGCTTAAGGGCGTTCCTAACAAGATATAGTAGAAGGAGACTGACAGTTTGGTAAAGTTTTATACTTGATAATAAATAATCTACCTTAAACCAAACAAAATAATTAATTTATAATATTTATTAATTTGAAATCGGTTATAATTATATTTTTCTGGAAATCATAAATGTTCATATGTGCAATTATTTTGTGATGGACTATTATTTTAACGTACTGTATTTACTTTACAACTATTACCGAATACCTAAGACCTTTTTGTACACTTAACTGAAAATGCATACTACTTCTAGATTTATCAAATGAAATTATATAAAAAATACATTCGTTATTACAACATATGAATCATAATTTATTTTATGATGAATTAATACTTAAAGTTTGATTGAGGAAGACGGTAAAATCATACTTTATTTTACCTAAAATAATGTTTATCATTAAAACATGAAAAACAATAGTAACAATAAATACAATAAGTAAACGTAACTGCTTATAAAAAATAATTTCCTTTATATCCATTTTTATTTTCAGGCTTTTTCCTTAAATTGAAACATTCTTTGGCAAGGAGCAATTAGGAACGATTAAGCTTCATTACTCGTAGATTCACAAATCCGACTTATCCTGGTTAAGGTAATTTCATCTGACGTCATTAAATACCATAGGTTATCTACATTATTTTTGTGGAATTGATTACCAAATACTACTTTCAGCCCCTGCTTCTTGTACTATTTTTATTTTACTAATATATTAACTTACCAGTAGGTTAGAGTCGTTAAATAGTACTCACGAGTTATAGATAAATTTATTAATCAAAATACTATCGTAAATTTAAAATAAGATTATAAAAAATTAATCAGCCAATCTAAACACTTTTTAAAATTAGGAATAGATTCGAAAGAAAGATGAACAAAAGGGATTTATTTAAAATCCGAACCGATTCATACCATATTTTATCCATGTAACTAAACAGTAATTATAAAGTAATCACAAACACGACTTAGAGTACCGATAAATTTATAATATACTAAACAGTATACCGAAAAAATCTTTTACTATTCTGTTTTGCATTTGTATTTCGTAACTTTCAACGCCAGTGCTATGTAAACGTCTTAGTAAGGAACAGTCGACTTGAGGTGAAATGGGATATTAAATGTTAATTTTTTGGAGTAAAGAATTTTAGCTAGGCGTGACAAAACCTTCTTCTCAGGAGGACCTTATGACCACTACTTCGTTTACCTCTTTCTTAAGTAGATTCCCTATATATAATAAATTTAGGTAAATGCCCTCGTATCTCCCTCTCACTTCCAGAAAACGTTAAGAACACACCGAGTAAAAAGTCAATCCAATTAGCCACGTAAT
Source organism: Nephotettix cincticeps (assembly GCA_023375725.1). Taxonomy (NCBI): domain Eukaryota; kingdom Metazoa; phylum Arthropoda; class Insecta; order Hemiptera; family Cicadellidae; genus Nephotettix; species Nephotettix cincticeps. The sequence goes on from CM041785.1 coordinate 35,261,839, forward strand.
TTATATACCAAGAATCTCTATAAAGAAGTCCCAGAAGGGGCAAAGATGAACAAGTTCAAACACTGTGTGGAAATTAATTTGACACTTGAACACTATCTAGGACTTATTTTTTTTAGAAAGTTCTGTAAGTTCTTTATCAATTAGGGGATGAAAAGACGAGGGTTAGTCAAGCCTCAGCTTGCGGCTGGTAACAACAAGGTCGTTGACGATTGTTAAGGTTTTCGCCCCACGTTGCTTCACGGGGTTTTAAGCCGTGCAAATGTCTCTGTGAAGTTCGTCAACAAACTTCATGATGTGGTTTCTTGGGTCAAATAATGAAAAAAGGTCTTGCCAGATATTGATAATTTTGTATTTTTTGCAAAATATTTCATCTCAGTCATTTTTAATCGACCATCAATTTGTCAATCATTTTGTCTTTAAGTAGTAAAGACCTTAGACAAAATTATCAATGAGATTTAATGTTTATTTTCAAAATGATGGTCATTTTATATTTTACATTAAAATAGCTTAAAAAGGGTTGATTGTTTTAAAAATTATTAAAAATAAAAAGTTAAATAAGATTTAATCCCCTATTAAATAACATCTAAATTGTAACAGTTGGTCAATAAACAAGGAAGATTTAGTACTTTTACCAGATCTATACGTGTACTAGTAAATTAACTACGATATCAGCTGTAACAATGGTCCTTCAGCTGGCCCAACTAAGCGGAGTAGAAATGATGATACTACAGTAGTATTCGTACTCACTTATTACTGGTCATAGTATTGAGAATCCGTTGTTTATCGGTCTATTTTCATAATGTTGGTATAATTTGATAGGGAATTAAATTTACATAGCTTTTTATTCTTAATTATGTTATGAATTAACAATTTTAAGTTGTTTTATTTTAAAAAGTTCGCCATTAATAAGACTTAATCACGTTAATATTTTTATCTATATTGGGCCGATAATTTTTGAAGTCAAATGCAAAGTTTCAAACTAATAAATAAAAAAAGGCTGAGCTATAAAATATATTTTTAAATACAACATTTTAGATATCTGGCTAGGTACACATCCTACAACTTACCACAATAGGGTCATTTTTGCTTTTGTGACCCGATAAACCACATCATGAAGTTTGGTAACGTAATCAACAGACACCTTGTATAATTGTTAAAAATAATTAAGTTTTAGCTATGATTTATCAAAACATGATAGATATCTACAGCAAAATAAAACGACTTTTCTAAAAAGAAAAGTTTGTTTAATCAATGATGTATGGTCTCAACAGCAAATATTTTATAACATTCTGCTCAACAGATGGAAGACCTTGAGTTCGGTGCACGTCAAAGTTGCTTACCTCATCAAAACTTTCTATCTGTATCATGTTCCATAGCATCTCTACTCTACAAAAACTTTCCAGCTGAAAATAGTTTTTAATTACAAGCTTTTTTCATTTACTTATGCTATTTGTAAAATTGTCGGGTCGTAAAATTGTCCTCAAAAAATAAATATAGCAATAAACTTATAAATTTAAAAATTTAAGACAGGTGAATTTTATTCGTAGCACGTGCAATATTTAAAATTGATAGGTCGAGTAATGCACCTCTACTGGATTTAGGTCAAGCGGGTTTTTTTCTGAGAATATTATTTCGGCTAATTTTACGAATAGATTATCCACGCATCTTGACCTAAGTAGATCGAAGTTTTTTTTCTAATTTCGCGCGATTGCAAGAGGTTTAAACAATCAAAGTGTTCCGCTTTTTGATCGTTTCGATTGCTTTGCGATATGTTCAAGCAATCAAAATATTCCCTACTAAGAGAATACGTCCATGGATCATTTGGATTGGTTAGTGACAGGTTGTTAAAATTGAAATATTTTTCACGATTTTTGTATTTGATTTGTATTGAGGTTGTTAAAATTGAAATATTTTACGATTTTTGTATTTGATCAGTGTCATCAGATTTGATGACAAAAGATGATGATTTGACTGCGCACGCTCAATTTTGATCCTTGTACTATGTTGTCATTGGCTTACAGAAATTAATATCCGTATTTCAATGTTCAATTGTAGAAACGTTACCAATAGTCACAAACGTCAAAATACTAAAACCGTAGTTGACGGAGCTTTTGACTGACGAGCTAAATAACTAAATAACCACATAAAGAGACAGGTTTATTATTTAATTAATTATTATATTCAATATATCTGGAATAGAACAACATGACAATTGAAGTTATCACTATAATAGATTGATAAAGACCAATAAATCCAGAAATCGGATTGGACTTTTAAAGAAGAATAAACAGTATTTCTCGTCTAATTTCCATTTTGCTTGTTTACTCTGTGTATCGCGCGGTAAAGGAAACGAGGCTCATTATCTACAGTTTCTGAACCACTGCACAAATTATCTTTAAATAACTTCATCCTTCTTTAATTAATTAAAACTTTTACTTTCGTATTTTATTTTGAATGTTACTAATTATTTTTAGTAAGTTTATCTTAAATTACTAACATTATTTAAGTTTTACAGACACAATGATAGTACACTAATTAAAATTATCTTTATCTCTATTGAGCAACCAGACTTGATTTGATATATTATGTCATTTTTATTTTTATTTCATTCATTGTCAACAAAATAATACTGTAGTGTACAATAGTAACAAGTCTATTTCTCACCTTGAAGTACTAAATTATTTGAAAGAGTTTTTCAAGCGCATATAGTTTCCCAATAAACAGAGCAATAGTGCTTGAAGAGTGCTTGAAATAGTGGTTTTTGAATAGTAGCGAATTAAAATAGCATTTTATCTAATCGAAACGATCAGACATATCCATGATCTAACCTATTTTCCATTGGGAAGTACTTGATCCGATATATTTTTAAATTGGAAAATTTTCCTTTCGAAATTCAGTTTTAGTGCAGCTTTAGCAAAAGTCCATTCATCTCATTTTCTCTTAGAATGATTACTGAAATTTATGCTAGCATTTATAAGGTTTGAATTATTAGTATTCAATAATTCGAAATATTAGCAAGTTATATTATTAATAATACATTACCACAGATCTATAATCATATTTTAATCTTGCATAAAACGGTTTCTAAATTTTAATTTTCTCCAACACTGTTTTGTAATACAAAATCTCGAGACTAAATCTTCGCCAACGTGAATATCTTCCCAACTTTACACGGATAACGAACCATGTGATGTTTAGTTTCTTTCACCTAACCAAGTCTTCACATTTTCCTGAGCCAACTTTACGGAGGAAACTTTACCAATACAATTTAGGCCTGGTCTCTTACGATATTTGACGCGTTATTAGATTAAAAAAGTAAGAATAATGTAAAACATATTTTAAAAATGGTAGCTTGAGAAAACTTTTACAAAAAAGTATTTACTTACCTTTGGGAAATAGCTTAAATCATGGATATGTAGGAAATGTTTTCAGTCCCTCTAAACAGCTCACTTATACCATATGACGTCACTTTGGTTATAATTTTCGTGTAACGCAAAAAATAGCTATCCCCCCACCCCCACCCCCCCGAGGCTTAGACCGATCCATGTCCAAAAATTGACATCATTACATTTAGATAACGGATTTTCAGTTTAACCTAATTTGAAATAATTCATCCTATCTATAATGGAGAGGTATGTACTTTGAGAGTATAATACGGATAAAAAATTGTAAAACAGAGTTTTATAGTTTTAGCTTAGTAGTTTGAAATAATAGATGTGTATGTTTTAATAAAATGTACTAATCGGGTCACTATTGCATTTTTAATACTTTTATAAGATAATTATTTATTAGTTCAGTTTAAAATTTGTCATGAAGCCCTAATATTTAGCACGGGTATTTTTAAACCACTATTAGACTTTTTATTTAAACATCATTTATGTATAAATTATCGCTAGTCAATAGTTCAAAAAACCCTTTATATTATTCGTATGAAAAATGCTTAGTGTTCAATTCGCAAAGTTCTCAGGCAGAACTATGGTTAAATACCTTTAGATGGTCAGATACTGATTTACTTAACAATGCAAAAGTATAAAAACTTTTTAAAACAAGCGGTTGTAAAAATACTGCACCGTTACAGGCTGTAAAAATAATACACCGCTAGCGCTCTTGTGATAACAAACAAGTCATTATCATTTCCGTTCCTCAGTTTAAACACAGTTAAATTTGTATTCAAACTGCTTTGTTACTGCTTTAAAGTCAGGTGGTAGGAATTAAAATATACTTCTTATTTTACATTGTTCAATGTACCAATTATGTAATTTGGTTGAAACTGCCTAACCTCTAGTTTTGAGTATACCTCTAGCTTCGACGTTTGTATACAAATTTAATGTATCATTTTTATGTTATTACTTTGAAATATTTTAATTTATGTTTTATTTACAAACAAAACGGTTAAGTCAATTAAAAGATTAGGAATTCCTAATCCATTTAATTACTTAGGTATTTTTATTACTGTTCTATTTCTTTCTACCTTAAATACGCACACTTACTCAGTGAACGAACAAACTGATAATAGTGTTTTAAAAATTTAATATTCTTTAAGAAATAAATCGCTTTTTCATGGTATTATAGATAAAACATTTCTGGTGTAATACATTTTTAGTTAGCTAGCAATTTCAAATATAACAGCCATGAAATAAGAGGTTTTTTTAGGTTACTGATGTTGTTTCAATAACCAATCATAAGTCGTTAGGAGTTTAGCACTGCTGAAGTAGTTCCAATAATCCTCCTTGTAATAAGACTTATGAAGTTTTGTTTTCCTTGAAGCCATTTCAGAAGATTTAATGTTCTAGTCAAAATCAATCTGCACTCCAAGATTTAAACTCAAATCCTGTTTTGAAAACGTAGTTATTTCTCCCAAGCACATCTTCAAGTCAATTAATAATTTATTTCATTTATTATAATCACGTACTTTTAGGGTGCTATGTTGATTACTCATTTAGCTGGTAAATCTAAAAGCTTTTTCTGGCACCAGGTATTAGTATTAGGGAATTTAATGGACTGTAATGACCTTAACGTAAAACAAAGATTTATTTTTAAATTTAGCTATCAACTAAAAAAATTTAAATTCAGGCAGACTATTAACTTAATGGCTATAATGAATTTAACTGACTGTTAAGATCCTAAGGTGAACTAAATAATGTTTTTTTTGTGTATTTCTACGCCAGTGGCATTTTTAACGTTTTGATGGGGAACGGTCCAAACCCCGGTCTTGTTACTACCTAACGTCGACCTGTTGTTAGGAAGCATCATTAATTAGTAGCCCAATGACAAATGGCGACTGGGTCCAGATTCGACCCTTGCGGGATTCGATCCGGTGACCTTCAGTTTTGAAGGCGGGTATTATAACCACTACACTACCCAGCCAGTTAATTTGTTTTAACTTTGGTTATTAACTAAACGAAATTCATCTAGTGTCACTTATTTCAAGAAAATTCATATCCTTTTTTTTAACGATGAGTCTAAATTGTGTGTTACAGGAACTTACTTATATCAAGATTATGTGCACCTGATCATGAACTTAATAATGAAAAAAATTATTATCAACTTAATTAGATTAAATAAACACGTCAACCTGTATTGACACTAGAATGCGCTTTCAAATAAAACATTTTATAGTAAACGGTTGACATTATTAGGCGAATAGCTAGCTGTCTTTGGAAGCATTTTTTCTACATTATTTGTAGTAACAAATTGGTTTTAAAAATATGAGTTTTTTCACTTTCACGTTAAGAGCAATTCAAAACTCGAACCCAATAGTATTTTTTATATGGAGAAAATTCTAGTTTTATTACAGTTTGATAAATTGTTATAGCCATATGCATCAGCTGATTAGTAATTTATCAGTTACCTCGGTGGCTGTTTTGGGTCTGGTCTATCGGTGGACGGGACAACGTCAATTCCACTAAATCTTCGGCAGGGAAAATGACGTACATTCTTCGACGCGCAACATGGCGCCGCCCCCGATGCCCCCGCCCTCAGGACTCCCTCGGTAGTGGCCTGCAACACAAAACCTTGGTCAGAACCAGCTGAAACGTATGACCTATATTCTTCAACGCACAAGAAGACATCACCCACGAAACCCCCACCCTCAGGACTCTCTTAGTAGGGGCTCCCTGCTTTGGTCAGTACCAGCTGAAATAAACAAACATTGACGTACAAATTTTGTGCATTTTGACCTCCAAATGTGGCTTCAAAGACAAGTCAGGAGTACAAAACCTCTCTGACGCAATGAAAAAATGGGGTTGATGTAGTTTCAAAAAGTCACACAAACACACAACCGCTTTGGGGACTGCAGCCAATGCTGCCTCAGCTCCCGTATTCTTGGAACACAACAACAATGTGTGTGTGACTTTTTGTTAGATATTTGTGTAAGATTTTTGACTGCTTCAAACAGCTGTGGAAATATGTAGAATTTCAGATATCTGTAGAACAAGTGTTGTACAAGTATGTAGAATAGCTGTGGAGATGTGGAATATATAGGCTACTAATCTTGTTATGTTTTCTTTTCTGGCTCAACTGAGGACGGACTCGTATTTTAGATTCTGAAACATCGTAAAATGTTTTAATCGTGATTGAAAATGTCCGCCATGATAATTTAAATAGCTTTAATTCACCATTATCAAAAATTAATTTTAAACAAATAATTCTCTTGTGTCTTAAAATTATTCATCAGTGCCATCATATTATATTTTTGTGCATATAAAACTTAAATTATGTTCACCATTAATCCTCACTAAAATTAGTAATGAAATTGCCATAAATATTTGACGTGTTTAATGAAGACACTAGTGGTTTTTAGGGAAACTTATATTTAGTTTCTTCTTTTTTCTTATGAGATATAATTACCACGTAAATATGAACACAATATAGCTTACAAATAATCATCGTATTTTATCATGGAAAAATTAAATAATATGTAATATTTTAATTCCCTGGATAGCAACGTTGACTTTAATTTTATATCACTTTTCTACCTTATTATGAATACCTAACTACATTTCTATGACCATGGTAAAGCCAGTAATGTAGTTAAAACTTGAGATTGTTCTGGGACTAAAACCTAATCTCTTGCACATTATTGAACACTCTTTAGCTAGAAGACGCCGAAGTGGTAAAAGCCAATGACAATGCAAGGTCGCATTGTGCATAGCCAAAACACTTTCTTCTCACCTCTTGTTAGATGACCTAAAACCACTTTACCATATAAAGTAGGGGGGGTAATTAAAAATTTTGAAAAAATGTTATTTAAAAATTATCCGCACTCTTTACTTCAGTACAGAAACGTCAAACTCGTGTATAGATCACCAGTTACTTTCAAACAAGAGTGGTTCAGAAGATGGAGAGCCATTACTTGAAAAGGCCAGAATTTGAGAAATGTTGCAAATGAAGAAAATGTTCTTGACACAAACCAATAAAGCGTCAGGTCTGGTGCTGATTGAAGTTGACTTTTGCTTTTATACTTTACAATATCTCTTTACAGAAACTTGAGAAACTACTTGCAGCGAGAGCAACTTTTAACGTTACTTTTCGTGAATTCCCCGAGACGAAAACAATTTTATAGTTGTGCTACTATAGAAAAATACTTTTGATACACACACATACTAACGGATAGAGCAAGTTTTAGTAGTTTCCACCAAAACCGAATTCTCATGATTTCTTTTACAAACATCACATGGTTTAAGCTAAAAGCAAAATCTAAACATTAATAAATAACTGGAATTAAAGTCTATATGATACAACAATTGGATTTTTACCACTACATGCCTAAGTGATCTATTGAAGCAAATGATTTTCCTCGTAATTTGAAATTTCATTGCATTCATTTAATGATTAAATTAGTATTCAGCCTGACATTGGCGTTTGAATGATATGTTTATGAATGCAACGTCAGAACCAGTTTATGATTAACTTAAATTGCATATGCGTTATTGAATTAGGTTAATTAAACTTTAATCACTATATAGAATTTTTTAAACATTTTCAATCCTTTAAAATCTTGAACAATTCTACCGTACCTCATTTGTGACTTAATTAGTTAATGACACAATCTGTATTTTTAGTGCAATCATCTTATAATATCATCTGCTTTTAGATAGGTCATTCAACTTTTTACTAAACGCCTCAAGAGTATGTTAATAAGAGTAATGTTAATAAAACATTACTACTTCGTACTTCGTAAATATGTAAATATGGCCATCACAGTTTTGGCAATCAACCGAGCATAAATAACCTTATTTTAGAAAAATTGAGTATGTTAAAACATTGTTTAATGTTCTTACACAATCTTTATGTTTAAGATTTGCTACAAGAGTTCAAACAAGTGATGGGCATCATCGAGTGCTAATTAATTGTAATGGGAAATACAGTAGTGTTTGGTTCAACCGACTATTCACAATTATTTAACCAATTCCACCAACTCATTATCTGACGATACAACCTTATTATTTAGTGGGTCACACGACAGACGCTTGTATAAATAACCTGAGATTGCGTGACACCCTGTATCGATCAGACAGCCGCCGTGCGTACCGAGCACTGGACACGTATAATTCAGTCTGGGCCGCCGGGCAGTTCACAGATAACATATTTTTATAACATTTTCGTGATTTTATAGATTATACTAGGTGTCCAGCCTAAAGTTTTCCACACTCTGTATTTTACTATGGTTTTAGAGACGTTTTTGTTCTTGGTATTTTATTTGTAAACCTAACCAATTAGGCTCTAGAGATTAGCTTAGATTTAGCTTCAACATAACTTTTATAAATCAAGTGGCCGAAAGTCACTGCTCGACAGCTTAGAAAATTACACATAGTCCACGTGTTACAGTGAAATGGAAGCAGCCTTATTGGTTAGGTCTAAGGAAAAATAACCAGGAAAAATCTTCTTAAAGCACATTTTCTATCTAAATTCATAATAAAATAAAGAGTGTTACATAAGAAATAATGAAATTGCCATATTGGAGAAATACCAGAATATTTAAAAAATTGAAATACTAAGCTAAAAGCAGCTTAAAAAAGGTTTGTTGTCAAACCCCCCATAAGAAGTTTAATGGCAGACATATAATAAAAAGTTAAATATTGGAAAAACTTTAGGCTGGACACCCGGTATAATCAGTAATTTTGTTATATATATATATATATATATACCCTTGAACTGTGGGGTGCCTTAAGAAATCCATGACCTACACTGCCAACAGATTTTAATATACCACAAGAAACCTCACAAATACATTCTATCAAAAGAGATGACAAAATGGTGCAGAATTGTGGCTTCAGACACAGATATGGTATCACTAAACTTGAGTGTCGTGGTAATTCATGCGAAGGAAATGTCTTACAGGACGAGTGTTGTTGGACAACTAAGGGAAGTTTACTGAGTATTTTATGAAAAAAGCTATTTAATAGATAAATAATTTACTTATTCAGTGTTCTGAACAACTTTGGCCAATTTACAGAAATTGTAATAATCTACCTTTGGTTAAAATATTTATGATTTAGAAATATTATTATGTTTTAGAAATGTTTGTTGTAGAAATATTTGTTTTGGTAAAACTATATTTGTTATTTCAGTGTTAATAATTAAATTATATTCGTAAGCATATTTTGTATGGTCTTTGTCAAACGTAAATCAAGAACCCCTAACTTATAAAAGCTTATAGGTGTGAAAATAATCAAATGAATCATTTCGGATGTAAACCGTACTAATATACCTTATAATTCACTTTTTATTTTCTATTGCCTGTCTTCTAATAATTTATAGATTATAATTCATGTTGTCCGTTATTTATATTATGTATTATGTACATTATTTATTTTAATTTATATTACACTTAATTTTTACTCACTAATTTTATAATTTCATTTTATTAAAAATTGCGCTGGCTGCAACTGGGAGTACCTGAAAGTACCTGAGTCTCTTTAATTATTATCTCTATGCTGTGAATCGCTAGCTGTTTCACCATTTTATAAATAAACATACAAGTAACAGCTTTATTATACCACTGCAGTTCCTGAAATTACATACAGAGTTAGTCAAAGGTTTAGGTACTCCTATTTAACTTATAAATTAGTCATTCGTCATAAGCGAAACGCAGAGATCTTTAAACTAGTGCTCGACAAACGTTCAGTGCTGAACAAATTTGTTTCTAATCCCAACGGAGCTTTTCACTGCAATAGTAATAACTTGAATGTTACGTAACTCATTATTTTTCATCTATCTACTTTCAATCTTGATTTATTCAGAATATGCGGTATTTTCAAAACCAAGTTTATTATACAAACAAAACACAATCACTACTAATTCGTTTCAATATAAGCTGGTCCACTACATAATAATTCAATATTTCATTCTTTATCAATCAGTATTTTATTCTAACTCATTTACCTACATAGGACCTTACAGTATCTTTCTGCATATCCCATCTACATGTTTCATAGGTATAAATAATATGGCTATTTTAATGTGAATAATTATGAACTGAAACCAAAACAACACCCCGTACGATACTAGTAGCAGAGTACTACATCTGTAAATTATGACATTGCTGTAAATAAAACCGCAGCTGAGTTACAAAGTAAACGTAGGTCCTAAGTCGAATGTATGCAGTGAGGCTCATAAAATAAACATTTGCCACGGCAGCACACGGAGCGGTCGATACTGAGGGAGGTCACGTCACGAGTCACGTGGTTGACGGTTGACGGTTGACGTTGTCCCATGTGGTTGACGAGATTGACAACTTGACGTGAGAACACTGAGCATGTAAAACATCTCGAAGATCCCTGTCTCGCAAAAGCCCGATAAAAAAGTATATAATTTGCAACTAGTTTTAGATCGAGGATTGAAAATATGTTGCATCGTGAAACAAAATAAATATTCCTGTGGCGTGAATAAGATGACTCAGATGATGTTGGGTGGAGCGCTCAACTATGATTGAGTAGTCTAGTGAAGCTGTTCGTGTTCAAAAGGCGATAAAGATTAGCAGCCGTCATGTGTAATTTACTTTACTAGTTATCTCTTGTAAGGTTATGCATGCATTTATATAAGACAGGGATAACACAGTTAAGTAGTACAGTAAATTACAAATGACGACTATAGTTATGTAATGAATGCTAAGCAATTTTCTATTATAGTACTAATTATTTTTCTGTCACGCCCACGGTGTTTTGGAGTAAATTTAATAAAATATAGGCTAATTGTGAGTATATTTAATCGGTTAATCGAAACTGATGTTATGTAATAACTTAATTTGAATACATTTTATTTTTTCAAGTATTAGGAGATTGTATATATTTTTTACAGAAGGATATTAATGATAGCCTTACAAAATTAAACCCATTTAACCAATGTAATTTTATTTAAAATAATAAAATTTACATATTTTCTATTGTATGTTGTTTTGAGTCAAAACAGGGGTTAGAGAGAAGAAGAAATTTATGTTTATTATTGTTGCTTAAACCACCGTTAGAGCAAAGGAGTTCATTATCTTACAAGTTAAATGTCTTTTCTTTGTGAGCGTTTTCTGAGATGAGCCTGTTTGCATACGGAATAGAACACTTTTTAAAACAATTGTGATCCTGAAGCTAATCCTCTATCGTAGACCTCTCTTATGCAAAAGCTCCCAATATATTTTTATCGTAACATTTTTAGAATTTAAAACTGTTTAGCCTGTGGTTTTGTAAAAATAATAAAAGGGGGAAATTATTTTGACCATCAACAACATTAAACTTTAACATTAAAATTTCACAGATTATAAAACACGTTATTTTATGCCTTAGACTATTTTAACCAACCTCAACCAAACAATCGATAGGATACAATAAATATAATATACGCAATTCACACACATATTATAGAGCATTTGAATTAAATAATTATTGGTATTTGACACAGCAATTTATACAAAGCCCACTTTTTGAGAAAGATACTCATGTTAGAGATTAGATATAGGGTTGATAGTAGAGCTTGAGTCAGAGGCGCAGATTTGACGTAGGGATTGACACACCCTGATTAGAATTATTCGGTCCACATCCGCAGATCCGGTCATCAATGATGTGATCATCGTGTCAATCCACCACCGATGGCCTTTGGTACTTAAAAGATAGACTATATCAAAACTTATTGAATCGGAAAATGTTTACAATCAGCAACATTGTGTGAGGTGTCACACGATGTTGCGGCTTAGGCGTTCACGGCCGGAGGGGATTTTAAGGAAATGAATATGCCTACGTGTTGCATGAGTTTAAGATCTACCTTTGTGTAACATTTCAAACCGGTCGGTTCAGTATTTTTTGGGGTTTGCTTGCCACAGCAAACAAACCCACATACAGAACATACAGAAACCACCTTTTCTTTATATTATTACAGATCATATTATAATACTATAATATTAGCACGTTAAGTGGTATCGATGTAAACAGTAAATCTGAGCTTTTAAAACCAATATCTATACAAACATAACTACTCCGAGCGTGCACAAACTATATCAATATAAACACAACTACAGCATTCATACCGTGTACAAAAGACACAACTATTTGGAGCGTGCAACTATTCGACGCTATCAAAACTAATACAATATAATCAAACATGAACACCACACTTGTGGTGCGCGAGCAAACACTAAGAGCATGTCGATATCGATGGAATTGAACCTGCATTACTGAGAGCTCGTAGTTCTAATACTTTCCAAGCAGAAAGTAAACATTTATACATTACCTTCGTAGCCGTTGCACCATCAAGTGAATTACTCTTCATACACTAAGCATAGACTAACCAAACTACACGTAGTTAACTCCTCGCCATTGTAAGAACTGATTTCGGTTTCTTGTACCTGTAATCTGCCGATATAGACGTAGTATCATAGCATATTGTGAATTTTACTGTTGCCAACCTATATGGTGTTTGTGTAGCAACGATAAAGCAAGCCAGTCTAAGGTACATTTAACATTTACAACGGCCGAGTGGAGGTAGAAACCTCTTCATTTTGTATATTAGCGTATAAAGTCTGTACTTTTATTGAATGCATTAAGTTGCTATGTTAAAATGCACAAATAATGTATAAATAATACTACCACTATTTTGGTGGGTTTTTAAACCCACCAAAATTTGGATTACGTGAAGGGGGTGTATTTAACCTCTTAATTAATATAAATAAATAAAGAAAATTGAAAAATTCATAAAATTAATTGTTGGCATCCTCATAACACTACGATAACTAAAAAGTATATATTTCTTAAATATTAAATATTAATTAATTGTTAAATATCAAAAACGCCAGGGATGACAGAAAAGGTTATAAACGCCTATACTGGAGTCACTATGATAATGTAAAACAGCTCTTCCAATATCTCATTGAATATCGAAATCAATTAAATTTAGTTAAATGATTATTCTATTACATTTTTATTCTAAAATGTTATGTTTTGTCTGAAAATAATATTTCAATTCCATAGTTTTTTTTTTAATTTTCACGCCTAAGTAGGTCTACTAAGGCGTGAAATATTAAATGATAAGAAATATTATTTAATATTAGTTTTAATTTTTACCAGAAATCTTTATGTAATATTTTCCAATATATTTAGATAATATCAGCATGTATAAACGATCATTTATCGATTATTATTATCATTTAACGATTATTTATCATTGACGCTTGTAGTGTGTCAAGTTTGTGTGTGCTATTGATAGTAAACAAGCGTTTCCATTCGGAAAACGTCATGTGACATGTATTGATCGTTTGTTAATAATTCACGATGAGCCCTGCCCAATAGATGACCACTTCTCTATTACTATTGTTGACCCATGGCCTTCAATTGTAGACAAACAAACTTTACTGTGTTGACTTCCAAGAAAGTAAAACTTATATGGGTCTCATCAGACAAAAGAAAACTGACTGAATTTCTACTAATACGTTTGTTTAGGGAAAATTTAAAATTCGGTCTAAACCTGGTTGGTCCATAAGATTTGATATATCACTCGTACATGAATAAACATTTTTATGTAAATTAGGTTATTCTGAATACTTTTGTTTAGCTAGTTAAATTTTTACTATGAGGCAACATTTTTATTAGATCAATGAATCATGTTAAAATGTAAAAATACCGTACACATTTTTGAGTTATTTATATTTTGCTCTAAAAGACGTGTTCTTAAAAATGCTGTTAATTTTACGTTAAATTAGTAGCTAATTATTGCATTTTACCTAGTTACAAATGTTTTCCATAATCCACCGCCGGGCGTGAGAGGCTCAGCAAAGCCGGTCTATTGTAATAAGCGGTGAGAAATTACCACCTAGCTTTGGTTAAAACCAAGATGGATTTACCTTAAACCTTTTGACGGGTAGTTATTTATTCTCTTTCGTAAAAAAAGTTTCACTTATTAATAAATAGTATAAATATCTACATTAAAATAGATTAATAAACGGAAATTAAGACAATTTTTATTATGTTTTCATATGCCAAGGCTCTTTCTCTCTGTCTAAATAACACACGTACGGTAATAACGATTTTTCAGTGGAAAGTCTTAAATCGTAAATTTTTAGAAACTGTCTACTTTATATTGAATTACACAATTTAAATTATTTTAACTAATCTACGAAATACCGTTCATTGGTGGATATATTATAAACTTAGGAACTTTACATAACTAAAATTTGTAATATGTATATTGTAATTTAGTTTTTTTTAGCAGACACTTTAACTAGCAGAAATTAACTAGCAATAATCTTCAAGTTGGTTATACTTTATATTATGAGTTTATTATATCCAACATGATAAATACATTTATCTCCAATAATATGTTTGAACGGTTTTAATGTTATGAATGCTACAAACCCTAATCCCATGTATTCATTAAATGAGCACTAGAATACATTACCATTTAAAATGGCAACCTACAAAGATACTATTCAAGCCCACTATGAATGAGAAATGAGTGTAAGATGATTGTGGCGCGATCTTGTAGTCTTCTTACTAACTAAGACAGCCATGCTCCTTAGACAGAACTGTTAGTTAATAGCCCAACAGTTAATGGCTTATCAAAGGGACCTGCAGTTTAATGTGGAGTCCGAACCACTGCCTCTGAGCTACGAAATTGTCTAATTATGAGGATTGTGTTTGCGGATTAACGTAATATTCAATAGTGCGGACGTTAATTCACATGAGGGAAAACTACGCCCACCGACCATCGCACACAACTATCCACAATTCGTTACTTCCAAGTAGCTGTATTACAGGACACGCCACGGTCCCACTCTAAAGAGTCTATATTTATATTTATTTAGTCTTTATACCCCTGCCCCCAAATATCACTTTCTAGTGATATTTGAGAGTGGGGTAATGTTAGGTTAAGTATAATGTTACGGGTATAAATGTTAGGAAAATAGCTGCATTGGTTGTATAGATACAGAGGCTAAGATAGGTACTCGGTATATAGGTCAATAGAGGTGGTGGGGTGAAGCGTGGCCTAGGTGGGTGGGTGGGGTGGGAGTGTGGCACACCTGTGGCACATTCCACGGATATCGTTTGTGAAACAGCCTCCAATAGATTTGTATTGTAAAAATCACATTATTAACAAATTATCACGAATTAAGAGGTTCAACTGTATAAAGGAAAACCTTAAAAATTATGCATTAAAATCAGTTGTGTCCATTCGATTGGTTATTGCTGAGAACCACAAGAAGTTGAAATTATGTTAGCTGCATTTGACGTTGAATTGTAATTAAAACAATACTTTGCCAGTTGGAAACGTTAATTGCAGGCATATTTGATTGGTGGTTCTCAAATATTAAAAAGCTTAAAATACTTATAAATATTCTTATAAAATTTTTGAAATAAGTTTGTTTTAAATTTGAATGTTTTTATCTGCCTTAGTTGTATTCATTAGTTTTACAATAAATGATGAACAAACCATGTTTTCACAGATTAACTGATTTAAAACTAAATGGTAAATTTGAAATGAGTGCATTAGCATACCTATCATAGTGATTCCTTTGAAAATAATTAAGGCGGTGCGAGCGGCGATAGGGACAACTAAAACCTACTAGGTGGGCGCTATTCTGTACGCATATATGCTTCTGTCGTACAAGCTTCCTGACTGACGTGCTTAAGATAACAATTCTGGTTTTTGTATATTGTTAAACATTTTTAGACTTTCAAAATGACATATTTTATATTATTATCGAATCAATAATAGTGCTTTGAAAAACGAAATATGTTTTTTTACTATACGCACTCTTTTAAATCTTCATTCAATAAACACAAAAAATGTTTTGCAATCTTGTATATAAAATGTACTATAAATATATATTGTTTAAATATGAAATACCTCATAAGAGTATGGATATTTTTTACGTAATTTTATTACAAACTCCCACCCAAAAGGTACTTATTTGTAACACTGGCAAAGGTAAAGAAAACATTCGCATTTACTGAGAAAGCAATAAATAAAAAATGTAGGCGTGATAAACACACGACGCAGCAATAAACTCGGCCTATTTCGGCTCCGTGTCGACGTAGGAGGTGTTTACGGCAGAGCCAGCCAGTCCGTGTGTAAGCCGGCTATTTCTTTAACCTCGGGAAGGTTTACAGAGCCACAATCTAAGCAGATGTTCAATACTACCAACAATCAATTCATCTGTAAATAGAAATAACACCTCTTAATTTTCAATAAACCAGAATGATATTTACATTTCAAATACTATCCTGGAAAACCCACACAAAGAAAAACATAGGTGTGGGGAATTTAAATTGATTAAACTATATTTTTTTAATCATCATAAACTAAAATAGGAGACTACTACTAAGAGACTAGCGAGAGTTGAAAGAGAAGATGAATAAATAAAGTGCATAGAGTGAGTGAGGTAATTATATTTTACTTTTAAAGTTTATTTGGCACATTTGAAATATTACAGTGTGACAAATGAATAAACAATCAGTGATCTAAATCAGTTCATCAGATCCAATAATCTGGATTAGTATTTAACAACCATTTAATATTAATTAATGGCTTCCTAGAATTCAAGGACATTCCCGCAAACAAAATTTACTATATAACCAATAAATTTAAATAATACAATTTTTCGAATAATGAAATGAACCTATATTATTTAAGTTCATCACTAAAAATACTTAGTTCATCACTATAATATTATTTAGTGTCCACTAAAAATATCGTTATCTGAAATACCACGGAATGATATAGTTAATAATTAAACGTGGATACTGTTATTTACAAGCGTTCTATCTCACTATTTTAAGCTACAAAGGAGTGACTAATTCCAAAACAACAAATGAACCATTGTCAGCCGGTGCCAAAGATTGCACTTCAGCTGTTTCCCCACGCTGTGGTCTCCCGCCAAATGTCATCTGTTCCGTCACTTACCAGCTGATTACAGCTCAGCTGTCACACGAGCGATAACAGCAGCTTCGTTAACATATGACACCCGCCGCCACCTTTCACACTGAGTTTAATTATGTTGGAAAGATTTATAACCTCTTACACGTAAATGAATATTATATTCAAGGATTTGAATACCTGAATTTTTGTATTCACATCAAATTACTGCCAGTATCGTAACTGAATTTTATGATTTATTCCCACCACATGGCTAAGACATGGTTAGATAGTTTAACTTTTCGTCAGATTTCGCTATTATTATTGGGAATATTGAGCTCATTGCTTTAGAAAAGTATTCATAGCTCAAAAATATTTTTCATCGGGGTAACCTCGACTTCTGAGTTTATAATAGTAACAATTGTGAAATGAAATAGTAGAGAATCACTCTTGCTTTGGCCACAGAAGATAATAAACAATAATTTTGTTCTATTTTGTAATGAATCATATATGAGGATATTTTCATCACTCTTTCTGCACATTATCCAAATTACCTTCCTTTCAGCGACAGTGATGGAGGATGCGTGTATTAGCGGGTAGTGCTAGAGCCGGGGGGGGGGGGGTTATGGGTCAATACTCTAGGGGGGGCATACCACCTGTAGAGCATTATCCTGCACAATGCTAATGATTTTTGCACCAGTTGCACACAAGTCGTCTGGTGCCTCAATACAATTTGGAACAAAACAAAACAAATTGGTTCTGTGACGACATGAAGAGTTGAGTTATTTCCAGACGTAAAAATTTGTGATGAAAATTTACATTTTTAAATGCTCCCTATATTACTTCTAAAAGTTGTGGTTTATTAAATCAGTTAGTTATAAAAAAAATATGTTTTCAGAGTTGTTTCAACTGTAATTGTAGTTTATATTACAGACTTTTTCAACGTTATTCAATCTGTTGTCACTTTTTACCAGATTACGATATTCACATTTGATAACATGTCATAAATACATTGTCCCCAGAATAAACGTCTTACGTTTAAGAAATTTTTCTGATTCATTTACATCACATATATTTTTGGATATATGTGATCAAAAATAAATAAAATACCTGTAATAAAAATACATTTTATTACAGTTTGTTAAAGAAATTTTAAGTTACACCATATCATTCGCCATTTTTGTACTTTTTCGTCCAGTATATATACATTCGTGATAAACATATTCATTATCTCCCATTTATTTTATCGTTGTCTGTGACGTATTGGTCGAAACACTATGAATGAAGAGTGCATTAAGTAACATTTGTGGTAGGTCTAGAGTGGACAACAGTAGAGTATAACGATCGTCTAATCGTTTTCGAGGTGGTCTTGTTATCATTAACGATGATCCAAGTACAGGAAGGCCAAAATATCAATAGTTGAGTTGTGTAATATTGCGCACACAAGTACACTTCAAACAATTAAAAATAGGTTTTTATTCATTATATTTTAATAATATCATTACCTCTTTAAATCAAGAAGTTACGATTAAATATAAAAAAGTTTCCAATAAAAATTTAATATATTTTTAACTAGCACTACGAATACAATAGCTCACAACACTAAATGTCGGTCGTTAACAGCAAATGACGACATGATTGGTACAATTCATATTAACGGCCACTATATCCGTACGTAACATTGCGTTACACCGTAATATTACATAGCTACGGCTACAACAAGGTGTGTAAATGTTTGACAACCGTGCCCAGGGTGTGAGCATGTTTAGGCGTGGTAAATGAACATTTCTAAAAATTTGTGTCAGTGTAATTTGTGTAAAAGTATGATTAGCCGACAAGAATCAACACGCTCAGCTGATACTATTAAAATATATATTAAATAGATTACTCAGTTTAAGAACAATTAATTAGTCCAGTTTTACTACATCCCTTAGTTACACCATTTTCAAATTGAAACCTTCCGGTCGAGACTACCAATATGGCGTAAATTTGTTTGCAAATCGATCGCATTAAATTTCCTTGCCAGCGAAGCGCTAGTTTCACCAGTTTCACCCACTTAACTACATTGAAGAGGCTGGTGAATCAAGTGGGAGGGGGTTATATTTGAACGCCTGTTTTCCTGATTTATAATTAACCTTGAGTTGGAAGGTTTAAAAACGGTAAGCCCATTTGGAACCAAACACAGTATCCCCGGTACCTTATAGACGGGTAACCTTTGATAAATCAATTATCTTCACTATCCATTAATGCTACATTTTAGTAATGTTTCTCATACTATGGTTTAACATTCAACATCCACTTTTGTGTTAAGATTGAACAACAGCTTTTCTATGAGCAACCAATTTCTATGCTATACAGTAGTTAAAGAAATTGTGTATTGTTTTTGTTTTATTGGATTTATCTAGCAAAATTTGTGGATTTAATTTGTAGATGACATTACTTCGATATGATTTTAGTAGAGCATAACAGATCGTACCAAGGCCAAATTCTCTTGTAAGCCCCGTATATCGTTGGCTTTACTGACGTAAAGATACGTGAGCTTGCCTAGGAGTCCAGCTACGTGACTTGCATGTGACCACTGCACTATACGTGACATACATGTGACCAGTACGTGACTCTGTGGCGCGGATTTGCAACGCTAAAACGAAAAACTAACCTTAGTGACGATATGTATTCATACTTCATACTACCGTATTCATTTTTTTAAAGGTTAACCTTCAATTTTATATTGAATTATTATCTCTTAAACTTTTGAAATGCCTCTTTTTTCACAATTCGTATATGTTTCAGTTTCTATGTTAATTTAAAATTAATTATAATAACTAATATTTTAATCAATGCCCTATCTAAAATGTACAATTATGTGAAATTTTTATAATAATATAGCTATTTTTAGATACTTATGTATTTTATTTTTTATATATTTTAATTTATTTATAAAATAAATATTATTTATTACATTTATTGAATGAATCTAACTAAATACATATTAAATGCACTTTCTTTATTTTCATTTCAATTTTCAAACTTTTCCATTTCCACTTCCATATAACTTAAACTTCCATTCACCAAGATAATAATAATATTGTAATGTACTACCTAAACTTTTATATTTACAAATAAATATTATTAAGACAGTAAAATAAAATACCGAAAGTAGTATAGGCACATATTAGATTTTCATATGTATAAATTAGATCACCTAATTCAGTCATTAAATTATTTTTCTGAGTGTTATTCACAAGCGAATAAACTTTGCTTGCCTAGATAGAAATTAAAACACACCTTATGCCTTATGGCTGATATTTCTTAACAAATAGCTTAGGAATAGGGAAAACAAAGAATCTGTAAGTAATATTAATTTAAATCCGAAACAAAATTCTCTTAGTATGCTAACTCGTAGTAAGGCTCGTAAGACGTATAAGGTTGTCTATAAGTATAAAAACCTATTAGGCACACTTCACGTCGGTTTCGGGTTTTTTCCACACGTATAAGGTTATCTTTAAGTATAAATAGGCAAAAAAAACTATAAAAAACTCTAAAAAACTAATAGGCACACTTCGTCTGGGTCACTTTCGGGGTTTTTGGCACGGCCATTTTGTTTCCGGTTCTGGGGGACACGCCCACTCCTATTCAGTTGTCTATGAGTCCTTGTGACGAGTGTGCGTGTTTTTGTTGTTGTGTACTTAACTGTTATAGTTAATAATGTTGCTTGTAAGTGTTTTTACTGGTTTAATTTTTTTAGTTCTCAGCTTTACACCGTCTTAATCCTGATTATGTTCTAATCGTTTTATGTTTTAGGTATTAGCTCGCCTGAGGTGATCAGATTGCAGATCCCAAAGTTTTTTTTTACTTAAAATCATAATGTAAAATGTCCGTAATAAAATCTAAATAACACCTTATGGCTGGTATCAATAAAATAAATTATACCTTTTGGACCAATTCAAAATTTTGAAATGTAAAACTCCGGTAAGAAATGACTCATTTGGAAGTGTTTGTAAAATTAACCAAAATACAAAGACTAACAACCCAGTTTCAACCCAATGCTGGTACTTTAAAATATACATGTAATTACAGGTATTTAGTCAGACCTTGAACGAATAAGGGTTAAAATGACTGAAATTATTTGAAAAGTAAGAACAAATCTGTTCAAATTTGGATGTATATAATAGCACTTTGGCTTCAGTAATTTATATAATTCACCTTCACTTACAGTTTATAAAAAACAGATCAATAAACTTTTGCACACTGTTGGAATGGAGGAGGTCGAGGCTCTTATCAGACCCAACCACACTAAGCACACCCATTGGCCCTAACCTTCTCCACCTCGAAACTTATAGTATTTTATGTAGTAAAAATACCTTTTGAATTTATGGTTTGGAATAATGGTTGTTGCCATCGAAAGATGGAGGTGGGGTCGAACTATAATACGCACACACTTGCACCATATTACAATAAAGTAGTACACACGATAATAAAAAAATAGTATATAAAAAGTGTAGTTAATATCATTTTATAAGACTAAAGTCAATTCCAAAGACATATTATTGAAATTATTACCTTAGTTAACTGTTTTATTTTTATTTTTTTACCTGAATTCGCCACTATAATTTGATAACAACTGCGGTTTACACACAGGCATCTGCCCATGTAGAACGTTCCTGCTAAATTGTGGCAAAAATGAGAATTTTATTCGTAGATCTTATTACTATTATCATTGTACTGTATTATCATGTTGCTGTATGTTTGATTGTGCGAAAAAACCATTATTTTGTTTCATTGAGTAAAAGTGCGTGTATTTGTCCGGTATCTTATTATAGATATAAAAATCTCAATTTTGTTAATAATAGCTATCTTAGTTTAAAATATATCTAGTGAATTAGTGAGGCTTAGGTTTATATTTTCTATATGTTATATGAGTTTTTTTTTCAAAGACAATCACAACTTTTTGGATCTCTAAAGCTGCAGCATTATAAAAAAATACCCCCGTCGCAGCAGACCTGCGTACTCAGCGAATTTCCAAATCAATAATATAATAATAATATATGACAAGTTTTTTTAAAAATCTGCCCATAAACATGAGAATTATTAGCCTACTCTCCATAAGATTAACATGGAAAAGAGTGTGCAGATTTGCTGCTGTGAGGAACACTGAAAGTAGTCATTTCTACCATAAATAATTTTTATTTAAATTTTAACCAACTTTCATCAAAACATCTGTTCATATAGGGGTTTGCCTATCCCTTATGATTAATATGGGAAAAGAGTATGCAGTTTGCTGCCATGATAAGACACATAAACTAATTTTAGCAAAATGATGGATCTCAACCACATGAAGCTAAATATCAAGTTTACCGAAATATTTAATTAATAAGTAAAAATTAATTTTTTTATCCTCCATAAGATTAGCATTGGAGCCCAAAAATACAACGCACTGTGTTAGATTTTTTTATATCTCAGTAACCGTTGAGATAGAGAAAAACTTTAAGGAACTAATTGTGTAGTTTAAAGTTGATTCCAATAAATAAAAAAATTAGAAATTTTTAATTACATGTGAACGCAAATATTTTGGGGTACAAAACCCCCCCAAATACCCGTTCATTGACCGATATGTCTGTTACGACTCGTAGCATTTGTAGGAATACATGTCTCTACCAAATTTGGTCTTGATCGGACCATTTTTACGAGAGTTATCGTGTTCACAGATACACACAAAATTTTTAAACATATATATATATATATTATATAATTTATATATATATATATTTTAACGACTATTGTTTTTGGTCTCTAGGAACCTAAAGAAGAAAAAATAACATGGTCCCGGGCTTAAGTCTTACCATGAGACCTACGGTAATAGCTTCTTCCCTATGGGAAATTCGCTAAAACAGGATGCAATGATGAATCTTAAGTTTGACAGATAGAAACGTATTTTCAACTGAGAGGTCCCGATCCCCAAACAACAAACATAATAACCTAATAGCTGCGGTCGGCTCAAGAGCGACCTCAAAGGGAGATCCTCGTCGCGTCGGGTAGGTTCTGTTTGTCTACCGGACCTACAGTAGAGGCACACTAGTATCCCACTAGTAGGTATTCCTTTCATCACTGCCGCTGCAGAAGCTCATTAAAAATAAAAATTGCGAGAAAATTAACTGTTTAAACTGAATAATATTTTTAACCAAAAATAACAAAATTTAACTTTTAATCTAGGCTTCCTTTGAAATTTAGTTTTTAAAGGGGTTTGATGATCTTAACCTGTTTTTTACAAAATAGTTAGTTCATTTTATCCACATGACAAATATATTAATTTCCAGTTGATTTGTTACTATTTAAAGTAACTTGTCAGAATGTTTTCGTTAATGTTTATTTCTATTAGTTCTTACTGTAATGATGAGGTATTGAAACAAATATTAATTATACACCACTTTTCCTTTATATTATTTAAACTATTATTATTGTTGCATGCATTTTCCTATGACGCTAAGTATAACTAAGTTTCACGACTTTTCGGGATTTGAAATCTGGTTCCATCCTCAGGTGAGCTAATCTAGAACATAACAAGATTGGTACGAAATCCGGACTAAAACGCTTAAAAAATGTTTCAAACAGTCAGAAAAACCAACAAAAATACCAAACAGCCAAGTTCACACACCAAACAAACAAAAGAAAACAGTTCAGAGAGATGCGGTCGTGTACTGTTTGTACTCTTTTTGTGTGTGTGTGAGACCTTTGTTTCTTTGGGATTTTTTAGATTTATCTTACTGTTTTGAATTATTTTATTTTCATCACTATACCGACACATTACGGTTGATGTGTCTTTCTTACTATGTATTGTTATACTGCAGGTTCACCTTTTTTTAGCTTAGTATTACTTTCATCATTCGTCGTAATTTTCTTTAAATTTTAAAAAGCTGTTATATAACATCATTAAACAGTACCTTGTTAGTAATACGGTGCAACGGGAATGACCGGAAGGCAGCTCAGAAACAGTTGGGATTCAGCGCGCCAAGCGTCTATAGCCGAGAAGCTCGGGAATGTTCAAGAGGCCATGCTATAACAATCAACAATGCTACCAAATACTCGGTTGTTCAGGGGTTGCTAGAAGGCGCCGAACATACAAATACCCGGTACTTTGGCATCACAATTCAGTTGAATACAGTACGTGTTAAGGCTCCGGTCTACCCTTGCCGCGCGACCGAAATGCAAGGGTTTACAAAAAGCCGTTTTTCTCTTTTAATACTGAGGGTAGAATCAAAGTTAATAC
This sequence comes from Nephotettix cincticeps, assembly GCA_023375725.1. Classification (NCBI taxonomy): domain Eukaryota; kingdom Metazoa; phylum Arthropoda; class Insecta; order Hemiptera; family Cicadellidae; genus Nephotettix; species Nephotettix cincticeps. The sequence continues at coordinate 35,286,437 of CM041785.1, forward strand.
TGTATGTCATATGAAAGAGAAAGAAATGTTGTAGTCTGGAAGGTGCATTTCATTTTGATATTATTGACACAACACTTAGAAGAAAAAAAAGACGAATGCGGTGGAGTTCAGGCGGGGCGTTTCCACTCACTGCCAAAAGGCAGCGCCACTTCCTTACTGAAATGCACCTTCCAGACTACAAAATTTCTTTCTCTTTTATATGACATACAGTATTAACTTTGATTCTACCCTCAGTATTAAAAGAGAAAAACGGCTTTTTGTAAACCTTTGCATTTCGGTCGCGCGGCAAGGGTAGACCGGAGCCTTAAGTGATAGATCAGTGCAGTGACAGCAAGATAAGTTAAAAGTGACAGTTTGTTAGTGATTTGTTAACTATGTCAGTTGAAGTGAAAGTGTTAAGTAGTGAATACTGGGCATATTAGATTAATTAGTTGAAAGTAATACACTTTGTACATTAGGTTAATTTAGAAATTAGATAGGTTGCTTAAGTTTATGCATTTTACTACAGTTTAGGCGACTATTTTTGTAATTTGGTTAAGTAATAGTAATTGACTTGAAATCGCTGTTGTTTTATCTTTAAATCCGTAGGTCCGTAACATTGCCAAACGAAATGCCCTGCTGAAACTTTGAGCTTTGTTTTTGTTATAAAAGTATTGCTTGAGTATAAAACGAAAGAAATTTAATAGATTTATTTTTCTATTATACACTTTTTACAAACAAACACACTTATGATACACAATCAAACATAAACTACATCCATCCATAAAACATATTTATATTTCAGTATTATGGGTCTAAGATTCCAAGACTGACATTTGATAATGATATTTATTCCTCCAAGGCATAGTCTATTTGGAGGCTTTGTTCAAATGTAATAATGTAACAATTAAAACGGTATGAGGTATGTTAACCTTGATAATACTTAGATGATCAGTTTAGGAGGCATAATAATGTATAAAGTAATAATTTATATTTTTAACATGATAGTATTTGCTAAGACTTTAAGATATTTCACATATGGTGTATATAATCTAAACAAAAATAAATAACAATACACAAAATTAACCCATTATTTTCCAACATGCATATAAAAAACGTATATACAATAACTCAGATAAGTAAAACAGTATCTCGACCGACATTATATGAAACATTTTAAAACCTCCGATGATTTAAAGTGTGAATCACTTACACTAACTATGCTTTCAAATAATGTTCCAAGATATTGTACGTGAGTCAAAGCGTCGGCTGCATTCAGCACCGGTATTTCTTCTTCTTCTGCAGGTGATCCAGTGTTCAGTGGTTTCGTCACCCAATTAATTTTTTTTCAGTTTCGTCACTTAAAAAAAAACAATTTGTTTTGTCACAATTTTTGGAAAAACCCCCAAACCTTTATTCATATCTAATCTACTGCCTGATACTATACAACATCATCTTTATAAAAAATAAACCAAAATTTTTTCAAGTTTCGTCTCAGTGAAGGCGAGCAGAGTCAACAGTCTGTCGAGGGGAACACTTGGCAAAACTAATTCAAAATTTTCACCGAATATCATTTACAAATTGTCCTTTTTTAAATGTTACTTTACTAAAAAATTCGAAACATCTAAAATAAGCTTCAAATCTACGGCGTTTTAGCATTAGCGTTAAAATACAAAAGTGCTATGGACCAAAAGAAATATTAGAATTAGAGATTTGGAATTAAAGAAGTTATCCAAGCTCCACCACTCCTTAGTGGAAGTATATTTTGGGAAATCTTTTTAATATTTTAAAATGATCACTCTTTGTTGCCAACCTCAAAAATTATTTTGAACCATATTTTGCAAATCTAAGCTCTTTTTTAAAACAATAAAAGATAAAAGCAATACAATAGGGTTGACGAGTATCCGTCGCCAGGAATAGCCTGGATTTACATGGAGCTGCTGTCAATTCCGTGGCAGAGCTTCGACAGGCGTCGGTATCGAGCAAAATCTTTCCACCCTCGCGTGTTTCTATTACTTTTACAAATATGACAATCCATACAAAATCCCATTTTATCGTCTAGTTTTAAGACAAATGATTTGGACTATCAAATTATATTAAATCAAGATACTTAATAAGGATAACGGTTACTTTCCCTCATAAAAGAATGAAATACTCCAACATATCCTGTATTATAACACATACAATTCTGATTTTTAAATACGAAGGAAACTTGTGATTCCGGACTTGCGACTGCCATTCAATTTTATTGAACGCGCTAGTGACATTTTTGTAACATAAAAGTTGATATCCCAGCAGTATTATTGTTTTCATACTATATGCATCTCCGAATAAAGACAGGTATTATAAATATGGTTCAACTTTTCAACCCAAACTAGTATTTTTCGTTTGTTCAAAAACGAAAGGAACAGTCTGTAACTACTCTTATAACTGCTTAGATATCACATAGACGCTTTATGAAGATATTTGGGACAGGTGATTACTAAATGTAAGCATCCATACGAATAAAAATGTATAGTTTTGACTGTACTTTGCTTGGAATTATTTATATTTGTGGTTAATTCTATGCTTTATAGCCTCGAAAAGCCTAAATGAATATTGGCTCTAGTCTTACCTCAATTAATTATAGTCTATCTGTCTATCTGTTTGTCTTTTTGATACGCTAAACAAGGTGCTTGTGTTTGTAGTCTCTGTGAGAGAGCACCCATGGTTATGAAACTTATACTCCTTATTCTACCTTATACCTTATAACTTATACCTTACCAACCAACGAATTATGAAAATAAAAAATTATCAATCGAAAGCCAAGTTTTAAGCTATATTAGACATGTGTTTTCATTTTACAAAATGTGATTTATATACGTGATTTAATAGAAAGATAAAGAAACTGCTATCGAAATTAATTCAACACTGATTAGTTTTTTTGTGATCGGTAATTTTAAAATTATACAATATGAAAATGTTACCTAGGCGTATGTGGAATTTTAAAAATGATACAAATTTAATATAATTTGTTGAAAATTATGTAAACTTAAACTAATTAACTACGCTGAAGATATGTTTTTTCTTTAATATTTCACGTTATAATTTTGTCATGATAATAATTATCTTTTCCTCAACACAGAATCCTACAACTCGTACAACAGATGGACATAATGCTAGTTACATAATAAATGCAAAGGAACTTTGTAAACCTTTAATGGAACCTTTATTTAATCAATTAATCCTAAATAAGATACATTGCTTCTTCCTTATAGGCCAGTAAAAGCTACGACAACACAGTGACATTTTTCATAATAATAATAATTTTATTACTACAATATTATTCAATTTTATAAATTTTAGTTGATTGAAAACAGTAATGCAGAAAACGTTGAATGCATTTTTATGTGTCGAAATTGAAATAAATTTAATGACAAATACAATATCTGTGATGTGTGGTCACGTGGTCAGGTGTCGGGCTACAGATGTTCAGTGTCCAGAGCCAGTGTTGTCGCAGCGGTAAACACAGGTCCCCTTGTTGCAACAGGCGAGCGAAACACCTCTTTATAGGTTCACTCGGCAGTTAGACTCGCTTTACTTGCCACTATTTTAATCATTGTGGCTTATGTTCCGAATCATGTCAACATTATGAATTATGAATGGTAGTTTTATGGCCAGTATCAATTAAGCTTTGTTACCCGAGGGAACGTGTTTGAAGAGAGAATACAGCAGTCATCTGATTACTAATTAAACTACACTAACATTTTCTCGTATTATTTACTCTTCGATTTCAATATTGCATGTCAATTCTAATTGAAGTAGTTTTGAGCTGAAATATGAGCAAAGTCATTAGAAGATTTTGTAACAGTTCAACACCAGGCCAAGCCACCTTTATCATTAGGCTAAACTAACGATCCTGACTGATGAATAAACTGGTCTTTTTCAGTAACAAACATATGACATAAAATAGAAACCATACACACTCTTCATTCATAGTCAACTTAAAATATGAATTCTCAGGAATAAAAATGTGACTCCAATATCTACTACATTTTAAGGCCATACATTATTAGTTTAGATTTTTAAAACCCAATATTACTTAAAATGTAAAACATTTTATAAAATTCTATAAGAATTTTCTATTTTTAATACGCAGAATTACGCTTCATTGTGTTTCAAAAGAAAAGGAAAATCATTGGTATCTAAATGTCTATAATTGTCTTAACCTTAAATGTCTTAACATTATATAATTGTTATTTGTAAATAGTTCATGAATAACTATTTCATATTTGTTATTTTAAAATAACAAAAAAATACCGGATTCGTTCAATAAAGCTAGATATAATGTCCCTTCTGGGAATACAGCTGGGGAAATTTATATCCCCGAAGCTTTGTTCATAATTAATTAATAACTATGCTGATGTTTTATCGTGCTAACTGTAAATCTATACTGTGCACGTATGTGCGTGTGTGTGTCCGGCTGCATTTAAATATTTTTTAACCACATCATGTTATAATGGGTAATGAATGGCAAATTTAAATACTCTTTTTCTTCGTCTATCAAACTGATTTTTTTATTTTTTGTTATATTGTTTTACTGAGTAGCTTGAAAACAGATTTTCAAGATTCCTTCAACTCGTTTACAGTTTGTTTAGAACTACATTCCAATAGCATTTTATATTTCCTACTACTTGTATATGCTCTTTGAATAAGGTTCTTTTGGTTTGATATTAGCACCTTAAATCTTAAAAGTTTCCTTATGTATATATTACATAGTCCGGGACTCTCTTCAATGACCACAAACTGTTAGAAAAGATAAACACTGGTAGTCATTTATTTACACATATACATACATTCACGTGTAAAGTTTGTTATTTTGTCTATTTCTACGCCTTTTGGTATTTTTAAACGTTATAATGGGGAACGGTCCGAACCCCGGTTTCGTTATTCCTTAACGTCGACCTGGTGTTAGGAAGCATCCTTAGACCAATGACGAAATAGCACCTTGAGTCCAGGACCGACACTTGCTCAGTCGGCAACCTTCAGTTTCGAAGGTGGGCCTATAACCACTCAGCCACCCGCCCAAAAAATATTGTATTATTGTAACAATTAAAAGAATTAAATGTTACAATAATGCAACTTATGACGGTTTAGGTTTATTTGATTTATCTATAAGTATCACATCTCACGGATGATGCACCACAGTGTTTAACTGTGCACTAAATGTATATAAATTCTTGTTTGACGAGCCTTGGCATATTCGCCAGTGGCACCACAGTGAACCTAATCTAGACACCATTTGAAAATGCGTGAATTACGGCAGGATATGTAACTTGAGCCATAACTTTTATAATCTCCGTGATTCAGAGGTGACCAAAATAAAAGATGTTTTTTACATTTAGCTATATTGTAGTAATGGGTATTTCATACTCGTGTCAGACCCTGTTTAGTATTAGGTAAAAAGTAGATAACTACTATTAAAATGGAAATGTTTATACAATAACTTTGACAATCCTTAAGGATAACAAACTTATTTTGCAATAGCGTCTCTCCGCAAGCGCCTGAGAAACAACAAACGCAACATGAACACTGCATGCATATTGCTAAACTAATCTCTGAGGCACGGCGCTTGGCGTTGACGAAATTTAGGTATTCTCGGTAATGTAACTTACCATTAAGTTTAGTACAAGTTTCATTTAGTAAAATTCATATTTTCACTTGTTTCAATAAATAATAATTTGTTGATATCATCGAGTTAGCTATTGTGGAATTAAATCATTTTTAAAAGATATAGCAGAAAGTTAATGATTGTTTTGCAATAAAACCTCTTTAACTTGATTTAGGGACCGGAAGTGTTAATTGTTCCAATAATATGAATTATCAGACATATATTGTGCTTCTCACTAAATTTAGGACCAAGAACTGAAGAGTAATGTGGTTAAAACAGATCATATGGGTTACATAAAATAGAGAAAATGCTTTGCTAAGTAGGAGCAGGCCTGTCTTCGTACGTCCAATGATCAATTGGTGTTTACTTCGAATTTGTAGATTTATTTATTTTCCAGGACCACGTACTACTATTGGATTATGGGAGTTTTTATTGAAGTTATACCGTAAATGAAAATCAACACTACTACCACTACTACACTATCCAAATTTACGTTTTATTAATCAATTTACTCACAATTTCCTTACGAGTACCTCTTTCGCAGATTAAACCCGTTATTTTACCCAATATAGTTTCGCGAAGTACAATCTGGGCAACTACGCGATAGACCCGCGTTCAGCCAGGAATGACGTCAGCTTTGGTCTATATCCCTTCTACGTGACCCGCATGGCGACAGCTGATCGCGCGTCAGGCGTCCAATTTAATAAACCATTACTTTCTATAACAAATGCATAGAAATCTGTCAGGCCTACTGATTTATCACTAAAGTATAAATCAAGAAGTATGAATCTAGAAAAATTATAAATGGCCATGAAGAATCTGGGCATTTATCATTTAGGCTGTAGCTGGGAAAGTAGAAAATTAATTAGCTATGAACTAATTGATTTCCTAAAATAATCTAAACTAAATAAACTTTTCGCTTACTTATTATTATTATTATTACTTTAAAGCAAGAAGGATTCAGGCATACTTAATGAATAAAAAAGAATAAATCAATTTAGAAATAAATATTTTTCTTTAAACTAGTTTCGTTAAAAAATGCTTCCTTGGTAAAAACCAAATAATATATCGCAGGATTTATATTTTAACGTTATCTGAAATACGTAAATTAACAACGAAACAACAACCAGAAAGCCCGGGCTCTGTGAACAGCCAAGGTAATGTAAATGCAAGTATTTTATGAGCCATTGCCATCACGGATTTAGCTTTATGTCTTGTTCGAATATTGGAAGTGCATAAATAATTTAGGATGTTGCCTTGACTTTGTATTATTTTCTGTTATTTATGAATCTATTATGATATATTTACAGAGTTTAAACAGTTAACTAGTTTAAGTCCAAGTATAATGTTGAAGTAAAAATACTTTACTATTACAATTACACTCTCAGAAGTACCAGCAGATCTTGATTTACTGATGGTGAAATAAATAATTACATATTATTTTGGATAAAATTATCTATTTTAAAGAATAATATATCTTACTTCAACAATACTTACTTACTTATCTTACTTTAAATAATTTATATACTTAAAATAAGCCGGCTTTTTACTAATATTTGGATTATGAAACGTTACATACTTATTTACACTTTATCCTAAGCAAAGTGTATGGTATACAACTTGTAAAATATGACGTTGTTGGACAACTTGTAACTAGATTACGGAACAGTAAGTCATTTCTAACTTAAGTAATCATTTACTCGGCAAATTAAACTTATTTCTTCATAAAGGATATAATTTCCCGGAAAATACCAGCGCTGACGGTAAAAAGAAGCTATAAAACAAACGTTTACTTCTCCAACCCATTACTATAATTACTCTTTTGTTCTCAATGACTGATGCAGCTCCGTTTGTGCTTAAGTTCGTTTAATCGGTAACTGGCAAGAACGAATCCATTCCGTTCGGTTAAAAACTTTTTAAACCTCTCATTGCATCATTGTAAGATTTGTAATACGCGTATTAGAATGTTAAAATATAAATCTTTACAGACCATCGAATTTTTATACTATGAATGTTTTAGCTCAAAATATGTATCTTCATTTTTTAATTCTATAAAAATGACCTAATCAGGATCTGTGTCAAAATCAACTTACTTTTAATACAAACATGTGTATTTAGATTTAATACATAACCAAAGAATTTGTAAAACATAATTAGCAAAAAATAGTGAATACAAGTTCCGATTGTTTTCATAAAGACAAACTGTATGCTGGATTCAATCCCCGAGTAAGCAAACTTAGGGAAGTAGCGTGGAAAACCCGCTACGTCACACCGAGTAATGACGTCATTGAGTCAGCCCGACTATGATATAATTGGTACAAACATGTAGCCCGCCCCTTTACTCCCAGCTGAGTCGAATATATGTGCAAATTTACAAAATGTATGAAATGCATACATTTTGCAATTTGTTTTTCAAATAACAGTACTTGACATACCCTATAATTAGTGAATTTCACCTGTTTTACCACCACTCGAATGTTATTAAAACTTTATGTAGAAAATGAAATTTTAGAATAGAATCTTTAGTTATAAATACCATATGAAATGTAACCAAGCTAAGTAACCCTGATTTATAAGTTTCTAAAAATATTTTAATCCCATTACGATATCATAACGGAGAAGAGTATGTCAGTATAAATTGCAAACCAAGAAGAAAAAAAAGTTTCTCTGTAATGATATTTAATGTTAAATATTGTTCAATTGACTTATAATGTTCTACGTTATTTTAAATCTTAAAATACCTGATCAATACTTCAAATCTCAGCAATTTCACCAAACACATCCTCACCTGAAAAAATAAAGAAATGTATCAACCGTATTTACAAACTGTTTATAATAATAAACATCAATTGTACACCAAACAAACATTTCTGCTTAGTTAGTTTCCAATTGAATGACAGGTCTGGTGTTAACTAGAGGGGTTTCCTGCCAAATGCCATTTGTTCCGTCATTCAAACAGCTGTTTAATAACTGTCACGTATTATTACTACTGGAACACTTTTAATTAAGTATATTTTTCATTTTTTTAGCGAATCAACAATTATTAACAAAGGGTTAAAATGAAACAATGAGTGACAAAGAGGACTAATCCCATGATGTACACAAAATCCTTCCTCCACCTAAACATACAAGTAGCATAAGCTACAAGTTACCGACTATTAACTTCCCTGAATCACTATAATTTTCCAGGTTGGCTAACATAAAATCAAAGCAATTAATGAAAACTATCGGCTGAATTGAATAACATACTATTAAGAATGAATTATCAGATGCTTCTGTTAGATGCTATTATTTATGATGGTTACAGGATGTTTCCGGGTGTTTCCCATCTTATTCCTATGATATTACTTTTTTACCCTTGGGACTAAAAACTACGTGCTTTTTCTCCCTTTGGAATGAAATTGTTACTTTAGTACTTTATTACAGAGGGTAAAGTTCGGCTTAATATAGTAGGTGTAGGAAAATTACTTTTTTATTTTAGGAAAAAATAAATTTTATTTTACACACTTACTCTTACGTATAACACACACCTACATTATATATACACACTTTTGTCTGTACTAATACTACCACATTTAGTGCTAATGTTCTGAAGATAATCTTTCAGTCTTTAAACTCCATGAAAAACACTTATTTGTTGAGATATGAATTACTAGAAGTAGTTTCGCCTGGACTATCGAGTTAAACCAAGCAGAGACAAGGGTTCAAATTAATGAGGGGGGGAATATCAGCAATCCGGTGTCCAAACAAAATGAAACGTTCTAGGAAAATTGTGTGTATAGTTGCCAAGAGAAAAGACACATGGCTCTACTTCCTTAACTCTGTCAAAACAATAGTAGATTTTGTCTATTTTTTCGTATCAAACGTTTGACAATGTAATCTGCGATTGAAACTCCTCCAGGAAAAAAAATTGAATTTTCTTCATAGTTGGGGAAAGTTTTAGATAACACCACGAATTAACGTACTCTATTAAATGTAATATATTATATCTATTGGGCTACAGCATATAAATCACAACAGCAATCCGTCCTTCAGGAATGTTAGGTAACTGGGTTGTTTGGAACTTTTGTGATTTACCGATGAAAGCAACTCATGTGTTTACATTAAGAGTTTTTAATCAAGAGAATAACCCATTGACTGCATTCCCCCTGTGACTGCCAATGTATCAAACGGTGGCCTGTGTTTGGACGGTTGCTTTGCCGGCTGTCACATAACGAACCTCGCAGTTTGTTCGCGATTGAAGTTGTTTATTTTACGACAGTTGGCTCGAATGAATGATTCTATTTAATTTCAAAATGCCAACACAGTTTTGTACAGCCCCTTCAATTTGGGAGTCTATCAATTTTTATTTGAGCCCCTTCGCAATCAGAGAGCTATGTTTGCAATCGTCTATTCGGTCCTCTCTGTAATACCATCTTCACCAGTCCACTATGGCGGGTTTACTAAAAATATATTAATTCATTAAAAATGGATAGACTTTCATGACGAGATATATTTATCTTATAAAAAATACGTTTAAATATGAAATATAAAAGTTTTCATTGTTTTTATTAATATATTTATTCGCCGAAATGTTCGTTAGCTTTCATTCAAAAATCTTATTATACATAAAACATTCATCAGTACATATAAAACATAACATTTTAATTTTAAATTTCAAGGAAAAGAATTTTTAGTGCATTTAAGTAAAAGTATAATGGATAAAATGATTCGCGAATCACCTTGATATCTAAGTACTACATACATTTGTATACATGTCTCATCAAAAGCAATTTTGATATATTAATCTATCAACCTAACATCAAACTGTTAGGTAAAAATGTTTTATATATTTTCCAAACAGTAACCGTAAATGTAAAATTGCAATCAAAAAACGCAAATAACAATTTAATAGTATGATTATTTCTTGTTTGATTTTTGAAAATCATTGTATATAACACTTTCATTGCATCCCTCAAAAACCTTAATGTTAAAAGTAGATGTGGTAAACTAATTTGATTGCGTTTTCCATTGGCCTAGTAAGTTACGGGGTTCGCTAGTTATGTAACTACTAATGTATCGCACAGTGCAAACATAACTACTGTATATGACGAGAACAGGAGTTGGAACTGTTAATCAACAGCTACATGCTACACGTTACCGCTATTGGCGCCTCTCGCATACACGGTAACCGTTATTTTTACTGTTATTGGTTGAGTCATTTACACTAGGCACATGCCCGTTTGGCTACAACTGACGAGTTTTATATTTAACGTACAGTACATTCAGTTCAAAGTTTCAATCAAAAGGTAGAAAGGACTCCTAGGGTAGTGATAAATGTATTTAATTTCGTATAGTATTTCTGCACTACAAAATTAAATTCAATATCAATATCTAATTCTCTGTAACATTTTTCCCCTTTTTAATTCTTTTATTAGGAGAAATAAATAACCTTTGGGAAACCTTACAAACTTAACCCAAAATATCTTTTAAAATTATCGAAAATTTTGAGTGCCCCCCAGAAATGGGGGATTTTGGGGGCAACTCAAAATGTTCAAATGCAAAGCCCCATCAAGATGTATGTTCTATGTTGTATGTGTAAGGACTTTAAATTTAAAGACAATTGGTATGAAGGTCTCTGCAACAACCAAATACAAAATCATTTTTATGTAAATAATACCCATTTTTAAATTCCTTCCCCTCATTCTTTGTACAATTTTATTTAAAGTGATCCTTTACTATTTTATTAATCGGTACATATAAGAATTTATTTGTAGTAAAATTAAAAACCTATTTTAAATATTATATCATAATCAAAATTAACTATATACTGTTGAAAGTTTATAAAAACCTTGAGCACCATGCAAAATTAATAAATTATACTAATAATTTTCTTAAACCTTACATACAGATGGTATGAGCATTAGATACTATACTAAATTTTATTCGTATCAACCATGTCCAAGTGTTCAAACATTTTTATTAATTTATCAAATAATAATATTATTTGTAGTAAAATTAAAAACCTATATTACCTATATTGTATAATATTCATACAAGATTTTAACTTTTCTGGACCAGCCCAACAGCCACCACACATGTACCCTTGTGCTAACTCAATATTATAATTTATTTCTTTTGTTATTGAATAATTGATTTATTGAATTACAAATTTTTATTTTGAAAACAAAATTATATTAACCGCGCTACAAAAATAATAACTATATCTTTTTAATTTCTCAAAAACGGCATTAACGATTTTGAAAAAAAATTTGATAGTTTATAGTGCACAGAGTACTGAATAATTTGACACTACCCGCTCGTCTGTAAAAATGACGGTTCAAAAGTTATGGGCTTTAAAATGTCGAAAAAAACAAATTTTTAAATTTTTTGCAAAAACAATAAAAGTAAAGTATAACTTGACTAGCTGAAACCAACTTAAAAAACTAAACAAATTAGTATTTTTAATTATTTGTCTACGACTAACGGTTCCAGAGGAAAGTTAAATTTACTGTCCATGATAAACGCAGTACGTTGTCTGAAAGCGCCTAATGTTATTCTTATGGAAAATATAAAAAACTATTTCTTCCTTATTTTTTCAGTCGTTTTCCATGAAACTTGGTATGAAACGTAAGGTCAAATCACCGAACAAAACCAACTCAAAAAAGCTTGGGATTACTGGCGGGTGGGGGGTTCCCCCCATACAAATCGAACAATTAATTTAACTTCGTCTCTCTTGTTTTTATTTTCAGAAATAGGATGATTATTTTTTAAACAATAAATTATTAAACATTTAGATAAAATTTGAATAATATGTTACTTTTATTATAGATTGTCGTTTTTAATTTTACCTAAGGGAGAAAGTATGTGTCAGTCCACTGAAACCATTTATTATTACTATGAGTTAGCATACCATGAGAAATTTGTTTCGGATTTATATGAATATCATTTGCAGATACTTCGTAGTAAAGCTCGTAAGGGGCATTAGATTTTTTTTAAGTACAAAATTGTATAAATAATGTGTTTTTAGCTCTGTAAAGTTAACTTTGTACTGCAATTTTTCATGTATATTAGGAAGGATTTGCATTTGATTTAAAAACAATAATAATAAATAAATCTGTTAGACATATTTCACCTGGATTTCAGGTTTTTGCGGCGGCCATTTTGTTTCCGGTTCCGGTGGGACACGCCCACTCCTTTCAGTTGTCTTTGAGTCTCCGTGACGAGTGGACTTGTTTGGTTTCTTATGTGTAATGTGGTGTGTAATGTTTAGTAAATGGTTTGTTTGTAAGTTTTTTGACTTCTTTAAACTTTTATGTTTTCAGCTTTATACCGGTTTGGTCCGGATTATTTGTTAATTGTGCTATGTTTTAGATATTAGTTCACCTGAGGACGGGATCAGATTCCAGATCCCGAAACGTCGTAAAACTTTGTTTTACATAATATCGTGATGGAAAATGTCCGCAATAAAAATCTAAATAACATCAATTCACCATCGCCAATAGTTAATTTCGAACAAAGAATATCATCAGAGTTATTTTAAACTATTCCAGCACTAATCATCCATCATTTGACATTCTGTGGTTGAACATGTAGTAGGCTACATTCATACGATATCTGAGCGATGACGTATTCGCCCGTCTGTAATCAGCTAGGGCTGTGGTTTCAATCATAACATAGAGGAGTGTAATTACAACCGCAAAGAGAAATGTGAAATGAGCTATCAATATCTAACTTCATCCGTTTTACCCTCATTTGGTTGATTGTCATCTTCATTTAAAATTTATAATGTAGTTTCACCTTACTTTTTCTTAAACAAGTCATTTAAAAATTACTTATTTGATGTTGTATTTAAATGTCAATATATCAAATCATTGAATTGAATGTATTTTATATACTGCTCTAAAAAAACTCTGTAATTTGTAATAAACTATTCCCGTAGTGTCTGTTGTAAGTTCCCGTAATCTGTCATAATTACACACCGCCGTTTGAATGAATTTTCAAAATATTTTCTTCTTTTTATCTATTCCGTATAAAACTTCAACACTTTAAGTTAGTACGAATTTTCACGAAAAATAATTTATAAATCAATCAGATATTTTTCAATACGAGTTTTTATTGTGTACCATTACAAGAATAAAATAAGTAACTTTAACAGACAATGTCTCCATAAATCAAACTGGAATTATTTTTATAAATTATAAATATACTTTTTAAAGTCTAAAAGTTAAGAATGCGACTTTTAACCATGCAGTGATCCCAAACACAGATAATGGAGTGGGACTGCCTCTAAAGATGTTGCATTTAGGTTGCTGAGACACAAGGCCGGATTCCTTGTCGGATGACTTTGCGTGGATCTACGTCTAACGTCAAATGAAATAACGTATAATTTGCGGAAAACATAACATTAGCTAGAAATAAAAAAAATGGAAACAAACCTTTTTTTCAAATTAACTATTCCCCACTTGGAACAATAACTATGATATCAACTCTTACGACGGAACCAGTTCGTAGTATCTACACTTTAAATAAATTACTTTTATTTATGTTAGTGACGGAATCAAAATAGGAAGAAACATTATTTTCATATTTGATTGATATACATTGTAAATTTCATCTCCTGACGATCCAAGGAGTGGTTTTCCTTTAATGAACTACTTAAACTGAGATCGATAGCCAATCTCTATACCGACTCGCCCATATACCCTTTTGACCCTTTCACACTTAAGTAAGTCGTTCATATGTTTTTCGTGTGAAAGAAGATGTGTATAAAGAGTTGCTCCTCTTAGACGTTCCGATAATCAATAGGCAATAATTTAACTTAGTTCCAAGAAAGTTTGGTTCCGAAAAAATGTAAAAATCAGCAGTTCTGGGCTTTCAGTGGTCTTTGTAAATGGAATAGTAATAACATCAAGAAACGTTAGTCAGGTACTTTATAACGAACTACTCCACTAAGGGAACGAAGATCCCTATCTCTTCTTGGCCCCTAGTGTGTGTGTGTGTGTGTGTGTGTGTGTGTGTGTGTGTAGTCAAAGAGTTAGATTAGATTAGATCATTGAAATGGCAACCATACTACAATGTAGGTATTTTAAGCCAAGTATGAATGAGGAACGAGTGTAAGATGATTATGGCGCGATCTTGTAGTCTTCTTACTAACTAAGACTGACATTTTCCTTAGACAGAACTGTTAGTTAATAGCCCAACAGTTTATGGCTTATCAAAGGGACCTGCAGTTTATTGTGGAATCCGAACCACGGCCTCTGAATTACGATTTGGTCTAATTATGAGGATAGTCTTTGCGGATTAACGTAGTATTCAATAGTGCGGACGTTTATCCACACAAGAGAACACTACACCCATCGACCATCGCTCACAACTATCCACAATTCGTGACATTCAAGTAGCTGGATTACAGGACGTCGCCACCATCCCAGTCAAGAGTTCGATTACCCTACAAACAATTCGCGAGTTTTAGAACGTGTCTGGGAATAGAACGTCAGCTACAGATTTGAGCTTTATTCTGTTACCAGCGAACTTTCGCACCTAAAATAAATGTGATTAACATTAACAACCTCCTTCATAAACTAAATTCCGGAATTGCCAGCGTTACTGCAATGCGTCAATCATAGCGGTTGTTGAAGCGTGTACACTCCTTAGCTCCAACGCACAGCGAAATAGTGTTGATGGCGCGGCTATTGGAGCCTTCTAGTGGCTCAGAGATGCGATTTTCCAAACAACCAGTTTGTTTCCGCGTCCAAGTCTTCCATTGTTTCTTATACAACAATGTCAACAATGTGTGACAGCCACGCCACCAGTCGCTTGTCTATGATATGGCTCCGTTTGGTAAAGTGTGCAAAGACACGTAGTATTTTCGTTAAACTCATCCTAATTAAAAATTTATGTATTTACAGTTTACAAATATATAATTATAAATAAAGCCGATTTTAAGCAAGTATTCCAGAATATTTCCAAGTTTCCTGTATGAAATGTGTTTGGGAGACACGAAGCTCACATTAGAATCGATCAAGGGTAAATTACAGTTTAGAGTTCTCTCTCTCTCTGCATATAGTCCAACTCAATCAACTTTGCATGCGTTGCTACCACAGCAAGGTACGGTCCTCCATTGTAATGGAAACAATCAAGCCTGATTGTTTACAATTTGAATTTACCGCTAAAACCACTTAAGAATACTTTCAGTAAATCAGTAAAGAGGTTTAAACTTCTAAATCACATTTACTATTAGACGAATGATAGTGCGAAACCGAACCTTTAATTATTATGAATAAAAAGGGGACTAAATCCTCTAAATATTTGATTTAATTAAATACGTTTCTTGGAGAAAATAGACTAAAAAGATACTACTATGTATAATGAGGTAAAATATTCAACCTTGAACTTGTAAACAGTACGACTACTACCTCAGGTTCGTATAAAATACAATTAATTTATACTAGTACTGGACCAACAATTAATTATAATTGTTTCAATTATTAAAATTTGATTTAATTTTAGAACTGAATATTTGTAATAACTGCTTCATATTAAAACGAGAATCATTGCACGGCAAATTTAGGTGGGTAATTTGTGGCGTAGAGAGAGAGAGCTACACGGTGGAAGAGGTAAATGCTTCTCCACGTAGCGCGATTGCAATCTGCGAGTCGAGAAGGAAATGCGTTCAACTGCCATCGCCATCGCCACTAATGGTCTACGATAAGTATCGTTCCGTTCAAGAATACGGCCGAGCCCTTGCTACTGTTATGTACAGGGTGCGATCGTAGAAGACTCGCGGCTGATAAGTCTTTTATAGTGAAACATAAATCCCATATCGTAATTTACTACTTTGAAAGATACTATCACGTTGTTAATAAGCATTTCCCCTAAATCAATCAAGTGTCAGTAGTTAACCTTTACGTCAATTTCTTCCCTGTCTGTGTCTACGTTAGATACGGACGGAGTACCTCAGGATTCTGTTTTGGGCCCCAACTATTTCAGTGACAATTAATGTCTTTCTCTAATGTTCTGTGGTGATTTCCTCTTTGTATGCAAACTACACAAAACATTTTTCAAACAAATCTAATCTTTTTGAAACTCCTTCTTGCATTAATATAAAGTCAATACTGTTTTCATCTCGTTCATAGACAATAGATTATCTGAAACTAATTATACATCGAATGAAAGTTTTGTACGATTGAAGAACGTAGCGATCCGGTTTAGCTATAAGGTTTTTCTGCAAACCCCATTTTGGCATATTCTCATATTGTACCGGCTGTGTATAAAATTGAATAGAGTTGTCTGCCTAATAAGTGGCTTTTTTTCTATGAGGTTTTTGTTTTTATCATACCCATTTAAACTGTTATATTATTATGGAGGCTACAATAGTACAAAAGTATTTTACTGCAATAGAGGACAGTTTTGAACCTGGTTGCTGGTTGGCTTGATCACTGTATGTTTCTTCTTAATGAATCATTGGGCAATGTACGCTATACATACATACAAGTATATACTGTATGTATATAGTTTCCATATTCACCATTACCTCGTATCACTCAAATGGAAATATAGTGATTCCAAACCGAGAGCATTGTGTATCAACTTTATTTTCCATCTGGGGAGGGTACTTCCCTGATAGTGGTGGGAAAGAAAAGTTTAGAAGTTAACTTTTTTCAAGGTTTTAAGTTGAATTCCTAAAGGTTAAAACTGTAGTGGCTGTGTTAGAGTCAAATAATGCTAAACTGGTGATATAACTGGACTAATTCATAAATAGAAATACGTTTTTATTACAGAATGAATTCATTTTGTTGAAGAAAAAAATGGTAAAGTTAGTTTACGTAATACCCCCGAAAAAAATAATGATTGTGTTTTAGTAATTAAGGAACGACTGTAAAAAGAGCCTGTTTACATTGTTAAATCTGCACTGTATTTATTAATAGAAGTATGGGTGTAGGTGGGAAGGGAGTCTGAATAGATTAGGCCAGACAGAGAAACAGAGCAGGTGAAAAGAAGGCTTGCCAATCCTCCAACACCTGTTCAGAACCAACAAAGGCCAATTACATTATAGTCTATTGATTATGAGAGAACCAATTTAAATTAAACCAGATCAGTTTAATGGAAGGGGGTAAGTTCAATGTAAATGTAAATAGACTATCAGATTTCAATCAGTTACTGAATATATACGTGAATAATGTGTGTTTATTGATACACAGGCAGTTTTTAGTCCTACCTCCGGATTGCTAACTGCAACTCCGAATGCAAGTCGGAGTAATACGAGTGTATTGCCTAAGCTGTATTTTGTATTCCAACAACATTATTGAATACAAATCATTTTGTATTCAATTAAAATATATACAATTATAGGGCAATTGAAAACAAGTTTAAAATCTTTGAAATGTTGAAAAACTGTTTCAGTAATAGAGATTCCAAACCAGTTCAAGTACAAAGTATGATGAATCATGGAAAAATATTACAATTACCTTTAATTAATGAATCTTACAATTATTATACTATACTATTTTTAAATGAAGTATTTATATCCCATTTAGTAGTTTTTACTAAAAATATATCCGTATTTTTATATTTTTACACAGAATACTATTTTTATATATCTCGTAAGCCTTAATTGTGTTTTCGAACGCCCAACTTAGTCTTTTAGCAAAATTTTAACGATGTTTATTCTTCTTACAACAGTGGAAGACAAATATTTTAATGTGAGATTAAATGTCAAGCTCAATCTGGCATTGGGAAACTCGATTCAATGCAAACTCTGAATGTTGTTTTCTTAGAATGTTTGCCCTTTTAGCCTGCCCCACAAACCTACAGAAATATTTAATGATGTCGACGCTGTGCGAGGAGAGTACACAGCTTAAATTCACTCACAACGCTCGCAAATTGGAAACTTTACAATAGGTTTAATCAGTTTTTTATTACATTTATTATTCCAATCATAAGACTGTTTTTACTTTCTCTCCAAACATATATCCGTTTTGAGACTCTTTCAATCCAAAAAGTGGGTTTTTGACTGACTGTCTGTCTATCAGTCTGTCGGTCTGTCTTTCTATATCAAACCCTTAGACCAGACTGAACAACAGATGTTTATGAAATTTAGTACACGGGCTCACCTTGGCTATACCTCAAGAAGATTTTTTTATGTTTTTAGTTTTAAGGGTATTTTACCTCTAAAAAATACAAAATTTCTCATATCTACTTTAAATAAAATTTCGTGGCTTATCAAGGCTTATACTTCAAGGCACCAAATTGATACCACCCGCATATCTACAAAACAAATGGCTCAAAAGCTATGGGCTTTTGAATGTCAAAATAAATCAATTTTTCAATTTTTCGGGAAATAAATAGTTTTATAGAATAGTTTGACTATCAGAATTAAAATAAAAACACTTTAGGAACTAAACAAAATATAATTTAGAATTTTTAGTCTACGAATAATAATTCCAGAGAAAAAAAATTACAGTCCATGCATCACGGGTTCTGTGCACAGACAAAACACAGGGATTCAGGGATTTTTTGTATTCAGGGAGACCCAAAGTTGATAGTTCCACTTTCAACCGTAATTAGAACATTTTTACGAAAACAATACTATCTACAAATACTTTGTAGAGAAAATAATAAGTGTAATAAGATATCTGGTTGTTATTTCGGGACTCGATGAAAGCCCTACCAACCTAACTTCGAACTTGGAGCTCGGCTAAGCCTGTTTTAATTACAAAGAATCGCACCGCGGCTTCCTGGCCCACCGAACGTGACTCTCCCTTATAAATCTTTTTATTCAGTCATAATGAAACTTTTTTTGAGATTAGGTTAGGGAAGATGTGTAGCTAATACAAATGAATATAATTTCTTTTCATTTTATTGGAAAAGAATCTAGGGACATATTTGTCTTTGTAAAATGTTTACTCACGGAATATGTCAATAACTATGAGTAAAATTAGTTCAGAATATATATTACTGAAATGTACCATGTATCACCAAAAACTGTGTTTCACACAACATTTTAGAGACTGTAGAGTCTTAATATCTTATTATATAATACAACACTCTATGCTAATCCATAGTTTATTTATATTTAAGATCTTCCTTAATATATCCTTAATGTTGTATTGATTTTTGAATATTTCAAAAGTTCCTGCAGTATAATTTGCAGCGAGCTCATGTAAAACACAGTATTATTATACGTGATATTAAATTGTTGATCTGCGTCAAATAACAGCTCCAACAGCGTATCTAGTTCCTAGTTCCGGTCAACATTGTACACGGCCAGATCTCTTGGCCCGGGACGACGGCAAGGTGTAAAGAGGTGGCCCAGTGAGACTTCTACGAACCGTGGTGCTTTAGTTGTTGACCTGCGTCAACTAACAGCTCTAACAGGGTATCTAGTTCCTAGTTCCGGCCAACATTGTACAAGACCGGATCTCTTGGAGCAGAACGACGGCAAGGTGTCGAGAGGTGGCCCAGTGAGACTTTTACGAATCGAGGTGCTTTAGTTGTTGACCTGCGTCAACTAACAGCTCCAACAGCGTATCTAGTTCCTAGTTCCGACCAACATTGTACAAGACCGGATCTCTTGGCCCAGAACGACGGCAAGGTGTCGAGAGATGGCCCAGTGAGACTTTTACGAATCGAGGTGCTTTAGTTGTTGACCTGCGTCAACTAACAGCTCCAACAGCGTATCTAGTTCCTAGTTCCGACCAACATTGTACAAGACCGGATCTCTTGGGCCAGGATGACGGCAAGGTGTCGAGAGGTGGCCCAGTGAGACTGTAACGCTCCGTATCTATTTCTAGATCAGCGGCAGCTTCAAAATAGCTCTCGCTGCGTTATCACTGTTGAATCGCACGCCCAAGTCTTATCAGTCTATCAATTGCTTTAATTTTGCTAGTTAAGAATACGAGTACAATTTTTATCACTATATTGTTTTATTCTGTTATGTTACTTTTCCAGATTAATGGTCTGCGAATGGTTCTTTGGTGCTGTAGATTACCGTAAACATATATTGTTGGGTTTAGAATCCAGTCAGAATCTAAATGAAGAATAAATAGATATAACGTTATGTATGATACATGTAATATTTGTATACAATATAAAAATTTCAATAGTTAATCTTCATTTGTTAATCTTGTGGTTCTATATCTGAGAATTACTCTCACTTATGTATTTACACATTTAGAAACAGAATACCAAAAGCTTTTCATAGATATTTTATCTCAGGAAAATGAGTCGACTGAATTGCCAGCGATCAATCTTAAATCATCAGCGAGTCTTGATCGGCTTTTTCTCTCGTAAGCTGACCTTTCCTCTCTCATACATTTCCACGTTGAATTGTTTCCAGTTTTCAGCATTTAAACATCTAGCAACATCTAAACATCAGTTCATCTAACAGCTGTATAGATTAACTACTACTAGTCATATTTTAAATATGTCATCTAAACAGTAACTTCAATATTCCCTTTAGACATGCATGATCTAACCTATTCACCACAGGGGAGGTGAACAAAAATGTTTAAATAGATTTAACATCAGTGGCAAATGTAAAAAAAACTAATATTGATTTTAATTTTAAAGCTGTTGGATATTTATTTCTATTACATCCATTATTATGATAAAATATTAACCTTAAATCTTAAAGAATAAATATAAAGAAAAAAACTGTTAACTTACTTATGTATCAATAACATAAAATTAGATAAATGAATTAAAGTAGAATATAGAATAATTATTTTGAAACAGGTTTAAAATCAATGTTAACAAACTGATATTTTTTCATTTGACAGCTAATTGTTTTTTTATCAATCACTTACTTATAGATCACATGTTCGAAGTAAAACAAAAATATCACAATTATTATGATATTTTTGGTAATTTCTATGTTATTATTTCTTGGAATTATTCCCAGCAATTTACAGACAAAGCTATACAGATTAAACCTACAATAAGTATATTTACTATGTAACGTGAATTCCCCGCAAGTCAATACGTTTCACCTAGTATTTTATAATTACTACATACTTGGGAAAATCGCTGCCTGGGATTCACTCAGCTAGTTCGCCGGGTTAAATCCAGGGTCAAAGTCTAAATGTCACAGAAGTAGCCAGCCTTATCCTGCTAACTGGAAACAAAGAAAAGGATATTCACCCTGGGACGTGGGTTAATATTCACTCAAAAAGGCAAAATAGTAGATTGATCTCGACCGAACCTAAGTAAAAAAAAGAAAGATAATGAAAATGTGAACTCCACACCACGTGTTATTTCCCGACCACTCCTGCACTTCTGTTGAAACTGGTCCAAAAACAGCCGGGTTGATCCAGGAAACTAACTCTAATAATTAAAAATAACTAACAAAATAATCACAAAGTTATCCTGATTGGTTTAAAACCAATCACCAGCTTTTTATTATGTGAACTTATTCTAAAATCATCAATCGTTACTGAGCACGCACAGGCTTGGTTGCTAGCAACTGGTGAGGGGCGGCTCAAAGGCCTGTCCTTATCACAACTTTAAATAATAAGAATAAGTTTATTTTCCTCGACTAAACTAAATAAATGCACGTATCGTATCGCAAAATAGTTTGGCTATGCTACCTGACTATTAAATCGTATGTGGAGCAAAGCAAGCGGCGATCAGACGGACGAAACGGCCGAAGTTCCCGATAGGACAAAATTAGGGGCCCACATTTCCGGTCGCACGGCTTCCCGAAAGGTTACCTCAAAAAAGAGCGACCATCCGACAATATTCTTCTTCTTCCTCATGAAAACGTCTGCTGGAGAATGACACCTGTCACTCGTCGTCTGCTGTCATGTTTCGTCAACATTCGTTTGAGGTCATGTCGGTGTTACGAAGTATCGGTATGTTAAAAAAACCTGTTAGTTTAATACCTATTGCTGGTATATAGTCATCACAGCAATGGGAACCCAGTTAAAATTAATATCCTTCAATTTCAACGACCTTTCTTAATTGTGTTTTTGTTTACCTAATCTAGGCTAGCCAGGCCTAGGACCTTATGAAGGTTCATTAGGAACCATTTAGGTTAGGAATAATTCAATCCCCCTTGAAGAGCTTAATTGATTATGAAAGTACCGCTTGTATGATTATGAGTTTTTGGGCTGTGCTAATAATTCTGTGGACGTTTTGATGTAAGATGAAAATTATGAAAAAACTACAGTGGTTTGTTTAATGTAGGTTTCTTCACGTTGAGCAAAAATGCCAGCTGTAAGTATTCTGTGAATGCACGTGCCTAATTATCAATTATTATATCATACAAGATCATATAATAGGCTGTTGCTTCTTAGTATCTCGAGAAATCACAAGAGTTCCCCTATTTCAGTAACTTTTTTTATCACCAACCATTCATATTAAACATGTTTCTTCTTATCAAATTCACCAACACAGCGAGAGATTTGTTCTTGGTTAATCTTGAGTATAATGATTAACTATAAAACTGATAAGCTCAAACTACCTTATTTTTTCAATCTACAGGCAATCTTCCACCGCAAACTAACGAATAACCAAACCACATTTTTCTTCAATTCATTCAGTTACTTATTTTATTCAACACTATTTCCATACTGACTTTTCAAATTCCTTCTGTAAATTATGTTTAACATGTACTTAAAAGTTTTGTTTAACGTTAATTTTTGTACACTCGTCCAATACATGACACATATGGGTTATCTTCCTGCTTTTACGCTAAACATATCGTGAACCACTCGTTGTTTTTATTTCATTTACTATGAACGTTAACTAGGAACGTTTACTAGGAACGTTTGCTAGTAAACGTTTACTTGGAACGTTTGCTATGAACGTTTACTAGGACCGTTTACTAGGACTGTTTACTAGGACCGTTTGCTATGAACGTTTACTAGGAACGTTTACTAGGACTGTTTACTAGGACCGTTTGCTATGAACGTTTACTGGGAACGTTTGCTATGAACGTTTACAAGGAACGTTTACTAGGACTGTTTACTAGGACCGTTTACTAGGACCGTTTGCTATGAACGTTTACTGGGAACGTTTGCTATGAACGTTTACTAGGAACGTTTGCTATGAACGTTTACTAGGAACGTTTGCTAGGAACGTTTGCTAGTAAACGTTTACTTGGAACGTTTGCTATGAACGTTTACTAGGACCTTTTACTAGGACTGTTTACTAGGACCGTTTGCTATGAACGTTTACTAGGAACGTTTACTAAGACTGTTTACTAGGACCGTTTGCTATGAACGTTTACAAGGAACGTTTACTAGGACTGTTTACTAGGACCGTTTACTAGGACCGTTTGCTATGAACGTTTACTGGGAACGTTTACTAGGAACGTTTGCTAGAAAACGTTTACTAGGACTGTTTACTAGGACCGTTTACTAGGAACGTTTGCTATGAATGTTTACTATAAACGTTTACCAGGACCGTAGGCTATGAACGTTTACTGGGAACGTTTGCTATGAACGTTTACTAGGAACGTTTACTAGTAAGCGTTTACTAGGACCGTTTACTAGGAAGGTTTATTGGGAAGCGTTTACTAGGAGTACGACAGAGGAGTTTTGGAACGTAAACGTTAAAAGTAATGGGGAACAAAGAAGCGTGCATGTTACTGGCGTTTAACAGTCTGACCTGGATCATTTTACAACGTTCGCCAGTTTATGTTCTCTGTGTGCAATGTGCACTGTGCAGGTGACCTGACCTGCGCCGCGCCGTTGTCATAATTAGTCGGCTGAGGTGACGGAGACATAACATTTCACTTTGGCGCCACTGCGGCAACATACAACTTTTGTCTCATCTCTGGTGTTTGTCCCCTGTCTCACAGTATAAACTAAAACAAGCTTCGTAAATAAGATGTATTGCGGTTTATTTGTCTAAACCGACCAGACCACCTACTGCGATATTATTATTTTGTTCTAATTCCGTTTATTTTTACAAATTTAAGCACGATTGCAGTTCATTACTTAAAAGAAATACAGTTTAGCAGTTTTCAGATTTTAAAGTGTCTCTTAAACCTAATAGTTAAGTGTTGTACATATTAGTTAGAAAATAAGAACTGCTTTCACGAAAATGTTTTTATTTCTTACATGTTCTTACATTTCTAATCTTTTTTCACACATAACTGCTGTTGTAACAGCATTCAACTTTATTAAAATATACATAAACTTGATGCATATATTGCGAATCTTAGATTTGTATTGTATTTTACGTACTGAAAATCATTAACTAATAATTATCTATAACTGTATAAATGTTTTATATTAAATCGTAACGTACATTCAGTAGCCGGGTTTCTAACATGTGTTTTCATTGTCTCTTATTCTGTTTAGATAAACTCTATCAGTGGACTGAAACATACTTTCTCCCATAATTATTTTTTCAAAATAGAACCTTTAATAAAGCTATCATGTTATTTAAATATTATCTAAATACGATTTAAAATTCATTGCTTCAAAAATAATCATACAATTTCTTAAATTAACAGGAGTAAATATGTTTAATTAACTGTGTGGGGCATTACTATCCCCCCACCGATATAGAATAATATAACTTTTGAGTGGGTTTTGTTGGGTGATGTGACATTACACTGCATAACAGGTTTCATGGAAAACAGTTGAGAAATTAGGAAGATGCTGATTTTTTTATAATCTCCTTAAGAATAACATTTGGCGTTCTAAAACAAAATAGTGCGCTTACAATGGAAATTAAATTGAACTATTCTTTGGAACCGTTTGTTGTAGACTAATGATTATAAATACTAATTTTTATTTTTTAAGCCGGTTTAAATGGTGACAGTTAAATTGTCATTTTGCAGAAAAATTTTAAAATTTAATATTTTGATATTTAAAAGTCCCATAAATTCCAAACCCCAATGTTTTGCGAAATGCAGGAGGTTTCATTTTGTTTCTCTCATAAAGAAGTTTTTTTTTATTTTATCAAAACCATTGAGTCGTTTTTAAGAAATTTTCATTTTACGGGTTTTTTGGTTTTTTATGGGTGAAATATGGGTGAAATAAAAAAAATCAAAAATGTTCCGAGATACCATAGATTATTACCTACATACCGCTTTTCATGGCGTTCGGACCAATAGTCTCGTCTCTAGGCTTCTGCACATCACCATACACAATCACGCGGACAGAGATATAGACAGGCGTCACTCTAAAAACCACTTTACCACACCAAAAACTAAAATTAAAAATTTCTTACGAAAACATTACTTTCTATAGGGGGGAGAGTAAAAATGTAGTTAGGAAACAGTTTGACCTTGAATAAAATAATTTAATTTAATACGTATATTTGTACTTAAAATTACATAGTCTAGGTATATTATGTAATGTAGACTTAGGTCCACTCACTAATTGTTCGCGTTCAATTTGAGTTCAACAAAACTGTAACGTTGTCAGTGTGGCCACAGTGGCCCATATGTTATAAGTCAGCCACGATGCAACAATGCTAGTCGTCAGTTGTAATGGTCCGGCGTCAGTTACATCTGGCACATAGCCCGCATTCGGCTCGATGTTTCCTCCACCTTATAATATCCTTCATATCCTTGGCATGTGCTCTCTCTTTAATTTGTCATGTTTTAGCTATTCAACTTTCAATGTTGCAATATTCACTTAGTATGTAGTTCGTTTAGATAAGAGGGGATAGATTGTTACTTTCCTATATGATAGATTGTTGTTGTACAGGGATTAGGGTGCCGGGATCTTATCCCGACCACCTAGAAAATCCTTCTGAGGCTAATTGTGCTGGCCATTGGAAAAAATTAGCACTCCTATCACTTGCCTTGATTTGCCTCCAATGAGCAATGGGAATGAGATCTGAAGAAAATGATGGGTAAAGTGAGTGAAGATGGTTTCGGTCGTCTGACCTTACTATGTCCAGATACTCCCTGTCCTGCCGGACCCTTGATGTCTAGGGTATCTGGGTATCTAGGGGTAACGTCGATCCATACCTCCCCCCCCCAAACTAGGTACTCCCACATACACCCGGAGTATCCAATTAGGCCTTGATCCCTGACCACTGGACCATGTTACTCCTGCATTAACCCCCCACCCTTATGGCGAGCAAATAATGTTCTCTTGGTGTACAGCTATACTAAAACCTATAATTAATCCAAAATTTCTTTTATGCACCCCACTATCAATCGCTATCTAGGCTGACCATGCCTGTATTAATTCCTCTGGAGAATCAGCTAATCTTGTCATGTTTTAGCTATTCAACTTTCAATGTTGCAATATTCACTTAGTATGTAGTTCGTTTAGATAAGAGGGGATAGATTGTTACTTTCCTATATGATAGATTGTTGTTGTACAGGGATTAGGGTGCCGGGATCTTATCCCGACCACCTAGAAAATCCTTCTGAGGCTAATTGTGCTGGCCATTGGAAAAAATTAGCACTCCTATTACTAGCCTTGTTTTGCCTCCAATGAGCAATGAAAATGAGATCTGAAGAAAATTATGGGTAAAGTGAGTGAAGATAGTTTCGGTCGTCTGACCTTACTATGTCCAGATACTCCCTGTCCTGCCGGACCCTTGATGTCTAGGGTATCTGGGTATCTAGGGGTAACGTCGATCCATACCTCCCCCCCCAAACTAGGTACTCCCACATACACCCGGAGTATCCAATTAGGCCTTGATCCCTGACCACTGGACCATGTTACTCCTGCATTAACCCCCCACCCTTATGGCGAGCAAATAATGTTCTCTTGGTGTACAGCTATACTAAAACCTATAATTAATCCAAAATTTCTTTTATGCACCCCACTATCAATCGCTATCTAGGCTGACCATGCCTGTATTAATTCCTCTGGAGAATCAGCTAATCTTATAGAATAGCTTTACTAACTAGTTTGCTTAAGTACCTTATTGCAGAAAATAGTAACCATCTAATAGTCTAATTTGAAAAAATTGTTTGAGTAGAATTCTAGCAATATTTACGTAGTTAACCATGTACGAAAATGTCAACTGTTATGTTAAAGTATTGAAAAGTTTATAATTGTAATAGTTACTTGTAAGTTTAAAACTGCATTGTAAGTTTTATATCTATTTATAATTCTGGTAATTGAACCAAAGTTTTCAATGTCACTAATAAATACTTTATTTTAAAAGTTTTCAACTTGACCCTATCTTTAAAATAAATTAATTCATTTTTGTTAGTTTGATTTCCAAGCCAGCTCAAACGTCTACTATAAATATGTTTAAGTAATCTCTGAAGATTTTTTCTCACTGTTAAATAAATCATTCAATTAGTTTCTTTCTCAGGGGTTAGAAAAACATGACTTTCAATTTGTTTCGTTGCAATTTTATTCAATTACGTGTTGTTCTCTAAATGTTTAAATATAGTTTTAATAAACGTATATTTAACCCTGAAACTCTTTCGACTATTAGTTTATTTTCCACACATTTTTACAAACTTAAAACCAAGAGACAATACTTTCATTCCAATTAAATCTGGACACAAAGAAAGTTATGTTCCCTTAATTTGAAGGGGAAAGAAAAGGAGGATATGTGTTCAAGCTCAGGATAAAACAGTTGAACCTCCAAATTAAACGTCAAGAGGGGTGAGATTAGGGTGTAGATTACGCCACAAAACCTCCACGAGGCAAGTAGCGACAAAATGGTTTATTGGTGTGATTATTTTTTTCATTTCTTGTGTTTATTTTTTGTATCGTAAAGAAAAAATTTAATTTGAAAATTTACAATACTGTTTTGTTTCTGGCTTTTCAAAATCGTAATAAAATTAGCCATTTATATTTACTACATATTGTATATCACATGTTTTAGATTTCACTAAACATAGCTTTCATCAATGTTTTTTACCAAAAACATTAACTCCGAAAAACCTATCTCAAATTTATTTGATATAACCAAACTGTAGTCAAAGATTTATAAAGTCAATAGTTCAACTAATAAATTAATATTTTCCCTATAAATTTTGATAGTGTAGATCTAACTAAGTAAAGAGTTTTAGTGCCTAACTTTAACACCCTATTAGTGTTGGAATAACGCCAGACACCCTGTTTGTTGAATGTAAACATTCTATCTACTCATCTAATAATCTTGTTCACAACATGTGAAGGAGTAAGGATTTTTTAGTAACCAGTATACATAAATGTTTATTTAAAATTGAATAATATAATTTTAGGTTTATCATACAAATTTAAAACATTTATTATTTTTTTGAATTACTTGAATATTTATTAAAGTTTAACATTAATAAGTATAAAATATAACAGTAGTCACATGTGCAAAACATAATGTATAACAATAACATATGCAAGCGGTAGTTACAGACTCAATTCAAAATTGTTATCACATTTTTTGAAAAATATCCTCACGCCGTCATTTTTGTTCCCACACCTACTATGGGAAAAATAACATCTAGTAAAAGGCATATATAAACTTAATGGGATCCATGTATTGAACTATTTATGTGCTAAAAGAATGCCTTGTTCACAATTTAGACTCATAATATCCATTTTGGCATTTTAAAATTTACTCTCTCTCATTAATAATTTGGAACATTTAGGGCATATTACAAATATAACTATGTTTTCAAAGAACAATGATATAAATTATTAATTAATTGTGCGTTCAAAATTGCTAAAGTAGCTAAGCTTAGTATATTTACTTTACTCTGAAGCGAAACAGATTGGAAAATCACCTGAAACAAAGAAATATTTTGTTATTCTATTTTATAAAAGTATGGTTTCTTCAAGCAATAATATATCACTAGTAATCTTGTAGTATTTAACGTCATTATCCTTTTCTCGAAAAATGGTATAATGAGAGAAAACCTGCAAGGATAAAACCCTGAGGCATTTTATTATCCATGAATTAAAACAACACCAGGTTAGACAAGTGGATTCACCCCGTCATGGAATACAATACATACGATACATTGGCATTGGCATACAATGTAATACATTGGCATACAATACTGGACCTTTAACACGATGGTTCATCGCTGCCTCTCCTGCACCCACCAACACTCCAAAATAAAGTGTTTTGGTACTTTTACATTGATGTATAAAGCTGTTATTTCCATTGAACGACTCT
Source organism: Nephotettix cincticeps (assembly GCA_023375725.1). Classification (NCBI taxonomy): domain Eukaryota; kingdom Metazoa; phylum Arthropoda; class Insecta; order Hemiptera; family Cicadellidae; genus Nephotettix; species Nephotettix cincticeps. The sequence goes on from CM041785.1 coordinate 35,316,087, forward strand.
TCTTGTTTAATACTCTTATCTAATCACTTATTTCTTCGTTTCAATAAAGTTCACTTTTGACCAATATTCCACCTCATAACCGAAATACAATTTTTACTTAAGATCATGTTAATACTACAGTTTATGCAATACGATATAATTGGTAGATTTTATTGTTCAATACTAGGAGACCAATGTCTGTCCCACATAGCCTCACTGCAGGCCATTAGCCTACAACAGGGTGCATGAGCCGGTCTGAGCCACTTGTAATTGAACGGTCAACATGTTTCTGACGTGCTGATGGAGAAAACATGACAACGCATTTTAATCAGAAAATCCCCAAAGTAAAGAAAAACTGTTTTTAGAAATTCATTTATATACTCAGGACCAAAATATTTTAATGTCGTTCCAAGTCACATAAAATCATTAAATAGTTTAAAATTATTCAATAGTAAATTGAACAAAAATACTCATGATGTAAAAGTTGCAGTCCTAAAGGTTTCTGATGGAGATACAATTTATGATTTTTTTCTCTTTTCTGGGTCCTCCTAAAGTTGCTAGTGTCCTGTGTGACTCAAACCTGATCAGTATCATGGACGTGCAGACGCTGCGGAGCACAACGCCTTATCAGTGACCAGTGAAGTGGTACCGTCCGAACTCTAGACTGTTTTTAGTTTATACTATCAAGTTGATAAGAACATTACTGACCAAGTACTGGCAATAGGTCAGTAATAATTCCTAAGTCTTTTTTACATTTTGTTTTATGTGTATTCATTGAAGGAATAAATCATTATTTTCATCAATCATCATTATAAAACTTGACCAAACTATCATGGGGAATTAAAATAAGCTAATTAATATAAGATTTATAGATACATAATTGAGAGTGTGGATGGTAATGAATTATAATGGAAGCCCTGATACGTCATTGGTCACTTGTGTACAGTGTACACCCGAATACTATTACCCTCCGTCCAGGTGTTCACGCTCGTTACGTGTCAGATTAAGCGAGTCTGAACCACGCTCATCTACATTTCGGACACTGGAATGGCCTCTAACTTAAATGACCTAGTTTAGATTGATATTAATGAAATTTATCTCATAGCAGTAAGTTCGTACTTTGTACGGGTTCTAAATTCAATGTTAAGAAGGAAAATACTTCATAACAAAATATACTCTAAACCTGAAAGTTTAAACAAATAAATACAACGAATTGTTAGCTCAATTACATAGCATTATCTAAAAATTATATCAATTATGTTAGAAAATAAAATGTGTATCATTATTCAAAATTCGTTATTCGCAAAATAACTAAATAATTTAATAAATAATATGACAAATCATTGATCAACGTTAACAAATGAATAGTGATTTTAATTTCACAGTTGATGGTTATTTTTCTTTCATGCTCTAAATTAAGTTTAGACATCTCTTCTGGATCTTAAAAGGAAATCAAAATTATAAATAAAAAATAAACTACTTGTCTATAAAGTGATCTTAAAGCCAGTTTGGACTTAAGGAATTCAACTGTGGGGAACCTCCAGCGAATCTAACATCAACATCATTCAACATTTCCAATTCAAATTAATTCGTTCAATTCTTCAAGCTCCGTGGTATTTGTTATATGAAATACTTCATAACGACTCCAACATTACTTATATTAAAGAAGATATTGAAAATTTCTGCAAAAGATACTTGTTAAAATTATAAACACGTTCAAATCATCTTGCAATGAACCTTTTGCACAATTGCAACCACATATACAGTTTGAAACGTTTTAATAATTTGAATTTTTGTTTAAATTTAAACAGTGAAGCACGAACATATATTATGTCAGGTCTATCAAGGGACAAGACCTGACTCATGTATTCTATTTTTATCATATTTATTTATTGTTTGCATCATTTTTGTAAACAGATTGCGAATAAAATTTCTGTTAAAAATCACCTTAAAATGTAATCACATATACTCTGAAAGTTATAAAAAATGTCTATTATTGCTCAAAACTGGGTTTTAATGTTGATATCTTATTTATTTATTTTACAAAAAATATTTGCTTTTTTAGTAAAAGGTATCCCATTTTAATTCTAATTTCTTGAAGTAGAATATGTGTACAAAATGTAATGATGATCGGCCCAATAGTCTTTGCGTGAAAATGTAACAAATATCCCGACTTTTACGTTTAAAATATTAGTAAGAATTATGTTCAGAGATAATCTAGTGAACTATGAACGGACATGATAAAAACCTACAGTAAGTAAAGTACAGTATATGACGTAGATCAATTAGAGCGGTTGAAAATACACCGATCAAGCCCCTGGCGTAGTCTGGTCTGAGTATTTGCTATTAGCTTTGTAGCCTTCCAACAAAGCAGCCACTTGGCACAGCAAGCAACAACATTGGCCTCTAACAACCGACCTTATAGAAACTAAAAACAGGGCTTGAGCATTCTCTATCAAAATTAAAAATACTTCTGTATAGAAAAAACACTATTTTTACAATAATAACATTAAAAAATAATAATGCCGTAGAGCTATCGTCAGGTGAGTCCTGACGATGGCTCTACGAAGCCAAAACTAGTTGCACTTCAATGGAACAATAAAGGACTATTTAATAGCAGGTATTTAAACCATTTCTTTATTTTTAAAATATTACCAAATTTTGAATGAAATATGTAAAATAGATACCTTGCGTTCCACCGATATGTCATCGCTAGACGGACAATCACAAGACATAGATTCTTACCGCTGTCTATTTATACTCTGTGGTATCACTAAATCTTATCACGTACATTAGGCTTTGTATTTTCATACTCGGGGCTTACTTTAATCAGGTTTGAAATCTCTTTTAATTGAAAATAAGTGAATCTACAACATTTGATACATGATACATCATTACATAAGCGAAGATGAGCGAAAACATGTAGTTGTAGTTGGCTTCATCGTGGATTAACAATTCAATCCCCGCTGCATCTAAAGGCCTTAGTCTCGAAGATGAAGCACTTTGGCCACCATCCAACCATTTCTACCATCTCCGACGCCCCTGGCTTAGAATCCCCAGCTGAGACAAGTTTTACTTACAATTTTACTTTCAAACGTGAGAACTTTGAACTGAGTGTTAGTTACTGCAATGGTGACCTATCCATGTAGGTATTTTAAGCCAAGAATGAATGAGAAATACCCACTTCAATAGCCAAACAGTCAATGTAATATCTAAGGGACCTACAGTTTAACTAACGTTGAGTGCGAAACAAAACCTCTGAATTACTAACTGGTCTAATTATGAGGATGGTCTTTGCGGATCACCATAATACAGTACTTAATAGTGTGGACGTTAATCCACACAAGAAAACACCCATCGCTCACAACTATCCACAATTCTTGGCCTACAAGTAGCTGGATTATAAGGCACGCCACGGTGCTGCCACGGTGCCATGGTTGTTGCTATTGTCGCCTATAATGTATGTGTAGTGATTACTCAGCTGTTGAGTAAGAAGACAAGGGTAAGATTGTTATGGCGGAGAAAGAAATAGTGGAACTAAACCGTTTGTGTTTAGCATTAACTATTTGGGTTAGCAAAGCCTCTACACTTGAATATACAGTAGAGGTATAAAATCAGTCTTTGTATGGTTTCTAAAACCCTTGGACCCGACATGGAAATGGCCATTATTTGCAGCAATTTTATATTTATGATAATTTTTGGACCTAAATAAATATAGTTTAAAGGTTTTTTGTACATATATGATATTTCTGATTTGTGTGCATTTATTTTTATTTAGATACTGTTTTGAAGCGTGGTGGATAGAGAAAAGGTAGGTGTGATATTCCAGTTTACCTCTGACGCCATGCTGGATGCAAACTTCGTTCAGTTGTCAATCTTGCTTATCTTGATATTGACGTGTACTGTTTACAGACAAATGCAGTTTAAAGAAAAATTAAAATGTATTATGTATATGGGTATCATGGTCTAGTAACCATGATGGGTTTTATCTAGCTCGTCAAGAAAGTTTACGGTTAGAGCTTTCGAGGAGACAAATGGTTTAAATGTATATAAAACAAATGCGATAATTTAAAATAATCTAGAAAAACAAAATGTTCAAAATATTTGACTTCAACTCATCAATAGGATCTAATAAGAAAATAATTGTTAATAAACTTCATATCTAATTAAGGTGCGAAATTATTTTGTCAACTTAGTCAAGTTAGTTATTTTCCACACCATTGTTTAATAACTTTATGACGTCAAATGGTAAATATTAAATATTTTAAAGGATATTAAGATTAAAATTGAATATACCCTAATAAAACAATACGACCATTTGGAAGGATTTATTTAATATTTACATAACAATATACGTTAAAAATTCAAACATCATTAACACAGTTCACATTAACTTTACTATAGTAAACTATAATATAGATACGTCAATGATTATATGAAGAGAATATAGATGGAAAGGAGGTATTTAAATCTACCGCTCATCTAATGGTAAGCTTCAGCGCTGACTGATCTTAAATCTATTGCACAAGCAATATCTTCATTAGATGTTTTTGTTTGCATATTTTCTTTATTATTGCTTTAAATGTCTTAGTACTTAATACAAAGATTTCCTTGTATATTATTTTCACTGACTATTAATTGTATTTTTAATTGAATTTTGAATTTTCATTATCAAAAGATTTTGACATGTATTAGCTCTGAGGGGGTATTGGCAAACCGTCAGACCATGATTTGAAACGGTGACATCATAAGCTTAGTTAAGTCATATGGTCATAAGGACGGCTATGGAACTGAAAATCTTCCCTTTAGACATATCTATTGATCTAACCTATTTCCCACAGGCGAGTAAATACATTCATTTCTTAATTCGAAAACGATAAACTAACATGGGACCATGTTAGTTTATTGTTAGATCTCTCGTGCAAGATCTGGGCTTAGATCTACGGTAATAGATTCTTCCCTATGGTAAATTCTCCATCTCTTTTGCATTTTTAATACGTATAGCTTTTTAGTATACAGGAGTTTGTATTTAGAAATTAACCTATTTTTAGATATCAAAATTTTAGTTGATGTTTATTTAAAATTTTGTTTTTCGGGGGTGTAAAATAATGCTCACAACTGTAATAGTCTACTACAATTTGTGCATTTCTAATATTCTCCACTGGTTTTTCCAAATCATAATTTTTTATGAATTGATATTTCAACCAGCTGTCTTCAGAATGACGTCATACAAAATTGGAATAGCACACCTAACTCTTTCTTTCTATTACGGTTTAGTAGAAACAATCTATTAAATAACTACAAACGGGATTAATTTCTTAAATTACACATTATAAATTGCAAATTGTTAGTAATGCTAAAGGAAAATGTGTAAAAAGGAATATCGTAATTATTGTAAGAATATGTTGCATAGAAATGTTATTATTATATATTTAGTTATTTCTAATATCACCGAAATTTAAAGTTTATTCCATAAAGTAGACTAACAGAAACATAATTATTTCAAGTAAAACGGTATATAACTTACAATAATAATTTATCAACAATTGAAGATCTATTTGTGGGAACATTTGGCTCGTTATCCCTGGTGTAATGAATTTGCAGTCCCAATTTACGTAACCTCGCAATTGATTGTTGTGGAAGTAAACATTTCATGAGGCTGCACACATTGACATTTCTGTTTGGTATCAGTAAATAATGCTTGCAACCATGCAATTTTATAACACGCCTCTACGTATGGTTTCAAAAAATCATTTATTTATTATCATTATGACCCTGAATAATTACAATGCACTGCAATACAAGAGACTTAAAGTTAATAGGCTCATTCAATGATAATTTTTATTGATAACTGTTTTTATTTGTGTTCTATTCCACCGTTATACTGTTGAAACTATTAGGTTTACACTATGAAAAAACTAACAACAAACAAAAATTAGAAAAATAAATGTTTGTGCTAAACACACTAAATTTAGCTCTTAGAAACCCTCCAAATGTTACATTATTTACCTGAGCATAGTGCTGTATTTCCTCAAATGAGACATCCCTGGTGTAACATCCTTTCCCTGATGGCCAAGTAGACCACTTATGTAGAGACTGAACTGATGTCTTGTTGCCAAAAGGGCAAGGACGATTCGAGGTAAGAGAGAAGCCAAAACGATTGGTTGGCCTAACTTGCCAATATTGTGACATTCCCTGCTTCTATTAGCCGACACCAATTGTACTTGTATTCCGTCAATAGTTTTCCGTAAAAATTCTATATCTTGAACAAGCATTTCATTTTAGATGTTTTTGTAGATCTATCGTTATTAATCATGTGTGTTTTATAAATCTTCTTCCGTGTGCGTACACGTCAATGTACATTGTTCCTATTTTCACTTAAGTGAGTGAGCTACTAAAGTAACAAAACGTTTTATTGTTATTGAAACCAGTTAATCGTTAAAATTAATTTCATTTTGAGAGTACAAAATGGAAATCCCTCATTACAGTAAGATGTTCCTGTTTGCACAACCATGCATTCACAAAAACAGTCGTCGCAAGGGTGTTGACTCGTGTTGAAAAGCATCTGTTAAGTAACAATACCACGTTACCGGGAATTATGGGTTCAACATTTATCTTCTCGAGTTGGCACTCTGCCCTCAATGGTGTTTTTCCTCCCATGCATTTCATTAGCCTCCAGCATTCTTCAGTTAAACATCTTCAAGTATTCATGTTTAAGTATCTTTTAAATTTTTTTAGTGTCTGACTACATTTATGTTACTTTACTAAGTTACTTTTTATGTTTTTAATATACTCAAAACAAAAGTTGGAACTAAAATTCAATATCCTCAAAATCTAACGAATTGTGTAGTTTTTTATTTCTCTAAAATGTTTTACAGTCAAAATTAAAACTTGATAACAAGAAAGGATAACAGAGAGATTCCCCTTTTTGGTGGTGCTAGGAAGTAGAGTCTGCAGTATCTGCACGTTCTTGAAATCACTTCCCGTAACAATGATTTAAAAACAAACAGTCGGTTAAACAGTATGATAAATTTTAGTTCTATATCTGATTATAGTTTCATAATCACGTCGATACTGCATCTTTAATCAAACAGATCATTGCACGATTGATATTTGTTTGATAATTTATACAGCCCTCTCAATATCCCGGAATTTAGTATCTTGAGATACTATTTATTGACCTTATATGACAGTATTAGGGAAAGTTGTGGACACTTGACGGATTTGACCAACTTTACAAATCAAACTTTGAAACCCCATTCAACGTATCAACCCATAACTTATCTTACTTAACTTAATAAGTTATAGTTTAGCAGGAATATTGTTTTTGAAAAGTTTTTATAAATAGTGCTTGCGAAAATATTTGAACCGTTTTTTAAACAAAAATGGTAAAATATGAATAACTAATGGTGTCTCGGACAGATAATCCGTGTAAACCAGAGTGCCTCCTCGAATATTAGTGACGGCGAAAAGCCAAGTTTAACTTGGTTTATTCGTATTCCTCTCTTCTCGAGCGTTAACAGAAACATTCATTATTAAACAGGTCAATTCCATTAGCAGCAGCTTCAAAGTTGTTTTCAGGTTTCTAATTTACACTCACTCCCTATTACCATCCCTACCAATTTCAACCTTTTGACTTTCTTTTATTATATCCCAAAGCCTTTTTTGAAGTCAGTTGGTAATAAACTCGTTATCTTATTCTTAATACTGGCATTATCAATTAAAAAATAAATTTAAGCTAGACACAATTTTCTCAGACTAAAGCATTTGACCCTAAACAGTTTCATCACCTTAAAGTGTTTCCATAAACACTCTTAATTTAGTCTTATAGCTGATCGCAAAATTATTTTCTTTGGTTATTCATTCAGAAATCCTTATCCTAAATATGTTTTATTTAAACCCTTCGCAGCATCTATCTTTATAAAACCATTTCAGAGGGTAGTAAAAGAAGGGGATGAGAACATTGAAGTTAAATGGAGCAACGAAACCCAACACATCTGGCGGGGAGTGAAAGAAAACTCTAAATTGGTTTCCTGCTTTTATGATCTCTTACACTTCAATAATGTATAAGATCGTTTAAATCTTGTTTAATTATGGTTACAGCTCCTATGGTGATTTTCTTGGAAAATACTACTTGTGCGAGATATCAAGTAGACTTTTGCCTGATTTTATTTGAAAATTTTCCTGAGAGAGTTAATGTTAAAATTAATTTAAACCTAAGCCACTTCCTATGGTTTGTTAGTCGTACGAAAACACCTAAAACGTATCCACATGTTAACCAAAATAATAAGAAGAAAGAATGTAAAAATCATCTGAATTTCACTTAATGAATGCTTAGAATTTTTATTTCACAAGTGGTGGATAACCACCTGGTGTATGTGGTGTATTTTTTAAAGAGTATCGCATTATTTTTATACGATTCATATCACTTAAACATATCAAATGTTTGCAATAAATGGATGTTTTGTGGATTCTTTCTTCATGTTTATTCAACAACACAGAAGTTATAGCACCATTATGTTCCAATTCTTCCGGGTAAATGTATTACTCTCATCACACAATAGTATGTCTCTGAGTCAAGGATGTTTAATTCAAATGAAAATCGTCTGTTAAATGTTGTGCAGTGAGAAAATGTACAATGTCCGTTCAGAATGGATTCAAATATACAAATATTTTGAAAGATAATCACACGTAATTAATATCAGTCGTATTTTCCTACTACGTTTTTACTTCACGTTATTGTAAAATAATTACATAAACTACCATGGGATTCAGTAATTGTTTCTACTTTTTATAAGAAATAAAATTGATAAATTAAACTAGTATAAGCTCTAACAAAATAATTTTTGAATTTAAGTTCCTAATTCTACGATTCATTATAAATTGTCGTTTTGTTGCGTAAATAGCATTTCTATTTTTGGTACCCAAACATATTTTAACAATTCACAAAAGTGGACAATACTTGTTTTCTTTGTAACTGAAATCCTTCACACTGCACATGTCCTTCTACGTAATATTGAGAGAGGTTTTCCATATTTCCGAATTTTATTGGAATTCAATTCAAACATCATTAATCATTAAATTAGTTTCAACCGATGTGAGGTAATTTCTGGAAGGTTCATTTACCACCGACGCTTTGTGAATGCTAAATTTAATCACTAATTCATTGACCTGTTATGCTTTGGATTTTGGATTGGCCATGTTGGTGTCACATTTGATACACTAGGAACGCTCATCAGATAAAATTTAAAGCTTTTATTTTCACTGTGACCACATTCTTGGCTTAAAATACCTACCTGGGTAAGTATAAAGTAAAAGTATTCCTTATTGTACTAAAAAAACACAAGATACATGGCTACAATTTTATTTAATGAGAATTATAGTTTGACGTATCGTGCTGTAAAGCCTGGAGACTCGTAGATTATTGGAAAGGTTTTCATCACACAACACCAAATCGGCTTAGTTAAAAGCAGCTTGCAGTGCTGTCCGAATTTGCTGCTCGATTTAAAGATTGTAAAACTTTTTTTCATTGTTACATTGTTTCAGTATATCCGATACTTATTTCTGAAAAATATGCATCGATAATCAATAGGTTCTTATGAGTAATCCTACATTATAACTGATAATTAAGTAGTTATAAAAGGTGTTATATTCAGTATTTAGAAGTAATATTCGGTATAAATCAAAACTATTTAACGTGACTATTACAAATTTTTAAACTATCGTTTTGTTCCTCTACTTCTCTCTATTAAAATGTTACACAGTTAAAAATAATGTTTTCTAAACGTAAGCGAAACATATATTGCTGTAAAACACACTCATGATCCCTAAGGGAAATAGGTTAGATAATGGAAATGTGTAAAGAAAATGTTTTCAGTTCATCTAAACAGCTGTTCTTATAACCAAACTATGACGTCACTAACAATATGACGTACCTAACCAAATGATGTATCAAATTTTTGACGCTCAAATTGCCAACACCCCCCGGTACTTTGGTATTAACCGAATGCCAGTTGATCGCCTACATACAGCACTCTGCGGAGTTAGTTTAGATTGGTTATTGATAGTATAAAATATTATTAACGAGATAAATATCAATAAAGGACCTAGCTTAACTTCGCAGAGATATGTCGGCAATATCCCGTAGGATTACGTTGTAACGCAATAGTTGCATCCGGCTAATATGAAGGTACACTTCATGAAGGTACGTGATACCTCTTGGATGCACATAGTAGAAAAAATACTTAATTAATAAAAAAAGACTCATCATAAGGACAAGTCAATTCAAAAGGTACAATGGAATTTACGATTGTGGAGTTATCTGAGTCTACAGTTTTTAATGGCACCAATATTTTCTTTCCAGTGATTTTATATGTCCCATTACGCGATTGAACTTCAACTCTATGATATTCAGTAAAACAACATAATAAAGTGTCAGAGAATCTTTAACAAACAAACTGAGGTAAAAATGTTTCAAGACACTTATAGTTTAAACTTGTAAATATATTCATTTTAGTAATGGATTACAGTGAACTCTCATCAATTGAAAATAAACGTCAAGTGTTTTTAATATATTCATCGTGTTACTGAAATGATATATAAAATTTAAGTATGTTATGTAACGTAATTCAGAATAAAAACTTTCCATGAAGAATCTTTAAAAGCTAATAATACACCAGGTACTGTACTATTAATAAGCAAACCATGTACATAACCGTAACTAAACAGCGCCTTCTATTGTGCTCAGAAGACCCAATATCATTAATCATTTCCAAATGAATAATGGGCTTAGAATAGACGGAGTGGAAAATTGGTTCTGTTCAAGAAACGTTTAAGAATGTTTGGAATTTTATAAGTTCACTTGATGTCATATAATTATTATTTTATTGTTATTTAAAAATTAATAAATATTAAGTTTTCTTTTTTAATTTTTTATGTTAAACTAATTTAGTATGTGAGTTTACACATGTCAAATTAAAATTATGTTAAGTTTTTCCAACTACTTTTGTTGGAAAAAGAAAACGTAGGTTATTACAGTGTAATAAGTACCAATTACAAACTATATGTTTCGCTGCGCCCTATATAGTGAGAAGCGATATATTTTCACGGATCCAGTTCAGGTTTTTCGGCCGGATTAAAAACATCAAGGAAAAATAGGTGTAATTCAGTTTATCTGCACCTTCCTGGAAAGTTGTTAGCAGAAATACGTCCATTATTCACTGGAGATTCAATCAATATGAGTGAACAGCTGTTTGTTTGGCCCTTCCTTCTCAATCAAAACCTATTTGAATTAAAATACAGTATAAGAAAACTATTTATTGTATTTAATTCGTGAATTACATTTGTACTACAATTACAGCCAAATATGACAAACATTTTTACTTTTACTTTACTTTTAACTGAAATGGCAACCTACCCAGGTAGGTATTTTAAGCCAAGTATGAATGAGAAATGAATGTAGGATGATTGTGGCGCGATCTTGTAGTCTTGTTACAAACATGTTTTATTTAGTCTGAAATTAATACAAAAATACGTTTGCAATACAAATTTATTGATAGTTACTTGTTTTATAGTGTTTAAACGCAATTGTTTTGATGAGTACCTAAACATATCATTTACTTAAGTAAATTCCAAATTTATTTTGTTATATGTGTCTCCTTTGTTTTTTTATCACCAATTCTAGTTCTAAGAATGCAAATTATATTTTTTTATTAAAACCTAATACTTTTTTAAACTTTTAATCTGTATTATAAAATCTAAACAAAAGTATTACTAGTTAATTTACTTTATTTCACAAGATCATATGTATAACCCTTTTACTATCTAAAAACTGATAACGCAACCTGTAAAAATTATTCTGAATAAACTTGTGACATGGTAAGTGTGTTATTATGAAAATAATTAAAATACTTAAATTGAAATTATATTTTGTAATCGATATTAAAAGTCCATTTTTGGATTGAATTCATACTTAATATTTATATCGTGATATTTTATATAAGAAATTCTGCAAGATATTTAATTTTTGAGTTCTTAGAAGATTGCATTTAAAGTTATAGACCTGTGCAATGGCTTTCCGTTGGCTTACAGATTTGCACAGATGTAATTTTAAAAATTAAAACTAAATGATTCTTTTGAAACACTGTCTGTCATGTTTACTCGGACTTTTGGATGTTAAGTTTTCAACAGAACCAAGTTCAATGAGAAATGTTTGAGAGAGGATTGCTCTGAGGATTGTTTGTCAAAACAATCTTGAAGTGTTAACGTTCAGCACAAGTCTCTAAGCCCGTCTTTCACTGGTTCGTATAAATAATAAACAGGATGTTCTTTGAGTCGGTGAGCAAATCATATTTTATATGTTTCTCTGAGAAAACAGTTAACTGTTTATGAAAAAGTGAGTATTGAGGATTTGAAAATGTCAAAATTTGACGTTGTTTTTATGTTATCTTATGATTCATATTATTTTCATTACAATTAACTAGTTCTTTAGATTAACATTTTCTTGCAAATGTTTTAAGAGAATAATAAATGTGCTTGAAGATTAAACTGTTCATTTTAACAATAATTAATTATTGTCAAAACGAATGAATTAAAAAAACTGGGAAAAAATCAGTATAACATATTTGAATAGATAACTATTTCGAGATACTTATCGTAAACATGAATTCAGTAATAACGATTTATAACTATCGTTAAAATCTACAGATATCCTGACAATAGAGTGATTAAAATTGTTTTGTGAATATGTTGGTATATTAGACATTATTAAATTCGAAAAATGATTGGCTTATCTTTGTATTCCCTTACCTTAGTTTCCACCAGCTATATCTCAGCTTCATATACTGCAAACAGTTTCTCCCGACTTATACTGTACACTTTCCGAAAGCTTGTCCTTTTTCAGTAAAATTTAAGACACTGATCCCTACAAATAAACACTCGCACTGTGTGTGTGTGTGTGTGTGTGTGTGTGTGTGTGTGTGTGTGTGTGTGTGTGTGTATGTGTATGTTATTTATTTATATACTTAATTTAATTTATATATTTTTACTACATATTATATTCATTGTTAATACGACTAATTCAAATTGTGACTAATGAATGAAAAATGCACGCCTCTTAAATCCGCAGCCATTGAGTGGGCCGGTTCCCGCCAAAAATAGTCCAGCTGACACATCGGCCGTCACCCTGACAACCCGCCTAATAAGCCTTCAAACGTTATTTACTGCGATGTGTTGGATAAGCGTAAACATTTTTCCTCTATGTGTTATATTTTATTCCTTGTAGTGATCCAAATAGTGCTTCATCATTCGTTCTTCCATAAATCAATATTATGTGCAGTATTTTTCACTAGTATGTCGACTTTGCGAATTGTTGATATTCTCTATGCAATAATTTTTATTGTTCAAGAACGCCAATATATCTGGTTAAAATTAGTATATAAATAGTTTAATGATAGTTTTACAGTAACGAATCACCATTCGTTATAGTTGTAGGCCTACTTCTGCTAATAAAGATTTCTTATTACATTACTTTTTATTCGTGACTCTGCGACATTCAGACATTCAATGAAATAAGTTGACGGTCTTCCCTGAGAGAAGTTGGGGTGTCGTAATTAATAACCAGTCCTCAATGCCATTTCTTTGGGCCTCTTCATCCAGCTAATCGATATTCATCTGAAAGAGGGATGTCGCTTTGACGCCAATTTGAGATTCTATATCCGGTGAAATTAATTTATATTCATGCAATACTGCAATAAATTAAAGACGTTTTATATATACAAAGGTATTATATATATTACGTTTAGGTTACGTTGTAGGCTATTTATGTATAGGTACGTATGTATATTTATATATGTAAACATTTGAACGTATATCTACAATACATTTCTATGGGAACAAAGAACTATTCATAGTAAAACGTTCCAGTTCTACCGTCATAAAAACTGTCAAAGTAAATAAGTAAGCCTAGCTAAAAACCCGGTACTTTTGGGTGTGAAGGACTAAAAAAAATAATCATTGTAGATAGATTAAATATTACTGAAATTAGAACTGAATATTATATTAACTCTTGCCATATATATTAAATACATTACATATATTAAATACATTTCCTCAATTATTAAAAGTCAAAATATCCTTTCTTGAGTCAAACAATTTCAAGAGTTCAACGACTCCACTTCAATAAAGTGAAATATTTGAATCTTGTGTTTTATCTTTCTTGAGTTTTCTTTCGGATGGTTTAGAAATTTTTTTATCATGAACTAACATAATGAGTATGATTAAATTATCACTATGTTCTACTAGACCCAGTGGTGCGACTCACCGGCAAAATGAATTGAAAATTAAATTGAAATGAATTTTTATGGTGAGGAACGTAATTCTTTTTTCAATTATAAGTATGAGTTTTCTCATTATTTTACTTAAATAAAAAGTAAATAAAATACTGTTATCTACATAAACTGTTATGTTCTGCGAAACTTTAAAATAACAATCCTTCGATGAATAACGCGATCCATTGTTGTAGTTACCATTGGCTAGTATAGACTAGTGACTCGGCGACTTAAGAAAGTTAACGCCATCACGTTTAAGATAGAGTATATAAAAAAGACAAGGTATGATAAGGTAAGCACATAATCTTTAAAGACGGTTTAATGTTTTCTCAAATAAATCAAACTGTTTTTACAATTTCCACAACTTATGGAAACAGAACATAGAAACAGCATTACATAAGACATGAGCTTTTGAATAGTATATTTTATTAGAAAAATTATTTCTCGTACGAGCTCAAGGTTTGTGTTTACCTAAAAATACGTTAAAGAACATGATATATATATATATATTTAACAGTGCTCTACGCCATAACAGTTTACTATCGTTTTTTAATTCATTATTTTTTATATCCGTGTTATGAACTATATATTTTCGCCAGACCTGTACAATATTGAGCTAGCTATTGTACAAGCCAAAGATTTTATATTCTATTCTATTATTTATATTCTAAGAGTAACTTTCTTTCCTTTTTTGCAGTTTTGTAAACACTGAGTGTATACTTTATTGATTGATACTAATAATCAAGAATCACTTTCGCTACTATTGATAACTTTCCATTAACATGCAAATACTGTATTTTCATCTGTTCTTCATTGTAATGATAAACAGCTGATAACCTCAACTTCAGCTGACCGTTTCTCTCCCTAGGGTTGAAAAGGACTACTTTCAACATACAAAGTATGTATTAAAATCGGTAGTTTTATCACCTTATTTCACAGAGACGCGAACAAATACGAAGGGCCCAGGAGGACAATTGAATGGCGCCTCCTCTTATGGAATTGATTCTGTTAATAATAGATGTGCTGTTGTAAACTCCTCAGCGAGGAGGATAAAGATCTAGATTTAACCTATTTATCTTTACAAAGGTTCCAACTCAATTATTAATACAGACAACAATAGATTTAGGATAGAAATCAAATTACGTTAGTGATTATTACGTATTTCAGTGTTTTCCCTTCATGTTCATTTTACTAAAAATCTGATTGTTATTAGTATTTGTGAATATAGGATAGCCTAAGAAATATTATAACTATTAATATCTTTTCAAGCTAAGTAGGATACAGTTTAGTAAGACATTCCCACGGGGCTGTATTATATATAGAAATCGTTTTTATAGAGTACAAACTCACAATACTGAAAACCGATTTTAAATTTATTTATTTTTCTATTACATAATAATTCCTCATTTAAAACAACAAACCTAAGAGTGAGTAAAAATGGCTGGAACAACAACCTACTAAATCAGCTGTGTTTATTTTACCCCGGACTCAAGAAATCTGTAGCGAAAACTTAAATTACTTCCACGCATCCGCCTCTAGTGGCCGATATTCATTTTGGAAACTATCCAAACGCCAAATCTCGGCTCTTACTCCAACGTTTGGACTCAAAAATGAAACAAACTAATTTTGTTACTTTATTAAATATTATCTTTTATGGTCATGTAGTTTCACCTTCTACTTATTATTAGTATGAAACATCTTGTTACGTCGAGTCTCTCCACAGCTCAATGACCAAAGCCCGTCTGGTCATGCCTGAGCAACGCAAGGATTGCAGACGTAGGTAAAATAAGAATTCTGTTTAAGATAAAATTGAAACATTTTAACCATGAAATGTTTGTTTGAGAATTTTTGAAACATAAACTTGAACCAAACTATACACACTCTTAATACTTTTTAAACTAAATCTTCTATCGTTGTAAGAGAGAAAAATACTATAGAATATTTTATTTCTATTTGCTCTTGAAAGAATGTCAACTTTGCATCAACCATTGTACTCGACACGACCTCTGTTTTGAAAATGGCATCTATTTACAGATGAAAAATTGTATTTACATTTGTGGGAAATCGGTGAAAATTGTATAATATTTTATAGTTAAGAGATAATTTCATTTTTACTGTCTAAAGGGAATGTTGATCTAAACAGCTGTCCTCATGACCAAACTATGACGTCACTGAAATATAGGACGAATTTTTTACACGGTGCACAATTAATTGGAACATAGTTTCAAATATTTTCACTATTTCAATTTGAAGAAAATGTCATTCACGAAAAAGAACCGTAGTTTTTTTTATTTACATAATTTACAAATTTTAGAAGTTATTTTTTAACTTCAACCACTTTAATGGTAATTCTTTTTATTGATACTCTTTTGTAAATAATTACCATGTGGTTTACTATCAAGCCATTGTATAGTTTTAAAAATAAAAAGATCATTGATAAATAAGTTTTTTTTTAATTTACATGTCAAAGAGTGTTTGTCCCATTTATCTAACAAACTCCTTCTTTTTCATCCGATCACCCTTCTTCATTGATATTGTGATGTTTGAAAAAATTTAGAAATGGAATTGTGATTTATAATTTTAAGTATTGTAAAAAACGTTCGTTATTATAATAAAATATAATTAGCTTAACTTTAAAAGTAAAAATCAAGCTTGGATTGTTTCATCCGATAATTCTGACAAAAGTTTCAAACGAGAAAATCAAAGAAGCTATAAAAGAAGTTTGAGCGCTTTAAAATAACTTACATGAGTCCAACACCTTTTGTGAATATACGACAAGGAAATAGACTATTCAAAAAATAAGTATCCAAGAATCAGTTATCCTCCACAGCCATGGCTGTTGATATTGGGTGGTCAGTTCTTGCCAGAAATAGTCCCATTGTCAGCGTGGACGTTGACAACCTGTCTAATACCTTTCAAAATACATTTCCTCCTGGCACAACAGGATTGGTGTGACAGATTATATTTTTATAGGATTTTATTTTTTAGATAATAAATCAGTTATATGGGCCCCAGTAAATAAAACTCAAAGCTAATAAACTGGAATTTGAAAAAAACCGTCAAAACCATTTTCAGAACTGAAACATTTTGGTTATTTTTGACAAGGATTGTTTAGCTCTGGGGGGTGTTGACAATTTTTCAGACCAGAATTTGAAACAGTGACGTCATTAAGATAGTGACGTAACATGTCATAGTTTGGTCATAAGAACAGCTGTTTAGATCAACTGAAAACATTCCCTTCAGACATATTCATTATCTAACCTAAGTAAACGCAAACATTTTATTTTTAATTCTTAAATTTCCTAGAGAAATATTGCCATGCAGTTGCATTTGAATGATATTTCTTGCATTTCACTAGATATTTCGCATTTATAATCATCAATTGCTATGTACAATGTATAATTTATTTTTACAATGTATATTTTTTAATTTTTTTATTAAACTGTATCCTACTTAGCTTGAGATGATATTAATAATAATAATATTGCTTTGGCTCTTCTATATTCACAAATACTGATAACAATAGAATTTTTAGTAATTTTGCAAGACACGATACTTTCTTACGATTTTCTTTTTCGTAATTTTCATTTCTATTTAGTTGTCAATAATTGCAAGACCGTTTTGTACCCCTTCGAAACGACTCTTCGTGCAGCGGAGCTGTACCTTGGTTGTCGCGCTCTTTATTATTGACTATGATTGTAGCATCAGACTGTGACTCATATTCGGGAAACATTATTCCTTAATTAATACTTTAGAGGTTAGCATTATGTACTAGGATAGTCTGAAAGTAGTTGTTTTCAACGAGGGGGAATGCTAATACATGAGCCCTTACAGGAACACTAAACCCCCTACGGAAACCAGACCAGAATTCTTATCCGACGACTTCATGTCTGGACCGCTTGTCTTATGTCTTAACGGAACACAAATCTAACTAGGATAACCTAGATATCACTCAAGCATCCATCCTCAATATTGGTGCAGAGAAATAGATGAACGTGGGAGACAACTATCCTTCACTTATCCTCGCCTTGAAGAATTACCTCAACAAAAGTATCTGCAGTCATAAATCCTAGGCTACCGGCTTTCTTCTACGAAGCACTCATACTCTAAGAAGGTGTGAAATCAATCATCATCCCTCTCTGGGCAGAACAAACACCGGATTGACTCCAACTTCCCTGAGAAACCAAACTCCCCATGGCCATGAGCCAACCAAATGATCAAGTCACAGATGAGTTCCAATGTCCCACCAATCTAGCCAGGCTTGCAGAGTTTCCACTCTAGCATTCATAAAAATATGTGATGTTAAATATTAGGTTAGAACCTGGTGATGGAACTGGTGGTGGAACCTATGAATCATCCACACCAAGCAAAAATGAAACAATTGAATTCTTGTAACGTCTTCAATTTAGTATTTCCGTGAGGTTTAGTGGTGTACAATAATGACACAGACAGCTACCATAATGACCTGGAGACATGTTCTCGATATCAATAATAGTATATACAACTACGATTTGGCGGGAAGGAGATTAATACGTCCATTATAGGTTTTATACGGCACCAAGTCTGGTAACCGAAGCGAGCACTTACCACCGAGTTACTTAGTCAGACTCATTTCAGTTAACCTTACTCAATATATTCTGTATACCAATTAATAAAGATTCTGACAAACTGAAGCACAGTGAAATCACTACAAATGTCAAAACTATGTACTGGAACTTCAGTACATAGTTGATAAATAGTTCTAGAGCTCTGGAACTCCTGGACTAATGTCTAAATAGAAATTCATTAATTATTTAGAGAACTGAAGCAAACAATAGTTTGTATGGTTAAATTAAATACTATTAAATAATTTATTTTTTACATGTAATTATTATATATGCTATTAGGTAATTGTGGTATTTGAATATTGCTATTTCATATAGCTCGCTCAAACCTAACCTACCTCCCATCTGTCGTATGGACCTCGTCACACTTTTTAATCGGTTTACACACTAAAAATATTTCTTTTCAGAATCACATTATTAAAAACTATTTAAAACTATGTGGAAAGATTTATTGTGGTCAGTTTATGACATTTAAGTTAAATTATCGGTCTAAGAACGAAGTCTTCAATCTATAGATTATTGATAGTATTTTCATATTGAAGTACCACATTCTTTGACCTCAACTTCCAATGACAGTAAAGGTCACCTAAAACCATTGCAATTCTGATACGCCAATAATGTAGCTTGTGAGGATTAGGACACTAACATTGGGGGTGGTTGGAGCGTTTATACACCACCAACTATGTAATGGAAAAATTAAAATGGAAAATGGACACCTACTCCAACAATAGTATAGAGGTGAATATGACGGGTTTTTATGACACCAACAATGGAATGCTTTATTAGCGATGCTGCGTCGTTGACTAGTGGTTACAAGACAGACTACGTCAAAAATTCACACTTTCCTAAGCTAAAACGTAGGATTAAAAATCATTAGTCATTAGCGGTGGATGAGTTCTCCCCTTCATGTCGTTCCACATAATCACCGATGGAGTACAGTGGCCTTGTCACCAACTAGTCAACAACTGCCTTACGGTAGCTGCTTCCACCTTAAACCTATATCAGTCAAGCTGTTGTAAAGCTTCATCACCATAACTCTGAGGCTTTTATTGTGTCTTAGTAAGCCTACATCGAGGTAAGTCAAGGTCATTTGCCTCCTCATGTTGTGCTGGTGATTTTCACTTCTTTGAGGGAAGATTTCAATGGTTTTCTTGACACACACAAACGAGTCGGACACATGCAAAATTACCGAAAGCTAAAACGATATTTAAGACACTGATTTTTACACTACAACTAATGGGGTCTTGGAGCTCCAACAAGTGAGACTATTTGTACAAATATATTCCTTATATTTTTTATGGAATCATGATGTATCCGCTAAATCTACTACTACTAAAACTACTTTTACCAAAACCACTTTTACTGCTACTACTCTTTTAGTACTTTTCAAACCAGTAAAATGCCAAAATATTCAATATTTTGAATCTAGTAAAAATCGTTCGGATGTATGTCATAAACATTTTTGAAATAAGTATACCTAATAGTTTTAAAACAAATCCATGAATGCATTTTGAAAACTGATCTCTTGAAATATTTTTAATATAGCGGAACATTGACGAAAGTTCTCACCAATTGAACGTTTTAAAATGTCGTTATCGTACGATCAGAGCCGGGGAATATGTGTGGAGCGATGCCAACTGTCGTGGTCGGCGTCCCGACTCTCGGCGTCGGCGTCGCGCTGCCTTATCAGACCATTACACCGTCAATCATTACATCATTAGACTCCTGTCAATTCAACATTTTGTTTAAAATTCTAGTTCCTCTTTTAGTCATTTTTGTAAATGTTAAAGAGCAGAGCTTTAATTAGATGGTTAGGTCGTATTAAAAGTCCAAAAACATTCTTCCTTCGCCATTTTCCCGAAACTTGCAACGTGGATTATGGTTTTGTATTCTACAAAATCTTTAAAACTCTTTTTGCACATACGGTATAATGGTTATATGTGTCAATTGAGTACAATTTCAAATGTATACATACGTAGGTGTATTTCAGTGTTTTGTATTAATGTATAATCCTATTGGTAAAATTTTATAAGCTATAAAAAAATTTAATTTTCCACAATACTGAAAAGAATTAATCAGAGACGATATTACATTCACGCCACGAGGGTTCGCCTGGAGCAGAATATTGCACATAACTGCCTAAGTGTTATTCCAATACCAATTTCCAATAAATTATTCTAGTTCATAATTGAAATCTAAGAATATTTTAACATTCCCACGTTATTTTCAGGAACTGAAATAGGAAAGTAAATAAGTCCAACTATAAATACATTTTAAAGGATGTATTTTATATTTGTGTATATCACCGTCAGTTATTATTACAGTTCAACGTGTAAATAACACTTTTGTTTTAAAATATAATTATGAAATTTTGAGATAAGATAGGAAGCTGTAAATTATTCTATTATTAAAATATTCTAAGATGAAATAACAGTAAACAAAACCCAGTGTAAGTATTTTTGTATCACTTTTAAACACTACGACAAAAAAAGTGTAATTAAATCT
Organism: Nephotettix cincticeps; assembly: GCA_023375725.1. Lineage (NCBI taxonomy): Eukaryota > Metazoa > Arthropoda > Insecta > Hemiptera > Cicadellidae > Nephotettix > Nephotettix cincticeps. Next base: position 35,337,502 of record CM041785.1, read on the forward strand.
TTTAACATAACTCGAATATAACTCATTTAGTTAATTTTTGCCCAGTAAATCATGCTATTTATGTTTTTATTAATCAGATAAATAAGCATCTTAATTGTGTTTGAAATTATTTTATACACAATTAAACTTATATCTATGCTATAATGGATTCCTTGATAACTTTAAAAATCATTTCATACAGTAAATAAATTTACAATATTATATAAGTTATGTTATTCTTACTAACATTATGCTACTTACTTCATCTCCAAGTTAGATCAGACTCCAGTACATTTAGGTCTACATACCTGAAAAATTAAATAGAACTTATTAGAATGTATGCAATGTTGTATAAAAAGTGTTTGGTTCTAATGACAATTAATAGTAAATTTACAAAGGTCGAAAGTGATGTTTTTCGCACGGGCCAGCCGAAGTTTTAATCTAAGTGATTAACGAAAATGCACTTAATACTCGTGCTATGAACTATATCTTTCGTCAAGCCCCATCAAATATTGAGCAAGCTAGTGTACAAACAAAACATTGTACACACTGTTTCATACTTGTTCTTGCATTGTCGCCAATTATCTTAATTAATTGTATGTCATCATGTTGTTTGTGATCATGTTACAAATAATCGATTATCGCTTCTGATACAGTACTATCGATGAGTTTCCTTTGATAGCTTTTTACCAATCACGATTGATTACTTCAATATCAGCTGACTATATCAGCTGACTGGCCCTAACGACAAAGTTTTCCTCAGGTTTATTCGGCACTAGAACCAAAAAATTTCAAAATCCTTTGTTATAGTTGAGAATCTGTAGCTCCTCAATGGGTGTGAGAGAGCACTTTTGAAGCAAAATGGTTGAAGAAGTAAACAACGTAGCCGTTCGTCCAACAAAGGTAGTTGTATGTAAATAAACGAAGGTGAACGTAGCAGGTTAGTGGCGAGTCGTTGACAGAGAAGCCCCATCAGTCAAGTTCACAGCTGCGACGCCGGATTGGTTCATCGGGGAGTTGTTCCGTAAAACCTAAACAATTAATTTGACTTTTTAATTTACATCTGACAATCAAATCGACCTATATATTCCAACCACGAAATATTTCCTAAACCTATTGAATTTAGTTTATCAATGTGTCATTGAGAGAATCATTAACTAAGTATATTTTCTATAGAGAATATTATCACTACATATGCTACTAATATGTTTATATTAGCAATCAGAATATCCATCATATTGTACAATGGATTTCAAAAAACGGAGAACGATAGAACTTAGTTTTGTTTGTAAGATCTCTGACGGCCACTTATGAAAGAAAAATTTTAATATTTAGATTTTTGCAGTTTATAATTATTCTAAAATAAAATAAATAAGAATTAAAGATAGTAAAATGAAATTTTAAAAATACATTTTTTATTGTTGGCTCAACCCAAGAAAATTTAAAGAATAAGGTCCAATAACAAACGGTATTAGTGGGCTGACACATACTTTGTCATTTATTTGAATTTTAAACAAAACTAAAACTCTTAATAAAGCTATCTTATTTTTTAAAGTTTATCTAAAAATTTTTTTTCAAAATTGATCATCCAATGTTATAAACTAACTAGCTTCGCTCGCTAGGGACTCTGCCCCCAGGGCCCGTTGTTGTTGTCGGCAGTCCTTAGTCATTGGAATACCTTTTAATGTAATCACTACATCTCTACCAAAATCATGTTGGAGTGACTGCTAGGTTGTAATGTACTATATGTCCTAGTGTCTCTTAAGTTATGGTGTATTAGATTTTAGTTCGTGTATATAAACTCCAGAGAGAGACATTCTATAAAGTTTTGATGGGGAACGGTCCAAACCCTGGTCATGTTACTCCCTAAATTTGTCCCCTGTTTATCTGTATCCCTAAATAGTAGATACGAGTTAATCAATTAATATCCCAATTAAAAATTACCACAGGACCCGGAAACGAACCGGCGACCTCCTGATTAAAAGGTATAAAAGAGTAACAAAAGTTGTGTGTTGTGATCAGAATCAGGAAACAATGAGGAACTGGACATTCCAAAAGAAGTGCTAATGGGTGCGCTGAGCCCTAGTTGACTAGTTAGGAAAAGGAATTCCAAGCCATTAGTCCTAGTAATGTATATAAAGAAGAAAATGGTAGTTAACTGTATTATTTCCAATTTTTGAGATGATAATTATAAACACTATTAAATAGCAATATTATTATTATTTTAAAGTAACTAAGGCCAAAAAGATATTCAAATAATGGAAAACATAATTTTATAGCTGAATAAAATAAATCAAATTTTTTAATTACTCACGTCTATGTAAAAATCTTCCATCCTCAAGTGCATCAACGTTTACTTCAAAGAACCAACAATGTAAGAAAGTAATTAGCGAAAATTGAGCTAATCGTTGACATGAAGTATCCATGTGGTTGGAAAGGTGATTGTGGCAAAAGTAAATTTTCAAAGTTGCAAAAGTGTAGCTGTAATGTTTTATAGACGCATTAAATTTTTAAAGGATCCTCACTATCTTAAGTGCAGGTGTGTTTCACTAAAACAAAGTCAATGAAATATTTCACTCCAGCAGTTATGGGAAAGTAAACCTCTAGTCAAAGATTTTGAGCGTCGGCCAAGTGATAGTCTAGACACATTACGGCGCCTAGGTTCCCGCCTCATAGATGTCGGCTTTAAATTAAGTTATTATTTTATATATTTGCCTCTTAATTTAAGTTTAATCCCTTATTGCACATCTGACGTAATACTATGTATAGAAATAAGTTGTTGCAACCTCATTTTAATTTTAAAATACGAATGAAAGGCACAATTGGAATATAGTTTGTATTGTCGTCGATTGTGATCGATACCGGGCCACATTAGTCATGACAAACACAATGACTCACAAAGACGACACCTCGGAGTAATTACTTATTGTTGTCTACGCTTTTGATCCAACCAGGATTCTTGTATTAATTATATAAGAGCAGCTTTTTGAGAAATGAGTCATTATTCTAAAGAGTCATTAATAATCGATTAAGACTATTAAATCAGTTTGTTCGAACATGGTACAATTTTTCTTTTTTCATTACACATTATATTGTACTAGTTGTTGGTTAATATTTTAGATATAGATATGTAGATGAAAATTAAATCAAAAAATTTTAAACAAAATGAGACAAATGTTTTAGTCATACAACTCACGAAACAAAACTATTATCGAGGATATACAGGGTACCCAGAATTAATTGTGCTTTTAAATAGTGTTTGATTTGTTATTGTATGTCACTACTAAAAATGTATAATGCTCCTGTAAAGAGCAACAGCACACTGAGTTCCCGCCAAAGCAAAACGTACGTAGTTCTCTTTGCCAACTCTAAGCGCAGGCCCGGGAAAAAACTCTGGCTTAAACCTCTCTTTAATCTCGTTAAATTCATGCCAAATTTAGGATTAAACCCGCTTTTAGCGGCCAACAAACTAAATAATTGTTAAAATTCTATTGAAACATATTGTTCAAGACAAACGTGTTTAATTGTGACTGAACTTAGATTTTAAATTAAATCTTTGACTAGATCGATTAACCGAACTGTTCAAGGTGAGATTGAGGATGCCAGTCCGTGTCCGGCAGTGGTGCCAACGTCGCCGAGGACAGCCTTGCCAGGCGTCTTGGCACCGCCGCTCCACTGCTCCACTGTCCACCTCTTACTACTGACCTACTCGTTCGTGGCTTTTTTGAGAGAACGGTTATTTTATAAAAAAAATAAAGGAATTATTTCACTGAAAAATACTTTGTCCCTTAAATAATCTTATAATCTAAAACAAGCTCAGACCCGGAAAATTATTTTTCTGTCTAGGGATTCTTTTTTTTAAGCAGTACGAGAAGCGATTGGAGCAGGCCTCAAAGCTGGGGAAAATCAGATTTTCGTCCTAAAACCCTTCAATGAGTATATTGTCATAAGGGTATTTTTGTAGCGGCAGTTATGGCTAATCCAAATTGATTTTATTTTTCATAGTAAAATTAATAAACAGTGAATGCCAAAGTGAAATTAAAAATCAAATTTATTCCAGAAAAAATTACTGTTATAAAATTAACTATAAACATTATTCGTACAACCACACGATAACAGGCTCATTTCGCACTGTTGGCAGAACGTATAAGTTGTACAGTATTTGTTTTTGAAAAATATTTTTGTTATTGGATAGCAACAATTCCAACACTGGTTGCATATCTTGTGTTGTTAAGATGTGTAATAGGAAAAAATATAAACAAGAATTAGGGAACTGAAGGCTGAGGTAGGAAACTAGCAAACCATTTTTGAGTTTAAAAAAGTTTGTTTTATTTTTAGGTTATTTTGAAAGAAACGTTTTAATGAATAGTTTAATTATAGATATTTTGATAACATGTTAGAGTAAGCGTTATAAAAAATAGTTGAATTTAGTTTATATTTATTGAAAAAAGTGCGTTAAAATGTCTCAAATATAGATTTATTAAATTTTTGAATGAATGAATGGATTTAAAATTAACCGTGGTAGATCTCCTAAACGAAAATCTATGCATAATCTGCAAGGGAGAATTTATAAATTTATTTTTTGCCGAAAACTTTAAAATAAATTTTGGAGCCCACACAAATTGCTATTACATACGTGTGTTGTCATATTACATGGGACCCCTAGATAGGTACTATAAACCTTTATACTTTTACAAAATCGTCAGAGCCGTTTTGGATTTTTTTTACGTTGTGTGTACGTGGGTCGGGGTATTGCAAAAGTGCAGCCTTGAACCAAATTACATAAAAATCGTACCATCTTCGTGGTCTCAGGGTCGATACACAGACTTCAGTCCGAAAATCCATTTTTTAACTCATGGAATCTGAAACTGACATTTCCACTGTCAACTCAATTTCAAAAATTTAGTTGACGAAAACAAGACTTCTTCCATATAGACCCTACTCCCCCTTCATGGGGGAAAAACGTCAAGAAACAATGCTTTTTGTTCAGATTGTTTAGATTAATATAAACGTAATAACGTACTATTTGCAGGAAAACCAATTGAAGTGGTCATAATGCACGCTTCATGACGTGAAGGCTGCCGTTTTGAATTTTAATTTGTATGAAAGACAGTTTTGTGCTGGCTCATTTGTGTTACACGATGTCTTCGTTGGAAATCCGTTATATCATCCTCACCCACTATAACAGTATATAATGTAATCATTCTAATCATTTCGTAAAAAAATATTTTAAGGGATTTAAAACTGCATTTGAGTGAAAGATGGTTGTGATGATATAACATGATGGTAATTATTTTGTGAATATATTATACAAATTTTCTTCTTGGTAATTTACTGTAGATGAGACATTTTCAATTTTGTATTCCATTAGTACCATTGTACATTAATCAAAAATATACTATTGAGAGTTTAAGCAAAAACTACTGATCTGCGATCCAATGTTGATTTATCATTGTTGACCTTTCAAACTCTAAAACTGGTGGAAAACTATAAATAGTTTAAAACTACCTGACCAATTACATTTCACGGTTGAAATCTAGCTGTAATGAATACAAACACGAAGCATTGGTAACAGACAGTAAAGTGAAACATTCAGGTTTTCTCACTTTTTACAGGAACCATTCTTTGAAATATTATATAGTTAAGGTTAGAAATATTTTAGCATAAACAATAGACTGAGACTTTTCCTCAGTGTTAAAAGAAGTCAACGCTTGGCGTTCGTAGCTATTAACAAAGTTACCACAATCAATAGGCAGCTTACCGCAATCCAATTGTCCACTTACGCAAGCGGGCGTCGGTCCAACCTGACGCTTGGACACTGGAACTGAACAGGTGAACCTCCGTGTTACCGTCCGTCGTGTTGTAGCTCTTCGCCCTCCAACGTAACGTAATCCCCTGGCGTAGTCGTACAGGCGTAACGTTACAGAGTCCAGGCTACATCAGGGAAGCTTAATGAGATTGGGATTGGTAGGCTGAGGGGTAAACCTTCAGCTCATGCAGTCTTTGGTCCTCTCAGTTATTTTCTATTGCTATCCTGCTTATAGGAACAGTATTGTGACGCATGATGCTCTAAGAATCCACAGGCTTTAGAATACAACTTTGAGGTTTGTGTTTTCTTTGAGGAAAAGAGATCACGTGCCAGTGTATCGTGATGCTATTACCCATGGGTGTCTTTTGCAAGCTGATGACCAACTGCGTGAATCACAAAATCGTAGCGTGAATCACAAAATCGTAGCATACAAGGAGCCCTAGTAACCCCTGAGCTCTGAGTGAGAGGTTAACCTGTCGCAGTGAGGTTTCACAACGTGCCAACCTTGAGTTTGGCCGGAGAGGTTTTTTTTGGGCCGTCATTGTAGAATGACCTTCCTTGTGCTTTAACAACTTTAAATTCTTCAAAAAATGTATTTATAAATATGCAACTGAGAAAACATTAAACAATGTGTATTTTTATATTATAGTTTTAAATTTATTTTTTCATTTATCTACTGAATAGTTGTTATTACTTTCTCCCATTATAGGCTACATAGTATATGGAGAAAGTATTGTTTTCTTCAAAACTTTTGAATTTGATTTGAGAGTGGATATATCCGTTTTGAGGCTCCCTGAATCCAAAAAAGTGGTTTTCGGACTGGTTTTTGTCTATGTACAAACCCCAGACCACATTGATCGTCCGATTTTTAAGAAATTTTGTAGACTACATACACATTGTGGATTTTGGCCATATGTCCAGACTATTTTTAAATTTGTTTTGATTTCTGATTTTACGGATAGTTTACCCCTAAAACCCCAAAAATGTGAAAAACGCAAATTTCTCGAAAACCCCTCTATTTTGTTTAACGTGCATGGTTCATAGGTATTAAGGTCCCAAATAACACGAGACCGCCCGTACGTCTGTAATGGTTCAAAAGTTATGGGCTTTTAAATGTAAAACAATAATTTTTCGGTAAACATAAATTTTATAAAATAATATAAATATAATCATTCAAATTAGCTTACAAAACTAGATTAGCATTTTTAATCATTAGTTTACGACTAACGGTTACAGAGAAAAGTATAATGTTACGTCCGTGGTGTACGCAGTGCGTTGTCTAAGAACGCCCAATTTATTTTAATAGAGAATATTAATAATCAGTTTCTATTTTATTCCTCGACTGTTTTCCATGAAACTTGGTATGCCGTGTAGGGTCACATCGGTCAACAAAACTCACTCAAAAAGTTAGGCATTACCCGTGGGGTTAAGACCCCAAAGGTTTCAAACAAATATTTTAACTTGTTTTCTCTTGCCCTTGTTGCTTTAAGAAATTGGATGATAATGTGTGTTAACATAAATTTTTAATTAGTATTATTATAAATGTTAAAGAATATAATAGTTATATTACAGATTGTTGTTTTTTTAATTATTTAAGGGAGAGAGTATGCATCATTCCACTGGCACCGTTTCTTTGTAATTATTCTTTACTATTTGTCGTAACATTATTTATTTTATTTCTGTTATTTGTTGCCTTGATTTGACCTAAAAACCGATTTTGTAACTGATTAACACTTTGAAATGAAGACATTTTTATTTACGAACACTCATATTTCGTGTTCCACAGCCTGGACGCGGCGAACTGAGTCTCACAAGTAAGAGTAAATATAAATTAATTACTAAATAATAAATTTTGCATTTCTAGATGTGTACAAAAATATGAACTCTGTTTTTTATGTTATAGAAAATATGACCACATAACTTACATATTGAATATTCCGTTCATCTGCATAGACCATCCTCATAACAAGACTAGTTCGTAGTTCAGAGGAAAAAGTGTTTCGGTGGTACGTTTAACAGTAGAATCCTTAGATGCCATCGGCTGTTGGGCTATTAATAAACAGTCCGGTCTAAGGAACATGTCAGCCTTAAGTCAGTAACAAAACTACAAGATCGCGCCACATTCATCTTACACTCATTTCCCTTTCATGCTTTACCTAATATCGCCAATTCAAAGGTTAATAGTAAGTAGTAACTAGAAATAGTAGTTAGAATTTAGGTTTATTTTGAGTAAGATTGGGGCAACATCTGTCGAACATGCAAAGCGTCAAAAGTCAAACGTCTCTGGAGTTATGTTTTACGAAACAACTAAATAAAAATAATGTCCATCATTTACACACGTAAACGTATTGCTATATTACTATTTTTTCTTTAATTATATAAATTTAAATTTTAGATTTTTTCAAACCATGACTGAAAATAAAATCCACAAATCTAATTTGTCGTTTATCAGTTCACTGTGGGTATTTGGACAGTACCTGATACACTCCTACAACTTAATTTTTAAAAACTTTTTAATTTAATTTACTTAGAAATGAAAAATAAAGTTCAGACATACTCCTATCAATAGTTTTGTCAGCAGAAAGTCACGCTATGTAATCTGGTTTTAATGTCACTTATATCTGAAGGAAACAAAAAGTGAAGATGACATAGAGAAATGTGATATGATGCGACGGCGTGTCGTTCCTGTCAGATGTAATGCAGTGACAACCTCCCTCGCCTGACACCCTTGCGGCACATTTACATTTTAGAAGTAAACACAACCAGTATCAATATTAAACTCCACACTGGTTCAGGTTTTCTTGCAAGCCTCTTCTGAATGTATACAAATTTAAATCTTCAACATCTTCTTTATCTATCTCCTAGTTTACATTAATGTTTCGGTTACTGTAATGCAGTTTTTTATTTAATAATTTTGTAGCGTTAATTCATTAATGGCTTCTCCAATATCTTAGTATATGACGTCACTGGGTCCGCAATGACAATATTAAAGACGCTAAGCCACAAATAGACGGTTCATAACCCCAATGACGGTTCATTGACGACACTCAGTCTACAATGATGGAGTGAGAGTCTGTAGAAATGAGCGTTTTTAAGTCCACAACGTTTTCCCTAGTTCACGAATGGCCAATGAATCTCTCGCCTAATAAGTCGGTTTCGTAACGTCACAGATCCACAATGATTGTCTGAGGGTTCACAAAGATGAGCGTCTTTTAAGCCCACAACGTATTCTCCAGCTCCATGAATGACCGATGAATCTCTCATCCAATGAGTCGGTTTGTGACGTCACAGTGTCCATAATGATTGTCTGAGGGTTCACAAAGATGAGCGTCTTTTAAGCCCACAACGTATTCTCCAGCTCCATGAATGGCCGATGGATCTCTGACCTAATGAGTAGTTTCGTGACATCACAGTGTCTACAACAATGGTCTGAGGGTTCACAAAGATGAGCGTCTTTTAAGCCCACAACGTATTCTAAAGATCCATGAATGGCCGATGGAAGTGGTATTCCTCAATGACGCAGGGCGATGACGTCACCGAGACTACGTTGTGCTGTGGGCGTCTCCGTTACCATCCAAAACAAGCATCAGCTGGCTCCCCGCCAACGAGTATCAGTCTTCTTATTTATAAAGTAGTCCATCTTTTTGCGTCACGTGCATATTTCAGTTTCCTACTTCCATGGCCACCGCGCTCACTCGTCCCGCTCACTTTTGCTCCGAGAATGTTCCCCTAAAATCGCAAATTGTCAAATATATTTTGCTACTTTTTATTACTTCTCCTTCTACACATACTATAAGGAGAAAGTATCATTTTCATCTAAATTTTCAAATTGGAACTGAGAGTGGATATATCTGTTTTAAGGGTCTCCGAATCAAATAAATTTGTTTTTCGGACTGATGTCTTTCAACACAGACATCAGACAGTCTGTCTGCGTAGCAAACGAACCCAGGTCTATGGTCCGATTTTTAATAAGCTCTGTACAAGTGTACATTTTGGCAATACAAGCGATTTTTAAGGTGTTCACCCTCAAAAACTCCTTGAAATATTCAAACTTTTCAAAAAAGAATCTGACGGTTTGGTTCAATTTTCATAATTTATACTTCTTAGGGTCTCAAATAATCTGATACCACCCCTATGTCTATTTGATATTTTAAAAGTTATAAGCTTTTAAATGTAAGAAATCTTTTAACTTTCCGGCAAATTAATAAGTTTATCAAAAATATTAATCATCACCATTAAACCAGCCAAAAGAACTAAAAAAATAAGTATTGACATGGATATGTCTTAGCTCTGGGGGGGTGTTGGTGATTTTTAAGATGGAAAACATGTAACAGGTTTCCATAGAAACTACCAGAGCTATTGCATTGAATTTTTAATACAAAAGAATAAGAACAGCTGTTTAAATGAACTGAATAAATTCCCTTAAGGCATATCCATGATCTAACTTATTTCTCACAGGGAAGTAAATAAAATTTTTTAATTAATGCTTATCACTAATGCTTCCAGAGAAAAGTTAGATTTACTGTTCGTGGTTCACAGTAAGGCTCTAAGAGCGCCAAATGTTATTCTAATGGAGATTGCTAAATATCAATATCTTTCTTATTTTTATGAACCACTTTCATGAGTCCTTTCTTCGGCTTGGGGGAGAAATGAATCCCCCAAAATTTTTCAAGTTTTAACAAGAGGGTGTCTAAAAGGAATTTGATGACTATTTTGGAACTTACGTTTGTTAAAAACTATTTTAATAAATATTAAATACTATGATAGTTTTACGAAAGGTATGTACTATTATTTACTTTCTTTTTAAAGAGAGAATTTTTCTTCACTGATGCTGTTTATTTTTTCCCACGTCATATTTAACATTCTAGCGAAGTTTTATAGCTGCATAATTTTAAGGTGCCTAATTTTTCCTCGTGGTTGGCTAGATGTTTCAATATTTAGTAACCTTGATATTCAATTTACTCTTTCAAACCGAAAGCAAATTTACTGTAAGAGAATGGAAAAGGGTTGGTAGATTAGTTGATATTTGTATGCAAATAGGACCTATTATAGAGGTTTTAATATTATATAGAACTTTTCACCTAACGTGTATCGACATAAAATATTTTGTGATTCGTAATTTGCTAAGATTTTCTAGGGGAACCTCTAGGCCTATGCCAACGTAACCTCTGTTGGGTAAGTCGTAATTTCCAGCTGTAGTCTACATGTTTAGTAATATCGCCAGTGGTAGCCGAGCCATAACTTCAATAACGACATATTCATGCCTCCCGTAAAACACGCTTTAAAGGCTCAGCTTTTAGTAATATCAAACCGTTAGCCACATTTTACCTTATTATAAATTACAATGCTCGTTTTTCAAGCTAAAAGTTCCTTTTTCGAGTCCATAATAGTACCTAGTTTATTTTTTAAATGCTAAATTTATAATACATTGATAAGTGTAGTCATCAACAAGATATATGAATCTTGAAATAAATTTAATCTTAACTAATGGCGGATTAAATTTTTAAAGAAACTACAGGTCGTTTCCATGTTCTTATTAAATCTTTTGAGTCAATAAATGCGAACTTGAAATAATTATTTCACATCAAATAATGTTTTCATTGTAGAAGATTATAATAAAATCAATAAAAATTTCACTACAATTAATATTAAGCAGAAAACTAATATTTATTACGAGTATAGCAATTACCATAATAATACTTATTAAAGTATTTGTTCTAAAATACGTATCCCTCTGCTTTTCGCTCTTATTTTCCAACGTGAACATACAGGTAATAGACATGTAAATGTAGTGAATACACAAAGTACCTCGTACCACCACAACTCAGCACAAACACAGCTGTTGCAAGCACAACTGTTCAGTCTAAACTCGCCCAATGAAAATAAGACGGTACACTGCCATCAGCATGGTTCATTATTAAACCATCTTTTTACACTTCTAAAATAATGATGATCGTTTCTGTTAACGTACACTTTTTAGAATAACGGAATGAGGTATATTTCCAAATACATATTACCTACATAGGGAGATCGGATCGACTAGATAAAATCATTTACAACAAAAGGTTTACTCGTAACAATGTTTTTTTCTTTATTTGGATTTTTATTTTCATCACACACTCAAAGTTACAACTGTATCATCAAACTTAAGGCTTCAAATTTTCATTCTAAATTGAGAATCGATTCTAATGTCAACCATTTGATATTACTTCTTCATGACATTCATTGATCAAGTTTATACTGTCAAAAGTTTTATCGCTTTAATACAATGATTTCCAAACTAATAAGATCGCGTATATAATAGTACCCAGAGGCTGTTATATAGGGATATATGATAAGTAAATAAAAATAGAAATTCCTACCAGGGTAAAGTTAATATGTGGTTCTCTTCTCTTCCTTCTTCCAACCGTTGTAACTTACCCCCTTACGCCAAGTTCAGTTAGGACCTCGAGGAGGAAATTGGTCTTGACACTAACGAAATAACGTTTGCGATATGTCTAAACAGACTCATCTTTTATGTTTAGTTCTATAACTCCTCAGTAGTTATAGAACTAGCTCTATAATTTACTAAATTGTAAATTGATACATCAGTAAATAGTAAATAATTTTAGAATCGTTTATTATGAATATTATATATCTCTATGTATTATTAACGATATAAACTTCTTCAAAAACGTAGTTAATGACGTAAAATGTGAACAAAATCATCAATCGGGGTCCAAAACTGCAAATTGTGTACATTACTTTACCCTTACTAAAAGCGGCGATAGGAGTGATGACGGTTAATAACTAACATTTGCGAATAAACATTCAGTTTCAAACTGATGTAAAGGAACATAACTTTTTAAACTAATATTTGATTTGTCGACTTCTGTCTGTGAGAGTAAACATACGAATACTAATGAATTAATATTGATCCATTTTCCTCACTCTATAAAAGAATTGGTGGCGGTAACGTTACTCTGTTTCATCAAAATAATTGTCCACGTGGAAAATTGATATATTATTCATGTCTCTTCGATCAACCTTTGGCCAAATCAACAATGAACTGATGATCTAGATTTTTCCATGCAAAGGTGTTCTTATTCATCGGAGATGCTACACACCCAAACAGGTATTGAATATGAGCAGGTAAATTGAATATGAGTGAAAGGGGAAAGGCTTTGTTAGGGACAAACACCGTGTTATTCATTTGCCTGAATCATTAATTAAACTAACTGACAGAGGCTTGACTAGATCCAGTGACGATCAATCATAAAATTATTTTCATACTTCCTAAGAATCGAACTGGTGACCTTTGGATTATGAAGTGTGTATTGTAGCCACTGAGTACTGAGTTTCTGCAGTAGGAGTTTTTAAGAAGGTGGCGCCCCCGTTTGTGTATACGTTAAGCCCGTCTTACTACAGACCAGTGCATGTGACGTATAAAGCTAAGATAGGGGTGAGCCAACACAGCACAAGGTGGACTGTACTGATAAAAACTAATTGGCTCCGGGATACGAACCAAAGCCCTCGCGACTCAGTTTTGGAGTCCGTAATGTTACAAACTACACCACTGACTTACCAAGTTGAATAGTATAATTTGTATCTTAAATTTACTCTAGTACCTCAGAACCTAGCCAAAATAGAAACCGCACCTCCTTACCAACCTTGGCCCCACATTTCCTTACCAACCACTCGAATCATCGGATGCTAAAGCGTCTGAATAAATGATTACCCCATAAAACATGCAAGAGGAGAACGTCCATGCAGATGGAACGATGGTCACCGCATGGCGCCGCCACGCCGCTCATCTACATACTGAGCAAACATACCGAGTGCTTATGTTACCGCAAACGGTCACTGCGTTTTGGTCCTCCCGGCCTAAAACATCACCATACGAGGGTTGTGTCATTAGTAAGTTACACTATTTTCTAATAACCGCGTGCCTGGCACAAACAGCCTTAAATTTGCAAGAGGCGTTCACCCGGTGTTGTAGGAGTAGCACTGTATAATTACTGTGGGCTGACATGATGCATTGAGTAATTATGTGGGTAATATTATGGAGCTGTCATTTATTTACTCCGACCATCGATTGAAAAATACGTAGTGTTAAGACGTCCGAAAGGTTATTGACACTGATCGTTACCTTACGCTCGACAAAATTCATTCCCAACACCCCCAATTGTATAAATTAGCCATGCACATAATTATTTCTGACGAAATGCACCTGACCAAGTGTCTTCGTCTACGAAGACGTGGTCTGGTCGATAGATGACGTGAGGTGGACGGACGTGCCACCACTTCCTTGTTCGTCGTTTATTGTTCTTCCAATCGTCAATAATTGATTTGCGCTAACGAGAATCGACATAACTACCTCAACGCAATCATTGTGTGACGTAACGCCGTCACACAATTTATTAATCAGCTGCATAACTTATACATAAGTATACAAAAATACAAAATGAATACATCTCAGGTACTCAAAATTATAAATGTTCGACATGAGAACTCCTAGTGACACGATAGATGTCAATCCTGTTCAAGCTCTAGGCATACTTTGGTAAAACTGCCTGATCGATTGTTTCGATGGAATTAGCCATCCATTACTGGACCTCAGGTACGCTTTCTGATAATGGTGGTGTGTACACACCACTATTGCTGTCTGACTCTGACTTTAATGTTTTCTCTCTAGAAAAATCACCGAGTTTGATATTCGGAGATGTTTGATTTTTCAGTTTATTTTTATCTTCAGTTTTTTTCAGTTGTACTAACTGAAATAGTCTTAAAACAAATTAATCCAATAATATTCATAATCTAAATACTACGTATATCAAATTTGGTGGAAGTGGTAAGTAAGTGATCCATAAATTCTAGCTTTATAATTTAGGAATGCATCACGACAGTCGCATAGTAATTTTATAGTGCTGTCCCATACCCGGGCAAAAGATCCCTGCAAGCACATGCTTTAGAGACGGCCCTCGTCACAATTATTAATAACACTGCCAATCCACATTTTCATCTGTGCAAAGTAAGAAGAAGCTGGCACAACTCAACGTGCACAGAAGACTAAAACTTCACAGGAATATCGGAACATTAGGCCTACTAGTGACATCGTCGCAACAGAACCATTGAGAATTCGGCTCATAAAAACTCGAGAAATTACCTAGGATGGTATAACCGTTTAATTAAAAGCCATCTATTACATAAAAGTAAGAAAAAATCCTCCTTATAAATTCTACTTTTTAACTAGTTAAAAAAGTAAAAACACTATTAAAAACTGTTTGGTCTGATTTATCATTCTACGTCGTAGAAATACCAAGCTGGTGGATCGGAAGCATACATTTGGCACAGAAGCTGCTTGTATAATGCACGTGATGGATTGCAAGACCTCAGTTGAAAGCAGGAATAGTCGAGTATGTAAATTATGAATCCAGCAACATTTCTCTTCTTGTACATGGAAACATTGCGTAAAAGTTGAAAAATGTTGCAGGTTATTAGTATTTACTGTTAAACATTTACTCCACACATATAAAGAAAAATAAATTCCTTAAACAATGACTGATTGTAAAAGGTAATGAAAATTTTACTTTTGATAACATACTTTTGTGTATAATAATTCTCATAACACCATCTAAACATAATGTGCAACCTACCAGAATATTATACAATGAATACAGTGGTGTTCGTAATTGTGCAACAAACTTTGTCGATCGATTACTGGTATTGAGAAAAAAAACAAGAGAAGAAACAAATCTCGAGTACACTAGTTTCCAACTCAATTGCTAATTACTTAAGTATAATAGAGTAGTATTTATAGTTTTAGTGTCGTCATTCAAAATCTAAGTTAAGACAATAAAACTTTATATTTACGGTAACAGTGTAAAAGATTACGTATATCATTAGTTTTACTTTTAAGAAAATAATTGTAGCCCTGTAAAGTAAAAATTTTAATATTCAAGTGAAACAATATCCTTAAAAAATATATATGTATATAATTTACTTTATAATTAAATTTACTTTATGGCTAAAGCCTTTCATCTCAGAGTCTAAATCTAAGTTGTTTATATTTATCAATACGAAGACGTAAATCTACTGTTTGAAGCACTGAAGTATACCACATCAAAGTTTAGTTCCTAAGGATAGATTGATACTAACCCACGTCGCTGACGTAGGCTAATGTGTCTTGCCGTGACACTGCATGACCCTTCCACCAGATGGCTGCACGTGTCTTGCTCCCGGGGGTCTCCTTGACACCCCTTATGGCTCACATCCGCTCTTCCCTTTACGTTCAGGACTGTGCGACGAATATGTTCTGTCCAAATAACCATCCGACGTTACGTTACATTTATCTATACGTCTTCGTTAAACCAGGTACCCTAACTTTCGGGATCATTCAACCTATACATATGGATGAGCCTGATGATATTATGTAGCTTCCTTAGTCAGGATTATTAATGAATAGTTCGATGATTCAAAAACAACTGGACCAAGTCAAGCATTGAACCGTTGGCCAGATTATAAACTGCTGTAATATTTAGACAATTTGTAGACCTCCCTACAATGTTTACAGTATTATGATGAAACTCCTGAATGAAACGTCTTTCTTGGTTCCGTTATTTCCAACATCTGTGAAGTGTTTAATACTGTTTCACAAACATGGCTCCTTATAAATAACCTCCTGAAGCGAGTTTTTTAAACGTTTGTATTTTGTTCTCTCCATGACCACGTCAACATGCATTTACCGAGTTATGAGTCTGCCGAGAGCAGATGTCGTTGGCATGTATATGTAGATTACCGGAGTACCCTCTTCCCCTATACAGGTTATCACTAATACAGCTTCGCTCTCCAGACTTAGCATATCCACTTTGAACTACTCAATGAATTACGGCTCATCAATCCTGCATTTTAACTTACTAGTATAAGCAGTATTTGTTACCGAATTACGTAATTTCATTTACGACAGACTGCTTCAAAAACAGGTGTTTTGGGTTCATGTGTTAAAGAGCAATAGTCGTTCTTTTGACATGGATATATCTTAGCTCTGGAGGGGTGTTGGTGATTTTTAAGATGGAAAACATGTAACAGGTTTCCATAGAAACTACCAGAACTATTTTATTAAATTTTAAATATAAAAGAATAAAAACAGTTGTTTAGATGAACTTAAAACATTCCCCTTAGACATAGTCATGATCTAACCTATTTTCCACAGGGAAGTAGATACAAACATTTTATTCCTAGGACTATACCTATTATTACGGATGATGATGTCTTGAGTCCTTAGCCGCAAACGATCATTGTTAATGATACTTTTGATCTGAGGTCAGCATTTTTGGCTGTAAATAATCGATAAAGAACCTACAACAATCACTATCGATTTGTCGGGTATTTCTGACGTTCTGGATATCTATTGTGAAACAGGTAATTGACTATTAAATCGAACTATCGAATGGTTGAGATTGAACTATCGATACTAATAACTAACACTGACATAACCTAAACAACCAAACAGGAATCAAGAAATAAATGCTACAACGTAAGTAACATAACAGCTGATTAGTCTAATGTGATAAAAATGGTCGACAACTATTGATACTCTAAATCCGGTAATAAATTTGTTTTTACGAGTTTGTTTCAATTTATTAGCAGTATGACGTAAAATGTGGTTCTTAAACACGTCATAAAATTGGCTTTTTGGTATACTCGCACATTTAACATCCTCAGCACGCCTCGGCTGTTGTGCTCGTATCAAAAACGCCCGGTTTGGTCCTGGTGATTAAATATACTATCACGGTTCACTGGTTTTTATGACAAAGGATCTGATCCAGTGCTGAACTGAATTTGAAATATCCTTCGAGCAACTGCAAATCTTAATTTTAATTCTTTTTTGCTGCCTTATTAGAATTTAATTGACACTATCTACGTATAAGTAAGGAGCAGTATATAGAACAAATGCGCTTGAGGTCCAAATACTTTACATTGCTAGAGGAATTTTGTTACCTTTACTAATTGCTAAATAATTTCTCTCATAGATCTTACCCTTCTCCGTAGTTTATTTTTCTTTAATATATTTTCTTGTATTCTATAAGGTTTGCTGAATGTTACTTCTTTCTTTTCCGAAGTTAAAAGGTAAGCTTAAAAGCTAATAGGTAAAAGGTAAGTAAGCTTATTATTATATAAGCTTATTAAATTTTAAAAAAATAGTTAAAAACCAAATTCATCTTAAAGTACAGTTTGTACTACAGTTTAAAATAATCGTTTTATTTAATAAAGGGAAATTCAGAAATATTACCGTGTTTTCATGTCCATTCAAAGCTGCTGCTAAGTAATTAAAACCTTTTTCTTCTGCTCTACGTCAGCCTTTGTTATAATATCTCTCTGTATTAGAGCGTATTAATAGTCTAAACTTCAATTAAAATAGTTAATACGCAGAACCACTCAACTCCTTCATCTACAGTGAAGTAGTCCGACGTCCTAAAATGTTTATATCAAACACTAACAACAGTATTTCATTACTACTGTTGTTTATTTTTGCTTTCTTAATAATGTCTGAAACAAATAAAATAGTTTAGTAATTTTCTAGCTTTTTAGATTAGTTTTATTTCTCTTTTACTCTAATAAGTACTAAATAGTGAATAAAAGCATTATTCTGCAAAAAAACCGTTTAAAGAGTATTATACGGAAAACTTCACAATCAACTAGTACTGTTATTTTCAAGTTAAGAGAAGAAAAAGTGAAAGCCTGAAATAGTTTGAACACATAGACTCTGTTAATTAAAGGGATTACCATAATTCAGCGAACCAACCACATAAATTCTTTCCATTGTCCAAATAAAACTGCTCTTGCCAAATAGATTTCCTTCAAAACAACCGCTTGGTGTTCTTGTATTTATGAGGTTGGTTCTGCCGCATTTGTTCTGCGTTTGCGGATCGTACTTGGTGAATGTTGTGAGTAAAAAAAAGCTCTAAACGTACGATCATTTTAACCTCTATTTGAACGCGAAAGAATAATTGTGGTCGGCAACTGGTATTATTATTTGGAAACGGTGTTGAATTTTGCTAATCAACCAACCACAAAACGATTAGCAGTTGAACTTTTTTGGACGTTTTTGTGGCTATACAAATATAGATCCCCCAAGTTTTCACGAGGTATTGCGAGTATTCGAGTTGTTTGTAGAAAGAGGATATTAATTACCCCGTCGCAGCAGACCTGCGTACTCAGTGAATTTCTAAATCATTAATAATATATACAGGTAATACAGGTACACAGGTCAGTAGTATATAATACAGGATTGATCAATATTCATAATAAATAAGAGAGTTTGCCTATTTTTTATGAGATTAACAAGAAAAAGAGTTTGCTGCTGTGATGAACATATTACCATAAACCAAAAACATTTTTACTATAAACCATTTTATTTATTATATTTCTAGTTTTGTCAATGTGTCCATAAATTAAGGAGTTTGCCCGTTCGAAGTTTAACATGGAAAAAAGTAGGCAAATTTTCTGCTGTGAGTAATTCCAAAAGTAGGTATTTCTTGCATAAACAATTTTGATTTGACCATTTATACCAAGTTTCATCAACATCTGTCTATAAATGAGTTTGGCTATTCTCTACATCATGAATAACATGGGAAAAGAGTATGCTGGTTAGCTGCCATGATAAACAAATAAACTATGATTTTATAAATGAATGGGTGTCAACCACATGAAGCTAAATACCAAGTTTCATCTAAAAATATCAGTTAATAAGTGAATACAAAATACAACGTGTGTTTAGACTTTTTAATATCCTAGATACGCCTACGGTTGGAGGTAGAGCAAACTTTAAAGTAATAAATTAAGTAGTTTTTTGTGGATAATTCTAATGGCAAAATGTAAAATTAACATTTTGTATGAATACTATTGAAAACGCAAAAAAACAATTTTAGGTACACCTCCCCATTCTACACGTTCCAATTGACCGATGTGTCTGGATTACGAACACGTCCGAGTAATTGTAGTAGTACACGTCTCTACCAAATTTGGTCTCGATCTAACCATTTTTACGAGAGTTATCGTGTTCATGGATACACACACGTGACTATTTGGGTCTCTAGGCACCCAAAAACGATAAACTAACATGGGACCATGTTAGTTTATTGTTAGATCTCTCGTGCAAGATCTGGGCTTAGATCTACGGTAATAGATTCTTCCCTATGGTAAATTCGCTAAAAGGTAAACATGTATATTATATTTACTTATTACTGATCTCATTATAATAAACAGTTCAATAAACAGTGGGTAGCTCGGGGTAAATATGCTCACTTCGTAATACCAAAATGTCGCGGCTCGATGTCGGAGTCACCAGTAAAAACCAATAGTAAAACAATATTTTGGGTTTATTAAATCTTTCTTTGGGGGAGGCTAACTAAGTTATTTGTATTAAACCAATTATATGTAGTAAACTACATATTTGTATCATTATACACGTCCATTGACGTGCCAATCTTGGGACTAGGGCTTCCTAGTACAGATGTATAATTGATTACAGCAAATATAATTTTGGAGGATTATGTTGTCTTTTTTAGCACGATTTCTAGAAATTTGTTTCTGTCAATGAAAAATATTCTTTTTTTCATTATATTTCTTCTTCTTTGTCTTTTTCTTCTCCTACCACAATGATTAGTCGCAACAGAACATCGTAATGCCTTCTGCGAGAAAACGATCGATCGTTTACTGATTCAAGCGAGCTACCACGTTTTATTAATGTCTTTCAAAACTTTTTTAAAGAACCCAAATCCGCGTCGAGTCGTTTGTGTTCCGGCAGGCGACGTCGCGACGCGGCAGAACAATCGCAATCGCCAGTTTGATTCCAAAGCGGGTTTATTTGCGGCCGGATGCGCGGACCGTTCAGATCGCCAAGATTAGATCAGCGGATCAGCCGCGCGCCAACGCCCGACAATGAGGCAATTGTCACCGCCACCAAGCCCGATTTTTCGATTGCTCCTATCCCCACGCCGACCCCGATGCTAAGTCAAGAATAGACGGTTACAATCCGCTTCGGTGCTCATTAGAAGTAGCAAAAGAATATTTATTACTTTACGTTACTTTTAACGAAAGTGTAGTTGTTGCAAATTGTTAGTATCGGAATTATTGTAAGAATATGTTGCAATAATTAATAATTACTAAACATTTAACACTACCGACCCTAAATTTTACGTTCACCCAAAACTTGGGATTGTTTAACTAACCGTCTTTCTTTTTGTCTTCAGAATATTAAAGTATGACTATAATACTAGAATGAGTATCATAGTAGTATCATTGTAAGCTAAGTCCCCGTAGCGTGCTAGAAATATGTTTGCTTAAAACAATGGAGACGCGTCGAGGTATTATGAAGACAGATGCATTCATTCTAAGTGAGCTAATGAGAATTAAAACTATATTTTTATACGAACAAAAATTGAATAAGATGTACACATTGGCAAAAAAATGATTTTTCCCAAAACACACCAACTAGTATAAAAAGACAACAAATAAACCGGTTCATAAGAATTATTATTTCGACATTGGGTTGATAAATGACGATGTTACGATACCCATTAGACGTCATTCCCTTCCACTACTAGGACCGAGGGTAATGGTCTGCCATGTTGGGTGTTGGTTGTTGGCTCCAGGATTTATCAATTGGCCAAGTGTCTGATCGACAATATCAGGTTATAATCATAATTAGTAATTTATGAGATCATAATATCATCATAATCATAATGTTAAAATTTAACAACCTCTGAGTTCCCGAAACTGGGATAGCTTCTACTATTACCTAGCATTTCAGTTGTTTGTTGTAAGAAAATTGTAAAGATTATGCAAAAACTTTTTATAATGATTTTTAATTATTGACTAACAATTTTCTAATATTTTTTATTAGATCAACGTATTCAATTCTTATAAGGAAATTTAATAGTAAGCATTTCATTCGTATAATGAACTACACTATGGATGTTCAAACAGACCATTCTAGGTCCATTT
This sequence comes from Nephotettix cincticeps, assembly GCA_023375725.1. Classification (NCBI taxonomy): domain Eukaryota; kingdom Metazoa; phylum Arthropoda; class Insecta; order Hemiptera; family Cicadellidae; genus Nephotettix; species Nephotettix cincticeps. The sequence goes on from CM041785.1 coordinate 35,359,277, forward strand.
AAGCTAATTCCAATTTTTAAGGTTATTTTTATTGTTTACTTATTATGTCTACGTATAGATCTTTTTCTGTTTTTTTTATTTATCTCTGGTATTAAACATATGAAAAATGTGCAAAATTTGTTTTGTATTATATTTTGTTTGTCTTTTTTTATAAATTTGATTTTGACCTTATAGAATCAAACATTAGCTTAATTGTATTCGTGTCAAAGGGAGTGAGCGAATCAAAAAAGGGAGTTTGGGGTGAAACTTGGGAATAAATATTTACTGTGCTATCGCTCGGGTTCAATCCAAAAGAAACTCGAAAGTTAGGAAATAGGATAATACATTCTAAATCAAACGGACAAAATCATCAACAATAGTTTCACGATGTTTATTTCTGTGCGCAATAATTATTTCCATGACGAGCCATAGTCGTGTACACTGCGACGACATACGACCCATCCAGTGACGACTAACGCCGACATTACCCTTCCAGATGTCTCCCTATTAATAAAAAAGAGAAAGCCAAATATATTTCACGCTTGCTAAAATAACCATCTGGAGGGATTCCCGTTTTCTATTTTTACTCGCATGAATGGAGTATCCAGTTTAGATTTATCTAGCGATTTTTCATTTTTGCAAATTCTCTATAGTAAAATAATCACCAAAAGGCTTGGATATTAGATTATTGATATGGCAACCGTACCACAAAGAGTGTAGAATGGTTGTGGCGCGATCATGTAGTATTTTTTTACTGACTTAGGTTGACGTGTTCCTTAGACAGAACTGTTAATTAATAGCCCAACAGCCGATGGTAAATCTAAGGACCTACAGTTTAACGTGGATCCGAACCACTGGCTCTGAATTACGAAATGGTCTAATTATGAGGATGATTTTTTTGTAGATTAACGTTATTCAATAGTGGAGACGTTAATCCACACAAGAGAACAGAACGCCCACTGACCATCGCTCATAACTATCCACAATTCGTGACCTCCAAGTAAGGACAACGTCACCGTCCCCGTTTATTGCTGCAGTTGTCCCGGCAAAGGTAATAGTACAAACATTTTTTAATAATTTATGCCTAGATGTAATACCCCAACAAAACGTATTCTTGAAGGCTATGCTAAACAGAACTTTAAATATTACGTTGTATCAAAGTTGTAACTTATGCATTTATCTAACAAATAAATGATTGACACAATAATAGTTTACAATAATACGCGTGCCATATAGTTTTGTTAAGTTGGAATCCTGAAAATTAAACTCATGTTGATGACGACCATTCCCGAAACATTGAGTGTAGATAATGGTTTCTCGCATTTTTTCTGACCTTTTCATGCTTAGTAAATATTTCTTCCTGGATGTTGTTCTTTAAATCTTGTAGTGTCCTTGGATGGTTCACATAAACACGGGATTTAAAAAAATCCTTCGAAACGATCACAAGAGGACAAATTGGATAGGACTAGCCAACTGCAAATGACCTTTGAGATCCTTCCAGAAGAACCTCTCATGCGTTCCTGCGAATCGTAGTCACGTTCTGACAGTTCCTGTACAATCGCCATCTTGTATTGACGTCAATCTAGGCCGTAATGGAGAATTTCCATCAAAGAATGATCGGAAAGTCCAAGGGCAGATGCAGAACGCTGTGGCGATCGCAGATTTGATGTTCTGACTGCCTCGATGGTTTCAGGTGATCTAACGAGCCGAGGTACTTCAAGTCTTCGTTATATTTCACTTGCATTTTATTAGTCTGTAATTCATTATTTGTGTTGGTACGTTTAAGCTGTTTAAATTTCTATTACGGACATTAGGCATCATGATAAGTAAACAAAGTTTCACACGCCCGTCTTTAGGTAAGCTAGAACATAACAAGATTAGTAAAAAATCCGTAATAAGGCGGTATAAGGCTAGTAACAAAAGTTTAAAGCAATCTCAAAACTTACAATTAATACCAAGAACCATTAGTCATGTACACAAGAAACGAAACACGTCAGTTTTCACGAATTCAACATTTTTACAAAATTGAATATCCTCTGTACGTACGAACATTGTACAACAACCAACGAACATTGTAGGATTGATAGAGGCGCCTGACAACATCTCGCCTCGGGCACCAATAAACCACGTGACGGGCCTGGAAATCATTATCTGTTCCGAATACATTTTTACGGTGTTTATAATGCCGCTGAGTCTAATTTATTGTAGGGTAGTGTGTATACTAAATAAACATTTATACAACATTATAAACTGTCGTTTTGTTGCGAATTGATTTTAAATAAAATTATACTGATCTCTAGCCCTATTAGACAGTTATAAATTTATATGCGGATGAGGATTAGGATGCCCGTGCTGCCACCTGGTGGCCATAGATTAAACACACGTGCGTCACACAAAACATCCGCTCGAGCCTTCATGTTGCCATCATATATGATATACTTTGTACAATACTCTTGAAAATAGAAATTAAAACTGGCGATCGGCGTGTTACCAGCATCGTGCGTACACGACCAAGGGTCAGTAAGACTTCAGAATCGGTCGATCGTGAAAACTAAGTGTGTATCTGTGTTTATCTATAACTATCTATCTTCTGTGTACCATTTAATAAGTAGGGAAGGGCTAAAAGCACAAAACCCACTTGAGAAATTGAGAAGAAAGAACATAAAACCAATTTAACTCTCGAATGCTGCACTTTTGTATTCGATTATTGTCATCTCCTTACATTTTGGTTATCCAATTCACAAAAGTGGACAATACTTGTTTTCTTTGTAACTGAAATCCTTCACACTGCACATGTTCTTCTACGTTAATATATTTACATGTCTTGTGAAAACCGGGGTCAATTTAATTTTATAACATTTATACTAAATATTGAATAATTTAATAACCACTGTGTCAACACAATATTCCACTATCTGTTCGTTTACTCTTACAAACGAAAAAAATCATAAGTGTTTTAATGCGTTTACAAACACAAATAGCAGTATAATGGATTCGATGAATTATTGGAGATTAATTTGAATATAAAAGTGTTCCCAAGTGACATAGTATCTCCGTCATTGATGTTGGGTGTACAGAGATGGAGCTTATCATTGAGACAAAGTATGGTGATAAGCACAAGATAAGCGCGAGATAAGCTTAATGTGTCGGGAACACCTGCTAGTAATCTCCTGATGCCAATATTTCACGATATACTTAACGTTTATGAGCCTTCTCCCATTATTTTTACAAGATTGTATTATGCCATCACTTAAATGTGCACCTGGTCCTTTATGAGCAAATAAGCTACACCTTGTTTTAGCCTTGTTTCGGTATATTTCACCGGTATTGGTGAGACTTCAGAGGCTGTAGGCCTACTACCAGTCTATAAACCGATTACCTTCCCCCTCTATTCGCACATAAAAAAAATATATTAAAGCTACTGCTTGCAGCCCATTTTACTTTTTTCTCATATAAAAGGTTCAGTAAAAAGCACTACGTGTTTTATTGTATATTTACAACAAAATTTTGATGTCAAAATGCAACTGTCAAGATCCTTTTTGTGATGATATAAGTCATAGATTTGGAGCGCAAGACCAACAATTAATTATTATTTCATTATTGTTTGCCTTCTGGATTGATTAAAGTCTAAAATAATAAAGGTTTCTATCGCCTTTTTTGCAAATATAACTACTAGTTTTTTGGTTTAAGCCTCATTACTGAATCTTCTTAAAATTAAAATTGTAATGTTGAACAATTTCCATCTTAATCCACAACATATAGACTTCTCAATACATAGTCATACAACACAATTAAAATTATCTATAGATTCTGTCCTATATAGATTAAGCACAGTCAATGTTTAACCGTGACCATCTACACACTTGTGGGGTTTATAAAGGTACTTTATAACATATACTTGTCAAACAATTGTAGCATTTTTGTCTAATAAGAGTAAATTAATATTTGCCAACCTTTGCTCTACTCTAGTGTGGTTACTATTTTGTGTTTCTAAAATGTTGTCTAAGTAATGTTTTATCCTTCACGACTCACTCCGTGATGATATAAATCTGTACTGGGAATAATCATATGATGTAACAGCGAAACATATTGCTGTAAAACACACTCATGAATTCTTCATGAAGGTACGTGATACAAAAAGTAACCTACGTTATTAAAAATATTTTTAATAGTGAAATTTTACAGTAAAATTGTGTGCTTAAAATTAAACATAGAGTAACATAGTACGCCCACATAGTAACATAATAAGTAACATAGAGTATCACAGCTACTGCGCAAAAATAATAACTAGATGACAAATGACGAATTATTTATTCAGTAACACAAACATTGAATGAGTCCACTCAAACTAACAGAATTAATTAAATAATCATACAAAGTTATGAGAGTATGATGACACTTATAAAATAATTCACTTCCTATTTATTGTTTAAAAAATTCCGTATATCATCACGGATATACTCATCAACTCTGTAATAGGTTTTTTTCTATAAGAGCACTCTTTAAATTACGTTTAAATATTGCAATATTTAATAATTGTGTGTGCATTTTAGATGGAAGGTGGTTGAATAATGAAATTTGCTGAATAAAAGATGTGTTTTTTAAATGTGGCTTTGTGAATTGGCAGTTGTAAAGAAAAATTTTGTCGAGTATTATACTGATGTTTCTGTTTGAAGCAATCAAAATATGACGGATTATGAATGAAAAACCCGAGCGTATTGAGAATGTATGTGGATGGGAAAATTAAAATGGTATTGTTGATGAATGAAGGGCGGCAGGTTTGTATTTGTGGGATATTATATATCAATCTGATGGCTCTCTTTTGAGGGATAAGAATTTGCTTAGTTTTCGGGGAATCAGTGCCCCAAATTGGAACAGCATATGTCGTATATGGTACGATGACTCCATAATAAGCCATCAAAAGAACTTATTTATTGCAAATGCGTTAAAGTGTAAGATAAAAATTTCAGAACCTAATTTATTACACACATGTTTGATGTGAAGATGGAAACGGAGCCTATTATTATATTATATCTATATACTGTATTACAGATGTCGGTTATTGTGGTAGTAGCGGGCAATTGTGTATAAAACGCTCTTTATACACCTTTCAAACCACGAAAAATTAGGTTTTATAGATTCATTGACGATTATTCATATGTGGCTGAACAACATACAGTGTAATAAGTACCAATTACAAACTATATGTTTCGCTGCGCCCTATATAGTCTAGGCCTATAGACCGCGAGTTCCTAATTCGGTATTGCTCGATGATAAAAAGTGTAAAATCTCTAGTTATTTATTCTCTGTGACTACCGTTTGTTGAAAAATTACTTGAGGGGAGCAGGGAGGTAAAAAATAAACTTTAGCTAAAATTTTGCTTTAGCGATTTTTAGACATGGTTTTGGCAATCCGTCAGACCTAAATTTGTAACGGAAGTGCCGTCATATGTTTATAAGGACAGCTGTTTAAAGGAACTGAAAACGTTTCCTCTAGACATATCCATGATCTAAGCTGTTTCCCACAGTTAAGTAAATACAATCATTTTGCATTTTTACACTACAACAAAAATTTTTTGTTTACCTAAAAATACGTTAAAGAACATGAAATATATATATTTTAACAGTGCTACGCCATAACAGTTTACTATCGTTTTTTAATTCATTATTTTTTAACTACTGTAGATAAAAAACTGAAATGTTTTGAGTTTATTAACCATAAGTGAGTGAGTACACAGCACCAAAAGTTGTACTGTATTGTTAAGAGAAACTTTAAAAATATATATTTACTACTTAAAACCCGATAAAAATGTTGTACTTTCAAAAAATAATTTTTATTTTTACAACATAATGAAAATTTTACTCGTAAACACTATTATTTCTTTTGCACATTTAGGTCTAACTATAGTAACTACACGTACAAATTTTTAGTCATTTATCTGTAGTGATTCCTGAGAAAAATATACCTTTATACGGTTAATTTTAATTACTTAACGATTTAAACTCTAAAATAATTTGAACGCGCAACCTAAATTTAGTTTGTTATTACATTATATAACTATAATGTAATCTAATCTTTACATGTATAAATAAAATCTTATTTGAATTTGGGGGTACACATACAGGCATATAAATGAAGACATATAAATCAATAGAAGAGTGAATGAAAAATTGATTTTTGAACTACACAATTAATTAACCTGAAGGCATATCGACGCATCTAAGCTGTATTATTGTGCTTCGTCACGCGGGACAATATCCCATTCCGTAGTTATAACATGTCTAGCCTATTCTGGATCCGTCATATCCGGATAATCGAATGCCGAGACGAGACGTTGATTGTTATAAGTCACAAAATACATCTCTAGTTTAAGAAACCCCCTTAAATGTCTGTATGAGGTTGTTGTGTACTTTTAAGTAGATAGCCTGTCAATGTTATATCTATTTTTTAATTGTAGGCCTAAAATGCCCAAAGTACAGTGTATGGCAACGGTTGTTTCATTTTTTTGTATTAATCAGTTGAGCACGATTATTCGGTAAAAAAATACAAATTTAAGAAAACTGTGGCTCATACGGAAAATGTGTGAACGCTGAGTCCTATACTATCTAAAAAATATAACCAAGTTGATCCACGTGGCTTTATGTAACAACACAAACAATATAAAAATGTTATGTTAAGATACAGAACTTCTTTTCCGATTCAACAAAAAGTGGCATTACAGTATTCATTATTTCACTTAAATAAAATATTCACTTTCAATGATTACTTTTTTATGTAGAAATGTCACTATCCCAATCTAAACGTAATGAGCCATCCATCGATCAAAATATCAAACATTAGTAGAGAGATGTCGCCTTGTTAAGTGACTCTGTTTACTCCTGCTCACCTGTTATTAGTAAACAAACTCTTTCACAATGTTAATCTCAAAGCCTATTGATCATCTGCTCGTTATCGGTTAGCATCTTGCACTTCGGTGTAGAGGTGATAGGTTCGATCCCCGGGATGTCCACAAAATTTAGATGAGAATATTCATCAAATATTCGAACTACGAGGCTACATAGTTTGCGCTGAGCCTGCCATTGGAAAAACAGATGAAAAATTGTATTTACATTTGTGGGAAATCGGTTAGATCATGGATATGTCTAAAGGGAATGTTGATCTAAACAGCTGTCCTCATGACCAAACTATGACGTCACTGTTTCAAATATTGGTGGCGCAAATTTCCAATCCCACCTAGATCTAAGACATGTCCATTTCAAAATCTACACCCCTTACGGATGATCAGTTCGGAGTGGCAGTTAAAACTGGTCGTCTGAATGCAAGATTCGGACTGCGCTCAAGCCCAAAACTTGGACTGATGTAAGTTAAAACCGACCGTGTGGATGTGGTTGGAGCCTTCAGTTCGAACTATAGGGGGCTTTTAGGGGGAACATATTTTAAATCTTTAAATGCCCCCTCCCATCTTTCAGTATAAAAATATGGAATAAAGAAAACCTCAATAACTAAATCTACCCAGCTACAAGGAAAAGATTTCGTTCACAAAAGAAAGAGACCTAACGAATTATTTAAATTAGACCAATACATTAATATTGAAATTTTATTTGTTATTCATTTTTAATCCTTATCCCTTACAGATTATCTGTAATAAGGTCTAACTTTAAAAATCTAAAGTAACGTGAGTTAAATTTTATTGATGTAATTGTCAATTTTATAAAAGTTCAAAAATATTTTCTACCTTTTTAAACGCCGTCCTGTAAATTATATTAAAACTAAACAAAATCCGATACAAAGAGTGTTTGTCCCATTTATCTAACAAACTCCTTCTTTTTCATCCAATACATTATACCAATTAAAATCCAACTGATATAGATCTGATTGTCTTTGATCATACCATTCAATTAACCAGCTACAGCATAATGAATTAGTGAACTAAAAACAGAATTAGTGTAGTTTTGGCGCTCATGGTGGAAAGGATTATTGTGATGTTTGAAAAAATTTTGGTGTCAAATTCTTGTATTTTTGGCAGGTTTGGAGCGCCTGAGGGCTTCATAGCAAACCCCCTTTCTCGTTCAGCCCGCTGGTTTGCATCAGAAATTTAGGTAATCGAAACCTTGTTAAGACAACAATCTTTAGATTACAAAAACCGTTGGTAGAAAATTCTACAATTAACAATTTAAAAAACATTATCTTCCATTCGTCCATAATGTAAAATACATCAACAATCTGCTCCTAAGCCCAAATATGCTTGACAGTTTGTTTATCAATATAATTTGTTTTCAATCACAGGATTGAAGGAGAGCCTATTTTTGAAATGGATAATGGTTTGTCAGTGAATAAGTGTGTCTATTAGTCAGAGAGCATTCACTGGAACGTTCTAACTTTAATATGGAGTTATCAAAAAACTATAATAAACTTTCTTCCCTAAACAGCTGATTGAAATTCAACGTCTTTAGTTCATAGATCACAAAATCATTAGTTAAAAAAGCATTTAAACCCCTATAATCATGTAATTTTAGAGGTTTAAGAAGTTTGTACTTTAGGTTGGCCGGAGCGTTGAATATTTTAATAGAAGTCTCCTGTTTGGCGTTTGGCGCTACGGGCGCGGAGGTGCCGCCTCGCGTATTTATAGACCTCACGCGGCCGCTTGCAACCTCTTCATGAACCTCCAGAACTACCTACTTCCCACTACTTAGTCTTATCCTGAACTAAATCAATTTCACTAAAAATCCTTCTAAAGTACGAATCGAGAGTGCATTTTATATTATTGCAAAAAAATTTTCAATAAAGTTTAAAAATCATTTACGTATTGTAAATACACATTGATATTTCACTTATAGACTATCTAAAAATTACTTTTATACTACTTTTTATTTCTAATGTATTTAAGTTTTCTTGACAAGAAAGTCGCTCACCTAATACGTCAATAGTGCCTGTCACTGAGCAGGAGTTTCGGGAGTTTAACCACAAACAAACAAGACACTTCACTGAACGAACGAACTCCACGGAGCGCGGTTACATGCCGCGGCGCCGCGACGCTCCTGCAGCGCCGACCATCACCTGCGCGGCACTGAGTGACTGAGAGCGGTGCGCCACCACGACAGGGGGTGGGAGGGTAAAGCACCGCCTCCCCCAACCTCCCGTCACTACCCCCTGTCTTATCAGTCGGGTAGACCTGTCGCGCTCTTTATTATTGACTATGATTGTAGCATCTGACTGTGACTCATATTCGGGAAACATTATTAGATTAGATTAGATTATTGAAATGGCAACCATACCACAAGGTAGGTATTTTAAGCCAAGTATGAATGAGAGTTGATTGTAAGATGATTGTGGCGCGATCTTGTTGTCTTGTTACTAAGGCTGACATGTTCCTTAGACAGGACTGTTAATTAATAGCCCAACAGCCAATAGCAACTATGGGACCTACAGTTTAACGTGGAATCCGAACCACGACCTCTGAATTACGAATTGGTCTAATTATGAGGATGGTCTTTGCGGATTAACGTAGCTTTCAATAGTGCGGACGTTAATCCACACAAGAGAACACTACACCCACCGGCCATCGCTCACAACTATCCACAATTCGTGACCTCCAAGTAGCTGGATTACAGGATGACGCCACCATCCCAGTCCTTAATTAAAGTATTCCTTAATTAATACTTTAGAGGTTAGCGTTATGTACTAGGATAGTCTGAAAGTAGTTGTTTTCAACGTGGGGGAATGCTAATATATGAGCCCTTACAGGAACAGTGAGGTACACCCACTAAACCCCCTACGGAAATCAGGCCAGAATTATTATCGGACGACTTCATGTCTGGACCGCATGTCTTGTGTCTTAACGGAACACAAATCTAACTAGGAAAACCTAGATATCACTCAAGCATCCATCCTCAATATTGGTGCAGAGAAATAGATGAACGTGGGAGACAACTGCCCTTCACTTATCCTCGCCTTGAAGAATTATCCTTACAAAAGTATCTGCAGTCATAAATCCTAGGCTACCGGCTTTCTTCTACAAAGCACTCATACTCTAAGAAGGTGTGAAATCAATCATCATCCCTCTCTGGGCAGAACAAACACCGGATTGACTCCAACTTCCCTGAGAAACCAAACTCCCCATGGCCATGAGCCAACCAAATGATCAAGTCACAGATGAGTTCCAATGTCCCACCAATCTAGCCAGGCTTGCAGAGTTTTCACTCTAGCAGCTGCAGCAGCCTGCTCCCTACCACATTAGACAGTAGTGGTTAAATTCAAGGGATTTATGGCTAATCGAAAATTTATGACAATTTGGTGTGAATATTTACTGGTATTAGAACTGGTGGTGGAACCTATGAATGAATTAGTTATGGAATAAGAGAATATCTTAGTGAACAGATGTTTTGGTGGTTAATTGAAAATGAAAATCTTGTCTGAATGTTTTACTGGTATTCTATTACTGGTATATGGGTGATGAAATTACTTAAGTGTGAGTGGTTAGTTGAAATTAATGTTAGGTGACACTCACCAGTAATTATTTTACTGGTGAGTGGATATTTCTAGAAAATGAATCTGCTAGAGAGAGGGGGTGAGATGGTACTAGTTATAGAATGTGGAACCATCTGTCTAAAGGTATTGATTAAAAAATATGGTTACATGAACATACTTTATATTTATATTACTTTGTGGTTTTAAATTTACATTTTTAAAATGTACAGTGTAATGTATAGGTTTTCTAATTGAAAAGATTTGTATTTTTTTATTTTATATGATCTAATACTGTTTACAAATAAAGATTAATGTTGGTATATAGTGGACGTAGACTTCCCATGAAAGGAATGGAGACAGAATCATTTTACTTTTAATTGGACAGTATTATGAAACTTAGTACTTGAATAAAAATTATTATTAAATATGCTTATGTAAATAGTCTAAACATTGGTTTATTTAGATATTTAGTCTGTAAATTAATTTGCATATTAAATGCAAAAATGTAGATGGTTGGATGTAATTACACACATAACTTTCTTTACAATTATGTTCATGTATTTTAAAACTCGGAAACTCAACCTATTAAAATTTTATCTCCCTAACCTTCATAGAAACAAAATGGCGGCATATTCAAATTTGTTCCAATTTGCTTCCTATAAAAACTACTTTTATGAGTTATTATCTGATTTGTTTACAAAGTTGCGGTTATCTTACGACATTTCAGACAATGCAATGACTGGGAATAGGTATGCATGAGTTTTAAATGAACATGTCTTGCCCAATTTTTGCCCATTATAAAACCCATTTTTGAGCTACAAGGCTACCTAGGTTTTGTAGCCCAAAAATGGGGTTTTGCATTTTTCACATGTAGTTTTAAAAAATTTGAATTATATCTTTCACCATAAGAATCTGCTAAAAAATACACAATTCAGTTCTTTAAAGTTTTCCTATATCTCTAACGGTTGTCGAGATATCAAAAAATCTAAACACAGTAAATTGTATTTTAAGGCTCCAATGCTAATCTTTTGGAGGATATGAAAAATTAATATTTCACTTAATTATCTATATTTGTTGATAAATATTGGTATATAGCTTCTTGTGGTTGGTATCTATACATTTATGATAAAATATCATAGTTTATGTGTTCGTCACAGCAGCAAGCCTGCATAATCTTTCCTATGTTAATGTTACGGGCAATAGGCAAATACTCTTATTTATCAACAGGTATTGATCAGTCCTGTTGTATATTATTATTTCCATATTATTGAGTGGTAAATTTTCTGAGTATGCAGGACTGCTGCAACGGGTTTATTTTTATTGGTTAATATACTAAAAAAATGTATGAAATGAACAGTAATTTTGTTGGTTTACATTTTCCCCCAACTGAAATGCCTTCTGAAAATGAAGTGTTAGCTATTTGATCACATTTATCATACAACATATGATGTGATAGGCTACTATTTATTAACTCATCCATGGAACATAACATAGCTCTTAACATTCACTTACATTATTTACATGTCAAAAATTTTTTTGTTGCTTAACCTCTTTTTTCTATATTCAAAAACTACACTTCAAAAATTATTTAGTTCTGTATTCAAATTATACATTATGAACAACACAAAATATTTTCAAATGAATCCAATCCCGAATTTTCAAGATGTATTTTAGTTTTGTTGTTTTTTGGTTCACATTAACTTTATCCTTTCCTGTGAAACTAGGTGAGCAATGGTTGTTCTTTAGTTATTCATTTATTACACAAATGAGTTTTCATTAAAAACCCAGTAACATACTAACTATTATTTTTCTTTTAATTCAACGATTCAGTTAAAAGAAATATAAATATGAGATTAACTTGCCATATAGTGAACTCTAAGAGCATGACACTAAATAATTTTATTCATGGTAGGCCTACCTTTAGATATAAATAGATGTAATTCTCAAATTGGCATATATTTCAGAGATATGTCAAGAATATTAACTACCCTGCATTATTCCAAAACACTCACCCTTAACAGTGTCAAATTTAATATTGTCTTAAAAATTAGAACTGAGATTTGGTGAGTCTGATATTCTTTAAACTGTTTCAGCCTGATAAAACCCTTATAATGAACATGACTAATTTTGAAATTTATTAATTTCAAATTTACAGAGTTCATTTCAAACGATGATTTCTACTACTTTGGCGAAGCTGACGATATTATCCCACCATGGAATACTTCTGGATACTTTCCTTCAGACTATTTATCACCAAATGAAGATATTATTTCTTCTGCGACAATCCTACAGATACCTCCATTAGATCCAAAATGGCCCAATGCCACTGTCCCATATGTGTTTGATAATGATCTCAGTAAGTATGTGTCATTGACTTTTGAATAATAGCCCGGAAACCCAAGATTTCTAAAAAACAGTTCTAAAAACTTAGATACTTGGATTATACCACGCACACTATGGAATACATAGAAGAGGAATACATACCACTATGGAAGACATGTCCCATACTATAAAGACTTGGATCAATTACTTTTTACAAATACTTTTTATATTTCTTACGCTACTGTATCATCATTAAAACAGGTTAAAACTTAAATACCTAACTATTTTGTAGTAAAAAGTATTTACTACAACTTTTAATGGTTTATGAAAAGCTGAGGATATGGTCAGCCATTAACAGTGTGTTGTCTGGGATCAAAATATTACAACCTTTTCTGTCTCCCTTCTCATACCAGGAATTTTTTATATAAGCCAACCATTTTACACATCACTTCAGGTAAGCGAAATACCAATGTTTACAGAACATTTTTTGTTTGTTTTTACCTCAGGAACATTATTCCAAAGTTTGTCGGTACATTTCAGTTACACTCTGTATAAACTATAAAAAAAGTAGAAAAATATATTATTTTTAAATATTGTATGTAACAAAAAACAATATTGCTGATTGTTCTTATTTTTATATAACCTTATTAATCAAAGACATGTCTACAACTTATCTTCATAATAATCAATCTTTTGCACTAAAGATAAATTATAAATTAGACTCACCCACCCCCACCCTTGTCCCCAGCTGATCAATGTAGATGATGAGGGGTTGAAGTGGTCACCCTCGCATCAGCAACCCCTTACACGACAGTTCAGTCACCCAGTCATTCCAACTGATCTCATCTTCATTTAAGACCTCCTTTGCTGATTGATGAAAAAAAGAAAACTGCACCTAACCTCTTAATTAATTTAAAACATTAAGCATTAGAGGCTCAACAAACTTCTGAAACAATTATTGTATCCCAAGCAAAGTATGCAGCTAATTAATTTAGATGCACACTGTGTATGGAGAAATAAACTTGTTTAGGATTATATTTTTAAATTTCCCAGTTGTTCGACAAATTGTACATAAACGTGGAAACCCCAATAATTCACCACTATTTCCAATGAAAACTATGTCAAATTATCCTTTATAAGTATTTGTTATGATTTTTAATTAATTGTTCATTATATTAATCCAGTCACATCTATCTCAAAAAAATGCATTACTACAGAATACAGTACTTAGTTTACATTGCTTAAAAGAAAACAAATAATAATAAACAGCTCTTGGTGGGTGAAGTTTGTGTAGTGTGTCCGCACTATTGAATACTATGTTAACCCGCAAACACCATCCTCATAATTAAACTAATTTGTAGTTCAGAGGCAGTGGTTCGGATTCGACGTTAAAATGCAGGTCCCTTAGATATGCCACTGACTGTTGGGCTATTAATTAACAGTTCTGTCCAAGAAACGTGTCAGCCTCAATTAGTAACAAGACTACAAAATCGCGCCACAATCATCCTGCATTCATTTATCATTCATACTTGGCTTAAAATACCTACCTTTTGATACAGTTGGGCATTTCAATAATCTGATATAACATAATCTAATCATGGATATTTGTAAGCAAAAGATATGTCAAAAGTTGTTGTTTTCAATTGTTCTACAAAACTCAAATTTTTCCCACTTATTTTGCATAAATGTTGCATAAACTACTTGGTTCTTTTCTCCTTGTTGTATTACACTACAAAAGTACAGTAATAAATTACATGTTTTAATTATTTTATTATTTTTTATTTAGTTTTTATAGGAATTATTCCCTGATGATTTTTTTGATGGGTCAAATAACTTATTTGCTTATATGTCTATATGACACATTTGTCATACACCTCTGATAGGTTCACTTTATGTTCAGAACTATAACACGCCAATGAGCTTTTATGTGTCTACCTATGTGAATACTCTTTTTCAAATCATCTTATTATGAATGTGAGTTTTAAATCACCCTCTCCTCATAACATGATTGAATATACTTGATACTTGAGACTTGATAAAATCTAGGGGAAAGATTGCACCGCGACCTATAAGATCTATTGTGCCCCCGAGACTAGACTCTAGTTCTTGCCTAGAGAACCCCCTCTAGTCCTAATGCCTTAATAAAGTTTAGTATTATGAGGGGTTCTAACTTTGGAAAATCCTCCACCGCCACCTGGTGTGTTCCCAAGCTTCTGGCTCTCTTCTGACCTATCGCGTCACACTCGGCCAATAGGTGTCTAGGTGTTTCCTCCCCAGATTGGCAGAAGCGGCATTCACCCTCTTGAACAATGCCCATCTTGCTCAGATGACCCCTGAGCCTACAATGTCCGGTTAGAAATCCCGTCAGTATCCTTAGATTGTTTTTCTTAAGCCTGATCATGGTCTCAGACCTTCTTATATTATGCACTCCAAGCATTTCCTTAGCCTTCCTTGATTGAATATAAAATTTCTTTCCTGCCCACAAACTCTCTAATAATCCAATTTATTATAACACGTAGATAGAATTTACACTTTGCGTATTATCAAATACAGTAACAGTTTTCTAAAACGTTTGCTACTTGTACTCAACAACTTAGTGTATAGAACTGTTTCCGTTATCACTCTTCTAGAGTAATTGATCTATTTCTCATTACTCGATTGACCCACCAATTTACCTTTTCAGTCTGTAATGGTGTAGTTGTTAATTGATCCACATTTAAACTGTATTATCGCAAAGCTTGTCCCCTGATATAGGTAATCAAGTCCGGATGAAAATACTCCAAGCCATGGATGAGTACCACAGGCATTCCTGTGTTCGATTCAAGCCCTGGGAGAGAGAAGTTGACTACTTGGTGATTGAGCAATCTCTCAGGTCAAACTTTTATCACTTGATAGATAGGGCAATAAGTAAATAGCAATGTATTTTTTATTATAAGTCCCTTATGTAAATTTTAATTAAATTAATTTTAAAATATAATAAAATATATATTAAACATATTCATTTTACTATTTTAGTTCATCAATTAGGGCTATTATTATAATTAAGTATCAAATATATATATTTATTATTTATATGATAAGTAGAAGGCTCTGTTCTATAGGTTACATTTGTAATCAGAGTCCCAGTGAAATAAAACTATCATGAAAGTTATCAGGCATGGAAAGTTTTTTTTCTCCACTAGGTTGTTACTTCCACATTCATCCCTTCTTGTCCACTTACTCTTGATTGGGTCTCAACAAGCTGTTCGGCCTGAACCCTTAGACTAAGATTATTATGACTTAATCATTAAAAACGACAATGTTATAGCCTCTACTACTTGTTCAACTGTGCAGAAGAATCCTTACTGCT
The DNA here is from genome assembly GCA_023375725.1 of Nephotettix cincticeps. Lineage (NCBI taxonomy): Eukaryota > Metazoa > Arthropoda > Insecta > Hemiptera > Cicadellidae > Nephotettix > Nephotettix cincticeps. Next base: position 35,375,394 of record CM041785.1, read on the forward strand.
AAATAAACACTGAACTAGAATACTTAAGTACTACTAGCTAAAAATTATATAAGCCTGCAGACAGATGTTAGATTTAACAGCCCTGACCCTAGTCGACTCTCTGACTGGTTTTTATTAGTTCAGAGATTAAATTTAGTTGGGTACGTTAAAAAGAATCAGTGAGTCAGCAGTGTTACTAGTAAGACCTTTGGCTATCCAGTGTGATGGGCTTCCCTATCACCTTGGTTCCTTCTTATCTCTCCTGGGTATCAAGTAAGTATTTAAGTTACATATTCTTTACATATGAACATGCAAGGGCTGTCTGGAGTAGAGCCTTTCTTTTTTATGGGAACGAGATCTGTTGAGTTACAGTATGCACTCCTATAGGGTGTTGCAATGTCTCGAGCCCGGACGGAGATTGATTGGGAAGGTCTTTATACTTCTCTGAATTTGGTAGACTGACCATGTCTTACCTTTCCTCTTATTTTCTTCTTATCTACCTTGACTTATTTTCCAGAAGCTAAACAAATTCCACAAAAAATATATCAAAGCCAAAGCTTATACCTTACTCCTGGCTACAATAAGTGGTTTTTGCAATGAAGAGTGTGTGTCAGTGGGAGGTAGCAGCTTCATCTGAGCCCCAGGTACTCGCAGTGCTAGGGTTGCTATGTTTTGTATTCATGCAGACACTCGGTTACAGTAGGTAGCCGAGTACACACTATAGTAGGTAGTGTGTTTCAGTGGGGAGTGTGCGTCAGTGGTAGGTAGCAGTTACTGCTGAGCCCCTGGTGTGCTCAGAGTGCTGGGGTTGCTATGCTTGAATTCACGCACACACTCGGCTACAGTAGGTAATGTGTTTCAGTGGGGAGTGTGCGTCAGTGGTAGGTAGCAGATACTGCTGAGCCCCTGGTGTGCTCAGAGTACTGGGGTTGCTATGCTTGAATTCACACACACTCTCAGCTACAGTTAGTGTGTTTCAGTGGAGAGTGTGCGTCAATGGAAAGTAGCAGTTACTGCTGAGCCCCTGGTGTGCTCAGAGTGCTGGGGTTGCTATGCTTGAATTCACGCACACACTCGGCTACAGTAGGAAGTGTGTTTCAGTGGGGAGTGTGCGTCAGTGGTAGGTAGCAGTTGCTGCTGAGCCCCTGGTGTGCTCAGAGTGTTGGGGTTGCTATGCTTGAATTCACGCACACACTCGGCTACAGTAGGTAGTGTGTTTCAGTGGGGAGTGTGCGTCAGTGGTAGGTAGCAGTTACTGCTGAGCCCCTGGTGTGCTCAGAGTGTTGGGGTTGCTATGCTTGAATTCACGCACACACTCGGCTACAGTAGGTAGTGTGTTTCAGTGGGGAGTGTGCGTCAGTGGTAGGTAGCAGTTACTGCTGAGCCCCTGGTGTGCTCAGAGTGTTGGGGTTGCTATGCTTGAATTCACGCACACACTCGGCTACAGTAGGTAGTGTGTTTCAGTGGGGAGTGTGCGTCAGTGGTGGGCAGGCAGGGGGGACGGCAGCAGTTGCATCTGAGCCCATGGTGTGCTCGCAATGTTGGGGTTGCTATGCACGAATTCATGCACGCTCTTGGCTTCTTCCATGAACACATGCGACCTGACCGAGACCGGTATGTCTACATCAATTACTCCAATATTGATCGAGGTGAGAATTTTTAATTCATAACAGGTTGCTCATAAAGTTTTTGTGCTTGCAATTTGGCGTATTATTATTCATTGAAGAGGGGGTTCTCTAGGCAAGAACTAGAGACTAGTCTGGGGGGCACAATAGAACTCATAGGTCGCAGTGCAATCTTTCCCCTAGATTTTTATCAGTATCAGTATAAGTATTCATTGAAACCTGTATGATACTTTTAACATTTATTTTTATATTTGTGTGAATGTCTTTATAATATTTGCATTTGATGGCAAATGTAAATAAAGAACATTTTGACAAAAGACTTAACCAAAATTTCCAGCTGACCAAACTGGTTACTAGGGTTGTGGTACTGAATAAATAACCTGTAACTGTAACTGTTGCCTAGTTTTGATTTTTGGAAACATATTATTGTATATAGAAGACATCTCCAAGATTGTTTGAAATGAAAAATAATTAGTTACTTACTTAATGATTAGTTAATTAGTTAAAGGGAGTGTAAATCATTTTCACTCCTTACATTATTGTAATATTTTCAATATTGATAAAAACCAATTGTTTTATTATATTTTTCCCTCTTTCTGTTTTCTCTTTTTGGCACTTCATCCAAAACTCCGAACCAGAAATGTATTTTTTTCCCATTTTTTTAATTGTATGGATAGTTGAGTTTTAAAAGGTAAACCTTTTTATCACATAGTTTTTGTTTAAATACAACGGCTTACTTTCTGTCATAGAACTATGGAAAAATTTTGAAACCGTTCACCCAGGAACCATGATCTATGATTTGGAAGAAAAATATGACTTCAGCAGCTTGATGCATTACAGGGTGTGGGCCATGAGCAACAGTAACTTACCAACAATCATACCTCTAGTAAGTTAGTGTGTGTAAAACAGGCAAATAGACAAGCGACAGAATACAAGCTCTAAATAACAGAAGTACGTTTTATTTTGATAGTTTAACATTTTGACAACTTCATTGCAAGGATGCAGCTGCAAAGCTCCAACAAATAAGAGATAATTTTTACTTTGTAAATAAAAAGGAATTTAATATAGTGAAATCAATTTAGATTCAATTCACCTCATAGTGGTTTAGAGATGCGAATTGGTGGTATATGAAGTGGTTACTGTGAACTTTTGAAATTGTACATGTGATTGCAGAGAAAACATGATCCGATTGTTTGACCAAAGGATCTAAGTTTATTCCCAGATGGCACATTTTGTCTAAATTCCATTATTTATCAAACTGGAAAATTATAGTCTTTTGGCTGGATTTTGACCATAAAACTTATTTGAAAATCTTAATATTAAGGTGTTAAGTAAATCATTGTTTCATAGTTGACAGGTAATAAACACTTATGAATCTCCTATGCAATTTTACATCAGTGTTTCAATGTCTCAAGTTCCTTAACGGAGAGGAAAGTATTGTTTATGTTAGTTGAACATTGTATTTTTATTTATTTTAAAACATAAGAGGAACATTACTATAACTCTGCATGTAGCATTATTGCTAAGTTAAGCTACTTGGAGGTCACGAATTGTGGATAGTTGTGAGCGATGGTCGGTGGGTGTGGTGTTCTCTTGTGTGGATTAACGTCCACGCTATTGAATACCACGTTAATCCGCAAAGACCATCCTCATAATTAGACCAATTCGTAATTCAGAGGCCGTAGTTTGGATTCCAAGTTAAACTGTAGGTCTCTTAGTTGCCATCGGCTGGTGGGCTATTAATTAACAGTCCTGCCTAAGGAACATGTCAGCCTTAGCCAGTAACAAGACTACAAGATCGTGCCACAATAATTTACACACACTTACCTAGAAGAGGTTTGAGTCAATATTGGAAAGTCTTGGGTGTCTGAAGATGATACTGATGTACTTAAGTCTGTTCAAGCTGTTTCATGTTTTGGTTTCCAAGTGTGTTTGTTAATTGGGGTGTGTCATATTTATATATAGTTTAGGGTTGAGACATAGCCAATTTTGATGTCTTTTTACATCTTCTCTTTCCGTATTGATGATATACTTCGTTTTGCCACAAAAACCAGCAATAATTCCTTTTATCCATCTATTTTCTGTTTTGAAAAACTTTGCAAACATGTGGTCACCAATTTGAAATTTTGAATCATATTTATTTTCTAAAAAAAAAACTTATTTTTCTAAGAAAATCTGTTGATGCTGGTGGTTGTAGAAAGGCAAACAGGGTTTTCAGTTGACGTCCCAGTAGTGGCTCTGCTGGAGATTTTTGCTTGTGTGAGTTAGGCAAAGACATGAAGCCGTATGTCCATATGCAACATTCATTCATCCTATCATACTATCATACTATCTTGTTTGTTTGTTTTGTCCAGCCTTTTTTTATGGCATCTTTTAATGTTCTTACAAAACCGTTTAGCTTCACCATTAGATGCAGGGTGAAAAGGAGCTGTTGTTAAGTATGTTATTCGTGCTGACTCACAGAATTCCTTGAAGATGCTGGATGTGAATTGTTGTCAGTTATCAGACACAAGAACATCGGGTGGTCCTTCTATTAGAAATATTTGACCAAGTGAACTTAAGAAACTTAGAAAATGCATCCACAACAACTAACCAGAATGGCCCTGCAAAATCAATATGTATCCTTTCCCAGGGTTTGCTTAGAAGTGGCCAGCTGTGGAATTCTTGCTTGGGATTTGGTTTTACCTGCTGGCAACGATTGCAAGATTTTACTATGGCTTCTACAGGTAGAGGCAGACAGTTGGCGAGGCCAAATACCACTAAGGGTATAAATGGCCATAGGAGTGAGAGTAACGGTTCTATGTCCTGATTGATGTGTAGCTACCAGCAGTGGCGTCTGAACAATGCTCCAATGGGCAGTATGTAGTAACTTGAGAACAGACATCTTTAGAGCTAAGGGTACCACGATTCGAGGATATTCACCTAGGAGTATTATCACACCAGATTGTGCTGTGTGTGAGACAATATTTCCGCACAAAGTATGGTTTTATTTCATTTCTTGGAGGGTAGTCTGGCCAACCATGTACAATTAAAGAAATAACTTTTCAAAGAATAGGATCTTTGTCAGTTTCCTGAGCTACTTGCTTGTAACTTAAAGGAAAAAATTCAATATTGCTTAATAGATCATCCGTAATCCAGTTAAAATATTTTTCTCATTCATCAAAGGTTAGATCAGGACCACAAGGGAGGCGGGATAAAGCATCAGCATTTTGATGTCTTTCTATTGATCTGTACCGAATGGTAAACCGATATGTCATTAGAGTGATTGCCCATCTTTTAAGTCTTGCTAGGGTGTACATAGGCAACTGTTCATCTGGAAGGAAAAGCAATACAAGAGATTTATGATCTGGAATCAGTACAAAAAATCTTCCATTCAAATACTGGTGAACTTTATTTACTCCAAAAATGATTGACAAAGCTTCTTTTCAATTTAATTTTACCTCTTCTCTGCATCATTGAGTGTTTTAGAAGCGAATGCTATATGACGTTCTGAACCATCAGGATATCTCAATGACAATACAGCGCCCACATCGAATGATAAGGCATCTGTGGCCAATATTAAAAGAAAATCACTGTTATATGGGACGTCTCGTTGAGTTTACCAAAGATTCTTTAAGTTTTCAAAATCATTTTCTTGCTCATTTCCCCCCTTAAATGGAATTCCCTTTTTTCCTAGTCTGTTTAAAGGTGTAGATACATTGGCAAAGTTTGGAATGAACCCCATGATAATATGTCATTTTCCCTATAAAAACTAGAAGTTCAGCTAAGTTATTTGGACAAGGTAAGGACTTTAGTGCTTCAAATTTTGATTCAGACAGCAGAATACCTTTAGCAGATACCAAGTTTCCTAAGTACTCAATTTCTTCAGATTGCATCGAATAATGTTTTCTTGAAGCCGTTCGAACGCTAAATCGAGATTTTTTAAATGTTCTTCAGTGTTACTTCCATAATTATACCATCCAAATAATTAACACAACCCGAAATTTCTAATATTGTTTGTTCAAAGAAAGATGAAAAATAGCGGGAGCGCTGGATACTCCAAATGGCATTCGTTGATACTGAAATAGTCCAAAAGGTGTGTTAGTAACTACCATAATGTTTCCAATTTACAGTGACTTTAAAATCACCACACAAACGAACTTGCCCATTCAGTTTTGAAATTATGACTACAGGTGCTCCCCACTGACAAAATTTAATCAGTTTGGTAGTACCTAAATTCAGAAGTCTATCAATTTCTGCCTTATACAGCTTTGTGTTGTGCAAAAGGAATAGGTCTTGGTTTAAAAAAGCGTAGCCTTGCTCCTTTGAGATGGAAGGAAGCCTTGAAGGTTGTGACCTATACCAGGCTCAAACAGCGATGTGTATTTTTTAGTAACATCATCAATTAGTTTTACTTTGAATATTAGTGTCAATTTCATCAACTTTTGGTTTCAATGATGATACCATATTAACTACCTCAGTGTAGGGAGTTCAAATAGTTTTACTAAATGCCTTCCACCACGGTACCGGTATTCCAAATATATTTGCACCTTTTAGGAGAATTAGTCATAAGTAGTCTCAGCTGGATTGGGATCTAAGACTTACATTAGCCATAAACCAACCTTTTAGAGGAATATTAACACCACCATAAGCTTTAAGAAATGAACGGAGTGTGTAAAGCGGAGTGTGTTTCATTATTGTACTGTATGAATTGTAATGTTTGTTTGTAAGGAAAGAATAAATAAAGAATAAAAGAATAAAAGAATAAAGAATAAATGAGGCTCACCTAACTCTGCATACGTTCCCTGGCCAATCATCGATGTGGCTCCCGAATCAAGGGTCATTTTAATGGATCTACCATTTATATTTACATTTATATAATACTGGTATTTAGATCCTGTGATAGGTTGAGATAGCAAGTGTACTTCTTCAATTAAATTATCTTTCTGATATGTTGAATAACAAACAGTATAAATATGCTCCAATTTTCCACAATTGTTACAAGTAGACTTATAAAATCGACAGTTTCTTCTCTGATGATTAGAGAAACAAGAGAGACGAGACTTCCGAAAATTGAGTTCAGAAAATTGGATTTTTCTGGCATTAAATGTATACTAAGCTTACCAGATGTTTGGCTTCGTGATGGTGATGAGTGAATTAAAAATCTCAGGGAAGTTCCAACCACTTTCCTGTCAGAAATTTGCTATACTTCAGAGTCCGGTTTGTAATGAATTTCAGTATTTATCTATTTTGCTGCTTGAATGGTTTCACAAGAGTAAGCGAATTTGAGAACATCACTAAGGGAAGGATTGACAAATTTGTAAAGCCTAAGTATGTACAAAATCATGAGGGTATGAAGAACTATAACATATCTTATAAAATCATCTACTAACAATTAAGAACAACCTGATTTTGTGCAATTGAACTTATAGAAACAAGAAGATGTTCTGTTACCCATTCTGAATATGATCGACCTGGGAAACAATGAAAATAATAAACAATATGAAGTAAATAATAAACAACATAGGTACCTTTATATCCAGCTTTATACAGAGCCTACCTGTATATCCAGCTTTGTATTCAACATACCTGTATATCCAGCTTTATATACAGCATATCTGTATACCCAAATTTGTATAATGTACGGTGTGAGACTTAATTTTCTGCACAAATTTTCTGCCAAAGCTAACTTAGTCTGGTTTGTTGTTTTATGTACAGCGGTATTAATTTTCTATTTCACCCACAGGTTGATCCAGGAACAAAGAATATTGGTCAAAGAAGAGGTTTCAGTAAAAAGGACATTATTAAATTAAATAAATTTTATAACTGTTCCCCAATATCAAGATATCTCGATACAATTCCTGATGTGGATTTTCAAATCCACTTACAGACAGATAAAATACTAAAGGTAATGCCTAGTACCTGTTTGAAAACCTTTCCTGATAAATATTTACTGTGTTTCAAGATTATACATTTTGTTTATACTTATAAACATTTATTTCCTTATTTTGATGTTAAATACTTTCTACAGTTTTCCTACGATATCTAACTATAATAGTAGCAAATCTAGTATTTTCTCATTTTTGAGAACTGTATAAGGAATACAATTTAGATTGGTGACTCCTCCAAAGTATTAATGTAATTTTTACCGCATTTACGTTGTGCGTAAAGCTGCAGGAAAGTGGCAGGACCTACATTAACCGGTCTGGTAATGGGTAAGGGAGGACCCTTCAGGTGACCCTGCCTCCGTACGGCGGCCATCATGTTGCTTCCGAAAATCGAGCCTTATCTGTAGTGCCTGGGGTGCCCACAGCATGTCTTGTTGTGACAAGTTGCAACATCAGACGAAATTTTGGGGGAATATGGAAAAATTAGGAAAGTGGGGAGGATTTTCTAAATGTGCAATTTATAATAGAACAGAATTATTCCATACACTTTTATGTGTTCTTGTCTTGTAAATCAGAAAACGCCAAATTGAAATGGTCAAATAACAATACTCTACTGTCAGGTTCAGTTGTTCTAAAGTTGGCTTTTCTTGATGCCTGGCCACTAGCATCATGCCGGCCCCAACCGAAATCCCCGCCGCTACCCCACCCTCCCCAAACACTGCCAAAACATGTTCTTCCCAGCCACCCAAACCCAACCCCTACAACCCAGACCATGCCACATGTGTATCACACAAAACTCTAACGACCTTCCTGGACTAGCTCCTCACAGTTATCAGCAAGGGCTTTAAAAGACATTCAACGCCCTCATAGCCATCATGCAGAATTCCGCCCCGATCCAGGGCCAGCAGCGTGTGGGGAGGCGGTGAAAAACATTACAAAACACTTGTTCAACACCCTCACAATCCTCCATGCCATTGGTTCGGGACTTAATGCTATCCACACCAAGCGCCCCCACGAAGGTAGTTGTTAATAAGTCAAGGTCCCAACTCCGACTCTGTCATATTAACCTCAACTCCTTACACGCCAAACAATTCCCACTCCTTGATCTCGTTAGGGATTATCAAGTGGATACCCTAACCCTCAATGAGACCAAATTAACCCCCGCTCACATCCCAGGCTATTCCCTAATCAGGCCCCTAATCAGGCGTGACCATCTCTCCCGCTCTGGGGTTCCTCATAGCTCTGCTAACAATACACACCACCCCTTTTTCCCAAGAATTAGCAGATCTTATAGCTGAGGCTGTGGCTACCCACCCTAGACTGGTAATTGCCGCAGACCTCAGCCCTCTCAACGAGGCCCTAAGGGACCGTTAGACAACGACCCCAGGAAGTCTGCTAGTTTGACTCCTCCAAAATACTGGCCTAGCCCACCACCATACTCGCCCAACCAGGTTCCCCAGCCACGAGAGAGAACTCCCCACCTCTCCGGATAAACTCCACACCTCCCTAGCTAGGAAAATATCAAACATTTTTTCTGGATATGACCTAGGTTCCGACCACATCCTGCTCCTCTTCGACATTAAAATTTACTCCTATCCATACAATCAGAAAGATTACCGGAATGCCGATTGGGATGTGTTCTCTAACTCCCTTACCACCATACTGTCTCCCCTAATCCAAAACCGCTCATCACACGCACCCAAGACCAAATCAAAAATTTACACACCTCCATAACCACGGCTATCCTCACCACCAAACCCGAAGCCATACCCTTTAATGATTTTCGGAATCAGTTGCAAGCAGATGTGTAATTATTTTTAGTTGCCTGTATCTGGAGAGTGTATGTTCTGTATAAATTCGATGAATATAAAAATATAAATACCATGTTTGTAGGGAGTAATAGTTGTTAATGTAAAAATGATGCCATTTATTGTATTTTATATACTGTATAAGGACAAATAAAGATGCTTTGTTGATTTATTGATTGATTGACAATACTGCTCTGGTCTGCTCAGCTTGGAAAAAAGAATCTCTGAAATTAAAAATAAATAAAGACATGAACAAAATATCAGAGTGGTTAACTGTCAACAGAATATTAATTAACAGTTCAAAGTCTAAGTGAATGATGTTTTCGCTTATGGCAAAGAAAGAGATGTGTTAAAACAATTATTTTAATTTACTGTGCAGTAGACATATTTTCTTTATATGGTTGTTCATGTACATCTATTGATGTTATTGACAATGTTAAGTACCACGGGATGTATATGTACTACATTTGAAATGGGACTAGCATGTTAATTACGTAGTAACTAAGCTATGAAAAATAAATTATGCATTGTATCATTTGAGGAACAACATAAAAAAACGAACATTTGGGTAAGTGTACACTGCTTGGTTTAAGAGTGTTATCAGATATAGTATATAGTGCACTATGGAGGAGCATCAAGAAACAATTCTTAGGCCTGTTGTTATATGTTAGAGGAATGCACTTCGCACAAGTGTTTGGCATTATATCTTTGCTGAGGAACACATTTTGTGTTTTAGCCAATTGCATGTTTACTACAAGATTATGTTTATTAATGAACTAGCAGTAAGCCCGTCCTTTGTACTGTTTGTAGGATTTAGTTTAAAGAAGAAAGATTATCATACCAAAATGTAAACCTGAAATCCTAAACAAATCAGTACAAAGAAAATAAATCAATACCCAGCGTTATTATTTAGCATTACTTTACAATTAAATAGATTAGAACATGTATACCATTATTATAATTATTTATACGTTGAAATAACTTTTTAATATAGTATGATTTCGAAATGGGTTTAAAACATAGATGAACGGATAGTAAAGTAGATAGTGCACGCCCACGGTACATCGTACCGCCAATTGACGTAGTAGGTACTGCCATCCTCAGATAGCGCTAGTGTCGCAAATGACACTAATGACAAATGACACACCTGACGGCGTCACAGAGGCCTAGTTCACCGCTAGATCCAACAGATGGCAAAACTTGTCCTGAGATTTATCGTCTTTACTAAGTCCCATAAGGTGCCTCCTCTCTATTATTACCAGTATGTGATTTATTGATAATTGAAAGCAAAATAAGACTAATAATATCGCGTAAAACGCGGGGTTTTAAATGCTTGTTATTTACTTTTTAAGGGTCGGCGGACAATTTTAAGCATTTAAAAACCTTCTCTGGAATGTAGAGAATGAGCGTCACAGACACAAATTGAGATATGACTTGTTTCGGTTTCTCTAACGCACAAAATACGTAACGTAAAATGTAAAAGTAACTAAAAAATTAATAACTTTGAGCAATGTACAGACAAAACTTTAATTTGATTTATATAGATATAAGTTTTTTATGGCATTAGGCCTGTAACTAGAGTAACACACTAGACTCAGTGTAATTTGGTCGAGGAATGTAGACTCAAAAAATTAATAATTATATTTGTATTTATTAAAACTGTGCTGCAATTTTAAGGGTTGCGTTAAAACGCCCTGTACGTATTTACTTCCCTTTGGAATATAGGTTAGGTCATAGATATGTCTAAAGGGAATGTTTTCAGTTCATCTAAACAGCTGTTCTTATGTTTGAAATTGCAAACACCCCCCGCCCACTAGCCAAGACACTTAGCTGCCTTAGCTTTGGGGGGATATGTCTTAGGTATATGTTCCATATAATATATGGAGCTGGAACTGCCAAACAATTTGATAGGTGCACACATCTGACGTGTGAATACTCTCTGCCGTGCAGCAGAAATCTGAGGTCTTTCCAACCTCCAGCTGGCATTATTATTGTTTTCATTTGAAATGCTTAAGGTTAGACTTTAAAGGTATTCATGGGAATGATTTATTGTGTCTAAAGTAATTCTTAAGGTTTATTATTTGTGTTTTGTTTCTATAATGACAAAAACATCATTACATTTTTTAACATTATTTCTTAGGAATTTATTTTTTTAGAAAATGAGTGAGGTTAGTGAGGATAAAAATTTTTCTTCTAAAATTAATAACTCAGGATTATTTTTAATAAGTATCAGTGGTAAGTAGTTTTATTCAGACAATTAAATATATTACATGAAGATCGCCAAATAGATTGCTAATGTTGGTTCTTAAAAAATATTAAAAGTGTATGGTAAAACCTGTAGGCTATCTAGAAAGTATATTAGTGGCTAACAGAGGGTTACACAGATAATACAGGAGCCTCTCACTCATTTGTTTTATTGTCATCAAGTCCAAATCTCTGTTCGATAAAATTAGGAGTTGTGATGAGGTTCATATTCCCCACGGTAATGGTGAGTCCTTCAATCAATCCAATAGTAAACTTCAAAACATGTTTAACCACTAAGTAATGTCTTATATTTTGGCTGTCAATACCAGCCTGTAGGTAATTACACGGAATAGTCAGTGTAATGTCTTACATGTTCACTGTTTCACCATCATTATTATGCTATTAGTATTAGGACATAGCCTATTTCATTTAATTGTGCTTAGTGACAGAATAATTAATCCGTTTGATGCTAATAGCATAGAATTTTTCTTCCATTGTTGTTCCAAAATACAAAAATTAGCTTCAAAACATGTTTAATAACATGTAATATTGTACATTTAGCTTATAAATACCAGCCTACACTGGTAATTTTTCCGATCGGCTGGTGCACTTTCCTTTACATACACACACACTATATATATGCCGAACCATCATCAATCTATAACTCTTGCAATGAAGTCCAAGTGAATCATCTTGAACTTCATTGTAAGAGGCACATTATACAATTTGGCTAGCAAGACACCCAGTTAATAGGCTGCTTACTATTATTATTATGTTAGACAAATTTTCATTGTTTCAGGTGGAGCAGCTGTTGCACTCACTGTTTTATGTGCACCGTTTGTGTCTCCAGCCCTGAGAAGAATTTGTCTTCCATATGTGCCTGCTACTCCAGCCCAGATTGATAATGTTTTGTCAGCTTTAAAAGGCAGAAGAGGGCGTCTTTTAGATCTAGGAAGTGGGGATGGTCGTATTGTAAGTCTTCTATAATAGTCTAAAATTGGTTTTGAATAGCATATACAACCTTCACATAAATTTGGACTGAATCCCGCTAGGGTCGAATTTGGACCCAGTAGCCATTTGTCATTGGTCTATTAATAATGATGCTTCCTAACAACAGGTCGATGTTGGGTAGTAACAAGACCGGGGTTTGGACCGTTTCCCATCAAAGCGTTAAAAAATTCCTCTGGAGAAGAAATATACAAAAAATACTCATAGTTTGAAACTTAGTGCACTTCAGGAATGCGACTTATTAGACATATTTTTGTAGACAATATAAGTCAATGCTGTTGGACATGTTGGTTCAGACAGTGAAGCACCTTGATTACTACTGTATTTGATATTGATATTGATTACCAGTTACCGTGTTGTGTCTGTCCTGTTTTTTTCTCAGTGTCAAACTATCAAAGGTCTATTTTACTATAAAATATAAGCAGGTCAATATAACCATGAAAAAAATTATGATTGAAAACTAGAGGGACTATATTTATTAAAACTAAATACCAACTTGGATAAAAATCCCCCTGTGAGAAGGCCAAAGAAAACTATTAATTAATTAATTGGCATGGTAGCATTAGCATTGGCATTAGGCATTGGTAACATATTTTTTTTATTGGGGGGCAGGTGGTAACTCTTTGAGTACCCCTGCTCCTGCGAGGGTTATGTGGTGACTCCACCGTTAAGCGGTGTATACAAATACAAATATACTTTATTTTCAAAATACATTAAGTATTGAAATGCCGGGGGAATATACCCAAACTAAACCCACCCTCCCTCATCCGTCCAGACGGGTATGAGCAACTTACATATGGGCGAAAGGACTTAATTTGGGCGAATCACAGCATTAGCTTTTCAGCTGTACCTGCTGGATTACTTCTTGGAGTGGCTAAAACAATCAAATCAGAACAGGGCCGGAGCAAGTAAAATAGCAGAAGTTAGGCCTAATCAAAATATATTAAACATAAACTTAAGGTAAGAAGTGTCGAGACATTGCTGTGTCAGGCTGGACAGTGGACAGGTCACACCGTTCACCTATGGGGATCATCCAGGATGGCGATGGGCCTGGGCCTCCAGATCTCTGTGATGGCATGCCGTCTACAGAGTTCCCTGATATGTTCCAGGTTGGACTTGGCTGCTTTCTGAAACAGTCAATGGGCTTTTGTTCTGTTAAATTGATCAAGAGTTGGGACTCCCAACGTCCCCATAATTACGGAGTTCCTGACGAACCACGGTTGTTGTGTGATTCGTCTCAGGGACTTCGTCTGGATGATCTCTAGACGTTTCCTGTTGGTCTTGCTGGCCAGAATCCACCACACTTCTAAAACATACATGATACAAGAGCGTACAATTAGTAGGAACATGGTGACCTTCCTGACCGGGATTGGTCTCCTGGCTGCAAGAAGTGGCCATCAGCCCCAGGATTGTTGTGCCTCAGCAACTTTCCTGTCAACATGCTGTTTGAAACATAGGCATGAGTCCAGGGTGACACCTAAGTACTTCACGGATGCCTTCCACGGTATTCCTACTCTGTCAAGCTGGATCTCGGGTGGAACTGCTCTCAGCATTTTTCGCCTCTTCCTGAAACAAATGGCATTACTTTTATCTGCATTGACTTTGATGCGCCACTGGCGGAGCCATGGTGACGAACATTGGTAACATGCTGACCAATAATAATATGATGCGTGCCATATTGATTTGACCCAGACACAATTCTCATATATTATAGACTAATAACAGATCACTATTAGTTCATAATAGAACTAGGATTTGAAACATTTTTCAACATTAAAAATCAATCGTACAAAACATTTTACACTGGTAATGAAAAGGTTATTTTATTAATTTTTTTAAGTGGGAGATGACTTTTTAAAGATAAAAAAATTTAAGATGAAGTAGAGATTTAAAGCACTTCTATTTATGTCAGTAGTCAGCTCTATTTTAGTGTTAATTTTTTTAATAAACTCCTAGTAATTTAAATAGGAATAGTTAAATTTAATTTTTTGAAGGTGTTGGCAGCAGCTTCAGCCGGCTTCAAGGCTGCTGGAGTCGAGCTCAACCCTTGGCTAGTGTGTTATTCTCGACTCTCCGCACTCAGAGAACGTCTCTCCAGTCAAACCTCCTTTCACCGACAAGACTTATGGACATTTTCCTTGAAACCTTACGATAACATCGTGATCTTTGGTGTAGAAGAGATGGTAAATACACATGACCCAATTTATTCTAAATTCCTGCATCCTAATATAGATTTAAAAACTTGATAATTAATTGATTAATGCCCTGTACAGGTACCAGACATGTCACTCAGTTCCAGTTGCCCTTGCCTTCAGACCTGTCAGCAATTGAGTTTTAGAAAGTTTTTAAATTACCTAATAAAAATTTTTTCTAATACTGGTATAATCATTTTATTTATGTTTATTTATGTAGTCAAGCACTACATGTAAGTCTACAGAAAGTGTTTCATACTATCACGATGGCAACTTTTCAATTAGGGAATTTGACAAGTACTAAAATAATCATAGTTTTTCTGCGATTTAAATGGGCAATCTTTGTTATAAAAGTACAGGAAACTTGTAAGCAGTTATGAGGTGTTCAGGTTTCATTTAGCTACCGTACGGCGCATATTGGGCTGCGACGCACAGTACAGTCAGGGATGGCCACATAATCAAAACGGCCCACTCTAGTGCAGAACATTGACAATGGACAAGTCAACACGCTCTACTCAGAGAGAGAGAGGGAAAGTGCGGGAGACGGTGTACGCTTTCTTTCTCTTCCCCTCTACCTCTCTCAAGTCTACACCTTTCGGCACAAAAAATACAGCAGATTCCGTGAATTTCGCGGAGCTCTCGATCTCAGAACTGTACAAGTGTACACACAGTTCAGTTCAGTGACAGTTGTTACTCGAGCGATACACTGTGTTATTATTGCATCGTTCTCTTTTTACTGTAGCTCTACACTATTCATATTTGTTCATTTGTTTTTCATTGAAGTTTTTTTCACATTTGAAATAAAATTGCATTTTATGATTTGTTTGTTACATAAAACTACAGTATATTTCTGTATTACAATCTCTATTATACATACTCTAACTTAATTGGTTTAAATAAAATAAACTTGTAACCAAAATGTAAGCTTTTATTTATAATCCAACCTATTTTGAGACTGTATTAATGGAATAAATTCCAACTTTCACAGTTGTACATTAGTTTTACATTGGTCCCTTCAACTTCGAATTATCCAAGTTCGAGTGTATTAGTTTAACCCTTTAAGGAGTAATCACGCTTTAAAACGTCATTATTTGAGAGCTGTTAAGGAGTAAGGGTGAAAACTCAAAACAGACCTCAAAAGAGTAAATTTTTTTTTATTTTCACTAAATTACATTGCAACATGGGGTAAATATAGTTAGAAACGTGTTTTAGGTTCAAAATGCTCTAAAATAAACATTTTAGAACTTTTTTCAATCAATTTTTCAATTTTCAAATCTTCAATCAAAGTAACTAAAGAAAGCACCGAGTGATGTTTAGCAAACGAATAACTCTCAGGTACTGAGATACAGGCGTCAATAATAGGGTGTGTAGAACGCTTACACTTTTATTACCCGCTGAACCTTCAGTGCTAATAAATAACAGGTCTAATAAAACTTCATGCCGCGCCGCCACTTTTTCCGCCGAAACTTCCTGCCGTGACCACCCCGCCTAAGAAACCCTCCGTAGATTACCCACAACCTACTGAGTACACCAATACACATGTTCCGCGTATCTATGTGTCTTTAATTATCGATTTATAGCTGAAGAACCAATCTGTGTCAGGTTATATGTATATACATAGTATGTATTTGAACAAATTTTGTCAAGTGACGTTTTAAAACGTCGTTACTCTTTTTTGCAGAACCATTAAAAAGACATTTTAAAACGTCAATACTATTTTGATGCTAAATGGTACTCTTTAAAGGGTTAAAAAGATTTTCTCTTTACTCTCTCTTTTCATCATTACTAATCCCTCTCTGGTTTTGTAGTTGTACTGTGTTTTTCATGTTACAGAAATCTGATCCTATTGATCCAAAAATTCAGGTACCTTAACTTGATTTTTCTGTATAACAGTATAAAACTTGTTAATACATAATTCAGTATTTTTCCAGATGACTGAACTGGAACAAAAGATGGACAATGAAGTCGAGGAAGGCACTCACGTGGTCGCGTGTAGGTTTCCGCTACCAAGTCGCACACCAGACAAAACCATTGGCTCCGGTGTGGATACTGTTTGGTTGTACAAGTTTAGATAGGCACCTAGTGTCCTAGTACAGTAAAATATTTTAGAACCTATACATTTATTAAAGTAAAAGTTGACTGAACTTGACCTTACTAAAAATACAATCTGTTAAAAGCAGACTATTTTTTTCCAACCCACCAATGTTCCTATAAATACAAAAATGGCATAATACCCCCACTCCTCCTCTCTAATAAATTTTACACCACCCTCCCCTTTACTCATACCAATTTTGAGAGCAAACTTCCTCAATGTGTGGTGTCACATTTATCACTGAAAACTGAAAACTAACTGTATTTTAGCTCAATTAAAACAAGGTTTTAAAATTAGTGCAGCTATATATTTATGGTTTTTATTTGGAAGTGGTTCATTAAATATACTACAGTAATACAATTTATAAATTAATTTGCTACTAAATACTTTTTTCTAACTCTTAAACTATTATGGGACAGAAAGACTAGTCACATTTTAAAATTATAATTGAATATAAGCGCATCTTTGCCCTTTCATACATTCCTAGTTACAATTTAACCTTATGATTTAAACTCCAGAGCATGATTTCATGATTTTGACAAATTTTCTAAAAGAATTTGCCCTATTCAGAAACTCACATTTAATATTTCAAATTGAATAAATTTTAAGAGGATATAAATTATAAATATAATTAATTAAGCTATAATAATTATATAATATAATTATTAAGTGTATAATATAATTATTAAATAATGATATTAATTAATTATTATATTATATAATTATGCCTTCAGTTATAAGTGGATATAATTAACTGGTTTAACACTTGACAACACTCCATTAAAATTTGAATCTTGACAAACACTTTCTTATCAAGTTTTTTGACTGCAAATGCTCATGAACTGGAGTAAAAGTAAAAGTATATCCACTACGTATATCACAGTTAAAATAATTAGGCCTACTCATTACGTCGCTGGAATTTTTATCTCATTGCTTTGGCCAAAGTCTTAACTACATAACTTATATACTACAACCTGCAATTATATGATAAATATTAAGAAAGCTGGATGTTTATTTTAAATTTACTATCTACAAATGTTTTGAAGATATTCTAGAATTCTAATATTTATTTTAACACAAATATACAGTTTGTTAGTTTAACGAGAAAATATTAAGTTGCTTGTGTATAACTGTTGTCTAAAGTTTAAAAGAAAGGCAACATTTTGTAAAGTACAAGGATAAGCAATTTCAACGTGGTCATTAGTAAAACTAATTCAATAATAATTTCACTTGTTCCACTAACACAGTGTTCATAAATTAGTATTAACAGTGAGTCTAAGCAAAAATGTTAAACTCATTTTATTTTACCATCATTAAGTCTAAATATTGATACCTCAGGAAATAAACTGTTACAATTTTAAAAGATCAGATTAATAAATTTGAGAAATAAATTAAACAATAATCAATGGCAAAAGGTTTTATAAAATGTGGTATTATTTTTATGCTTTAAATTTGTCCAAATAGAAACAATTTTTTTTCATTACACTGTACCGAAAACAGCTGCTTTCGACGTAAGTTGCAAGTACAGAAAGTAAGTTTTCCCGACCTAGGCTGGGTAAATCCGCTGGAGATTTACCCACACTAGTATTTAGTTACGTTTTCTGATACTTGTACAGTTGTAACGCTCAGTCCTAGTAGCTTTAACAGTGAAGGTTGTAAAAAATAAAATCAGCTGGAAAACAATATTACTGTTGCCATTGTACTGGTATTGAGGGAATCAAATGGGCAACTAATCGTCAGTTTGAAAAATTATATTACTTAATTAGTTC
The DNA here is from genome assembly GCA_023375725.1 of Nephotettix cincticeps. NCBI lineage: Eukaryota > Metazoa > Arthropoda > Insecta > Hemiptera > Cicadellidae > Nephotettix > Nephotettix cincticeps. The sequence continues at coordinate 35,393,978 of CM041785.1, forward strand.
TCTTAATATGAGTACAGTGTAATGAAAAATATCGTTCATAACTTGGACTATAAATGTTTTTCCATGCCTTGATCGAATTCCACGTGCAGCTAAATGCTGGAGACTGGAAACAACCAGTTTCCATCCTTGTAATGAAATATACTATATTTGATTTAGCTACTAGTTTATATTCATAAATAAAATGTTACTTTTCCTAGTGAAACCAGGAATATCTATTGAATGAATTCCTTTAAAAGGTTTAAATTTAAACCATAACCATTAAAATACATAAAATATATACAAGTTAAATAGTACAATTTATACAATGAATAAGTGACTTGTAGAACACCATAGCGACTCCTAGTATTTTTCAGCTATCAGACACAAAGAATTGAGCCACCAGGTTTATTCCGCCAGCCAATGGTATTGCCAGATTGAGAATGATTGATGGAACTGACAGTTGACCAGATTGCTTCTGGCTGGCCAATCGCAAGAGGCACGGCAATGTGAAGACATGGAAGAACCCGCTCAGCGCCCCCGTGAACCTGCCACAATAAACATTTTATACTTTTACGTCTATTTTCTATATTAGTTTTTCTCCAATTGTACTTAATTTTGTTGGGTTTAGATAGAGAATTTTAGTTATCACCCTTGATCTCTGTCCTCTAATAATTAACAATACAGTTTGGGCAACATTAATAGCTTAGCATTATTTTGGCAAAAATCACCCAACTCTTGAAATAGTGTGTAATTAGCAACTTAGTGTAATTTCTTCCTTTAAAAAACCCCTTTGTTGAATTGTTTTAAAACTAATCAGATTGTAATTTCCAAATTCAACCAATTTTTATGTGCCTTTTAATTCTGCATTTTTCATCAAACCTATTTTTGTTTCTCAGCTGAAGGTTTTTGTGAAATTTGGCATTTAGTATTTTAAATGACCACCATCCTGAAACGGATTTAGAGACAGAAACAAAATATTAATCATTTATTCTACCTATACAGAATGACCTCTCTTATCCGGCCACCCCAGGTCGAAGCCCTTGGCCTTATATTGTTATAAAACAATATATTTATACCTAATAATAATATGCAGTCAATAAATATAGGAATAATGAGGGTTTGGTTTAAGTCTCTTCTGTGATTGTTTTTTGGAACAAATACAAATGTTTATAAAATCAATACAAAGCGTCATCAACCATCTCATAGGAAGTATTGTGTATCTCAAGTATTGTGTATCTCAAGTATTGTGTATCTCAAGTATTGTGTATCTCAAGTATTGTGGCTAAAACCTTGTTACTCTATCTGTGTACAAATGCGAATCATAGATTTTCAATTTGATGCCAGTTATTAACTGTGCTTTTTCCCACACTTAGTTCATTACATATTTTTGCCACGGATTTGTCTCTATCAATATGTTCGGTCGCATTTAAGCTTTTATTTGACTGTCACAACGCTACTTTAGCTCTGGGGATGCTATGTATATGTATGTATGTATTATTATTAAATTAAATTTAACTAATTTAATTTAATATTAAATCATAACTTTATACATCTCAAAAATGATATGATCAAAATGAAATATGCTACATTCATGTAAAGGACAATTATTTGTGGTTGTGGAATAGTTGTTTCTCATGTTTAATATTGTGCATCTAAAGGAGAACTTACTAAACCTTTACAATGGAACTTATTTAAAGAGCTTGGTAGTGTTTGTTCCTTAAAATGTCTTTACCTTATAATTGTGCCAATCCTAGGAAGGAACACAGCAAAGAGAACGCAAACGGTGACCACGACTGCATTGAACCCCACAACATGTAGCCGACTTGGATAGGGTTCGGCGAAGAACGCAGTCATCACTTGGTAGCGCAACATGAAGTTGATGAGGGGATATACTGTGACCAGTTGAAAGAACAGGAACAACCGGGCAATGACGGTGGATAAGTCCCAGCTTGCGAAGTTGTTCAACAAGTTCTGTCCACAACAGAGACTGATGAAGCATTAATAAAATAATTCATCCAGTATGATTGTCATTTTCAACATTTATCTTTCCAAGAGCGAGTAGGCTTTTATGATTAGTATATTTTTTTAAAGTTTTAAATTAAACTTTTCTTCTGAGACATTTTCCAAAGGGGTTAGTTTTGCATCAGGTTTCTGATTATAAGGAAAGTGATAATGAAGTCCCAAAATCCTATTTATTAAAATATGGTAATACCTCTTGCTGTGAGCAACCTCCTGAATTTATGTTAAAAAAATATAGTATTGTCTGAATAGTCAAAGTTTAAATGTCATAAAACATCTCATTGCTTCATTTATTCCTATTAATCATGTGAGTCAATGTAACGAGAAAATTTATATACTTCCTATATAGGTATTATATTACTGATTCCAGACACAAGTTTCTATTGGATATAAAAATTAAACTCATTTGAAAAACACTTACATCTTCGATGCATGCTTTGCGCAGTGGGAATGAAATGTAGAATACTGTTCCAATAATAAGGTATGTGCCCATTCCTAAGCTGTAAGCCACTGCTAGGTCTCTAGTCTAGAACATAGAATTATAACCAGTTAAGTTGAACCAGTTGTAAAATGAGCCACGAATATAATGTATAGAAATGAGAATAAAGCATATGACTATACTAAGAAAAACAGATCATCATAAATTACAAAGAAATAAATCCAGACAACTATACATAAGTGGTTTGTGATTTAATTTTACACATACAACTTAAGTTATGAACAAAAATTTGTAATTACACTTTTACCAAAACCTCTCGGTGAATACAATCCCTGATAGTTTAACATAAAATGCAGTTTGGATACAGTTGATTCTACTTTAGCCCTAGTTTTTGTGTGCATGCTTCCTTCCAAACCAGAGCTCTCTAGTCAGTGGTAGACATATGGCTGTTAGTTAAAAATAAGTTATACTAGTTTTTGTTAGATTTGAACATTGAAGCGAGGCAAGCTTTCTTTTCCATTTTATTTCTCCTTATCTTTTTTGGTGCTTGGACATATCTTTAAAGTAAATTGATCCTTATTTGCTTGAAATGAAGAAGCTTTTATTAAAAAAGGTCTGTTCTGAAAGGTGCTATAGGAAACTCTATTGGGTGCTTTCCAAAACCAGTCAGATGAGTGATGGTCTTGGAGGACTCTCTGTTCCAGGATGGGTTCAGGGGGCTTGCCTCTTAATCGCCCTAGGTTTTGAATTGGTTCAGGGGTATTTGTATCTTATCTATTTTCTACACTAGCAGCATTCAGTTACAATCCAAGCTCTCGTTTTGTACTATACCTATTATGGTTAGTTAATCACTATTCCTGCCCTCAGAGATTATATTCTGAAACCAAATTTAATTGCATTCTACCATTGTCTCTCATTATCTAGTTTTAAACAAGGGTCCTTTTCATAGTGTCCAAAACCTTAAAATATAGAACTAAACTCAGTTTCAATGTGTCCAATTTCACTTTGTAAAGTCCTACCTGTAAGGTAGGACTTTTTCAGAGTCAATTTTCAAGATTTCCACACACAACTTTTTTAAATTAGAGCAGGCGTTCCACAAGTAAGTGTCTTAGAGCCAATTCTGTACAACTTATACACCTCTGATATACCCTTGGATCCCATTGTGTTTGTGGCCACATTTGCTGATGATACCGCTATATTGGCATCACATGAAAATCCACAAACTGCTTCACATTTGCTCCAGTTGGAGATGGATAAATTGTCAGAGTGGCTAGTAAGCTGGAGAGTAAAAGTAAATGAAAACAAGTCTTTTCATGTTACATTCACAACTAGAAATGAAACTTGCCCTCTAGTCTCTTTGAACAATATGTTACTCCCACAGGTCAGAGAAGTCAAATATCTTGGCATACATCTCGATTGCAGATTAACATGGCGCTCTCATGTATGGAATAAAAGAATGGCTCTAAATATAAAATTTAAAAAGCTTTCTTGGCTTCTCAATCGAAAATCAAAACTATCCATCAACAACAAATTACTACTATACAAGATTTTATTAAAACCATTGTGGACTTAAGGTGTTCAGCTTTGGGGCACCACAAGTAATTCCAATATTGAAGTTATACAATGCTTCCAATCCAAATTTATATGAAATATTCTGAATGCCCCCTGGTACAAAAATAATGAAATTATACATAGAGATACAAACATTTTATCAGTGAAATAAGAGATAACTAAATTTAGCAACTGCTACCAAAAGAAGTTAGAAGCTCACCCTAACCACCTAGCGCTGAGCCTGTTGGACAACAGCAATGCTGTATATAGACTTAAAAGATGCTCTGCGCTAGACCTGCCTCATAGATTCTCTTTTGATTTTCTTTTTGTAATTTGTTAATCCTTGTGCTGACTAGGGACTAACCCATGTGATTCATTTTCTTATTTTGATTTACTAAATATTCTACTAACTTGAATAGATTGTAAACAAAAATTATTGTTAAAAAAATACTTTTTGACACAAGAAATTGGACACGTTGAAACAGAGTTTATTTATCTGTTTTAAGGTTTTGGACACTATGAAATGTTCCTGTAAACAAATATGAATGAGTGTTAAGATTCTCAAACATTGTGGCTCTTTTACTGGTTTTAATCAATGACTCAAAGAGAGATGTGGCTTGACTGGAATATATAACCGATAAACGTTAAAAATGTTTCACATACATTTACGTAAACACATATATATATGTTCAGCTTTTGAACCAAATAATGTAAATAAACAAAGCTTTAAATTACTCACATTGTTTTTTTGATTCCTATTGTTTCGCATGATTGATATAACAATATTCTGCAAGAAATATGACATAGCCAGCAATCCCGAGGTGGCAAAGAAAGAAGTCTTGTAGAGACCAATATACTCGGGACTGTTGGTGTTGACCAGGTCTATGTTCCATCCCCAGTAGTAGGCCTTCACCGCTACAAACACCATCAGGTATACGAGAGACAGCGTCCCTGCAACAACCAGATGAGATTAACTAGGTGTAGTAATTAATGGATTTATATTGTTACGAAGGTGTTTCAATAAATAATAAGACTCACAAATGTGGTGAAGAGGGTTTGGGCGAATCACTGACAAGTGAAATGCCGGAAGCCATTCTTGGCGGAAAGTTTTGAATCATGACCAAACGTAATTCTAATTTGATGTGTAAATGTGTAGTACAGAGGCAGGAGGGCCCACATTAATTAAACGGTGACCGGCTTGGGTGGATGTTAATGGCATTTGTAGGCTTAATTGGGATTGCAGTGGATACCTGTATTGCTTTTATGGTTAGGCTTTTAAGAGGTGGCATGGTTTTTTTAATTTGAACATTTTTTAACTACTTAATATAATAATGTAATTAGGCGTGCATTGTCCGTCCTTAGACCGGAATGGTGAGTGCTGAACAAGCATTAAATGTAGACAATAACAACCACAATCTATTGAAAATAGCCAGTAGTACTGTAATTGAAAACTATTACACATTGTAATAGAATTTAGAAAAAAACTTTCTATAGCATTATTCAGTGATCATCCACATTCCCATCATATGCAGGTATACAACTGATTCAGAGTTTCTTGATTGAAATTAATCATTACCTAATGAATTGAACTTTGTGAAGAAAGTAACAGATTTGAAGCTGAGAAGTGGCCCAACCAGAATGATGAGATATACTGGAACCGACGTGTCTAGGTTCCACCAGCTCTGGAACCAAGTTGTGACTGCGGGTGATGTATCAGCCTTCTGTATCTCATCTCTGGGACATCTTTCTGCAAAAACGACATGTTTTTGTACAAATGATTGTGAAAGAACAAAAGCAATAATGTTAAACAATGTTTAATATTAAACATTGTTTAATATTAATAATACAATGTGTTATATTTTTTCAATTTTTCAGTTTTACAATGTTAAAATATAAAAAGTATAGGTGCAAAAGCTGAATTTTACTCCACGACAAATGAGAGCAGGAAGTTATATATGGTGTAATGATCTTGCATAGTAATGTTTTCAATTGAATTCACAAGTATGTTTGTTTTTATGTTCTAGCATAAGAGGTAAAAATAAAAATGTCAACAAACCTGAACCATTCCGAGTGATGCCATCAAAACCTCCAACAATTTCCGCTGGAATAAAAAAATCACAACATTATATCCTAATATAGATTGCACTATTTAAACCCCTCATATATTAGTTAAGTTTTTTATTACTGTCTTGTAATTTCTATAAGGGTATACTCTGGAAGATTGAGCCTCATCATTTTGAGGATAATATATTGCTGATAGTGGTTACTTTAAAAGGCTTATGTAAACGAATATTAACGTATGGTCAGGTTGTATTTATTTCTGGTATTATGGTTTCCTATATTGCTGAAAATTCTTACTAAAATTTACAAAATTTTCTTTGACTTGCATTAAGTTGAATAATATATACATACATGGGACTGTTATAATTTTGAGGTTAATAAAACTATTTTTACATGATTCTTGTGTTTTAATCCTTTAATGCTTATGATAGCCTTCTTTTGTCAGATAAACACTGTCTTAAATTCAGTGCTATTGCCCCACTAGCAGAGACCATACTTGAGTAGAGAGTGAAAAAGACCATAGTATGCTAAAATTAAAACTTTTTTGCTAACACAGTCTCTAAGCTTTCTTAAAAAATAATCATAACTTTTACAAATTGACATGGCTACCATAGCTCAGCTTACTATCTAACATAATACCTAGAAGCTTAACAGGCTTTAAACTATTGGGAAAATCATTTATTACGTGATTTTTTAAAGAGAAAATAATGTTTACAATTTTGGTATCATTGAGAACTAACTGGTTGACCCTGCACCACATCTTAGAGCTATTGATTGAACTTTCGAGATGACTGATAACACCTATATGTTCTTATCAGAAGTAAGTAGGGTTGTATCATCTGCATATAACACAGAGAGACACGGTACATTTACATAGGAAATCATTAACATATACTATAAACAGAAAAGGACAGAGTCTTGAGGCACACCAGCTATCACATTTTCGGGTTCTGACAATCATTCACAGTCATTCACCTTAAAAAGTTCTGTCACAAAGATGATGCCAATTTGATTCAATTTAGTTAATGATATTTAGGATCATAGTATTCAAGTTTCTTACATAGAATGTCATGAGATACCATGTGAAAAGCTATAAGGACAACAACAGCTAACTGAAACTCTTCTTTCTAATGACAATATGAACTATTAGCTAAAGCTCTAACAGCATTGCATCTATCATCCACATAATTTAATTCTGCCATTTATTATGCACTTTTTTACTTTTAAACTTAATTTTAAAAATCTACTTACTGTAACCAAAGTCAACAATAAAGTAGAGAAAGTTGCTCATAAGAATCCAATAGACTATGAGAGCTCCAGACAACACGATGTACGAAAACAGTTTAGACAACAGTTCAGCCCTGCGCCCCAGCAAGTGACGAGTAAGCTCCGAAATCTCTCCTCCCTGTGGCCCTGCGGCACAATTACAACAGGTTAGACAACAAGTCCACTATTACCATTGTCATTGTAAGAATAGGAATGGGGTGCCCAGCAAAGCTGGTCAGGCACTGCGACCATAGCTGATCTTTTATCTAACCACTATAAAAAAATTTCAAAACGATCAGTATATCAGGGCAACAACTCAAACCCCGTCCAGCCCGTAGAACCTAGATAAGCATGAAGGAAACACCACTCCATCCTAGAGTGGATGGATGCACCCTCTGAAGTTCCATACCATGAAATAGACAAGGATGAACCAATAAGATGCAAGAGAAACTGTTCTCTTTGGATAGTCAAAAGATTTACTAATATTGTGACAATTTCATTATGCCATTCCAAATTATGACCTTTGCAGTGTGACAAAACAATCAGAAAGCCAAATAGAAACAATAACAACTAAGTTAGTAAGTGTTAGTTGTGTGATGTTACACCAATCCGGTCTATTGCTCAGCACTGTGCTTCAGGTTCAGGCATTCCTTCAAGATCATTTTAGATAAATTAACAATATCTTATCCTGTTGTTTAGTGAATAATCTCAGGTAATTATTTGGTTTATGTTTTAAAGTTTAAATTGTGAACTGCAGGGAGCTCATGTTTTGTAGCCAATTAACAAATCACTGGTTTGAAAGTTAAAAATTCTTTTAATTAGTCAGTTGTAATAATATCTGTATGTTAACAGATATTACTTATGCTTAGTTATATATTGGCATTAATATTAATACCATGATGGAGAACTGGTGTTATACAGTTTCTAACGTGTTATATAGTTTATTCCATTGAACCACTTATTTCTCCATTATATTTTACCGTAAGCTGTCTGAGTGGCAACCACACAGTGGGCAGTGTAGCAGCAGAGTGCAGCCATCAGCATGACCAGCAGTATTCCCATGGCGAGGCCGGCACGCTCAATGCCCCACGGCAGTGTCAGCAGTGAAGTTCCCACCATCGTGTTCCACAGCACGAATCTGCCATCAACAAAAACCAGATTATTTATTTGTCAATATTAGCTGAGTTCTGTGAAAACTGTTACGTACAGATTTTTTCAGCATTTTAACAGTAAAATCCAGATTAAAATTATTAATGGTAATAAACAAATATACTAACTGATATTAATTTAGATGCAGTAATGTTTTAAACTTTTAAAACTGTCAAAAATCACAGAAAATTTATTGTTATCTATGCATAAAGACTACATACATCAGTAAAAGACATCAGTAAGAACTAGCTAGTACAGTGAGTAATGCCATTGCTATTGCTTTTTGTTTGTTTTTCATCATAAACATTATAATGCAGCTCTAAGCTTTTTTCTCCCATATGTCTTGGTCACTATTTTGACATGGATATGTCTTAGCTCTGGGGGGGGGGGTTTGCTGGGACGGTGGCGACGTCCTGTAATCCAGCCATTTGGAGATAATGAATTGTGAATAGTTGCGAGCAATGTTCGGTGGGTGTGGTGTCTACACTATTTAATATAAGATATATTTAAATTTGCAAAGACCATTCTCATAATTAGACCAATTCATAGTTCAGAGGCTGTTGTTCGGATTCCACATTAAACTGTAGGTCCTTACTTGCCATCGGCTGTTGGGCTATTAATTAACAGTCCTGTCTAAGGAACATGTCAGCCTTAATCAGTAACAAAGTCTTGTTACTGATTAAGGTAACACGATCTTGTAGTGAAAAGATCACGCCACAATTAGCTTATACTTAATCCTCATTCATACTGGGCTTAAAATACCTACCTTGTGGTATGGTCGCCATCCATGATCTAGCCTATTTCCCACAGGGATGAAATAAATACAAACATTTTTTACTAAGTTTTGTCTTGTTTCAAATTATAGCAAATAGGGTGAATTTAATTTATCAAAGAAAATTAAATGTAAGTTAAGCTTCTCTGGAACCACTAAGTCTCATTATATGGTGGTAATGACCATGCCTATTCAATTTTAATACAATTTTTCATTTATTTTCCTTCCCAGCCCAATCGTTCACCCCTCCCTTACACTGCAAGCCTCTACGGACTGGGTGAGAAGCAGGTTGGCAACATGGCACTGTCATGCCCTCTACCCAACCGGTCAGACTGACTTTTGGAGGATATCATGAGATGATTACAAAATCTTTTATTTACCTGTTAGAGCAAATAAGTAATGAGCGGTAAATTAACGATACCAAGCCTATATTAGTCAATGTAGCTGCAATGTTCAAATTGTTTACATTTTGCAGACGCTTATCCTGACATATTTCCTAGATTACTCATGTTTTTCTAGTGTGTTTAATGTAAGTTCTAATAAATACTTTGATCTTTCATTACTAGAAACAGTATCTAACCGTAAAGGTTTAGCCCACGGTTTGACGAGTATAGCTCGTCGTTGTGCAACACGTCAGCTGTGTCATCTAGCGACGTTCCAGGGGACTATTTCGAACTGTGGATGTATGGATCACGTTGGCTATTAGTATATTTATATTGTAAAAGTTATTTCGATCAGCTCTGAATGTGAAATAGATAGAAATTTTGTTTACTGTCTTTGTTCTGTGCTTAATCTAAATTTTTATGGCGTGAAGTGACATTAAATTAATTTAAATTAAATGAATCTCAACCACATGAAGTTGAAAACCAAGTTTCATCCAAAAATGGTTTAATAATTGAAATAATAATTTTTCCTTAACCTCCATAAAATTAAAATTGGAGCTCCAAAATACAACGTAATTTTGTTTAGACTTTTTAATATCTCTGTAACTGTTGGAGAAACAGCAAAACTATTACTAAATTACATAAAAACAGAAAACTTGGGGGTACAAACCCCCCCCTAGAGTACCCGTTCCGACTGACCGATATATCTGGATTACGAACTCGTCCGAGTAAATATAGGAATATATACTTCTTTCCTAAGGGAAATTCGCTAAAACTATAACAAACCAGTACTGAATATAAAAGCCATTAAATATTTTCTGACAGATAATGTCATCTTGTGTCACCTAGACAGTTAACGTTGTTGCCAATTGTTTAATTTACAGAGTAAAATCTACCTGATATAGTAAAATCGTGTTTCCCGGTGAATGTTCGGACAGCCGCCCTTGTACGGCGATACAAGTCAGGCCGTGCCGCCCCATTGGTCTAGTGTGTGCCCAGTGGGAAATCCGTTCCTGTAGGAAATTTTAATATACGTTTCTACTGTTTATATTTTTATTATATTTCCTCCAAGGGGTGTGGCACCCTTAGACCTAGAGGAACGATATGGTGCCAACTAATGCCACAGGAAGGCTCACTCTGATAAATAGGTTGGAGTGTGAAGAAATTTAGAAAGGTTTAAACAGTTGAATTATTCTATGACAAACTGAAACATTTGACTAGTGTGTGAGATTGTAAAAAGCGCATTAGAACCTTTAGAACAACTAGAACCTTCCTCACAACAATCTATCGTAGGTAAATAAAAGTAATGCCTTTCCGAATAACTGTATTTTAGCTTAGAAACATTCTCGACACAAATAAAAATTCTCAGACGATGTCAACGCTCTGAAAACAAGAACGATGCGATAAAAGCAGGAAGAGGAAGCTAGAGGAAACATTAACCCCAAATAAAACAGTCTGGAGTGCGACAGCGACAGAAGCATGCGCGGGGGCCGGGTCGCTATATCGGGATACTGCTACAGAGTACAGCCACGGCTAGATGAATCGCTTCCCGTTCCCGCCAACCCGCGTCGCGCTCGCGATTGTCATCACCATAGCAACAGGAGGCATTGACCTTGCCAGCCGCATTCATACTACCCATTTCGCGAACTACGGCCGGTACCAATAGTGGTGTCCATTTTTACTAAAAGCACAAAGTGAGCTTCCCTCTATGTAGATAGAGATTTTCTAAATTTTTTCTGTTACTAACTTAGTAGGTTCTAAATAGATTAGAATGTTTAGCGAGTAAAATGTTTTCAGGACAGCGTTGCTGTAACATTTTCTCGCTCTGGCGGGAAATCCTTGTACCAACCGACCCAACTACTCCCGTCAGTTCCTCGCCGGCCCTCGGCGCCTTTTGAGGTAATTTTGTAACATGCATATCACTTAGACTAGTTACAATATGTGCTTGCAATTAAATGAGACTCTAAGTTAAATAATTTAAACTGTACTCTTAGAATTATTTTTATTTCGATTGTTTCGAAACAGATTTTACCATATAGGTTTATGTTTTCTATTCAAATTCATTAGTAATTATTGTATTTAGTGAACTTTGTTAAGGTCCCGTTATAGCGCTGAATGACACATGTAAATAAACCGGATATTGTTTATGGGGATTTTTTTCCAGCAGGAATATATCATGTATCACACTGTGCAACGGTTAGCATTATCCTGAAAAATATTACAAGTGCACAATCACGCCATTAATACAACAGTTCTTGAGAATATTCTTCGCAGGCTCATATCGTAATAGTAGATGAATGTTGTTTTACCAGTAATTGTATTCAAATTTATTCTCTTTTAAGCGTTTGACATCGAAAACAATTACTGCATTCCATAATATTTTAGAAATCTTTGTGGATATTTGTTTTAAACAGTGAACATTTCATACTGTAAAACCCTTTTAAATAATCAAACTGGTGCGATAAATCTGCATGTTTCCTCTATTTTAAAAGTAAATATTGTTATCGGCTTCGGAAAATGTTATAGATTAGTTTTACTATTTTTACAAATAACGTTTCCGAACAAACAAGATCAATTAATTATACTTTTTCCAAAAACATTATGTATAAAAATCAACCATAAAGTACGATCTAGAAGTAAAAAATTAATCTCCCCTAAAATTGTTTCCGGATATTGTTAAATTAGAAGCTGCAACATAGGCCTTCCTTGTTTACAGAACGGGGTTTAAATAACCCCTAAACGGATGGTGAGCCAGACACGATGTGGGTGGGGGACAGGTCGCCAGAGTCAAGGGCGGACATTGACCTCAAACCCCCTCAGCAGCCCAACACCCGCGCCCACCCTTCCAGACCACTCTCACTTTCCGATCCCGTCTCCCGTTCCTACCGGGTTCGTTGCCTCCTGCGCTCCGTTGCCGATTGTTCACCGTTCTTCTCAAAACCGCAGTTCCTTTTTATATGAACTTAAAGTACTTGATTGAGTGCTTTTGAAGTTGGCTTTTAATTAGAGTAGGTCCTAATTAGAGTTACGGGTATTGTACTAAATTTTAATAATTATTTATATTTTTATACAAATGTTGATTCATTAATTCTTACTGCAATATTAGTTCAGACGCCTTGCATTTCGCACTGATACGTCAGTCAGCTGACTACACTTCGTTATTAAAAACCGTCCGAGTTTTTCGTCTACGTTCAAGACACCCTGGGTCAGAGTGTCTTCTACAAACCCTGGCCATTATTTTGTATTCTTTTCTTCTTAGATTCTTGGTCTCTACCTATCTAGCCTTTTAGGTTAGATAGGTAAAGACTGTATAACATATAAATAACAGTAGATGTTTCCTTTGTTGTCATGGTTTAACGAATGGCCAGTAAGATACCTTTTATGCGTACGTTTTCGATAAAAATGGACAGTAAATTGTGTGGCGTACGTTTGGTTTTTTGACGTGCGTCTTTTTTAAATTTCTCTCTGAAAAGGATTGAGGATAGGTATGGCAGTGCTACCAAACTAGTTTTGGAGTCATGAATCACGTTTTTGTAGACGCATAAAAAAATTGTGTAGAGAAAGCTCGACGCGGCTATGGTTATAGAGAAAGGGTCAATTAGTTATCCCAACTAATAGTGGCTTCAAGAAAGAAAGAAAGCCTGGAGTGATCTTATATCCTAACAATCCGAATCACTCGGGTTGTTAGGATATAAAATTCATATTTCCTTTACTAATAAAATCCACTAATCAATTACTCATACAGAAACGAATTATTGTTTTTTTGGTTTTGAATTGATTATCGGCATTGTAGCTAAGAGTAACGCTCTGGCGCAGTAAGTCAATGGTTGCTGGATCGAAACCAGCGGCTGGCGACTCATGTCAGATCACGTGCGGACTGCGGTTACCTACTTCGTCAAGTCAGCAACCATCTAACGGTCAGCTAGCCTGTGTAACACACGCCGATACGGTATCTCACTGTCTTTGATTCACCGCACAGGCCTTAGGCCCATGGTGATGGACAGTTAAGATTTTAAAAGAAATCTAGGGGTATAACCAAATACCCCCATTGCAACAGACCTGCGCACTCAGCGAATTTCCAAATCAATAATAATATATAACGGGTTTTATAAATATCCGTAGTAAATAAGTTTGCCTATTCTCAATAAGATTAACATGGAAAATAATATGTAGGTTTGCTGCTGTGAGAGACACCGAAAGTAGGCATTTTTACCGTAAACTACTTTTATTTTGACCATTTATACTACGGTCCATAAACATTTATAAACATGTGTCCATAAATAAAGGAGGTTTGCCTATTCTCTATATGATTTACATATGATTAAGAGTATGCAGGTTTGCTGCAATGATAAACACATAAACTATGATTTTAAGCGTTTGAAGAATGAGATCACAAGCACATGAAGGTAAATACCAATTTTATTTAAAAAAATATTGATCGATAAGTGGAGGATAAATAGTTTTATCCTCCATAGTTTTATTAGAGATTGAGAAAAACTTTAAGGAACTAGATTGTATTTTTAAACTCGTACTTTGTAAAAACTCAATTTTTGCGTAACCCCCCAAACTACCCGTTCCGATTGACCGATATACGAACTCGTCCGAGCAAATGTAGGATCTTTACACAAATCTTTAGGACATCTTTACCAAATTTGGTCTCGATCGGACCATTTTTACGAGAGTTATCGTGTTCACTGACACACACACATTATATAAATATTAACAACTATTGTTTTTGGCCTCTGGGCACCTAAAGACGAAAAATAACATGATCCCGGGCTTAAATCTTGCCATGAGGCCTACGGTAATAGCTTCTTCCCTATGGGAAATTCGCTAAAAGAAAACTTTTGTTTTCCTTATTTAATAGGTTGTTCTCAGTACTATCCCTACCAACATCCATAAATAGATAATCTATTCATGGCGAAATCATATCTTGCTCTATTGGTTTTAAAAGGGTGAAAGTCTGTTCTACCTATACTTTTCCTGGCAAAATTAGTTACAGGTGTGTAGAATATATCATATCGTCAAAGTCAATTGTTAGCCGACACGATTCTAGGTGGAAACACCAGTTTAAAGCTGAATATTAGTATTGGAATCCGCACCAACAATATCGCTGCCATAGGTTTTGAAGCTGGAGCGCTAACCAATGAGCCACCGCTTCGCTATGGCAGTAGGATTCTTTTTACCTATACTGAGTGAATTTTCCCAAAACTAAGAAAAAATCTATAGACAATTTATTTACTTGCCAATAGCTTAGATCGTTGTCTAAAGGGAATGTTTTCAGTTCCTCTAAACAGCTGTCCTTATAACCATATGACGTCCTTCTGTTGAAGGATTGCCAGTACCCGCCCCTCAGATGTTTGTTGACATACTGAAGTGGCAATGGTCACAACCAAAGTCATTTTTACTACCTCCACCAATAGTTGAAACGAGTCCTTAAAAGTCCAGCGTTAATAAAGTATTAGATTCGTCACAGCATTAATATTGATTGATCAAGTGTAGTATATCTAGCTTGTTGCCGACAAAAAGAGGTTGTACAGAAGGCGAGAGAGTCGAGTGACGGGCAGACAGACGGGTTGATATGAAGGAAGTGGGTCGGCTATGTGGGTCAGACGGGACAACGACCCGGGACATTGACCTGGGTCGATACCCGGGGTGGCCACCCCCAACCACCCCCTAGCCTCCCCCGCCGTCGACGAGGGCGTTCATACTTGACAAGTTAAAGGGGATGTACGTGTACTTGTAACTCATATTACCTGGAACAACAATCACTGTTTAAACACGGGATCACTTCTCATTATTGGTCGATAGTTTTATTTATTAATTTAATATCACATTTACTACATCGTCAAGTGATTACTACAGTACTACTAAGTTTCGAGGAGAGAAATTTCACCGTTTTTCAGGTGACCCTAATAAGTAACATTTACCTACAGTTACCTTAATTTGTATTTTATCCTACTTATATTTTTATTCGTGAGGCAGCGCCCAAACACCAAGTAGTTTAAGGTTAATATGAGTGATGGGTGAATTCGATTCGTGGAAGTACCGAAGTACCCAGCATATACGATTTGGATTAACTGTAAATACGGTACTGTACTACCAAAAAAATATATCTACACACAGTCCACATTCGCGCCCGATACCCGATGTACAATTCACAATATTGAAGAATATTGAAGAGTTTTCTTCCCTCGCGAAATATTATGTACTTAAAACACTTCACATTTCTGGAAACCGTCGGATGTATTTTTATAATAAAATATATAAATCAGTAATCCATCATCTTCACGAATTTCGAAAAAATTAAGGTTATTCACCGGTATAAAGCTAAATTTTAAACTCATTTCTCAAAAACACTAGTTTAATGAAACGTTTTGTTTGTTGTGGAAAATACTATAATTACTTCCCTGTGGGATATAATAGAATCTAATGGATTTGTCTAAAATAAATGTTTTCAGTTCCTCTAAATACCTGTATATCCCTATATGACGTCACCAACCATATGACACCACAGTTTCAATTTTGGTCTGACGGATTGCCACCCAAGAGCCCCATTCACATCTAATACGTATCCTTGTTAAAGACCATCATGGACAGATTAAAATTTGTGGTTCCAGCCGAAACAGAAAGAACATATTTAATTATATTACGGCTTAATAATAACGTTAAAACATGATTTTGTTACAGTCCATTTATTCCTTATTTAGTTACAAGTTAAGTGACTTCTAACATGAGAATCGTAATCTGTATTAAGCTACATGTTTATCAATAATATTCAATAGCACTTTCATAAATAAAACTAATCTGTTGAAATTTGCAAACATTCATTAATCTAAATTAGGTTTTATAAGTTTTAAGGCCACTTTTACATTTTATGGTATCAAAATAATCATTTAAATTTGCAGTCTCATTGAATAGTTTTCACCCAAAAAGTATTCCTTAATATGATGTTCCAAAGTAAAATCCGCTTTGACGTCACCGACGAAGACTCTTCGATTGTACACTCTTATCAAGAACATTCTTATATATTTGTAGTTTTCCTTATAAATTTTGTTAAACGTGTGAAACAGACAACTTTTTCACTTTTCAACACAATCTGACTAAGTGTTACCTCAATCTACAATAGATTTAATTTGAAGTACAGTAATAAAATAAACGATGCCCTGATAATGTATTGTAAAAAGGCGTTTTATAATCCGTAAGTCACTAGAGGTACCTACATAGGATAGTAAATTGTGAAAAGGCAACAATAATTGATACTTGTATACTCTTTCGTATGATAAAATTAGTCTACTACTATTAAAAATGTTTTATGGTTCGTAAAAATATATCCATTTCTGAAATATAAGAAGCGCAGGAAACCTAAAATGTTTCATGATAGTCCTACATTAGTTAGTTACTTAAATGGTGACCTACTAAAAATACCTACTTAGGTATTTTAAGAGTTTTTTGAGAAAAGAGTGTAAGATGATTGTGGCGCGATCTTGTAGTCTTGATACTGACTAAGGTTGACATGTTCCTTAGACAGCACTGTTAATTAATAGGCTAACAGTCAATGTCATATCTGAGGGACAGTTTAAGGTGGAGTCCGAACCATTACCCATGATGTACGAACTGGTCTAATTATGAGGATGGTCCATTTCCAGCAGATTTAAATGCGTTCAACTTATAAAGGTTTGCCAGTCATACAAAACTTAAAATTATGGTTCACGGTTGTTGTTAATGTCTAAGACATTTAAAATTTGTTGAAACTCACATAGTAACGAGGCTTCCCTGTTTGCTGGTGTCTGGAAGTATAGGAGGCGGTCCCTCCATTTCTCCCAACTGGAAAATAAAATATACACACTGTTTACTGTGTTATAATGTAATGTTAGCTGTAAAACTTAACTATATGTAGTTTATCCGTGAAACTACTTCTGTATTGGCTCACTGCAATGATGCAAATGACATAAACACCCTATAATGTAGTATGTAAATACTGTAAATGTCAACATTCAACACAATAATAACCCACCTCGTCTTTGGTGGCTTTCTTAACATTGTTGAGATTCGAAATCTCCATACCAAAATGAATAAAAATTACAATCGGGAAGACTTTGAAAGTTTAAAAACATAATCGTAAATTATTTAAACAACTAGCAGAATGGTACTAGTTTAGATAAGCAACAATAGGTTAACTATGGATTAGTTAGATATCGGCCCTTGATTGTTACAAAAAATGTTGGATACTTTCAAGCGTAGAAAATAAGAAATGCGTTCAGTTTTTTATCGAATTAACGGAAACATTCAGTAAAACTTCATCGCGTGAAAGTGTTTAAAAAACTGAAATTAAGTTTGTGCCGTGATGTGTTTGGTGGGCTCGATGTATTCAGCCAAGTTGTGCTATTATTGCTTTTTACAAGTTTGGCTTGACTATTTTTTAAAATATATGCGTACTTATTTAGTCTTCCAAAAAATAAAACAATTCATCAGGATCTGTAGATGTAGAATGAAACAGAAAAATAAACTTCAGCAACATAAATCAATAAAATTAAAATTATGCAATTTCGTTCAAATGAGTTTAGGGACTGTTTTCAATATTGAAAGATTGAATAGCTGTAAGTATACGACTAAAATACGGATTAAAGTTAGTGAAACAATTTAACATGACCACATTCACTGTAGTTGTAATTTCTGAGAGCTAATCTCAAAATTTGCTATAGCCTAGTCGCAACTTAGAGATATCGTCAATACTTGAACTGTCCATCAAAAATATCTGAATTGTCTAAACCAATTTATTCTTACCCTCGGCATTACTAAATTCTACCAGGTTCTAAATTTAACCAGGTCCTATTCAACACTATTTGAAATAAATTAAATTTACAAATCCGATGTTACTAAAACAAGAACACTAAGCGTTAGTTGACACATACCATAATTTCCTAATATTGTACACACTCGCCGCTTCGGAATCGAACTGAATCCCGACTGGAGGGCCTCGCTGCCCAATTATCGATAACTGAAGGAAGCATAGGTCAATCAAACTGTGGCGTCGCGCAGAGGCTGCGAGATGGATGAGATTGTTGAGCAAGGGTAAAAGTCAAACTCGGTCTGCCAGGGTCACTGTCAACGCACGAGACTCCCGGCGCCACGGGGAACTCTCCACCAGCTCATGAGAGGGTGCGAGATGGATTAGCGTGTTGAGCAAGGGGAAAAGTCAAACTCGGTCTGCCAGGGTCACTGTCAACGCACGAGACTCCCGGCGCCACGGGGAACTCTCCACCAGATCATGAGAGGGTGCGAGATGGATGAGATTGTTGAGCAAGGGTAAAAGTCAAACTCGGTCTGCCAGGGTCACTGTCAACGCACGAGACTCCCGGCGCCACGGGGAACTCTCCACCAGATCATGAGAGGGTGCGAGATGGATGAGATTGTTGAGCAAGGGTAAAAGTCAAACTCGGTCTGCCAGGGTCACTGTCAACGCACGAGACTCCCGGCGCCACGGGGAACTCTCCACCAGATCATGAGAGGCTGTGAGATGGATGAGATTGTTGAGCAAGGGTAAAAGTCAAACTCGGTCTGCCAGGGTCACTGTCAACGCACGAGACTCCCGGCGCCACGGGGAACTCTCCACCAGATCATGAGAGGGTGCGAGATGGATGAGATTGTTGAGCAAGGGTAAAAGTCAAACTCGGTCTGCCAGGGTCACTGTCAACGCACGAGACTCCCGGCGCCACGGGGAACTCTCCACCAGATCATGAGAGGGTGCGAGATGGATGAGATTGTTGAGCAAGGGTAAAAGTCAAACTCGGTCTGCCAGGGTCACTGTCAACGCACGAGACTCCCGGCGCCACGGGGAACTCTCCACAGATGGATTAGCGTTTTGAGCAAGGGTATAAGACGTTTCAAGACTAGTGAGTGTCACTCAGTCTTCAATGTCTTCGTAACTGAAGTAAGGTTCCGAGACTGCAGCCAAGTCCAAAGAGTTTATTATTCGTTTACGCAATCACGTAGACGTCTACACAATATTTACATACATAGTTATATGGTTACACAGGTACATTAGGCGTACTCACCACAGATACAGAGCTTTCATTTTTTCCTTTAACGAAGTACTCGAACCCTCCTCCTGGTGGATTTGAGCTCGTGGGAGGTCTGAAACATGAAGTAACCGTCATTTTAGTAATTTAGCGGGGTGAAACAATGTTTTCCTACAACCCTGAGAAAATAGGCACATTTCGCACTGTTAGCAGAACATTTGAGTAGTAAATTCCCGCACAAGTGTGGATTTGATCTCATTACCACCCTAGCAAAACCTAGCAAAGTAACCGGCCATTCACATGCGCGGAACGCTCCACATTTATATTAAACTAACCAATAGCCAACCAATATGAAACTGAGGTTACCGGAAACCTAAATGTTGTGTTTACATTTATCCAAGCGGGAAAATCAAACATAACGACAATGACTTTATTATTGTAGGAAAAATGTTGTGTGTAATATGAGCGCAAACTGTCATGGCCGCCCCTGATGTTCTGGAAGCACTCAGCTGACGCTTCGTGCTGCCATATGAACCTCTCGTGCGATATGACATCCTTTACGCTCTTGTCACACAAATAGCTATTTTGAGTTTTGAAGATCGCGATCGTTCTTGTGCCTGCAACAGACGACGAAATCTCCCTGTGTTCCTTGCTACCTGTGTTGCTGTTGTGAATATAAAACACAATACGTGGATTGAAGATTAACTATTAACGTATTGCTCGTGTAGCTTAAAGAAAGTTAGTTATCTGTTACATAAAGAATATAGTCTCTGCTATTTTCTTTATAGGACATTGTAATAAAGGAGTTCTTCTTTAACCCTCCTTTGATATTTTTTGTTCCGACGCAGTGAAGATGAAAATAAATCAAAGCGTTTCAGAGGATTTCTTTAGTCTTTTAACCCGTTAACACGTTATGAAGGTACGAACTGCATGATATTTTATAGCGTAAAAAGGTTTCTTTACAAAAATTGTTCATCCACATTTATAAACCATTTTCAACTCTAGGTTAAATAAATTACTCGATCGAAATTTCTCCAGTAGCAGATTAACAAAAACCAATACAACTCTGTTGAATTAGATAGTAATTTAATAATGTACTCACACGTATTTTCCGAGGACTCTGTTAATAAAGTCAATGTACGAACATATTGAACAGAAGACGTTATTTTATAATACATTATCATGGGTCGGTTTTTTAAATGAATGGTAGAATTTGTTCAGAAAGGTTAACGCTAATTTCTCTGTGGTAGCTCAAGTGAGTAGCCTACCATACTAAAAAATGATTACAAATCTAAAAACAATCCAGCTAAGTCATGTATGTAACCAATCTTAAATTCGCCCTTTTATGATTAGTATATTAATCATACTCATTCATTTATTTGGTTCAAATCCAAATTTATCTTAATCGAAACCAGCGATCCTGAGGTTAGAATGTATGAAAACGTTTAATGTTTCAAAAATTGTAAAAATTCTAACTTGAATAGGGGATCAGTGGCGCATGATTGTAGAGCTATCTATCGGGAGTGCCAGTGAGACTTTTAAGATGCGTCCTATATTCTCTTGGAAACTGTTTACAACTTGCCATTCATAAAACAACTAACTTTTCATTTCAGTGACAGTCAAATTAATCTAAGAACAGGAAGTAAGATATCAAGATAAATATTCATTTTTATTATGAAGGAAATATCGCGTGTGCTGCTGATCCTTTGAAAATGTTGTGCTTTTATGTGCAGATTATGGGTTCGTTTAATTTCATAACTTACTACATTGACTTTTTGTCAACTTTGTCTACACACCCTATTGGTTTGTAGTCCAATAAAAGTCTGAGTATAGATAAGACTACTCCTAATAAAACAGTTTACCCATTACAACAGTGCATATGAGTATATATGGGTTCAAGGTCGTATTTACTCAAAAAACCCCATTCAAGATGCAATAATACGTTTTCATGCGTTTACAACAAAACCAATTCTTTAGAGTTTTTTAAAATTAGGAGTGTCGTTTGTCCCAAACCGCCGAATCTGCGCCTCTGATCCCAAAGGTTCCACTCTGGGCGAACCAAATTTACGCTTCAGTCCTTCCTGGAACCCTCAAGTTTGTATGTGTTTCTGTGAGTGCGTACCCTCACATTTCATTCTCATTCTAATTTGATGTAATAATTCTTGCCTCTGGTTGTGTTTTAAGACATCAAGCATGAAAAATAAAGTTTGGCCAGTGTAATATCTTCTAATTATTTGCCATTAACTACTATCTGTTACAAATACAATTTACACTCTCTAGTTTAAAGCCTCCAAACCTTCCGATTGAAATATAAAAACTATCAAAATCAAACAGCTTCCATTTAAGAAGCGTAACATTTGTTATTAAGTATAGTTACTGTGCAAGTATAGTTTATCTAGTCTGTTATTGCTGTTATTACTGTGTTTATGTAAAATACCGCCGTCGCAGTAGACCTGCGTAAACAATTATTTTTTTGAGCATTTATATCAACTTTCATCAACATCTGTCCATAAATAAAGGTGTTTGCCTATTCACTATATGATTAATATGGGAAAAGAGTATACAGGTTTGCTGCCATGATAAACACATAAACTATGATTTTTAAGCATAAATGGATAGACCTCAACCGCATGAAGCTAAATATCAAGTTGTATTCAAAAATATTGATTAATATGGGAAATGTTAGTTTTTCCCTATCCCCCATAAGATTAACACTGGAGCCCCACAATACAACATACTGTGTTTAGATTTTTTAATATCTAGGAAACCGTTGGAGATAGAGAAAAGCTTTAAGGAACTTAATTGTGTAGTTTTTAAGCTGATTCCAATGGTGAAATATAAAATTAGAAATTTTTAAAAATTACATGTGGAAAACGCAAAAAAACCTCATTTTGGGGTACAACCCCCCTCCCAAACTACCCGTTCCCATTGACCGATATGTCTGGTTTACGAACTCAACCGAGAATTTGTAGGAATACACGTCTCTACCAAATTTGGTCTCGATCGGACCATTTTTACGAGAGTTATCGTGTTCACAGACACACACACACACACACACACACACACACACACACACACACATATATATATATATATATATATACATATATATATTTATATGTTAGTAGTTTGGCAACGCATAAAGGACATACATACATACATTCAATTTTATATATAGAGATGAACCACGAACAACGAACAATGCATGCAAAGAACTGAAAAAAGTCACTCCCAGTCCCAACCATCCATTGAATGGTACATTCGAGATGATCCTAATACCCATACATCTACAAAGGGGAGTAGAAAGCCCGCCAAAAATAAACATTCAGTTTCCGGGTTACCTTCGGTTGTGATATACTTTTGTCGAATCCCGAGGGATATTGTTGGTTTTCACCTCCTCATAGGGTTCGTCACAGCTACTGACTTCAGAAATCCGAAAAACACCGTCTACCCTGCACAATGGTTTCCCAGATGAACTTCCACACACAGAAATACTCCTTTACACCAACAAACATGAGGAAGTTTGAAGTCTCTTCAAAACTAATTAAGTTAAAAATATTGACTAAGCAAACGAAGATTATATTTTTGCCCCATTCGGAGGAGTTCATACATTTTTATAATTTCACGTAGACGTCGTTGGGTGTAAATGTTTTCTTCAGCTTATCTCCGGATTTCTACAAAGTGTGACCTTGCACCACAGGTCAAGCTGTTATTGTTTTGCTCTGTTCTAGTTAAGTTAGGTCATTGTCGACGGATAATTAAATCATAGTCTATCTCTCGGACTTTCCTTGAACGAGTTCGACCTACTTAGAAAGTCTCTTCTGCTCATCAACCTGGTGCAGATTGTATTAACGAGAGACATTTCATTGCATAATCTATTATAACGTCTGTAAGTGCAAAACCTCGGAGCGATAAATGATATTGGTCCGAAACCCTTAAAATATATAAAAATACCGTATTTAGTATGAATAATCATCTGGGTGTCGGCTACGGTCGTAAATCTGCTCAATCAATTCCCTAATTATATTTTTTTACGTCTGTGTGTAATTAAATTTCTACTAAGTTACTGGGTGTATACCAACTACGCTTTACTGTCAATTAAATCCCAGGATCGACCTGTAATCCTTCAACTGCGCCTGGCCAGTACATTCCCCATCCAAACCTTGCTCCCCTCCAAACTTCAGACACGTATCCGGCTAATGGTTAAAATCGTATGGATTATATAAATACTATTTTTGAGTAAGTCTAAACTTAAACACTAGGTAAACTAAAATAAACTAATATCTATTATTTGAAATAATGAAAAAACAATAATTTATCAAAGCGTAAACTTTCAACAATTGACCGTTCTAACAAATAAATTTTTAATTTAAATGTTGCATTTAGTAAATGTTTTAGCATTTACTAAATTTACTAAATAGTTATGTGTAACTATTTTGCTGATTTTAGTTGAGTACAGTAGTTTAAAAACAATTATTAACTTATTACTGCATTGATATGCAATCGTTAAATCAGTTTCACATCTTGATCACAGTTTCTGGATCAGTCACCAGTCATAAAGGAAAGCATCGAATAGTGAAACATTACAGTTTGTCATGGACTTACGTTTTGGAGTTAACGGGTGAAACAGCAGCGATACGCTCACATACACACATTATTAATAAATAAAAAATTAAAATTTGCAAAAATAAAAAGTGATTGGGTAAGGTAGGGTGGGTAAATTTAAACTTTTAATTTAATTCATGATCAAGTAGTTTTAATGCCCTTACTAACTCATAACAACTTGTAGGTGAGTGGCCAGACGTAACCGGTCGACGTGAGCTTAAAACGAGACCGGGCTTTATGAAAGCGAAAAATTTAAAAAAGCCGAAAGACATAGAAAAACAACAAAATATGTAGTGACAATTCAAGTGGTAGTTAATCGATTTTGAAACTGATTTTGACTAACATTTGAAACTGATTTGACAACACTTTGCCACTGCATTTCACACAGCTCGTAGAAAGTGCTGGACATACATTCGCGCTATCAACTTGGCAGTGGGTTATCGACGGTTGTTTGTGTTTCTGTGGCATCGTACCGTGTAAAAACTTAACCAGGTTACTACGCTGATTACATTTAACGAAAAGTACAATGTCTGCTTGTTCTTCTTCTGCCTTCGCATTTGTATGGTATTGAAATTTGATCTATTGTTTGTGAGCGAATATTGGAAACATTTTAATGTCAACTTTGGATTGTTTTATCGTTATGATCTAGGCTATCATTCGATAATCATTATTAGTAAACAGATTCGCTAAGGTGTTTTGGGCTATGTACCACAAAAGATAATCAACAAAAACTAAACTTATTCGACAAGTAGTTATTAATAATATATTAAGCAATTTCTCAAGTAATAAACTGAATACAACGAGTAAACTGTAACAAGTAAAATGTGTCTTAGCAAGTAAACGTCAAACGATATGTTATTATGTAATTAAACTTACATAATAACATATCGTTATTATGTCAAGTACTATTTATTTTCAGGATAGTACTAAATGTAAAAAATTACATTTTTATTATAACGTGATTATATTAAAAGAAACTTTAACTTGCCATGAAATGGATTTCTCAAGAACCTGGAATCAGGCATTGGAACGAGGTTTTTCATACTTTATGTTAATACACTCCTATAAAGTTATATAATGGCTTGTGAAATGATTTGTCTCGTTATAAACTTTTCCTCTCATCAACCTCTCAAATTATTTTCGCGCCTACATAAATAATGTTGTGTTTACATAATGTGTGAAAAATTACACAGCAGGTCCGATAAGGTAAATGATCTCTCTATTCCTGAGACACTGATAGGCCTACGACAGAACCGGTTTCCGGTGAGTTCGTCATGGTTCCAGAACCCCAGTCTAACACCAAGTCCTCAGTTTAGTTTAGAATAATATCTTATAATAACATCTATGTTTAGTATTTATTTTAGTCACATTTTCCAACAACCAAATGTAACCCAATAGTATATTTAAATGTATTTTACGTTTGTTTACAATTGAAGTTGTGACGTAACAATGAAAGGATTAGTTCACATTTTTCACATCAGATGGCATCCAACTCACCCCACATAGCTGTTGGTTCTGCTGATATCAGACGACAGCAGGGGTTGTAACTCCTCCGCCTCCGGCTTGGCCTTCGTCCTGCCGCGGCCGCGGGTCCCTCGCTCCACCGTTCCCTCGGACATGCTTGTCGTAGTCACACCTGAGCGCCACTGGTCGCCGCACCGCCCGGCCCACACCAGTCGTTATGTAACCTCCCCTCCTGGCTTCCTCCCAGGGTCAGCGATATGTTCGCGTTAGAAAACTGCACAGAAAATGTTTAATTGGGTCAGAACGTCTAATTGGCTGCAGCCGCACTTCGACTGGTCGAGATAACGACGTTTGGACGCTTTTGTCCGGCGATATCACACTCAGTTGATAATGCAGTTTTCTTCAACAGGGTGAATTAATGGTTTGAGCTTATATGTGCAAATAGCATTCCGGTTTGGATCCGGACTTTTCAGTTTTTCATCTCCTCCATTTTGACAGGGGTTCCACTCCAGAGAATATGTTTGAACCTTCAACATTGATGTATAATCAATATTACTTCTAATTAATTGTCAGAGCCTCGACATTTTAAAATGTACACAGCTTGCCAAATATTGGCACTGTATCTGCTAAGGGGTTAAAATCTTCTCTTCCTTAAAAAAGCTCAGGTTTTGAACCCACTATGGTTAGTTAATTGTCAGCTTTTAATGTTCAGATCATAGAGGAAATCGTTAATGCAGCCTACAAAAGGGTATCGATAGTGATCAATTTTCGCTGTCACCAGACATGGTTTGTATGCGTGTGTACTTGCGTCTGTGTACGTGTGTATGTGTACGTGTGTACGCGTGCTCTCGTCTGAGGCGGTCCTAATCAATACGAGACTGACGATCTTGATCGAAGACCTTGGCAGGGGGACGTCTGTCTGGGGTGGATCACATAACCGTATTACCGCTTGACTTTAAAATTTTACTTTTAAAATAGTCAATCGTATTTATACAACATCAATCTACTGTTTATTTCGTCACGACGAGAGCTCAGGTTATTTATTGTAGTCGCCTGAAGTTATCATGTACATCACGAAAGTATAGACGTTTACGTAAAAATAAAGTTTCAACTATAAAAAAAACTATGAATAAAAATATTACATAAACAAGACCCCAAATTTCCATCTTAATTTAAGCCAGATTTATGATTTAATCATTTTAATTGATAGGAAGACATTTTGAGGATCAATTATAGTTGAAAATTCTATAAGACAAGAGACTTATAAGAAAGCAATGAATTTAATGTTTCCAATCAGATTATTCCGACCTTGAAATGTTTATGAACTATTTAGAGAATTAAAACAAACAAACATGAGAATAAATTAATAAACACTTACTACTGTATATTGGTACAAATTTCACTTTAGTTAAATTTAATCTTCATTCCCCTTTATGACTTTGAGAAGAAAATTGTCAGTATAAGGAGAATATAGGGGCGGCAGATTGAGAGGATAGTTGCACAGAATACTTGATAATAACATAATTATAAATTATTGAAATAATTTAAATTATGAAATTACATAACTTGAAATTATTGCCTATTGATTCGGAGCGACGTGAGTACTGAATTTTACAAATTGTAATAATATTTTATTGTATTTTCATTTTATAAATTTCTACTGAAACAAAATAAATACTTACTGTTAAATCAGAACAAATTATAATCATAGCATGCATGCTATATATGTCACACGGATCAGCGATACCAACGGAATACTGTATTATAAATTCGGTGATGCATAAAATATCTTGTAACAAATACGATTTGAAACATGAGCCGGTGCCAGATTCTGGCGGGACGGCGGGAGAAGTGATAACACTAGCGCCACCTATGCGCGCGCCGCTCAACCACCAGTGACGCAGCATTGCTATTGCCTTTGAACGACCTTGAAAGTCTAACGCTCTTCGGAAAGGCAGTTGAACTCCTTGCCTCGTCGAGACAGGATGGCGTTAAAATCAGTGCAAGTACCTACCAAAGTGTTCGACGGACAGAAACCGGGTACGAGCGGTTTGAGAAAAGCTGTGAAGGTATTTCAACAACAACACTACACGGAGAATTTCGTTCAGAGCATTCTGACTGCCCTCGGCTCTCAGCTGGCCGGCTGCACTCTCGTTGTGGGTGGCGATGGGAGGTACTTCGGCAAACAGGCGGTGGACATCATTATCAAAATCAGTGCTGCCAATGGCGTAAGTACTCGAACACGCGACACTGTTTGTCAAAATCAAAAAATAAAATAATATCTGATCCATTGACAAAAATCTTTATCTTTCACTCAGTGATTCTAGGCACAGGATATGGACTGGCCACTTCATGTAGGGGATGCTATAGAGATAAGGTTTATTTTAAACCTATTTTGAAAGTCATCCAATTTCAACCCTGTACAGTTACAACATTGCAAAATAAAAAATACAAGATTTTAAAAATGAGTATATGGGGAATATAAGCTAATGTAATGCAAGACTAATCTGTACCTTCAAGTACTCATTAGGAATAGTACAAAAGGAGACCATACAAATACACATTCATGAATTAATTATTTTTGTATCAATGATATACTAAGAAGACATATTATATTATTAAAAAAGCCAAAGTACCCATTCTTCACAGGGGAAAAGGGTTGATGTGTGTACACCCTATTGATACATTTAAATTATTGTTAATTAATTGTTTATTGTTTACAAAATGACAAAACATGAATGTCTACAACATGACAAAGTATCACCTGTCAAATATTGGGAAAGGATCAGAGATTAATGTTATAGAGACAGTCATCAGGAGGAAACTTAAAATCTACCATTACACTATTTCGAACTAATAATTCGATCACTAATTTCGATCCAGCAGTTTATCTGTAAAAATAAACTTTATTTCTTCATCTTCCCAAACTTTCAAAATGTAGTGTAAATGGATGTTGATATTAGAAAATGTAAACATTGAAACCTAGAACAGTTATGTTAGCTCTTTCTTCTTCTTTCAGAACTGTCAAATTTTAGTGTTCACAGCTGTTGACATTCAAGTAATTTTATGTTTTCATTCTTTGAAAATGTAAACATTGAAATTTAGCACGTTCACGGCGTAGGCCGAGGGGATTTTAAGGAAATGAATATGCCTACGTGTTGCCTGAGTTTAAGATCTACCTTTATATAAAATTTCAAACAGGTCGGTTCAGTATTTTTCACATTTGTATGCCACAAAATACAAACCCACAAACACACGGTAACCACCACCTCTCATAATATTAAGATTAATTACTGGTACCCATCTACAAGAGTTAGAGTTACGGTGTAGTAATAAAAAAATATGTTAATTTAAAGCATAAGCTTAATGTAATGTGACACCATAATATACTAATTTTATAACGTTGAGATAGAATTGACTGAAATACTATGGGCCCTACATTTTCTAATGATTTTGTATACATGTCAAAATTCCTGAGACAAACCCCACTAAAAAGATTGGATATTTTTATAGAAACATAATTTTACCAGATAAGGGCTTGAAAAAAAATAAAAACCTAAAAAAGTGAGTAACTAGAATGAACTTTAAACTAAAGAGAATTGATCTTAATTTGATTCAGTAAAATTAGATTGAGTTCAAAATCAACTCAAGGGATAGGCAGTAAAGTTTATCCATGGTTAATAAATGTAGGAACTTCAGTATATGATTGTAATTTAAGCACTTTTTATGTTTCCTAATGAAGATTTTAGCTATAGGACCTTATCTTTCATAGGCTATCTACTTGACCTGAAAGCGTATTTATAGATGAATGATGTCCTCTGTTATCACTAAAGTAAGTCTAAGGACTTTTTATCAATGACAAATAAAGACAAAAACAATCTCAAAGTTCAGGGTAAGGAGACATTTTTAAAAATAAAGAAACAAAATAGGTACAACAATAGTTATATTGGTATAAACTAGTTGTTATTTTAAGTAAATTTAATTAATATATGTAATTGTTTAATTGTCTTAATCATGTAATTGTTTTATCTTTTACATTAGAGTTATCATTTTATTGAATCAATATGTTTGGTTATTTGACTACAAAAAACCTAAAAAGTTTTGAAAATATTAAAGAAGTTAATGTTTGTTACTAGCCTATATCTGTTAGTTGTTTGTTAATATTTTTAAGTTAGGATATTTTCTTCTTTACTCAATACAGATTTATCAAAGTTTTGAGCCTGTAGATTAAATAGTTTTTTTTTATTTTTTTCTGTCTTCCAATGGCAGGCTCAGTATAAGCTATGCAGCCTCGAAGTACATTTTTTGTATGGAATTCCTACCTAAATTTTGTGGCCATCCTGGGGATGGAACCCGTCACCTCTTGCACCGAAGTCCAAGAAACTAACCGTTAGGCTAGCAGATGACCTGATCAAATAGTTCTTGAGGTAGTTTATCTGGTAAAAAAATACAAAATGGAGTCTGGCAGTTTATCAAATGATGTGAGTTTATTAAATGAGTGTATCATGATGTTTTGACATATGTTTATTGGACTTTTTTGTTTTGTTTGGCCTTTACATGTAAATAGAGTTTTCTTCAATCCTCCCTTGGTTTGAAGGGCCTGATATCTTTTTTCCTTATTTCAATGACCTACTTGTTTCTCCCTTGCTGGAGTACTGATAAGTTTACTTTAAAACACAAAACCATATAAATGTAATATGTTTTTAATCATATAACAGTAATGATAAAAATAATTTTAACCTTTAGTACCTTAGTTGTAATTTAACTTATCTAATTATTGTAAACTTTACAAAGGTGGCAAGACTAGTGATTGGCCAGAATGGAATCCTATCAACACCTGCCGTTTCTTGTCTGATTCGCAAGTTGAATGTGACCGGAGGCATTGTACTGACTGCCAGTCACAACCCTGGGGGACCAGACAATGACTTTGGCATCAAGTTCAACTGTTCCAATGGAGGTGAGTTAGCCACTGATGATCGAGAGTAAGATTGGAATGAAATGGTGGGCAGACGACTTTGTCCCCATTCCCTTTGGGATTAGATTTATCGAGGTTCCATTGTATTAAAGAAATCATTTGTTCTTAAAAAGTAAATTCATTATTTTGTCATTTCCTTATCAAAGTTCAGAGTGACTCTTAAATTACAATGATTGCACCATCATATTGTCTTTCAATTGACCAGATAAGAAAAATGTTCTATTTTATAACCCTAGTGTTTTTCTAGGGCCGGCTCCAGACGGTGTTACCAACAATATTTACGAACTTACAAAGGTGATCAAGTCTTACTCAACAGTCCCAGATCTTGTTTGCCCCATTGAAAAATTAGGAACTCAGAAATTCAAGGTAAGTCTTAATTATAATTGTTAATTTTTTTATAAACTTCAACATTTTTCCCCGAGGTTAGATAAATCTTTAGCAGACTTCATGGTTTAAAAACTAATAAAACCATATAGTCCTAAAGCTTTTGAAAAACGTAAATGCAGTACTGATACATTCCTCAAATTAAGAAAAACATTTTAATACAAAAATGCAATAATATTACAGGTTTGTATCCATTGTAAAAGTCCTCTTGAGGACTTAAAACTTTAGGTTCTTAGGACAAATCTTCTGATCTCAACTGACCCTCTGTTATAGGTAGGCCTTTATCTACTCTGAAGGACTACAAAGCGACTTTTTGTCTGTTTTAAAATTATTAAATTATTATTTTGACTAGACATTTGTCAAAGTTTACTTTATAGTTTTTTAACTCTGAACGTACTTTAACCACCTACATTGACTCATCAAATATAATACACTACAATATTTATGTTAAAAAGTCGTTTTAATTGTCCAATCTAAGATAGCACAATGATGACAGTACAGTAGAACCTCGATTAACCGTCACCCTCGGGACCGAGACCATGACGGATAACCGAATAGACGGATAACAGAAATAATAATAGCGCCGATACAACTTCGCACCTAGACAGTGTTTGGCGTGGCATCGCAATTCACTGCCTTGCATGTTATAACGGCGCCATTGTAAGTCCTAATTAATTTTCATGGTTTGACTTAATGTGAATTTATTTTAAATGAGAAAAAACAAAACTACGCCAGTTCAAGTGAAAAATACTTTATTAAAATATTTTATTAAGAAAGCAATTAAATATCAACTGTACATGTACTTTTACTCTCAAAACTTACGTTACCGGTATTTAGTTTTTAAAATAATCCGTCATTTTCTTTTGTTTCTTTCCCCGTCGAGCTTTTCAGGCAGTCATGTTTCTAATTTTTGTGAGAAGAAACACCAGCGTTTAATAATTTATTATTAATTGTCGAGTCCCAAAACTACACGTTTTCGTTTCTCAGCCATAACAGAAGAGCATTTACACACTAAGTAAACACAGAACTGTCAACAATAAACGGTAAAGTACTTAAAAAACTAGTAGGCATCGCATTTGAAATTGGCAATACCTTCAGTTCACTGTAGCCACGTACCATACTGAACTGAAATGAAACAGTAGCAGTAGAATGCAGAAGACAGTGTAAGGGATTAACCAGCTGGGTCACTCACTACCCTTGCCAATGATTCACGCACATTGCAGGTGTGCAGTACAGTCGTCACCACTCATCATAGAGCCTCAACAGACGATTCGGCTCGGTGCTGACGCGGAAACATAAATTTTTTTGCGCTAGCGGGGTGACGGTTAATAGAGACTGACAGTTAAAAGGGTGACGGTTAATCGAGGTTCTACTGTACGGTACTCTAAAAACCTCAAGGCTACACTGAGAACAAGTGAAATCTTTGACAAGTTTACTACATGTTATCAAGCTATTCACTGGGCTGTTAACTTACCAAATTTATTATATTCTATGTTATTTTATAAATGTACATAAAGTACACAGCAGGGAAGAAAATAATTAGGTTTCTTCAATATCTTTTGAGAGGCCCAGTATTCAACCACAAGGTGTGCTTCTGTCCCCCTATGATAACAATTTGGTTGCTACTGCAAATGACTGATCATAACCATCAAACTACCAACTGACCATTATCACCAAACTACTGGCTGACCATTGATTGATTTAAGGGGGTTGGACTCCAGGTCCCAAGCCAAACTTGTGGCTTATTGTGTTCCCCATAGGCCCTAGATGGGTAATCTGATTCCTGTGCCTTCCACAAGACTCAGGAGCTTTTTCCCTATGCTAGCGTCAAATACCTCACTCTGTTGCTCAAGACCGAAAAAGGCCCTTCTCCATGCCCCCAATCCGTTACAGTCTAGGATGATATGCTTGGCTGTCTCCAAAGAGCTTTTGCATAGCCTGCACTCTGGTTCATCATTCATGATCCTCAGAGTGAGCAGATGTTTCTTGAAATAGCTGTGTCCAGAGATTAGAGCAATGACCCACATGACATGTCCTCTGCTTAACCTTAGCAGCCAGCAAGTGAAAAAGGAGGGAAAATAAAAATAAATATAAATAATAATAATATTTTAAATATTAAATATTCTGATGATGCCACTATTTTATTTTGCACTTAATGTTACAAATTGTTATATCTCAATGTGATTTTTATTTCAGGTTGATGGCAGAGATTTCGTTGTAGACATAATTGATAGTGTAGAAGACTACTTGCTATTAATGAAAGAAATATTTGATTTCAACAAGTTAAAAACATTGATACAAGGAAGTGAAACTCGACCACCTTTCAAGCTGTTGATCAATTCCATGCATGGAGTTGCACTTAATGTTACAAATTGTTATATCTCAATGTGATTTTTATTTCAGGTTGATGGCAGAGATTTCGTTGTAGACATAATTGATAGTGTAGAAGACTACTTGCTATTAATGAAAGAAATATTTGATTTCAACAAGTTAAAAACATTGATACAAGGAAGTGAAACTCGACCACCTTTCAAGCTGTTGATCAATTCCATGCATGGAGGCAAGTACTTGGCATTATTTTGTAAGCTATTTTGTGTGTTTTGAAGAAGTTTCATCGAAAATAGCTCTGACTGTTGTTCAGTGGTCAGTGGTAAAATAAAAACTGTTAATTCAGAGATAACACAAAGTAAAATTTTTGTGTCCAGGCTGCAAAACCATAGCACATACGTCAGAATAAAATCTTAGTCATAAGACTTGATTACAAATTACTCATGAATAAAATAGGTACATAATTGTCAAGTAGCAATATAAAAAGTGTGACATTGCATTCTGAGGATTAAAATTTTATCAGGGTTCTATAACAAATAATTGAATCGTAAAAAGTCCTATCTTATCTAAACCAACATTGAAGAAACATGTTATTGCCATCAATCTGCTGTGCAATACCATATTGCTAAGAATAAGATAAAATATTTGTATTTTCATCCCTGTGGGAAATTTGTTCAATTATGGATATGTCTAAAGAGAATGTTTTCAGTTCAAACCGCTGTTCTTATAACCAAATTAACAAAATGACATCACTGTTTAAAATTTTGGTCGCACAGATTGCCAACACCCCTAGAGCTAAGCTAAGAGATATCCATGTCAATAACTCTAGTACACAGTAATATGGTTCATTTAAATTCAGATAGTTTGATCTTTCTTCAATTTTAACATTTCTCCCGGTCCCTTGAATTTTATGTAGAGTCTTAATTAATATTGGTACCTAACAAACTTACGAGGCTAATAATACTTATCAAACCAAACAAAAAATATCCTATAATCATATTTTGTAAATTGGTTTGTTAAGACATTTAGTATTTTTTACAAGAAAAACTACCTTAGGAATTATTTATATTTAATCTTCAGGAACAAAATCTTCAGGGAATGATTCCATTCAACCCTTTGGGTGACCGTTTAAAACATTTGTAGTCAAATAACAAAAATCACAACACAAAATCTTGTAAAATTCTTTCTATTTAGTAAAATTTTTATTGAAACGTACTGAACAAAAATTCAATAACAATTTTACAAGATATAAAACCTGATTTAATTTATACTACAAATCCAATGATACTTTTTACTATCCCATTGGCTACCATAGACGGGCACTACCCATCACAGGATCTGCAGAGCGTAACTACCGATAACAAGCAGTTTCCGTCGTCGACGTAACAGTTAATTCATTATTGCATTTGGAGGTCTTTGACCGTTGTATTACGGTATTTGACTCTCGATTGTTCTATTCAAATATAGCAGAGCTATATTTTGACTCTCGATTGTTTTTATATCGTTATATATATATATATGTGTTTATTTTTAATGAAAATTACACGTTCGGAGGAAAACTCTGCAAGCACCCTCTCAAGGGTTAACAAAATATATTTGCAGATAAGGAAGAAAGTGCACTTTAAATGTTAGTCCTCATAAGTATTCTATTAATTACCCACAAGAGGCGGTGGCAACTGTTTCATTTCCTATTTTTGTTCCGCCATGCCACCCTCCACTGACAGGCATGATTCATTGACTATTGACTTGAGGTATACAATACGGATGTTCCAAGGGAGTTTTTAACTCAAAATGCTTGAATAGGTTTTACATGTCCATTGCCCATAACATCATTTAATAAAAAATATGTTAAATAACAAAAAACTGTTACCTGTACCTGTTTTAGTATTTAAAATTTGTCAGAAAAATAGAAACTAATTTTTTCTGATACAAATGAAATTAATCACTATTAATTGTGTGAATAGAGGAAATTCATCTATTAAATTAACCTCCAATTTTAAATTTTACAGTGACTGGTCCATATGTTCAACGGATATTTGTAGAAGAACTAGGAGCCCCCAAGAACAACACCATTAACACGACCCCTTTGGAGGACTTCGGAGGTCACCATCCAGACCCTAACCTGACCTACGCGGCTGACCTTGTGCAAGCCCTTAGAGAGGGTGACTTTGATTTTGGGGCTGCCTTTGATGGTGACGGGGTGAGGTTTCAATTTAAGTCTAAACTCAAATTAAATCTTAATAAGTGTGTTTTTCATGTTCACAATAAAGAATGGAAATCTCAGAAAGGTATTTTCATTTAACTCGTTTACAGGATCGTAACATGGTCTTGGGGCACAAGGCTTTCTTTGTGACACCGAGTGATTCTCTAGCAGTCCTGGCAGCGCACCTTGAATGTATCCCATACTTCCAGCGCACTGGAGTCAAGGGCTACGCTCGTAGCATGCCCACTGGTGCCGCTGTCGATAGGTATGTACTTTAAACTCTTCCAAGTTGAATGTTAACTTTGAACCAATCATATCTGCAACTGATTTCAAAATTATCTTTATATATAGTTTGATTTGGGAAAACAACATTTTTACTGTTAGCATGTTCAGTGCAGCAAGCTATAATCCACTATGTAAGTATTGGATGTAGCAGATATGATGTACAGTAGAAGCTTTCTTAAACGACCCCTGAGGGACCGGACCATGGTCGGACGATGTAAAAGGTCATTTAAACCGAGTCATATATGAATTTAAAGAAATCGGTGTTAAAATCAATAAAAACATGGAAAATTATATGTATTGTACCATAAACATCAAAATGTAGCTATCACTCACCCAATAACACAACTCTTAACAGCCCGTGGTTGATCCATGGTCAGTTAAGAGAGTTTTCACTGTGGTAGCAAAAATTTCAAATTCTAGTCTTAGCTAGATGGCATAGACGTAAAATCAATTGCAATAAGTTTCTCAAGACTGATATATTTTATACTATCGTATATTTTATTGATGAATGCTGTACCTCCTGTGAACGCACAGCTCAGGAAGGAGCCATAACACTAAAAAGGGGACCTTATCCTTATCCTTAAATTGAATAAAATAAATGTTTGGTTATCAATTGATGCCAAACAATTATTTATCCAGCCATTATTATATCTAGAAATTATTCCGGTAGCGGTGAGTTAAAAGGCTATCTCTTAGTAATATATAATCGCTTTTTTTCTTTCTAGAGTGGCTGCAGCCAACAATAAAGAGTTGTTTGAAGTGCCAACAGGATGGAAATACTTCGGCAACTTGATGGATGCTGGTCGTTTGTCGCTATGTGGAGAGGAGAGCTTTGGGTTGGTGTAGAATCCAAACTACTAAAGGCAGTGAGAGTGCAATGCTTTAAACATGGTGATTTATATAGTCGAGCTAATAACCATTGGACTGGGACTGTAGTGTGTCCTGTGAACCAGCTACTTGGAGGTCACGAATTGTGGATACTTGTGAGGGTTGGTCGGTGGGTGTAGTGTTCTCTTGTGTGAATTAACGTCCGCACTAAAACAACATTAATCCGTAAAGACCATCCTCATAATTAGACCAGTTCGTTATTCAGAGGCATTGGTTCGGACTCCATGTTAAACTATAGGTGCCTTTAGATATGTCATTGACTATTGGGGGCTATTAATTAACAGTTCTGTCTAAGGAACATGTCAGCCTTAGTCAGTAACAAGACTATAAGATCAACCCACGATCATCTTACACTCATTTATCATTCATACTTGGCTTAAAACCTGTGTAGGTCACCATTTCATTTACTAATAGAGATACAATGTTGCCATATCTCTCCTGACAGTGCAGACTAACTAACAGCTTATTCAGCTTAACTTAAGTCCCCTCCACACCACCGTTGCTCTCATATTAATATTTAAAAGACGTCTTTGGTGTATTAATACTTTGGCAGAGTGTTTAAAAAAGCTTCACCCTGCCTGTTACTTTGCTCATCCCCCGCTTACACTTCCATACCCAGATTTGTAGACATTAATTAAAGCAATGGTTTGTGGATTGGATGGAAAGAGAGGTTTCAGTGGTCTGGATGCTCACTGTGTCTGCTATAAGACTGACTCTCCAGCCAGAAATGGTGTCCTCAGTGGCATCGTGTGAACCTAATTTTACTCTGTCATGGATGGATAGTTAAATTAGTGATAGTGATGACGAACTAGTATTTTTGTACTCTGCATCGGGGAGGTCGGAATGGGTTCATTCCTTAAACCGGAATAGCTTTAAACCCATTGATAATACTGATAACAAATCTTAATAAATAATTTATTAAAATTAATAAATTATTAAAAATCTAAAACCAAATAAAATTGAAAACAATAACATTTATTAAAACTGTGTTTTAAATTTGACCTCTTAAACATTCATTGGATGTTAATGTACCAGCCTCGTTGCATTTCTGTTACAGAACGGGGTCGGATCACATCAGAGAGAAGGACGGCATCTGGGCAGTGTTGGCATGGCTCTCGGTCATCGCCCACCTCGGTAAACCTGTTGATCAGATCCTGCAACAGCATTGGGCCAAATTTGGCAGAAATTTTTTTACAAGGTAAGTCTGATTAATTTTAGTGGGAAAAATATTAGTATTCTTAAAGGCTTTATGGCAGTATACATAATTTAATAATTAAATGTTTTAGGGGAAAAATTTAACCCATTCAGTTCTGAATAGGTTAAATTTTTCGCTGTGTTCAACAATTGATGTAACACATGAGACAGTGTTATTTAGATTTTTATTGCGGACATTTTCCATCACGATTTATGTAAAACAAAGTTTCTCGACGCTTTGGGATCTGAAATCTGATCAGACGAACTAATATCTAAAACATAACACTTAATCCGGTACTAAGCTGAAAACAAACAAGTTTAAAGCAGTCAAAAAACTTACAAACAAATCATTCACTAACCATTACACACATAAGAAATATAACATATCCACTTGTCACAGAGGCTCAAACACAACTGAATGGAGTGGTTGTGTCCCACTGGAACCGGAAACAAAATGGCCGCGGGAAAAAATCTGAAATCCAAGCGAAGGATGTCTTACAGATTTTTTAATTCAAATAATACCAGCGATGTTTCATGTATAATAGGAAGAATTAATCCAAATACAGGCCCTTCTTTATTATTTTGTTGATATTGTTGTATAATAGTCAATGGTCAGATGTATTTTAGTTTTAGGGAACTCTAGTTCCCTAAATGTCCACAGACAGCCACAATACCTTTCTGTGTGCTTACTATCATTATTGATGTAGACTTGTAGGATTGGATGATCCTAGATAAACTAACTTACTTACTTCTGTGGCCATAATTTTTTTATCTCCTCTGCCAGATCCAAATCTGCACATAATCTTCTAACATCATCCCTGTTAAAGGGCCGGCCTGGTAGTCCCATCTGATTCTCAACATCTCCAGCGGGTTTCCTCCTGGCCGTCCTCTCTCATTCTGATGTGCCCAGGCCATCTGATTCTCTTGCTTCAAATTACAGCTACAACATTGGGTCTCATAAAATTCCCTTTGTTTTTTCCTCTATACCCCTGCTTCTAAAGTTGGTTGTATATTCCCCTCAGTATCTTATTTTTGAAGGTTATTAATTTTCTTCGGGTTACTAAACATGGTTACTAATCCTCTTTGGGGTCTTTCCATTTCTTAGCTTTTTAGGATCACTTTCAATTTTGTTCAGTGTAGTCTCTTTGCTCGTTATCCATACTCGTGACCTCTGAGTTTATTAAGTCTTCAAAATAGTTTTTCATATTTTCAAGACAGTTTTCACATCTCACTCCCACAACATTGTCATCCTTATATTTCACTCCCAGCAATTTGGGGTAAAGATTTTTTTGTAAAGCCGCACAGTCCTATAACTAGTAAGGTAACTAGTAGGTACTACTAATCGTCAAATCTTCTGCTTTTATTACTTTATTGTTCATGAACTTTCTTTCTCTGTTATTAAAGTTTTGTTGAATTTAACATTGATTTCTTTGTAAGCTTCTTGTGCTTCAGTAGTTTGGCACCCTAACAGTTAGGTTTTGTCTTTTTTTCTCATTACAGGCTGGATGGATAAACATTTAATATAAATATAACATATATTTTATATTTGTATAATATAATAAATATCTGATTTAATAGAGCCATGTAGACCAAATTAAATGATAGATTAAAAATACAAACCTTATCATGAAGTAATTGAACAGGTATGATTATGAGAACTGTGAGTCTGAGCCGTGCAACAAGATGATGGCTGAGCTGGAGACGAAGGTGACAGCAGCCGGGTTTGTGGGGACGGTACTCACATCTGGTGGCAAGAGTTACAAGGTGAAGGCTTCGGACAACTTCCAGTACACGGATCCCATTGACCACAGTGTTGCCAACAAGCAGGTCTGTCTGAGTGCTTGAGCACAAAGTACTTTAACTGATACAATTCTATAATATAAATTTCTATAAGTTTACTGTGACGGTAACTCAGAGATAACTTGTTGGTCCTGGTTGGACCAACCAGTGGTGGGTGACTCATGCCACATTATGAGCGGTCTCCTCTGGTTAGCTCAAGTGATCAACGCCGCTACAGCACCTTAACCCTAGAACCCTAGAATGGACTGAGGCAGTGCTTCTGTAAGGTCAGGGTGATTTTGCCTCAAGTGCAGCATTTCATGTTAACTGTTGTAAATTCCTATTTTTTGTTCATACCAAAAGTATAATACTAGAGTTGCATTACAACGGAGTGATAACATTTCTTTTTGCAGGGTATTCGAGTCATTTTCGAGGATGGGTCTCGACTGATCTACCGCCTGAGTGGGACCGGCAGCTCAGGAGCGACTGTTCGGCTGTATGCGGAGAGTTACGAGTCCGACCCTGCATCGCTGAGTTTGGACGCTTCTGTCGCTCTTCGGCCGCTCGTGGAGGTGGCTCTGGAACTGTCTAAACTGCCGCAGTTCACTGGTCGTGACAAGCCTACTGTTATAACATAAAATTATTTTATATAAATTAGTTTTAATTTGGAAATGAGGATGAGTAAAAATTGATTAGTCATATTTTTAGATTATTTTTATTAAATGAGCTTAGCCATTCATTATCTGATGATTTTTTTAATTATTTCAGGCGTAAACTCAACAGGTACTATTTAGTGTTTCCTTATCATAGCTGTAAGCATTTCCTCTATTTTTTGCAATGAAGCTCTCTACTCTATGTGTATATCTTAACTAAATCTCCAAAAACATAAAAGGCTAAGGTAATGTCAATGACATTACCTTAGCCTGCTTTCAGGAATTATTTTTTTCTTTTTTCCTACAGTAGGCCTATCATTTAGCACTCAACTCAGGTATTAGATTGTTAATGTAGTTAACGTTTTTATATATAGACAAAAATACTTTTTGATAATGCCATAAAACCCCATGATACTCCATGTTATCAATTAGTTGTACTTAAGATACAATTCTTTATTAATCTACCAAAACGTTTTTATGCCATTACCAATATTGTTCTGTACTTAAACATTTATGTAACACAATTAGTTGTGTTTGATCAAAAAATGTATGTAAAAATATTTGGCCATATTGTTAAGTAAAATAAATAAAGACACATTAACCCTTTCAAGAGAGTGCTAAAAGTACAAAATTTGAGGAAGGACGTCATATGACGTCCTTACTAAGATAAAAATAAAACTTTTAATAATAATTACAAGAAGAATTGGTTTTTATGATTTTTACGCTTATTCATATTAAGTAAACAAGTTATTCTAAATTGTTTTTCTCTCTTAGTATTTTGTTAGATTTTCAACATCAGGCCTACTCCTTTGGGCAAAATCCAAATTGGATGTCTTATGACTTTCACACTCCTTAAAGGGTTAAACGCAATAGTTTTACGTCATTGGAACAGTGAAAAACTATGTAACTTGCTAAAGTTTTATTCAATATATTACATTTATATATATTACACTCTTTTTTCCAATACAAAATGAATAAAAGATGTAAAAAATTAACAAATTTAAAAATATAATTGCTAACATGACTAGATTTATAACTAGAGAACAGACAAATTAATTAAGTACTATATAAATTTTTTATGTTTCAATAATTGAAACCGTAATTATTTCCTTAATTCTTAGCCTCTCAAATGAATATTTACTTACCAATGAGATTCAAAAAATTTTTCACCATTCTTATCAGATACTCATGCTGTTATTATGATATTTTCATTATATCATACTAATCTCACACTTTTAAAGGAAATTTAATTGTTCTTGATGGTTTTTTTTATTTTAAAACATTTTTTTATTTTTTTATTGGAAATTATTTAAGAAGGTTTATTTTACAACGCACATAATAATTTTAGTTGATAGAGTAGCAGAATATTATTTTGTACTAATCAAAATAACTATAAATACAACATGATAAAATTTTAAATAATGTTGTAAAATGTTACTTTCAGTTAGCTTAGTAATATATGCATCTTACTTGTAAATCTATCAAAATATGTATATAATGTGAATATATAGGGATAT
This sequence comes from Nephotettix cincticeps, assembly GCA_023375725.1. Classification (NCBI taxonomy): domain Eukaryota; kingdom Metazoa; phylum Arthropoda; class Insecta; order Hemiptera; family Cicadellidae; genus Nephotettix; species Nephotettix cincticeps. The sequence goes on from CM041785.1 coordinate 35,435,894, forward strand.
ATTTTTTATATTGTGGTTAAATATATATACTACGTTTACATGAACAAATAGACTGTCTTTTTAAATAGCTTAAAGATTGTTTTGCAATCATCGTGCTAGTGTTTCTAAATCTTTGCCCAAGAACCAGAAGGCAGTTGTGGGTTGTAAAAGTAAATGCCACTTGAATGGAATCAATTCCAAAGTTTACCTTCGTTGCCCCCCCCCCCCCCCAGCCGGTGCATGTAAGCGTAGTAGTCTTACCCGGTGTCAATGTTGCACAGAGACTTGCTAATTGTAAATATGCGTGACAGACGGATTGCCAAGCTAGTGTTTTACTTCAATTTTCTCTGTACAGTTATATGCAAGTTTCACTTACATACTTTACATATTCAATAACAACTCTGTTGCCAATCTATTGTGGTAAGCGTTAAAACTCCACATTATTTTTCAGTACACTGAATGTGTTTTTAAGTATTTCCCCAAAATGGCATTAGATTCCTATCCAAATATTGGTGATAGTATTTCCTTTTATTTTTCAACATATATTAAAATATTTATTTTTCATTTAGTCCTCTATTATCGTTTCTGTTTATTTTTCAATATGAAACATTTAATACTTTTTCATCATAAGTACAGCCTTACCCTAAAGGTTATTACTGTTGGGTATTCCATTAGCAAGTACATGAAAGTGTGCTGATCATTTATTCAAATTTTAATGCAAATAAAATTAACTCTGCACTCTAATGGTTTTTACTTTTCTTACTATATAGTATAGAAATTTGATTAATTTAGATTATTTCATCTGCTTTACGTTGTGTGGTCATTTATTTGGTTATTGGACTTATGAAAGCGAGATGATGGTTAAAAGATGTTCCCCATTATATATTTTTTACAAAAAAAATTAACAATCTATTTTATTATCCAATATAAATTGTCCAATTGGATATGAAACCTTTTAACTGAGTGTAAGTTCCCCTGTTGTGAATGTAATCAATGATGTGTATTATAAGCCAAAGAACTAGATATTTTTTTTATAAATAAATAAATAAACCTTACTGAGGGATGCCAAGACTTGAATGTCTATGTAAATTTTGATCACTTATGGCCCTCATCTTGAATTGAAAATAAACTGTCATCAGTTTATAGAGGAATGAGTTAGACATACCTCAGTGATATTTTCTGCCAATCCAAGAAAACCAGTTTCCTCAAAAAATTGTTGTTAAATTTAGTAGTTCTCTTCTCAATGCTAAAAATCTTTTTAGAGAGTTTTATTTAAATTATAACATAAAAAATATGGTAGGGGAAAAACCACTCGGTTAAGAAGATAAGACTCAAAGAATTATTCAAAAACTGCAATTTTTAACAAGGATGACTCGTATTAGTTACTCTCAGAACCTCTTGATGCCATATTTTCAATGAGTATTATAGTAGTAATATTATTTTGATTTTTAAACTCATTGGGTCTTATTGAATTCATTATACCGACTGTTCTTTGGCCGGTAATTATTTTGTAGGTAGCCCACAGTTGTACAATTACTTGCACATTCAGCTTTTTTTGTAAACTTGTCTAATTTTTACAACTTTTTTTCTAATAGTAAAGAAATTTGCCAACTTTAAATTGTGTAAATTGTAAATATTCTAGTTGGAAACAAGGGACCTGATGTTTTCGTTAGTTCTTGTTACTGCCGGCGTACACCACAGGAGTTGTACGCTCACGTAACGTGTTTTCGAGACCAGCCTCGACTGCCAGTTTTTGTAAACGCCACTGATCGGAACCGTGGGGATCTTGTACAGTTAGGTTAGGTTAGTGTTAGTTATAGAGTGGCTGTGGAGAAGGTGGGGATATCGTTATGTTCTTGGGAATCTTCGCGTTTCTTTGACATAGCTTTAGGTTAACAGCCATTTCAATATTTACATTTTTCGATAGTGTAATGTCATAAATTTTCAGCTTTCCTAGATGTAGGGCTACTTTTCATTAATAGTTAGTTTGATAGTTAAGTGAGAAGTGTGGAAAGGCTTTATGCACATTTGTTACCCAGTTACAATACGCCCAAAACATGTTGTGATGTGGTGTGTTTAATCATTTTATCAATGTTAAATTTGAGTTATTAAATTGTAAATGTTATAGCGTGTAAGTTACTTCTCCTTTTAAAATCCACCCTAAAATCATTGAGATGTATTAAACCATATTTAACACGTTCACTGCTCGTGGCATGTGGGAATTCCTGTGCTTTGAAAACAACATATTATTGCTTTTCTTTGTTGGTAGCACTAGTACGGGCATGTACTTCACGGTGTAACATTGTTTACCGGTTGGAGGTTAGATTTTGTGCACTGGTAATTTCAAAGTGGCACCCCGTGATGGCTAATGTGTTTGTATGTCAGCATCTGATGAACTCCTCATAATTGTCTTTAGCAGTGAACGTGTTAATACAGAATACACATAAAGAAATAAATTAAAGGTTGGATGGAAAGGACTAGACAGCACAAAAAACCACATTAGAGATCCATATAATTTATATTTTGTTTACCTAGAGGACTTCATCATAAAAGAATGAAAAGTGTTGTTCCTCTTGTTACTCAGATAAAGTCCCCTTCCTAGTGTCCAGTAAAGAAAAAAATGTGTGACTAGATTCTGGCGCTTGAAATGAGTTAATCAATTCACTCATTGTGTTAATTAAATCAAACTACAACCTATCTCAAATCTACAAACAATCTGGTAAATACAATAAGCAGTCAAATCAGGTTATCTGTGCCTATTGGCATGTTGACCAATATTTTTGTTGGTAAAGCATCTTATGGACAAAACGTTATCAACATGGTTGGTTTGTTAAAATAATACCAAAAACAAATTTTAGATTTGGTATGGTGGATTAAAAGATTTTGGTTTACCAATTAATTCAGATAAATTGCCAAGCCAAGGATCTGGTCACAAGGTTATCCCCCAATGAAAAGTTTCAAATACTCCATTATTGTGCCTTTTTTTGAGTCAGTATAAAAATTATCTATACTTCCTTATGAACTGACTGAGTAAAAAGGGGTGTATCAAGCAAAAACGGCTAGTGGCCCGGTGTAGTAAAAGGCAACAACACAACAGAAATTGTCTGAGACATTAAAATTATCATGACAAACCTGATACTTAAACCAGGGAGCACAAAGCTGAGATAATATGTCAAAGCCACAAGTTGTGGCCGTTACACCAGAGATCCTCATTAGGATTATTCAGAGAGCCTGATGGTTTGCATAAAATTTTCCTCAGGGCCGTAAGCAGTGACGCTTATGATCGCTTTTGGGAGGTACACATCCATGGGGATCTGGGGGCCTTACCCGGAATAAAATTTTGGATCTAAAAGTAAAAACTTGTTTTTTCTGATCTAGAAAACTGATCTAAGTGTATTTTTCTTTAATTATGAGGGGAAAGTGAAAAAGCCTGTATGCATCAGGAGGTGGTGTTTAACAACTTACAAGAAATATGATTATGGTGTATTATTTACTGAATTGGGAATTATCCATATAATATATGGATAATGTGAAGTATTATGTATTTTTTCACAACTCTAACTGGTTTAATTAATAATACAGTAGTTCGATGTCCGCTTCTGGCTCACGGCCGTAGTGAGGATGTAGTAAATGATGATACCGACAGTAAAAATTATCACTAGCTATTAATAGTCTATTGTTTCGCCATGCGGTCATCCTCTCAAATCCAAATTTATGTAGCCAGCCTATCGTACGAGAAAAGTACCACTCAGCAGTACCCAGTCAATTCACAATGTTCTACATCTTTCGTCCACGTTTGGCTAGAATAATGTCATACATAGTAAATTCTATAAAATATATTGTTATATCCATAGAAAGGATTTAAAGTGTGTTAAGTATAGGCTAGTAGTGGAGTTACAAATCGTGGATTAATTTTACTTTATATTTGTCATAACGTTTATGATCTTAATAATCCTCATCTTGGCCTACTTTGGACAAAAAGAGGCCTGAAAGCTCACAGTGATAAGAAAGAGAGCAGTGATGCTGATGCTGAAAATCGATATCGGAACGGAGGGAGGCTTAGTCGCTATCGTTCGCAATCGGTAGATATATCGATATTTTCAACCATCCTGAAAGCGCGTTCGTAATTAATTCACCCCGTTAAAGTCAACGAGGTGAGATACCTTGTGTTATCTTGTTTGATTTCAATTATCTTATGCAAATAGATGTTAAAGTACTGTTGAAAAAGCTCAAGAACTTTTCTAAATATGTACTTAGACAGTTTGTTATGAAACCCCAACATCCGATGTTTCGCCGTTCCGTGGACTTCGATTGACCAATTAATTGTTTCGATGTTTGATGCTGCATATCGTGCATCCCTATGGTCAGTGAACGTCAAGGGGCGAGATGCTTTGCCTCTTCTTGGCACTCTTTCCGTCCTGGTCGTCCCTCCTTGTTCAAGGTTAGGATATTAAACACTTGTAACGTTTGTTTTAAGTTATAAAATAGTAATGGCTATTTCATTCAAGATATGTCAGAGATTGTTTATACCTCTCCTACGAAAACAATATTATGATATTTATACTTGTTACAAAACAATAAGGGTGTTTCATTTCCTAATATTAAGTAATGTATGACAATTTATGGATAAAAATAGTCTAAACATAATACTTTGGTTGCAAACAAAAGTAAGTCATATTTTATTTAGTTTCATAAATCTTTTACTAAGTAAATATAAGTAAAATTATAAAAGTTTATTTTACTACCTTTTATAATTTTGTTCTTGGAGAATTGAAGGTTTTATCCTGTATGTCCTTTAATACAAATTTTAGTGTTCATCATCTTTATACTTGACTATCAGTACCTACTTTAAGTGGTTGTGGTCCAACACTTTTGTCTTTATAGAAGAACTATACACTTTTTTCAAATAACAAGAAAATATTAAGTTTGCATAGTTCATTAACCAGATTAATGAATTGTATGACCATAACAAATCAAAATGTTAATCTTTCACTTATATCCATTGGGGTTCTGTAGTTAGTATCTAGTTTCAGCAGTAGACAGGTCACTAAATCCAGCTACATATCATAGCTAGCCTTGTTTATCATGTAATGGTTCAAAAACTTTTTGGGATTTTCTTTCAATTATTGTAAGGCATGCCACTGGCTTCTGTGTACATTGCTACCATTATATGGATTTACTCTAAACCGTCTATGTAATGTTTTTATTCTTTTTTCTAAGCACGTATAGAAGAAATTCCTCCTTCTCGGACGACGACATCGGTACAAGTTACTCGAAAACTTGCGTTTCTTTTGTATGTACATACAATTTAAACCTAAAAGAAACTCCAGTTGACTGAGTTGAGTTGTTGTGTTGATATCACACCAGTTGCTTTTGTTATGTACTCAGCCTCACATAAGCCCCATGCTTATGTCTACTATCACTATAGTTTGAATATGCTTAAACCATAATGTTAATGCTGTTAAATAAAACAAGACTAATCTTCCAGACAATCTTACCTGGCAAAAGTGTGGCTTTGGTGGAGAATATTCTCAAATTTATTTCATATTTTTAACTTGAAAGTTTAAAACTTATTTGTATGACTTAGTTGAACTTATTCAACTTATATAAATATCTTGTTCTTAAGTATAAATCTAAGTTGTCATAAAACAAAGTTCCCAATTACTTTTGGTTTTTCAGCCATGAAGACTTGTGTGACAGCTGAGGACTGTGTTGCTCTTTACCGCAACACCGATGAAAATGCATGGACCTGTCGAAACTCTGTTTGTGTTTGCTACCCGGATCCTTGTGGCAGTGAGTTTGTAACAATGAAAAATCAAAAAAATATTTAAATATTTAACATTATGAGCTAATTTGTGGTAAGGCTTGGTTTAACAGAATCATACTCAAACTTATTTTAAATTTAGTAGAGAAATAAACTGTCTTTTAGTAAGTAGACTGTCTTGTATTATTTTATATTGCAAAGGTATATTACTATAATATATTTGCATTAACACTCCGGTGCTCGCGCGGAGTGCGATGGCACTCCAGTCATGTTGTTTTGTTCATAAAACGCAGTTGACAGCATGTGTGACCTTGAGCAGTCATCTACCTTCCCTCTGACACCCCTGGAACCTGTCAGTATAGTGACAGCAACCAATTCGGGCTAAACAAATTTTCTATTGATTTTTTCCCCGAGGTGCCGCAGTATTGGAGTGCAGGTGCACTCCACACGAGTATCCGTGTTCCGTTTTTTTCCACTGAGTGACATATGTTTTGGATTTTATTTCACGTAGTTAACATTATTTTTATATGAAAACTTCATACCGTGTGCATGTATTGACTAATGAACGGACAATGGAAAACCAAGAACAGTTATGGTGTTGGCTAGCTAAAATGGAAGATGATGAGATAGTCATCGGTAATGAAGACCCTGATAATTTGAAATAGATAATATTGTGTTTTTTAAATAATTATTCCTAACCATTTTAAAAATAATTCTTCAATGCAGAAATGTTTATTTTTTTGTCAAATATGCTAAATTTTCGTCAAATAAGTGTAATAGGTGGGTCTACATTCATAATTTGAAAAGTGTGTGTGTAGAATGTGCTAATTAGGTGCATTTGTCAAAGTATGTTGTCATAGTTGGTTTTGGGCTTCAATTGCGTTGTTTAACAAATTATAACTAACCATTTTTTTAAAATAATCTTTCTATTCACCAATATTTATTTATTGTATTGCAAAATTACAATACATAAAGAAACATGGGTGGCTCCAAATGGGCTGCTTAAAAACCAAATTGATCATGTCATGGTAGACCAAAGACATAAATCGAGCATCCTAGATGTACACAGCCTAAGAGGGACTGAATGTGGGTCAGACCACTACTTAGTCTTGGTAAAAATAAAACAGCGCATAGCAGTTGAAAGTACAAAAAATGGTAGCCAACAAGATAGATGGGAAATTGAGAAGCTGAAAACAAAAGAGATTGTAAATGAGTTTCGTATAAAATTGAAAAACAGATTTCAAGTCCTAGGGGACTTGGAAAACACATTGGAAGACTTTTAAAACAGTAGTACAAGAAACAACAAAAGATGTGTGTGGAAAGGCAAAAAGACCGAGGAAGAAACCTTGGTTTGACGATGAATGTCAGCTCAAAATAAAAGAAAGAAAACTGCTAAAAGAAGACTGGCTAGGAAACCCAAGTGACGAAAATAAAAGAAGCTACAATGAGTCATGCAGAGAGATGACTAGGCTGTTTAGAGCTAAAAAAAGGCAGTATATAAATAGACTTTTAGAAAAAGCAGAAAACGATAAGAACAAGAACCCTAGGAGTTTTTACAAGACAATTAAGATATTTAAAGGAGGATATACTCCTATTTCTTATGGAGTTAAGAAAAATTAAGAAATTGTCATAGAGAAATCTAAAGTGCTAGATATATGGAAGGAGTATTTTCAAGATTTATTAAATGGAGAAGAGGACACCGAAGGGGTAAATAGTCCAACATATATGAATGTTCAACCAAACGTTGAAAAACCGACAGTGGAGGAGGTACAGGAAACTATTAAAAGCATGAAAAACAACAAAGCACCAGGATATGATGGGATATGTGTGGAAATATTAAAAGCTGGAGGATTGGAACTGGCGAAGAAACTACATAAAATAATATTACAGGTATGGGAAGAGGAAGACATCCCTGAAGACTGGAGAAATGCAATAATAATACCAATCCACAAAACAGGTGACAAGAGAGACCCTAACAATTATAGAGGGATATCTCTCCTAAGTACACCCTATAAGGTGCTATCAAAGATACTCCAGAAGAGACTCGAAAAATACACTGAAGAAATAATTGAAGAGCATCAGGCTGGTTTCCAAAGAGGCAGGTCCACAATAGATCAAATATACATCCTAAAGGAAGCAATAGCAAAATATTGGGAATTTGGTAAAACTTTCTATGGACTTTTTATTGACTTCTCCAAAGCATATGATAGTATTCACAGGGTAAAGATTTGGCTTAAAATGGAAAATTTTGGAATTCCAAAAAAACTAACCAAATTAGCGGCTTTAAGTGTTAATGGCTCTAAGAGCCATGAATACTCATCACCCTTTGATATAAAAACAGGAGTCAGACAGGGAGATATTATATCACCGACACTTTTCAACATAGCTCTTGAGGGAGCATTGAAAGAACTAAAAAAAACAGATTATGGAATAAAAATTGGCAACAAGATAAGTGCACTTGCCTTTGCAGATGATGTGGTACTACTTTCAGAAACCAAGGAAGACCTCCAAAGAATGTTTGAGATCCTGAAAAGGGAAACAAAAACAATGGGTCTGAAAATAAATGACAACAAAACAAAGCTTGTTAGTTTTGGAAGAGGACCAGAGAACGAGGAAAACATAACAGAAATAGAAGAACAATATGAACAGGTTGACATTTTTAAGTATTTAGGAGTTTTTATCAGCGCCCATAGTGAGGAACACATAGAAATAAAGAACAGAATAAACTTGGCTGGTAGAAGTATGTTTGCGTTAAACAAATTATTATCAACAAGATTATTGTCTCACCGCACTAAAATCAAAATCTACAAAACCATTATAAGACCTGTTCTTCTATATGGAGCCGAAACCTGGACTATGGATAAAAGTACAGAAAAGAAATTAATCACGTTTGAAAACAAAGTCCTGCGCAAAATCTTTGGGCCCACAAAGGAAGGGGACACTTGGAGGATTAAACATAATCCTGAACTAAGGGACCTTTACAAGGAACCTGACGTAGTAGCTGAGGTTAAGAGTAGGAGACTTCGATGGGCGGGTCATATCATTAGAAGAGAGGAAAGAAACACAATAAAACAAGTGTGGACATGCAATTCGACGGGGAGGAGACCAAGAGGCAGGCCAAAGAAACGCTGGAAGGATGAAGTTAAAAAAGACATGGCCAGGATGGAAGTGGATGAAGACACCGCAAGAGACAGGACAAGATGGAGGCAGTGCGTTGGTGAGGCCAAGTACCAGTTGGGGTACAAATGGCCATGGGAGTAAGAGTGAGAGTATTGTAAAATTTGCGATCAAAATTTTTGGTCTAAATTATATGTTTTATTATATCACTAATCACATCAGTTATGTGTTATATGTTTATATTTAACATAAAATGCCAATACATCGTAAAGATAATTGTTATTAATTAAGAAAAACAACAAAAACAAGTGGAGTGCACTCTACGCGACCGCTCACGTTTCAGTATACCATGCGAGCACCAGAGTGTTAATAATATACTTTCGTTAATATACTATAACAGTATATTAACATTGTCATCTACAGTTCGTAAGGTCATAAATCAAGTTGTGACATTTTCAAAAGTTGTCTTCGAGTTATGTACTAAAACTGCATCATCCATCATTTTGACTTTGTTGATAATGTCAATGATTCTGATTTTGTTCTATTTTCCATTTTAACATGGATATGTCTTAGCTCTGGGGGGGGGATCGTCAGTTTGTCAGACCTATACATTATTGGTTTGATTTGTTGTTTCAAAAGTTTTTTTTACAGGAATTTTGATGGCTGGTACCATAGTAATGAAGCCATGTTGGAGTGATGACGATTGTGACAAAAATGAGTTCTGCAGCAACCGAAACAATGCATGTACTTGTAAAAAGTATGTATGACATGTGTACATAATAATTAAAATATTTTGAATACCTCTTTGTTTTTTGATTTTGTAGGGAAAATAAATTTAAAATGGAAAGTGTATGATCCTTTTCAAGTTATGTAAATTTCAGAGAAGTCTTTTTGTGTCTTTCCATGTCTCTCGGCATTTTTTAACATTTTGATGGATAACGGAACAAACTCCAGTCTTGTTATCACCTAACGTCAACCTTATGTTAGGAAGCATCATAAATAATAGCCCAAAGACGAAATGAAAACTGGAAATCAGAATCGAATGCGGGATTCGACCCGGCAACCTTCGGGAGGCAGTCAATAGGCAATAGGCAGTCTCTGCCAACCAGCCAATAATCATATTACAATGGAACCCCTCAAATCTGAACTAATTGGGGCTGAAGCCTGTTCGAATTTAGGGGTTTCCGGATTTCCTGGGAAATGATATTAGACACTTATTTCATCACTGTATTCGCGGTAAGCGAGGGAGGTAGCAATTGGGGTTATACAATCTGGGTGGATTAGTGAAGGGTAACGAGTGAAGGGCAGCAACCTTGGCGGGGCGGATGTAGGCAAGTGTGTGCTAAAAATAAATCACTCTCCCCTACCCCCACTTCTACTGGGATACGTATTGCACCTGTCCGCAATAGTACCTATTGAGTATTTACCTCCTGATAAGTGCGTATCGCTAACGGCCGAACAATGTGATGTTCACGCGACGCTGGCTTGGAATTGCCTCCGTGTGAAGATTTTCTTCACTTCGACAGTTAAAGATAACAGACTTTAAGTGAAAAGCTTATGTTTATTTTCAATCTTGTATTGTATTTTATGTATTAAACCTTCAAAAATAAATTTTTGTGTTTACCCCTTCAAGTGCTGATTAAACCACTTTAAAGTGCTAGGCCATTTTTGAGCATATGACATGGTTTTTTTAAAGGAATCTTTTACATACAAAAATTAGTTCAAATGGCATGTATTGTACATGATTTTTGTCACAAAAACATGATCTACAATATAATGTAAGAAGAAAATTGCTTACCTTTCTGCAGTAAAATATCTGATCCAGTTAAACGGGAAAGTATTTTTTTTTTCAAAATTCAGAAGCAATAAATTTTTGTACAAAATGTAGTCCAAAATCCAAAATATACAAATTCTTTCAAAAATCATTAGTTGACAAAAAAAAGAAAAAGTCTATGTCACCTGAATTTTGATTACTACTTAATTACTACTTACTATCACTTTCATTCAAATCTTCATCCAAACAGTGCCTAATGGCTCTGTAATTACTGAGTTCACTCATAACACAAATAATCACTCAATAAACCATAATATAACTCACTTACTAATAACCTATAAATCAAAGCAACGAAGCAAAACAACAACGTTACGGTTCACAGTGGTCTGCTGCGAGATGAACGAAACTGATTATGTCAGCTGACTTTTTATCGCTCTTTCTCGCAAACTATTAAATTACGTGATTCTAACTACGTCAATAGGTAGAGAATTATTTTTTTATTTAAAATACCTTTCTGTCAATGGATCCTGGTGTAGTTTTTCGACTACGGCCGTTTCGTGTTGCTTGAACACGTTATCAGGTCTTGATTATTGCCGTCAACTGTTTACATTATACTAAAACATTACTATTTACAATAACACTACACATCAAGAACAGCTATTCACAAGTAAGTAATTAGTAGTGTTTTAGTGCTTTAGTGTAATGTAATCAGTTGACAACAATAATCAACACCTGATGATGTGTTCGAGCAACACGAAACGGCCGTAGTCGAAAACCTACACCAGGATCCATTGACAGAAAGGTATTTTAAACCATAATTTTGCTCTTTAAAGATCCAGAAGCTATCCACAATGAAATTATTTTTTGCATGTAGCCATACAAATGACGTAATTATCGGGCCGACCATTCGTCTATAATATATCGAAAACAAACATATCGCACAGTGCGATAATAGCACTTTGAAACGGCACGAACGTATCAATTTCAATTTTAATCAATTTTTTAATTTTCAGCTATTTCATTTCTTTCCCAAAAATGTGTTCGGATTTGAGGGATTCCACTGTAATATGAAAAAGTTTTTAGCAAGAACGTTATTCTCCCACCTTGAGTGATTACTTAATATAAAAATAACATGAAACTACTGTTTACAGATGTAATAAATCAATCAGTCAATGAGTTTGTGACAATAATTCTTTTATTTATCTTTTATTTTATTCATCATTCTTTTATATAATATTAAGCATGGTAAACTTTTTTTTCTCACCCTTTCCTATTCATCAAAGTACCAGTCAATATATCAAAACTATATATAAGTCTATATATCGAAATTTAAAAAACCGTTCACTCACCATATTTCTGTATTGAAGTTGAGTTCACATATTCTACCGATACATAAGGATACTGATACATACGAATGATTATAAAGAAGCCATAAGTTGTCATGTGAAAGGTTTACCCACATGACAACTATAAAATACCCCCGTCGCAGCAGACCTGCGTACTCAGCGAATTTCCAAATCAATAATATAATAATAATATATGACAAGTTTGGTCAAAATCTGTCGATAAACATGAGAATTTTTGCCTATTCTCCATAAGATTAAAATGGGAAAGAGTGAGTAGGTTTGCTGCTGTGAGGAACACTGAAAGTAGCCATTTATACCATCAAAAATTTTATTTTTAACATTTATACCAACTTTCATCAACGTCTGTCCATAAATATAGGAGTTTGCCTAATCTCCATATGATTAACATGGGAAAAGGGTATGCAGGTTTGCTGCCATGATAAACACATAAACTATAATTTTTTAGCACAAATGTATGAACCACATGAAGCTAAATATCAAGTTTCATCCAAAAATATTAGATAATAAGTGAAAAATTAATTTTTTTAATCCTCCATAAGATTAACATTGGAGCCTCAAAAATACAACGTACTGTGTTTAGATTTTTTTATATCTCGGTAACCGTTGAAGATAGAGAAAAACTTTAAGGAACTTAATTGTGTAGTTTTTTAAGCTGATTCCAATGGTGAAATATAAAATTAGAAATTTTTAAAAATTACATGTGAAAAACGCAAAAAAACCCATTTTGGGGTACAAAACCCCCCCAAACTACCCGTTCCCATTGACTGATATGTCTGGTTTACGAACTCGTCCGAGCATTTGTAGGAATACACGTCTCTACCAAATTTGGTCTCGATCAGACCTTTTTTACGAGAGTTATCGTGTTCACAGACACACATATATATATATATATATATATAAATTTTAACGACTATTGTTTTTGGTCTCTGGGCACCTAAAGAAGAAAAAATAACATGGTCTCGGGCTTAACTCTTGCCATGAGACCTACGGTAATAGCTTCTTCCCTATGGGAAATTCGCTAACAATTTTTCATACAAAAAAATTAAATTTATTTTAGTTTTACTACAGTAATAATGCACAGAATAACTAACAAAAAGTTCATGTTTTCCAGTGGTTACGAGTATGATCACAATAGGCAATGTTTGAATTTGGATGACCACCACTCATACTTTGGTAAGTACAATAATTTAATAAAAACAATACAATGCCAGTAGACAAGAGTATTATAAGTTTATTCTATAATAAATAAACAATTATTGGTAGGGGCCTATAGGGCAGAAATATTTGTAAGATAGTTTGATGTTATTTTATTTTGGTACTTGCTTTCTCATTGAATTTCTCAAATTTTTGAAATAATACAAATATTTGTAATATATAAAGAATACAATTTATTGATAGTAACTGAGTTGTCTATACGCATACTGCATTAAATAGCCACAATATATAATATGTTTAATATTAATACATGTCTGAAAAATAGATAAAATAGCTCATACTACTTTGTTTTAGGTTCCAAATTTGACCCTCCCCGAGACATGATTGTACCAGGCTTGTTTATCTTGGGCACAGCAACTTCCATTTACTTTGGGTTTAAGCTTTATTGTAATGACAGGTATTATACATTTTTGTCAAATTTAAATAACTTGCATAAATAACTTGAATTAGTGTTCGAAAGGGCAGTGACCTTGGCAGGTGGATATAAGTCCCTTGACATGTCCGCTCGCCTAGCAAAAATTACTAGGCAAGCGTGTGCTAAAAATAAATCACTCTTCCCCTACTGGGATACGTTTCGCGCCTGTCTACTGTCTAGTGAGCGTTACCTGCTGACAGTGGTGTAGTGCTAAAAAAAGTTGTGCCGGAGCGGTCCTTCCCAGGAAGGCCGTTACTCTTTGGGGGGGGGGGGGTAATGTGTAGTCAAAGTCTGCAAGTTCCTCAGGAAGGTCATTGCGTGGTCAAACACGAGGAATTGTGTACAATGAATTTATGAATAGGATTTAAATGGTTGAAGACTGAAAATACAAATAATCTCAACAGTTCTTAATCAGTCTCAATAATCTTCTGGATAAACAATTATTCCATAATTTCAGCAGATACTATAAAAAGATATATGGTCTTCAAGTAAGCCCTAGTATCTGATTCTGGTGTTACGATGTTGTTAGGTTAGGGTTAATGTAAAACGCCTAAAATTGCCTCGATGTTGCGTGTTGATAATGAAATGATGCGAGCCACTCGCTTACCTACCACGCTCTAAAAAAAGCAAAGTACAAAAGTACACAAATCTGAGTTTCGGCTGCACGAGCTGTGCCGGAGCGCCGCTCCGGTTCTTAAAGCTGTGCCGGAACGGCGCTCCGGACCGCTCCGGCTCCACTACACCACTGCCTGCTGATTGATGTGTATCGCTTACAGCCGAATGACGTGATGTTCATGCGACGCTGACTTGGAATTGCGTCTTCGTGAAGATTTTCTTCACTTCAACAGTTAAAGATAACAGACTTTAAGTGAAAAACTTATGTTTATTAAGAAGTGCTCAGAGATTTGAGAATAAGAGTGAAGAAGAAGAAGCAGCTGCCGAGCCAAAGATATTGTATGTAACTCAATAATCCCCCGATGTCGTATGTATCGTATGTAGTGGTCTGCCATTATGCAGAGGTACTATTGACTTATTGGAAGAGAATTGAAGGGATACAAATTAAATTCTATGAAATGTTAAAATAATGGTTAGCATAACAATGACATTTTTATAGAAATTGGTAGCCTAATTGTTTATGAATTTAGTAAAGTATGGGGTGCATTGAGCAACATGCAAACTTGAATAATGGTACTTACTATTTATACTTTAGAAGAAATATATTTTGAAGGTGGAGAATGTGGAGGATGAGGCAGCGGCCGATATTTCGGGGAAGTGACATGGAGGCTGCTGTTCCCCCCACCACCTGGGTCGCCTCATACAGAGGTAAGAGCAGTGGAGTACCTAACAATATCCAGCTAATCAATATATTTTGACACTGATTTAATTTAACAATGTTTTTTTAGTGTTCATTTCAGAAAAACTTCTAAACTAAATCCTTATTCAACACCACACGAGACCCTTAAGCCTTAACCACGATGCCCCTTATGTTTATCCGTGTAATACCCTTGCTGCGGCAACTGCGACGTACGTGTTTAGACGTTTTTTATGTTCTCAGCAGATTCTCTCATAAATAAAAGTCGTCTGCTAGTTTTTTCTCAAGCTATGACTGTTACATTGACCATGAGAAGTGACAGACTATTTGGTGCTTTATTCTAGTGGATTTTTATGAAACTGCTTCCATGCCATATGTTCTGCAGTATCAAAAAAATCCCATGCCACTGAACTGCTGCACACCAACTTATGCCCCGTTTAAAGGGTTAACCCATTCCTGTTTGAATTTCTGTCGGATGCATGGAGCTCTCCGGCCTGAATTAAAATCGAGCCGTGGTCACGGCGTTTGTGCTAGATAGCTGGATACTAGTGAAAAATTAGAAATACAATGATTTAAAGGAGAAGCTAGCGCTATCTATCGGATGAGAAATGAACTAGCACTCCTTACTGCGGATAAAGAACTTCGTTGAAATATAAACAGGCAACGCACATTTTTCGTACGTACAATGTACGTTTTTGACAAATGACTCTTGCTTTAGTCATTTGTCTAGCTAAATGTGAGGATGTGAATTGTACGTCCTTAGACAGGAATGGGTTAATATAGCAATTAGCCTTTATTAATGTTTTAGTCTTGTTCCTAAATATTTGATTGTTCTAGTATCACATTGACATAACAACCCAATCAATACTAAATGGAGTCTCATTTAAATAAAAACTCCAAGTACCATCAAAGGGAGGCAATTAGATGAATTTTTTTCTACATTTATTACACCAGAAGCATAAATTAATTATGACACAAATTAATTTGTGGAGAATTCTATGAATAATTTAGAGAGGCAAACTGCAATTAAATCTGGAGCCTCTTTTTTATCTGCATTACCAGAATCATCGCAAAAGACAAACTATTAGTATTTTGAATCTGCTCTATGTTAACTTATAATTCCAATAATTAATAACAATTACTTGTTCCTCTTTAGTCATCAACATTTTAAAACATGTCTTGTATTTTTAAGTTGTAAGTCCTGGAATAATTGTAAACGCAAAGAAGCATCTCTACTCTAAATGGTTGAATAATCATTTTTTACTATTATTGCAAGCATTTTTTAGACATAAAATAAAACTAAATTCTATTAGTAATATTATTGATACAAAAAATTATATTCAACTGATACACCAGATCCATTCAACTTTCGGTATCAACAAGAACTTTCTTTAATTATTATTAGTACTGTAGAGTTTCTCTGCTTAACCAAGGTTAACTGCAATTAACCAACAACTGTGGTTAACTGAGGCTATCCTAGGACAAGTTTTATAAATTTTAAAGTATAGGCAACACGCACAAATGAATGAGTGATTTTTTTGCGCCTTCATTACTGCAACTGGACTGCTGTGAATATTGTTTTCTTCGGCAAAGTTCGCAAGCTGGCTGTACAACTCGGAACTGTTTGTGCATCGTCAGTCTGAACAAAGACACGATTTTGTCATAATATACCTTTTTAGTTTTGTAATAAATGAGTTTTATATTAAAAACAATGTGTTGTGTTACCTCCCATGTATATATTTCAGCTTGGGTTTAGTTAAAAAGTAATCCATAATTTACGTCTTAGGCCTACCAACGTAAGCTATTGTGATAGTGTTGACTATTGAGAAATCATGTTTTAGGATGTTAGTAAGGCATATATTACGATGTATTCTAACAAAAAACATATTTGTACAACAACCTAAACACAAGGTCTGGTAATAGCTTTCATTTATGGTTTTAGAATATCTTTAGCTATTTATAGCCCCATTGGCAATTTTTAAGTTATGTACCCTTTTAACCGAGTTTTACCGTATCCGAAGTACCTACTCTCGGTCCCAATTACCTCGGTTAAATTAGACTCTACTGTAGTACGTACAAAAAAATTAATAAAAATATATCTTTAACTCATGTTCTAGAATTTGCTTAGTGATTTATTTATTTATAAAATATACATTTTGTTGTTTTGTCAGTGGTGGATGCTAGGACTAGTCCGCTGTATCCTCCTTGCCTGCTGTTACCCCTGGGACCTCCGTCCTACGAGGAGGCTCTCAAACACAAGGTCATCCTCAGCAGCTACCATCCCCCCTCGCAGGACCCCCTACCCCAGGTGCCTCTGTGATCCACACACCAGTAGTGTGTGACAACCATCGCAGTAGCTGTGATCCATCCATTGAATCTCAAGACGCTGGCGTCTCTTGATTCTCTATCATTTTTCTTATTTTATTTAGCATGTTCACATATAAAAATATTTTTTGTAAGAGTCTGAAAGTGGAATTTTACAGCAAGGCAGATTTGATAGGAGGTAATTAGTTCAAAATAGACCATATTATGTCATATGGTATTAGTTTCTTAACCCATTGGCTCACAGTACTTTCCACCTGCCTGTGCCCTCAGAGTCAGGAGGAATTGAGCAAAAATGCATAATTTTATGAAACTAACCACAGTAACAATTTATTTTATAAATACATAAAAGTTGGTATTTTCCTTTAGAAGATTTTATTAGAAAACTATTATTGTTTTATAGAACATTTATTTTTTTAAATGAAAAATAATAATATGTATCTATGTAAGTCTGGTACATTTTTGGCACAAATAACAAAATTACTTTTTGGCGCTACTACTTATTTTTTCCATATTCACTCGTACAAAAATTGGTTATTCTTACAACTAAGTTAGGCCTACATATATTTTTTAAATGGTCAAAATTATTTATAATGTTATAACTGTACATATACATAAATGCATTCATGTAATAGATTTTACTTACCATAAAAGTATAAAAAATAATATAAAGTATAAAAAAAGTATATTATTTGAAGTAAATATATGTCACAATCACTGATTTTATCATCAAATTATCACAAAAATTATCAAATTAACACAACAAACTACGTAGGCTATTCATTGTAAAGTGCCAAGTGGAGGTTAGCGCAAAACTAAACAATAACAATATAGATACCGTGCCGATTGAAGACGTAGGCTGATCAGCTGTTTTCAAAATAATAAATATGTTTTTATGCAAAATAAAATGTTTAGATGTTATTTAAAACTAAAACTAAAATGATTTAAACTTATTATTTTTGTTAATCGTGATTATAAAATACTAATAAGATATTGAAAATACCTTTATAAGACCACGAGATAACTCGGAGTTGCACTTACGGCCTTTTGCCTTTTGGCAAACACAAGTATACTCGGGGTTGTGAGCCAATGGGTTATCACTTCAGTTACTTGTCATGACTAGTTGATCAAGACTCCAAGACTTGGTAAAGACTCCAAAACCACTTTTATTGATCCCATCTTTATTGGTGATTCTTGATCAATAGCTATGGCAATAAAGGTATATCCGAGTACATTATGTCACAAGACATCAGACGTGTTAAGGAAATCATAAGAAGTATTAAAATACGGTCGGCTATACACAGATTTCGTACATAAAACATGGCGCTAAACAAATGGACAATATGTGGGCAACAGACAAACAAATAATACCCTAAGACACCCTCCCCTCTCACACATGATCCCACCTGTAACCAATATCCACCCTGTATCCAGATTTATCTTCATTATGCTTTGTCTAACGGTGTTCATATTACTAATAACAAAATTTTTACTTGTTTCACCTTCTATCCGTGCTTGTGTGTGTCCCTTTAAAATCTTGGGTCTTAGGTTGGACCAAAGACAATATCTACATTAGTTGGATTGTCTTAGGTTGAGCCTCTCTGGAAATGAAACTGTTGAACTGGTGGAGTTTGGATACATTGTGTCAGTTTGATCTTAATTATTATATTTTTATTATATTATATTTTTTACAGTTTGTGATTGTTAGATTTATAGATTTGCTTGGTGGAATTCTCTTTCATATATTATTTTAAAATTTTAAAAATTGTATTCATTTAACTATAGAAAATTGTGATGTTTTCATAATCAATGGATTTTTAAAGTAATTATACTTTGCACAGTAATTACTGTCCTAAAGCAAATTCCTGATGTTTGATCCATTAAAAAAACAAAACAAAAGTACGATTTTGATTGAAGTCTGCTGGAAGGATTCATTTGTGCATATGAGGTATTCAGGTTTGAAATGAAACTGTCAGTTTCATTTATAGTTTTAAGCCTAGCTTCATTCTAAACTATGTGTAAGATAATTCTAAATTATAGAAAATACTTGAGATCCAGTAGGAATTTACTACCCACCACATAATTAGCTATCCAGGAAATAATTATTTATATTTATTACTATTATACTATTTGAAATTTAACCAATGTAGACCCTTTTTTTAATCTTTCCATATACAAATTTCATTGGATTTCTTCTTTTTTTCATTAAGGCTCCAATTTAATTCAAAGGATTCAAAACTTGATCAAACCAACCTAACTATTTTTGATTCACCGAACTAACCTTGTTGTTGTCGAGCAAAATAATTACAGTAAACCCTGTCATATCCGGATCTCTCATATCCAGATGTGATTTAGAAAGAATGCAAAAATTTAAAAACACTGTAGGAGGCCAATATTTGTTATCCCAGTAGTCACGAACGTCTCGACCTATCCTATGACAGAAAAGCGCACGCACGACCCCGCTGAACAGTGAACAGGGGGTTGAACCTTGAGTCACCCTAGTCTCGAGCGCCTGAGTCTTGAGCACCACTCTCTGTATTCTGCGCTATCTGGTGCAAGGTCATTGACTCACGAAACAATAAATCTCCCCATCCCACCTGTCCCTATCCACCCCAATAACTGTGAATATTCTTTTAATTAAAGTCTTTGATTTCGAACTTGGATTTACCTTTTGGTATGCAGTGGTGTATGTTACCGAATGCAAGTCTACAAATTTTGCGGTTTTGTTGCCATCGCTGCGGCAAAATTACCGTCATGGCAGAAGCCGCCCAATGTTTAAATAGCGTATTATTTCAAATTCATTACGTTTTAAATGGTTTCTTGCTAATCCCACATTTCCATAAATCCGGAAAAAAATACAGGCCGAAAAAAAAACTGTACAACCAAAACTATGATTTTTTTATATAATATCTGGATGCTTTATTCCCCTCACATCCAGATTTGTTTGCCATCCGGGTCGGCCGTCGCCACATTAGTCCGGATATGAGAGAGTTTACTGAACCTATTTATGTTACAGTGATAATTTTGATGACCAATTAGAAAACAAAGACCATTTAGTAATATATCACTTTACTACTTTACTTCCACTATTGTCAAATTAACTGTTCTAGAGTCTTGTTAGAAGTGTGAACTTATAAAAAAAGGAAAAATGTGACTTTTCCTTTCTAGGTAGTAAGAACATTGTCAATAAAGGGCACAAGATAATGATTTTCATTTACAGTTATTCATTGATATGTCTGATATTGATTAAGTTTTACTTTTTTATTATTTTTAAATCAGAAAGAATATTAAATTACATAGTAACTAGTTAAGTGAAAAAAACTAACTTAACGTTGAAAAATTGATAATAAATGCATCAGATACTCAAATCACTGGTGATTTTAGAGCCAAAAATAGGATCATTTGGTTCATTACAGATAATTAGATTTATTGATTAATTTGCTGAGTGATCCAGAGACTATTCAACTAAGGGAATATTTTAAATTATTTTACAGGATACTAACTGAAATTCATTCTTTGCGCTTTCTTACTTTAAAATCAGGTCAACTTTGTCAACTTCATGCTACTGAATGATCTGGGTAAGCAGCTCTTATCTGCAAAATTAAAGTTTCTAAAATTCCTTATCAAAAAATACAAGCGCAAATTCTTAATTATTGAGCTACTAATTTAAAATTTTCAAGTTAAAAAATAAAGTGTTGGCTTTTTCTATACTTCCCAGATTCTTTAACAATATTTATTTCTTAATATTTTAATGTTTTAACAATATGTATTTCTTAATATCGGATAAGGAATGTGTACTACTACAGTGCAACTCGGTTATTGCGGCCTCGGCCATAACGTCAACTCGGATATAACGTCATTTATTTTTAGGTCCCGCCAAACTATATGTATTTACATAAGAAAAAACCTCGGATATATCGTCAGTAAATTCTCAAACCTCGTATATAACGTCAAGAAAATCGGGCCGAGATGAAGGCAACATATAGCTAAATAGAGAAAGTTCGGTCGGTGGTGCAACGTGAGGGCTACGGCTGCACCTCCCCTACCCTATATCTGCTGTCGCCAGTCATCAAGGTCAGTGTCAGTGACTCACGTCGCATCAAAGCACTGTGATGCCGTTCGTACGTACCTACAGTTCGTGTAGATATCGTTAGTTCAGTGTATGTCTTTTACAGTTTGTTTTTTGTTATTTTAATTTACGAATACAGTATTGAAAAATAATGGCAAGTGTTAAGAGAAAGGTTTTGCTGAAGAAAAGGTGTGAGTTATAAGAGCGTGTGAGGAGGGACGTAAGATAGCAGACGTGTGTTCGGGCTTGATTTTTAAAATCGAACCAACAGTTGAATTCACCAAGCCGAACTTCATTGCAATATTTTCAAATTCGATTTTTTATTCAAATTCGAGTAGTCAGTCAGTCATAAACATAAACTTACGGTGTATTTCAAATTACCTTCATTAAATGTCGTAATTTCATGTAAAAAAAGTGTTTCCCTATTTTTCCTCGGTTTTTAATTAAAATTATGTAACCTCTTTTATAGCGTCACTCGGATATAGCGTCATTAATTGTGTGGTCCCTTCAATGACGTTATAACCAAGTTCCACTGTAGTTTATAAATTCATCAGTTGTTATTTATATAATCAGTCACACAGACCCTGAATACTGTAGACTCTGGTCGGTTCAGTCTGAAGTAGACTTAACGTAATGTTTGAAAAGAAAATATATTTTCACTTGCAAAAAACACAGGCAATAATTAGCTCATATGCATTTAGATTCAGTGTAAACCAAAGGCAATGAGTTAGCAACTAACAGCACGTATCAGTGATAGTGATCATGTCAATTAACCTTTGTCATTACATTCTACTCTTGTGTTAATGTTTTAAATTCACATTTAATCATTTCTATGTGCTTCACTATTAACAGTGTAAATTTTTGATGCTCATTTTTGTATTTGGGTGTGTATTTTTGTGTTTACCAACGCTAGTATTACAAGGGGGAGCCCAAAACTGGTATAGTAACCAGTTTATATATATACCAGTAACTGGAATAGCATTGCCATGGGCAGAGCTTTTGACATGGATTGGATATGTCTTAGCTCTGGGGGGGTATAACAATTTGTCGGACCAAAATTTGAAACGGTTAAGTCATATGGGTTATAAGAACAGCTGTTTAGAGGAACTACATTTTCCTTCAGACATATCCATGATCTAACCTAATTCCTACAGGGAAGTACAGTAATTTCTTCGTATCCATGGCAGTTCTGTTCTGGCGGGTTACCACATATTTGGAAACCGTGGCTAAGGGGACCTTATTTATTAAATGGTAAAATGAGAGTTAGGTTCTGAGAAAAATTACAAAGGCAATACATTTCAAGTGTACAGTACTGTACTTTTTATTAATTTTAAGATTATAACAAATATATACAGTATTGGCCCAATATTTCCAAATCATGAATATAACAAAAAACTTTACAATAATTCTTTCTAAACAAGTACCAGTTTGCCAAATTTAGTCCAGCTTAAAAACTTGGTTATTGATGCTTGTTTCTTCTCTTTTCCGAGCTCCTTGTGAAATACTTCATATGGTAGCATTAGTTTCTGGAGTTCTATTTTGAACCAAAGCACTCTTTCGATGAGAGGCTGTCTCCAATACATGATCCGCAAGCTGTGTTGCCATGCAGAGTATTTCACTGATGGATTTATAAAAAAATTTTGGTATCGTTCCAGGATCATCATCATCGTCAACCTGTTCGGCTTCTTCATTTCGGGGTATCATAAATTCCTCTAACTCTTCTACTGTCAGTTCTTGGTTGCTGGAGCGTGGCGGCGGTTTTTGCCACTAGCTCTTGTCTAGTACAACTCTTTGTCGATTCAGATCAGTGTCAGCCGTTGACCTGGTAGGTCCTATTGGTCTATATTAAATGTTTTTGCTAGCATTGTTTCACTACTACTTCATTTTTTGATGGCAAGTTTAAGTAAACAACATACCATCTGAATTTGAAAATTTGTGTTCACAGACCGTCAACAGACAATTGATCAATTGTCAGAATTCAGTGGAATGCCTTGAAGCTCGGTTCAGTTAATATTAACTGAAGATTTATGAATGAAACCCATTGCTGCCAAATTTTTTCCTCGGCCTCTGACTGACAATCAAAAAGCACATTAAGTTTAAACATGAGGTGAACTTCATTTCACGACGTGTAACATGTAAGAACTGATCCAAGGTGAAAGAAGGTGAGGTTCTTTATAGGTTTTAATGGTATTCTTTCACTGGTAACGAAGCATGCTATGGTTACGGCTTAGAGATAAAACCACAATCAAGCCCTTTGAATTCCTCAACATTTTCATCGATTCGGGTAGTTGATGGACGTCCAGTTTGTCATTGATTCTTCACTATATTTAAATTAAAAAAACTGCTCATACATTTTTGATTTTTTCCTCCCAATAGCATATTCTTTGTAAGTTAAAAAAGATTCTTTTTTAAGAAAGAGAGTTTTTACCAAGTGTAAAACAAAATTTCACAGAAGCACGTTGTTCACTAACCATCATAAAAAACAAGCAGCAGTAAAGCAGGCACTACTGACGACAGAACGTGCCAGGTCAACGGCCCACGTGGCTCTGAACTGGCAAAGAGTTGATTAGATTAGAAGTTCTAGGGGCAGAAACCTGTACTACAAAAGCTGCACCTACAGCAATGCTATTCCGGTTAGATACTTAGATTATTGAAATGGCAACCAACCCAGGTAGGTATTTTATCTGGGTACCCATTCATATTTTTTAAAATGCTGATAGGGAATGGTCTAAAACCTTGGTCTTATTACTACCTGGCACACACGTTAGCAAAGTAATTAGTAATTAATAAATAGCCAAAATACTAGACTTAAGAATCGAACCAGCGATCCTCAGATTACGAGGAGAGCATTCACCTCTGAGTATCCAGGTGTATTGACCAAATCACTCAGCTTACAACTTCTTTTTTGGTTATTTTCACACATCTATGTTCTAGATAATCTGGATTATTTAATCTGGTAAATTACTTCAAATGTATGATAGTCTATGATATTCCTTTATAATTTAAAATCGTAAAACTTTAATTTCAATCGAAACAAAGATGTCTAGGTTGTAGAGTATAGCTTGAAGACTATAGCTGGGATCAATATTCTTTACGTGTACCTTTTTAAATGTGATGGCTTTTAGCAAACCTTATACGTTGTAGGATAGAATAAATAAGTGAGAGACTTTACTTAAAACAATATTTATTCTAATAATTTATTGTAAATATTCCTTGTTACAACATCCTAGGTTTAATGTTACAAAATCTTTAACCTTTAGAATTTTGTATTTTAAATAAATGTTCTATTTACAAAAACTGTTTAGTTTCAATACGCCTCTTGTCAAGTCCATTTTCAAACCACAGGATGTGGTGAAACGACTGTCGGAGTCCAACTGTCACCGTGAGACACACTGCAACTCGACACCAGTTCTGTGGAGCTCAACTACGATTACGTTGAGTTCCGCAGAGGTAAGATGTAAACTAAGTTGCTCAGACGAAACATTCAACATTCCACATCAACATTCTTGACTGATTTCACCCACACTCAAACAATTCATTTATTGGATCGGATTTTGGTTAAAGGGCTGCAGAACAAATTACAAGACACAAAAAAATTGTTGGTATTATTGAAAATCAAGTTATAATTTTGATGAGGTAAAAATAGTATAAATTGAAAAAATTATACCAACAATAAAGAAATTAACCGGACTATTGGATAGTGTAGACTGAATCAGTCTTCAAAAGTGAACAGGATAATACTTCCAGGTATTATACTCAATAATAATTATTGCCAGTTATAAAAACATTTAAAACATTGCAGCCAACATTGCAAACTGATTAAAGCCTGAAAAATTAATAAAGTTTCATGACAAAACTAAACTATGTATTATGAATAAAGTCAGGGAGACTATTGTAATATTTTATAAATAATAAAAAATTGAACCAGTCTTATAATTTATTTGCACACTGAAAATAAAAGTTTGAAGAACATTGTAAATTTTGTGATACTTTACCATAAAAGGAAGCACCTTAGACCCTTACAATAATTTGCCACAAGGAATTGCTACACAATACAGATTATTTATCCATATAATATAAAATAGAGAAGGATCATCCATATCCCTTTAAATTTCAAGATGAATAATTGTCTTAATATTTGTAAAGTATTATTGAAATATTTTCAACCATTGGAACGTTCCTCAGCACTGCATTTAAAATCAAATTACTTGCATTACAATATCAATGTATCATTTACAACTGGCACAGTGGAAGAACACATAATTGACCAAGTATAGAAGTGTTATTCATATAGTTAATTTAGTTCAAACTGCATATACCTGCAGTGTTTATTAAATGATTTACTGATTTTACAGTTTAGTAATCAAAATTGATTTTAAATTATATTTTAATGGAAACAAAAAAATTGCACAAATTACCATGCAAAACAGGAAAGAATGGAAAAATATTACAAGATGAAATACCCGATATCGTTTAACATTTTAAATTCAAACTGATAGTTAAACTGTGTATGGGAAAATGTCAAACTAATAGAATAAATGAAATTCTTCAAATAACACAAAATGTTAGGATTTTGTTTTATGGGAGTACCAGCAAATACCGTTTTGATATAATGATTATATTTACCGATATCAATACCCGAAAGGCAACACCTAAACACTGGAATGTAAGATGGTGAAGGAATGTAGAAAATCAGTCTTCAAACAATTTAAATTCACCAACGACAACTCCATAACAACATCAAATTGTACATATAATACAGAATCCACACACAGTATACACAAAAAGGTAAAGATTTTCTGTAATGTATTGCATTAAAGTATTTGATAAAATAACACAGGTTAAAACCTTTAGTTAAACCATAGTTAACATTCAATAAGTAGATTCTTAGAAAACTGTAGATAATCATATTAATTAAACTTTGAATTTTGTTAAAGCTTTTTCAAAAATGTAAATTAAAAATTTATAAATATGTCAACTCCCAATACATAAGTTGATTCATGCACATGATTTAAATTTATATTGGATTATATAACAACAATCAACATTTACAATATGTATGAAAACCAACTGCCAAGTACATAACAACTGACCTCTTCCAAGAAAGCCATTTGAATTTTACGAGGTTGAAGACACAACCTAAATATTTTATAAAATAATTTTCAACTATATTAAACACTTATTGAATGATTAAAATATGAACTACAGTAACAAATCTAGATTATATACTGTAGATTCTAATGTAATTGAAACTGTTCAAGTATGAAAACTGTATACCCACTAATAACTGTTACTTTGTGCTAACTATGCTAAGTAGTTTAGGATCCTTAGGATGGTTTTCAAACAGCAGTTTTCAGAGAAGTTAAGTACAGTAACTTGACTAAAACTAAACTATCATTACAATTATTTTGTAATAAACGTAAATTATGTCACATTGATAACGATAGCGAAATTGTGTAATGGGATAGTTCAATTCTATCCTAAATTTCATGCATTATTATTACTTATAGTTTATTATTTTAAAATATATTTATTAGTTTCAACACAACTCTGTAGTCTCAATACTTATCAGATATTTTGCCACAGCCAGCTTGAAATTAAACAAGTCAAAGTTAATAAATTACAATTACCACTGGTCAGAACACAAGAAAAAAAGTGGATACCCTGTCTTCTACCCTTTTAGAATATCTCTTCCATTGGCATCTTCTATTACTAAAAGACTCTATTAAAATGTACAAAGAAAAAAATATATGAAGAGAATTTGTTGAGCGCTAATTCATAAGCCATTTATGTAATAAAAATAATTTTTCTGTATGTTAGCTAGAATATTTCCTGGATCCAAGACAAATACTAATTCCTATAGTAAGATACAAAATTTTGAATGTGTGAAAATTAACAACAGTTAAACAATTAAAATGACAGTAAATGATAATCCAATGAGTAATTCTTGTACATACCATACTTTTAAATCAGATTGATTTGCAAAACCATAAAATTTATGGTTAATCCATTTTTTATATTGCACAAAAAATTTGATAATCAAATGTACAACAAATTAATTTTTTTCTTTATGTAATAGAATTCAGCCAATGAACGATCAGAAGGAAACACACCTGATTAACCTATGGGACTTTGATATGGTGTATCAAAAATACTGTATGTAATTTTACCCAAAACATAAATGCAAATGAATTTTCAATGTTACAATATATACAGAGAAATTATAGGCACAACCAATATAACAATTACAAACTAGGACACGAGCATAAATAGCGCGAGGAACGAACTGACCTCCCCCAACATTCCAATATTGTTACAATATAGTGACAAATGTATAGATGGACCTGCAAAATTTAAATTTTAAACAATGAAAAAAAATTTGTGAAATAAATTAAAATTAGATTGAGAGAAAGCAATAAAGAAATTCCCAAAATAATAAACAATTTTCTTCGGCAAGCTCACTTTTTTTGGCAAAAAACACTAAAGATCCATAAAAACACTGAATTACTGAATACAGTGTTTTCATGGATCTTAAGTGAAAATCATCTTTTCATGGCGTTAGACATATCAGCTAAATGTCCAACGCCATGAAAAGATGAATTATTACAGAAGTAAAGCCACAAAATCAACCAAGCAATGTTACCATAAAACCACTTTTCTAACTTGCAGCACTACAAGCTGGAACCATTTGAGCTGGTCACAATTCAGCCTAACTGCAGTTTGACTGGACTGCTTGGTTGGTTTAAAGGTTTTATTTTATTTTTTATTCTAAAAAGACCTGAAATGCCCATCACAATGGGTCTAAGGCCAGAGCAAAGACAGCAAAGTACCGAAGCAGAGTAGGTCACATAGGCTAGCAAGAAGTGGCTGCTCATGTTACCCCTGAGCTACTATGTCAGTTATCTGTGTATGTTTTGGTCATTGTAAAACAATTTATCAAAATTGACAAAACATTTAGTAATGTGGTTACTGTGCAAGTGGGTGTTAATTATTTCTTGCCAATTTTATAATTTTCCCCAGTTTAGATACAAATAATTTTCATAACTAAAAATAAACCAATTAGTAAACAGAAGGTTTTAAGTTACACGATCTTATCCACAGTTTTTATTTAAGAGGGTTGGAGAGAGGTCAGAAATAATTCTTATCATCAGATACATGACATTACAGTGAAAAATGATCGTAACAATTTTCTGCTCATCTCACGATCATGCCGCTATACAGTCACAGTTGGCAAGATGCTCGCCACGGATGCCCAACAGCCGCCTAGGTGGTGTTGTTGAGCTGTCGCTTGGACACACGGCGTATGAGGCGGCGGAAAGACGAGGTCCAGCGGGTGGCACGGTGCAGAGAAGGGCGCTGTGATGCCGGTGTATCCGAACTAAAGCCACTGTCTGAGGAGAAGGCGTGAGGCGCAGACGACGTGGTGCTCGCATCTGTCTGGGCGTATCCCCTCTCCTCCTCTGTTGGTCAAACAAACTAAATGTTTAAGGAGTTGAACTCAATTATCCTGACTTTACACATGAAATGTATGCTACATTCTTCGTGGAAAGTCAGGAATGATGGCATGTTTTTTATTTAATATAAAAACTACATTGTCAAATATAGGGTCTTAAATATTTAACTCTCTTAAATTAAAGTGTATTTAAATAAATTGAGAGACCCCTTTCAAACGATCAAGGATAAAATAAAGGATAAGGATAAAGTAGAGTGTTCAAAACTACGTACTACTCCAGTGCTTTATCATCATCCACTTGCCTTCTTCCACCTATATTCTCATCAGAGTTAAAATCATAGACAAGGACCATTGTCAACAAAGGAATGCATGCCTGGTGGTATCATTGTTCCTTTTGTTTTGAATTTGATTTTTAGAATATGTGGTCATCTAGTAGGTTATTATCCCAGTTAATTAGGAGATAACCGGTTAACTGAACTACATGACTTGTTTGACTAAAGCAGAGGAAAACGCACCAATAGCCCAAAAAATATGGGCCAAATATAGGCCAACAAACTCTGTTTCATTTTCACAGGTCAACAACATTAAAAGGTTTTAAAAACCCCAAATTACTTACATTCAAATATTTTGCTGAATGATTGTTTTATCTGTTATTTCCATGAACTACACATAAAAAACAATCCCAAGCCTCAGGGCAATTTATTTATTTTTCAGAAGTGTATCTATTTGTTTTTGTTTGAGTTGATTGTATTTCATTTATGAATAATCAATTTTTAATGTATACTTCAGTAAATAAAGATCATTATTATTATAAAAAGATGATAATTTATTGATTTTACTTGAGGTAATCTTTGGAACAGTAAAAATCTTATACAAATTGTAGGGAAATAGAAAAAATAGTATATTTTTGTAATTTTAGAATTGCTTAAAGATAAAATATGTTCTAACAGAGAAAAGTGACAGGGACAAGTGGAGTAAGGTGACAAAAGAGAGATTGATTCTGAAAAGTTTCCAAATAGAGGACACAGTATTTGGATGATCCCCAAGTCAAAAATAAACGTTGCACATATTGCAATATTTTAAGCAAAAGGAATGGTATTTGGCAAGCTCGTACCTCTCTCGTCTTCACTGCTGCTGTCTGAGCCCTCATCGATGTACGAGATGTGTTTGAGGGGAAGGGGGGAGGGACAGTACTCAGAGGGTGAGGGAGGAGCCACGGATATCTCCGAAAGTCTGTCCGCCAGTCCGTCCGTGTCCGACCAAGTGGAGCTGTGCCGTCCTTGCGCTGATCGTGACCGTTTCCTTGTGTCCACAAAACACGAGAACAACTTCTTACCACCGCTGCTGTAAAAGTTAAAAAAATGCATTAGTCTCCTAGTGAGTTGGGCATAGAATATTTTAAAATCAACTCAGGTTCAACAAAATCGAGTCAAGTCATTGATTGAACTGTGGCACTAAAGATGGCCCATGTCATGGTACCATGGAATAAGAGAAGTGCCAAGAGGACACTGGTTATATTCAAGAACTGTTGTGTAATATCTGTGAAACCTCAGCAGCCTTTCAAGGGATCCTAATTGAGGAAGGAAAGGTTTTATACAAGTTTGTACAGGAGGCCAGGTATAAAACTTGGTTGGACCTTGGTAATGCAAAAAGAAAAAAATTTATTTGAGTACAATAATTCACAAACGACACTCTATACACAACGATACAAAAATACTCAAAGTCAAACAAGAAATTTCAAAATTTAGCATCAAAAACACAGCCAACACACGATTCTCAAGAAACAGCATTTTAGACTTGTCATCCACACATTAAGAAAATGTTCCAAGTTTCTTTGTTACCATCTTTGACATTACCTCATCATCATAGTTTGTCAGTGCCATTGGGTACTGGAACTTATTTATTTCTCATCCATCATCATATTTACTTATTTTTAAATAAACCGAACAGACTGTAAATTACATAAATACATAAAAATAGAGTACAATAATATACTAGTAAATCTACCTATTGAGATTTCTTAGAATAATGTAGTAAAAAGCTATTTACACTTTAGAGGTACAGGTTTAATTATCTATTATAAGTTTAATGAAAGTGTTATGATATGTTCACTCGTTGAGTGTATTATTAACCCATCTACACCAAACATTTACATGCCTACACAGCCTATTGATTTGTACATGGGTCTTGTCAAACAAAGCAACAGGTCTGCCCACATTGGGAGAGAAATATAACACTGAATTATTATTAATTGGCAAAACCAGGATTATGCTTCCAACCAAAGTTATCCTCTCAGCCACCATATCCCATCCTTCCATATTTGAGAATGAATAATTAATTTTCTTCAATCTAAGTGAGCAATAGAAATGATGAAACATATTTAAAGATTATGGAGTTTTTTTGTTCGTAGCAAAACTTAGTGGAACATTTGATCACACTCAAACATCAATAACTCCTCATGATTCATACATTTTTTTGAGCACAACTTATGAAATCCTAATTGATCTCCAGGGATGTGGATATGTTTTCCAGGGATAAAGCAAAAAATACCTGTACGCTTTACTTGCATAACGTATGATTTTATTTTTTTATTATTATATCGTAAAGTCATTCGTTAGTTATTGGTGGTTTATTATTTTACTATAGTTCATTGTTCCTCTAATTGTAGGTTGTTGCTTGTATAGTTTATGAATTTTTACATTGTTTGTTTTTTCTAATTTATTGTTTGAAAAAATTTAAGTAGCTGTAATAATTGCAAACATGGTATTGGTGGCGTGTCCTGTGATCCAGTTATTTGGAGGTCATAAATTGTGGAGTTATGAGCGAGTTATGAGTAGATGTGATATTCTCTGGTGTGGATTAATGCCCACACTATTAAATACTACGTTTATCTGTAAAGACCATCCTCATAATTAAGACCAGTTCGCCATTTAGAGGCTAAAGTAGTTCCACATTAAACTATTAACCCAATAACTGAAGCATAAAAATTCCCTAGTGATAAGCCATTTCCACGCTTTATGTATGAAACGTTTTTGTAAATCATGAAAAATATATACAGTAAACCAAGTATAATGTATTATACTGTATATCATTTTATTCAGAAAAGCATGCCTAACAGAAAAATAGCACACATGATACAGAAACCTTGTGTGGGAGTAGAAATAATCCACTTGAAACACAATTTTTTTTTCAAGAATTAATTTTCCACTTTGCAAGTCTGCCTTTCTAAAACTATTTGAAAATCACTTAAGGTTCAAATATAAAACATGTTCACAATTTAATTATGAATAAAAAAGGTTGGCTACCTATATGCGAAAAAAATGTATGGTACAAGATATATGAGAAAAAATGTGAAACTATGTAATGGAAAAAATCCACTATAGTCGGAGTCGGGAAAGATAAAAATTCTTTGCACACGGTGGAAAACCTGAATCACTAACACTTGCCTCATTTGTAAGTGAATTAGGCCTAACTTCCAAGTCTGATAATGTTGGCTCATAGTCATAATCTTTTCCTAACGAAATATCTCCAATTGAAACGTTCTCAGGTATATCTAGTGCGGAAATGTCACTGTCTGGTTCCGAAATATCATCCAATAAATTATCATCATCTAATAAATTTCAAATATCATTCGAACAATAAGGATCAGCCATTTAAAACTTTCAGGTTAAAACTTTCAATAACAAAGGCAAAAACGCAGTTGCTACGAGTCGTCGCGTAGCAACAGCGGCAGCTTATTACAACATTTGGCGTTTGGATATTTTAGCCAGTAAATTTTTGCTACAAAAAATCATAATAGGAGTATAAATGTTGGTATATTTATATACAGAATTAAGTGGGGAATCAATTGGTACAATTTATTTTGATATTAGTTCAACGAGTATAGCGCTATAGCCTTCTAAAAATGACCTTCGTAAATTACGACGTTATCACTTTACAAGAGGACGTTATCAGTTTGAAGGTTAACTAACAGTCCTGTCTAAGGAACATGACAGTCTTAGAACAAGATCTCCCCACAATCATCTTACACTCATTTCTCATCCAAACATTTCAAAAGGTAATTTAAAAATTTGCTCTGTGTTAAATGTATGTCCTGGTGACCGGCCACAGATATTTTGGTAATAAATATTAAAGAATAAAAAGTATAAATTGTATTTATTGTGGTATGGACTTTGTATACTCAGTGGACTCTAGCAAAAAGTTATGTTTAACTTAATAGGCCAAGATCATGGAAAAATTTGTTTTAAAATAAATGAAATGAAAAATTATTAGACACAGTAGTTGGACTACTTCAACATGTTGGTGTCAGTTCACACATAATGCAACATTTATTTAGCCCTTGAGCGGCCGCTTCACCATTCAAATGGGAGAGGGCACATGCAGAGTTTTTCTCCGCAACGCTAAATCGCAAATTCAACCCATTCCACTTGTTTTGATAACATATTATTGTATTTAAATGTCAAATACATTTAATAAAGTAAAGTGCGGAGTTTTCTTCCGCAGTAATGAAATTGAACGTCAATGCAAACCAAATATATTAAATGACGGTTTTATAAATGAAATAAAAAGAAAAATATATTTTAGTTAAG
Source organism: Nephotettix cincticeps (assembly GCA_023375725.1). NCBI lineage: Eukaryota > Metazoa > Arthropoda > Insecta > Hemiptera > Cicadellidae > Nephotettix > Nephotettix cincticeps. The sequence continues at coordinate 35,469,270 of CM041785.1, forward strand.
ACACAGGCTCATATATGTATTCTGATTATAAATATTACATTCAATGTTATCTCTCGTTTTCAAATAAATCTATGGTGGAATCAGTGTAATATAAAATGGAAACAAAAAATACTCATACACTTGAAAACACAACTAAAATGGTAAGTTATCTCTAACACAGAAAGGCGCACGAGGAACTAAATTCCGCACTAACCACTTGCGTGACAGGGCGCACGCAGAGAAAGCCTTTGTAAACTGACATCGCAACACCGCATTGCAACTCACAAGGAAACAAAAGGAGTGTGGGGATTGTAGTTTTGGGGGATTTCTGGAATGAGGCGCGTGAGGTTTGGAGCCTGACATGTCTGCCAATAGCCGATATGTGTGTTTATTTTAACAATAACTACACGTTCGGAGGAGAACTCCGCAAGCGCCCTCTCAAGGGTTAACTATATTTATTTGCCTTGGAGATATAATGTTGGAATGATGAGTATTTTAATAATTCACCACTAAAAAATTAAAATAACATTGACATGAAAAAACCATTAAGTTGTGGCATAAATTTCTCTGTATTCAAGAACACACATTATTATGGTGTCTGATATAAAAATCTTGGCTAAACAGAGGATCAAAAAGATTCAGCTCGAACTAAAAACTAACCTAAAATATAACTGCACTAATTTTTAACGTAATTTTGGTAAAAGTAAACTCCTATACACTGATTTATGACTAAACAGAGATCGTCTATTATCTTCAACAGCTGGACTAATGTTTGAGAACAATGAAAGCACTCACTCGTTGGAGGCGTACTCGCCGAAGGTGGCCCGAGTGTAGGCACACACGGAGCACTTGCGCCGCCTGCAGGTGGCAAGGTGTTTCATCCCCTTCTTCAGTTGACTGTTGAGTGTGGCGCTCTGTTTAGCCACCTGCTTCAGGTCATACACCTGGGAAAAGTTATATGAAGGTACAGTACTTATAAACAAATAAGTCAGTGACAATTGAAAGAGTCAGTAACCAAATACTTTCAGTGAAATCATTTATAATTATCACACAAAGACAGGGGTGAGCCGGGTCGGGTTCAGTACACAGTGATAACAGGTCACTGGCTACAGTGAGATTTGAACCTGTGACATCACAACCTCAGGTTTAAAACTGTCATACTTAATTCATATATAAAAAATTACTCAAACAAATCAAATTAAATAAACAATACTCAATACAATGAACAACAGTTTGCCAATAACTTTGACATATTAGCACTTGTTCTTAGTACTAAACTAGTTCTCACTGAGTTTGTAAGGTTTTTTTAATTTTAATTTAAAAATATTATTTCATTTATAAAAGTACATAACTTCTAAACGAAAATCATGACTAGACTTGTAAAACTTGATTTCTTTATACTTTTTTATTATTATACAAATGAAAAATATGGAACAGAGGTATTTTGGAGCAATTTTGTATTACCTCTTTCTCCAAGCCGTGGACACTGTGTGTGCTCCTCCCACTCCTGTGGCTCTTCCTCTCTATGTCCTCGAGCGCTTCCTTTAGTCTTAGATTCTGAAAAAATCAACAAAACATTCAAAACTCTGAAATCGTACACGTTGTAGTAGTTTAAAAAGACTAACTTGACAAACAGTGTAATTTCAACAATTTTAAAGTAAATATAACATATGTAATGAAAAAAAGTATCAGACTGGAATAAATCTTTATCAAACTGATTAAGCTTCATATACAGTAACCACTGGTACATATACTTACAAATTTACAAAACTGAGGTGGGCATGTAATAAATTCTTTGTCTGAAATTCATTATTGGTGATGGTGGATTTATGTGTTTGTTGTAGTGTGTATGATGGAAAACGTCCGCTGTAAAAATCTAAATAACATGTAATAAATGTTAGGTTTTATCTAAAGTGTGTTAAAAAACATAATAAATAATTTAGTTTAATCATAACTTAGCACCACAATCACAATATACAAAAATTACAATTACAGTACAAGTCACTTTGTAGTGTAAAGAGGTCACTAATTTATAGTCAGTCTAGAGACACCCTGTACATATGTGACTGACCTCCCTCTCCAGCGAGTCCTTCTCCGCGACGATGGCGGTGACCTGACGGACAACGTCGTTGCGGGCACGCTCCAGCCTCCGCCTCGTGTGCTCCGACTCGTCAGCCTGTAGCTTCAACTGTAACAACATATACTGTCACTGTAGGTCTACAACCAGTATAAATATCACCGCACTGTCTACAGAGTACTTGCACATCTAGGCCATCGTCCGGAACCGTTTTACTACTTTATAGATTACTTCAGGCTAGTCCTTGTGGGTTGCGACATTATCACATTGCCAAAAACCATTGGTAATAGACGGGAATTGGACCCATAAGCTTGGGGACCGAAGTACTCTATCCCTTTAAAGTGTGTTCCACAACCAATAAGATGCAACAGTGCAGTCCCTACAGTCTACACTGACACTGACTGACTGACAAAACCGTTTTCTATAACTAAAACGTTACCATTTCCCCCTTATCTCTTGTTCTAATATAGGGACGATATCAGTTTAATATAATTTTTGTGTACCTGTGTTTCCTGCCACCACTTCCAGTCAAATTACCTGACTTTTTTCTACCAAACAAGGCACAGCATTTTCAGTTATGTGTGACCTACAAGGGGTTACTTTTAGGAACACTTGCCTTACAAATAAGTTTCCAAAATACTAACAATGTTTCTAGACATCCATGGATTGAAATTATTATAATCAAAACATTAATAAGTACGAAAATATAAATCAAAACTTTGGGTCATATATTAAAATGGTGTAATATGGCAGAATAAATGCAAACTATATGGATTAAAAAATTAAAAAAAATTTTAATTTCTTGAAAAAATATTTTATCAGTATTTTCACATTAAATAATGAATTTTGAATAATACAGGGTTGTACTAACTATGATAGAAACCGCAGTCCCTAAAGATTGTAAGAAATTGACATCTCCCTAATGACGGTATATTGCTAGGTCTATTAATATTAAAGCTGTCACCTGAATAATAAGCAACGAATATGCTTTTATTACAATGACAATCCATAAAAGTTTAATCCAAGTTTAAACTTCAACAACAAAATTAAACTGGTAAAACTTTACCTGGCGGTACGCTTCATTTTTCTCCCGTTCCAATTTGTCTTTCCACTCATACATTCGCTCTTTTTCCGTTCGCAACTGAAACAAAATATTAAAAATTTAAATTTTGTTGAGACACATCAAATTTTCAAACAAAAATTTTGAATTCAATACACTGTACTACAAAATAAGACAAAATTTACTTGATTAGTTTATAAAATGAAGGGTTTATATTTCTGATGAAATCACTGTTGTCGGAAAAACACATAAGCACAGGATGGAAAATATCTGTAATAACTCAATTGCAACCAGAGAGACTAACTTTAATGGTAATGTTAGGCTAGAACTAAACCACACACAATATCAGCTGTTAATCAAATATTCACATTAATGATGAATGCATATGATCAAAATGCATTACGTATTTTCCTCATAAGCTTAACATTATACAAAACTTTAAAGGCTAGAGGGGCTTAGCCCTGAGGTTAAATACAAAACTGAATATGTCTATAGCTTACTCGGAGCAGAGATGAATAAAAAAATCTTAGCTCAATAAAATCGGTCGAGCCGTTCTCGAGTTATAAATGGTGTAACTAACACGACTTGTTTTATATATTTAGATTGTCGATCAATATCTACGATTGCGAGTTCGCCACTAAATAATTAATTATATCTGCTAAAACATAAACATATTCAGTGGCATTGAACAGTAGTTTACAACTTCAGTAAGTCATGGTCTAGAAATCGAAACTTGTATTTTGATGTGTTTAACACAGAACGTTGCAGTTCTTAATACATTTGTTTCGGTTGTATTTTCATCAATAAAAACTATGTTAGTTTGTAAATTTTCGTAACCTTATAAAAACATATTGCACACATTATACGTTTATTAATGAAAACTACAACGAAAATTACTCGTTTTAACCAGGTTCACAAATCTGGGATTAACCGTCGGATATGAGGGATTTTTTTTTATTTGAACGTGGGAAAATATTTTCCAAAAGTAGTAACACTGCTCACGGTATCACCTGCTCATATTATCGTAACAATGCAACGCCGGTTTCCTCTAGAGATGAAACGGACTCGAGAGTAATTGGCGAAACTGGAGGTGATGGCTACATAGGTATATAGGTGTAGGGAACGGTAGACTTCCTACGAGTCTTATCACAATCGAACTGACGAAGGAGATAAGAAGATTTGATTAAAGAAATTAATTATAATCATGAATTTCTTCAGTGAGATGTTTTCAAGACCGTGCAAGCTTCAACACAGTCGAAAAAGGATCCGATTCATTAACATAGTTATTTTACTGATTAACATAAGCTTATAGTTCTCATGAGCTGATGTGGTAAATATATTCAAAGGAGGTATATTAGGAATAGAAATAAAACAATTACATACAATAACAATGCCATTGATGAACGAGAAAGAGATGTAACATGGTGTAAAACGAAGGAAAACGAAGAACGTCCGGCTATTGGAGAATACAACTTATATTAAGGGTAAATAATTTCGAGAATTATGTGGTTTTTAGGACCTCGCTTGAAATTAATTTTGAAATTGGAACCGAATAAGAATAAGAAAATGCAAAAAATCAGTAAACCAAACTGTCTGACCGGACGACCTTGTGACATCACTCAGCCATGACCTCCGCGAATCCGGGATCCAAACCATTATCTTTCCGCATTCTTAAATTTCAGGTTGAACTAAATTTGAGGAAATATATATCTATTTATTTAAAATCTTTGCAAAAATGAAATTTAATATAGAATATAGTGTGATAATCAAATTTTTATCAGCACCTAACGATTCTGCAGTGCCTGACAGCTTTAAATTCCGTAAAGATAGGGGTTAAGAAAAAAGACTGCCATATTCGTCAGCAGAATCCATATTCGTTGAATAATATACAGAATCGACGCTGAATGTGTACAATTAGTATCCTAAATGCAAATGGATATCTTGATCAACGAGGTCTACACCATATGATCATGTTGTCGATGATCACGTTACTCTATGATCATGTTAGGAGAATACATCTGCATATTTGTATAACTTTGCTACTTTTTTATACAACGGTACAGCTTAGAAATTTTGGAAGTATAGAAATTATTACGGTACTTCAGTTAAGAATAGAAACAACTTCCATTCGGATACATGACGATACTTTCTTAGGATAAAAACAGATAAATACTTAGATAAAGACCGCGTTTTGTTTTATCCTCTGTTCACTCCTCGAATTCGCGAGCACCCGTTGGCCCACTCACTGACCCATTTCACAAGTTCCCGAGTCAACTGTTTAGCATATCTCCGATTTGTTAGAAAGTCACTTCCTTCCAACCCAAACAAGAACAGCCCACAGGATGTCACCTCTCTCTCCTACCTTATCTACGTGTTTTAATAAGGAAAAGGTTTTTGCGAGTGTTTTCAAATTACATCCGGAACAAAAAAGTTCCTTCTGAATAATTCACCAGTTGCTATCATAGATCGTAGCTGGATATAAAAAGTATTTAAAAATTGATTCCAAGCCATGCAGATAGCTATCCTTAAATGGTTTATAAGCTGTAAGGTCCCTGAACTGTGGAAACGCTACAGAAACTCAAGGGTTTCTGCGTTCTTACCTCATATTTCTTCACCATCCTTTCAGCTCAAGAAAGATAAGTAACAAAACGCCGAACAAAATTCAATTGAAAAGAACCTCACGAAAGGCTTACATTGATTATAAGCATTTTAACGATCCTTGCTAATAACTAGCGGCCTTAGTAAGTACAAAAAGCAAATATTACTGGTTGTTACATATTGTAAAACTGCTTCTTAAGTTCTAGGATCAAAATTGAGAGCACTAAAAATAAATTGTTCAATTAAAAGCCTGTGCAGTGATTATATGACAGCGTGTGTCACATAGGCTAGCCGGAGGTGACCGCTCATGATCTGACGGGAGCCTTGGTTTCGATCCAGCAACATTTTACCTAAAGGGCTACCGTGTAGTTGCTCCTTACTACTAATTTCCTTGTCCGACTTGGGACCTCTTGAGATGGAACATAAATCCTCTTTAGGGTACTACGTGACCCGAGCTCGAATCTGTGTTGGTTAAGAGGTTATTTTCATTTCTCCGAGAATGAGACAGTTGGATGGCAGCCTGAGGTAGTAGACCCTATCCTTCCCATCGTTATGAAACCCTTCTTTCCAATGACAGTACAAAATTACACCACCTAACCGGCTATCAGGCCAACCTAATCCTTCAGAATCTAATATCTATAAAAAATTTAACATTACATTTAAACAAAGACTATGACGAAACACAACCAATACTCTAACTACATTAACTCTTGTGAAACATTATGGAGAAAAAGCGATCGTAAACACAGCCGCAAATACATACACACCCAGAGCCAGAAAAGCAACAATAGCCAATTAAGTTTTGACACGCTCTTTCCAATGACTAAGGATTAAAACAACCATTCCACTGCAAATTAATTTCTGACAAAACATAACGTTAATTAGATTTACGCTGTAAAGGGAATAACAATGAGCCGGAGACTAGAGAAAGAGTTTAAGTTTTAAAACGATGAAAGAGATGAGTTCACGGACGAAACACGGCGGCGAGTAATGAGGTTTACATAGCTTTCATCGTCGACCATATCCGCTTACTTCAGGACTACTAATATGTTACACGCTTAAATATATCTGATATTATGTAAGTAATCAATTGGGTCGAATTTGAATCCTCTAGTAATATAATTTTTTACTAGCAGTACGCCCGTACATTTTACGGGTTGTAGGGTTCTGGGTTAAGGGAAAAAGATACTTATTAAGATGACGAAATTAATTAGATTATATCAGAAAATATTTAAAATTACTAAAATTCGTTATACGTCAAGATAACATTTTAAGATAGTATGATTTCGACGTGAACTCAAAATCAATTATCACTCTTAACAAATCTTAATTTGACAGCTTTTTATTTTTCTTTATATTAAATCACTTTACACATCACATATTCTCAAAATTAATGACCAACGCTTAAACCATTTAGTGTTAAAAACTAAAAATACAGCTGATTAATATCAGTAGGTGATTCATTACATACCAAAAGCAAAATGCGACTAATATCGCGTAAAAAGTGGAGTCGACAAGCCGTTTCCGGCATTCATTTAATTTAATAGTTATCAACATGATTGTCTTTGTGTTATCGAAGTAGTAAAAATATAAATTTATCCGTCTACTAGCGGTTATTTCAGTGGCATAACCACGAAGCGAGGTCACTGACTCCACGAAGTAACGTATCCATCTGCGCTACATTTGTTAGTGGAAAATCCATATTATTTATAAAACCAACACGTTTCAAATTTTTATGTCACTTACATAGAAAACAAATGTATTCTTATACCAAACTTGTTCTCTGTGGTTAAAATCAAAAATGACTTATCATGATATCCACAATGGTGAAGAAAAGTTCTCTTATGACAAAAACAAGGACTAGCGACTTTTCCAGAACAACTTGATGAACGAAAACACAACAATGAACAATGAAGGTAGGTTTTAAATGACAGGTCTCAAGGTGTAAGATTGACACCAAACTCTTGCTGACGGCAACGAATACGATATGGAATCCCAAGTATAAACTAGTATTGTTTAAACTGTACTATTGGCGCAGCGCATAGAGAAGCAATTTGGTAGCTAATATGTGGACGAAATTAATTTTGTTAATAATTTAAAATTTAACGAACTAACCTCACAATGACGATAAATTACTTTTTCATGCTTTACACAAGTTTCGATCAATATATTGTTGTTACTAATGGGCATTTAAAGCAGAATTTTATACAAGTAATAACGAATCCTCGTTAGATCTCTTTTTATTACGTTGTAGCTTAAATCAGAAGAAAAATTAACATAATAGTAGGCCTACTATCATAAATATGACAACGAGAGGATTCGTTATCATTTTTCCAAATTACAGAAATTAACTAACCAAAAATAAAAGTACGAACAGAAACTGTATCTCTCAGAAATCACGTGGCGTGTGGATTTTTGCTTCACAAATTTAGAGGGTTCAGATGTTCACGCGACACCACATACCACATTCACATCTCAAATCGGACCAGATATACACAAAGCATCAAATTACTGAAATGTAAATGTCAACCAACCATTTAGTAGACATTCGTATTCATATTTGTCGGACACCGACCCGCCCACTCGGTGGGTATATAATGTGATTTTGAGTGAATGGTGAATGTGATGAGAGTTATGGATTTGTCCTGAAATTTTGTTACTGACAAACACCAGCTGAATCGTTTTCCAGGATCATTGAAATTCCAATGAACTAATGAGTCCAGATCGTGTTAAAGATATAGAACCGTCACAAAATTTGAACCACTGAACCATGTGGCCAGTTTAATATTAACACAGCTTTTACCCTCCAGAAGAACAAGCCGAAACTAAACACGATTTACCAGCCGGAAGAAGTGGCCTTACCCTCCGTTCAGCCCCTTAGCTGCGGACATGTCTCGAACGTCGTGATGACCCTCGACACAGACCACTGACCATCGCCACTTTCCCCGGTAGCTATAACCAATAGAGATCGAACCCCGATACTGCGGTATCTCGCGGTAAATGTTAAGGTACTTAGTGTTTAATGACAGCACAGCAGCCGTGACTGGCTCCTGAAGTAGATGCGTTGCAGATTATATCGACATTATCTACAAAGTCGAAAGTAAAAATAAAATAATATGACTTTCCATCAGTTTTAAAGTTCAACCAACCTCGATGACAATGAAGTTGATGATGTCAGGAGCTGTGTATGTTCTTCCAACCAAAAACACTCTACAAGACTGAAAGACCTTTCGAAGAAAAAAAGCAAAACGGCAACAAAAACAAAGGGAAAATATATTATCATCGTCATTTGACATCGAATACGAGTTGAATGGAAAAGTGGTAAACAAAATATTTTTGTATTTACTTCCCTGTGGCAAATAGGTTAGATCATGGATATGTCTAAAGGGAATGTTTTTGGCTCATATAAACAGCTGTTCTTATAAACAAACATTGACGTCACTAACCATATAACGCCAGTAACCAAATGATGTCACTGTTACCCCCCCTCCCCGAGCTAACTGACGTCAATATTCGTAGTTAATTGACGACGTATTTTAAGAGCACAAATTTATTTTTCCTTGTAAACTTTTAAAACAAAAACGAGAACGTAGAGTTAAAAAGTTTAAAATTGAATAATACTTCAAAGCGGTGCTTAATCTACTTAGAAAAGTGTTAACTCGCTTACCGAAGTTCGACGCGACATGAGACTTCACATTTACGTAACTTTTTAACAAAACGAATTTATACTTTATGCTATTTCAAAATCCAATGTACCTATTTTAAGTCGAAAAGGATAAAAACATTTCAAAAGGGCACTCTACAAATTAACGCTTGATCAATACAAGCAACAAACTCAATCCGCCAGCTGAAAAGGAACTTTAAAGTTTCAAGTTTTTAATGTGTTTCGTCAGCTGCAATTATTTCTTATGCAAATCCGATCGACCAGAAAGCTCTATCATTAATCTGATTATAGATTCGTCAATGTAATGAATCTTTCTGACTTACTTCATTACTCAATAATAATAATAATAATAACCTACTTCACACAAATAATAATTGCAGCTGATAATAACGTATTCACAAAGACATGCCAGTTTCATTTCAACATGACAGCCGGAATTTGAAAACTGTTTTGTATATTTTGAAAGAGGGTTCCCATTTTAAGTCGACTACATTCAGATGGGTTTAATCTGTAAGACGGTATTGCCAACTCAATCGAAGGTGTACTGTAATAGTAAACGCCTTGCACTTACCTAACGCTCAAGAGCTTAAGTGTTGTCAATACATGTGGCTTCATGCTTATGATCACTTATACAATTACACTAAATACAATGTTTTTATGGTAAAACCTAAAAAAACGAAAAGGCGATTGTTTAAATTTTATTTTTTTAAGGGAAGTTCGAGTACAAGAAACCACTGGTATCGGAATTATGCCAGAATAGACAGACAGGCTCCATCACGTCCAGCAAAGCTGCATGGCCAGGCACTGAGACCTGAGAGTCGATAGTTTATCTTTTGTATAGCCATCGGGAAATAGAAGCATGAGGATCCATCATAACAACTCAACGACTGTTCAGCCCCCAGGACCCTTTGTCGTGCCCGAGTGCCAGGTAACCAAACAAGCATGAAGCAAAAACCAAACCATCCCAGAGTGAACCAACCAATAGTGGGAATATCCAAGTTGTAAGGTTGGTACGCCCTTGAAGAGCCAGGTTCCAGGGGACCGTTGACTCCAGACGACCGCGTCCCGGAGACGCGAAGAGGAACTGGAGCGGAGGATTCGCGCAAGTCACGGTTCTGTACCCGTCATTATTGTCACTGCGGCTGCGATATCCGCTAATAAATAGGCTGGAGAATGGAGAATGTGAGATGCGCTCACTGCTCACACACCAGTAACTGACCTCGTCAACCGTCTCCTGTCAACACTCGTAGTTTCAACACTGCGTCTAGATATACAGTATTGTAATTATTTTGGTTCAAGCGGAAGTAAGTCTAGATAAACTGTAGTAAGTTTGATTCAAGCGTAATAACGTTTAAAATTGATTTGTCAGACTTATACAGTTTGTCACTTGACTGTTTGTAAGAAAGAGTGTTTTTTTCTCATCATATTTTTCTTAAACATCAAAAACGTAAAACAAAAAATTAATTACTTAATCTATTTTGTCTAACAGAGCTCCATGATTTGAGTGGCTGATTATTTTAATTATTTTGTCCTCAACAGTTGATCAGCGTTCGTATTCCTAACGTAGTTGAACCGAGAAAATCTACCTTCAGGTCCTTGCCATTGTTTTTACATAGCCAATTTTACATATAATGCTAAAAATATATTATTTTACCGCAGGGAAGAAATTACTATTTATCATCTGTGTATCAACCGATCTTAAACTTTCCCTTTGTAAAAAAATACTAATCTATGAGGAGCTAATCCCTTGAAGTTAATCCTTTAAATGCAACTTATAAATCAAATTTTTATAAGAATTTATTTATTTATTCGTGTATATTATTTTATACGTCATTGTTAGAAGCCTTGTCGTTTTGTTATGAATAGAATAATCTTTATCATCACGGTAAACTATAATAATAATAATAGTATTGGTAGAATTGTGTAAAACTGTATAACTTTGGGATCACTGTAGACAATTTAGTGGCTAATACTTGTATTTTCTACCTAAAAATGAGCGAAACCAGTTAACCAAATAGAGTTCCGGGGTTCCCATGCTCGCAGAACACGTCGCATCACGGGTCTGCCCATTACACGGCGGTCAGCCGCATGTTGTGATTGTCGGGATTGGCGGGGTTGGTGACAGATTGGATTGGACACTTAGTCTCGCCAGACGGTGGCTGGGTAAATGAAAAAATGCGGCGAGATGAAAATGGAGAAACGCGGAAAGCATCGCTTTGAGGTGTCTCTACTGAATATCTCCGCTGTCAGGATGGGATTTGCCTCATAGCCTGACAAGCCTCACAGTAAATACTCCTATTACAGAACCAGTAAAAATGTTTGAAACCCCTAAACGTTCAAATTTTAAAATCCTCTTCGCCGTGCTTGTTGTTTTAGTGCTGGTAAGGATGTTATTATCTAATATACTACAATGTTTCATAAATGACGTTGCAGTACGTTTTACATAATGGACACTATCAATAATTGTTAGTATATACTTTGTATAAATATATGTGAAAATGTATTTGATTTATTTCACGTAACGTAAAAAACGTGCGTCAAATGTAGTTATGTTGGCTGCATCGTACATAATACAAGGTTGCCACATCAAACAATTCAGAACAAACTTACGGTGGTACAAATACATACGCGTATTATATTCAGGTGTTAAATTTTTATTCGTACTGTAGTCCACAGTTGAACACATTTAACAAAACGATAACTAAACGCATGTTCGGAAATGAAACATAATATGTTAAATTGAACACACTAAGCAAAATATCCGTCTTTAAAACAGTAAAAGAAAAAAGTGTGACTTTTCCAATACCTCTAGGCCAACAAGTTATTGCATCGCTCTTTAATATATCGGTTTGGCAATCGGTCGTATTCGAAATATTTCCAATACGACGATATTGGTAAAATCCTGCAATTTCCCTCAACCACCCTTCTTTGAAAGAAACATCCATGGAATGGGAGGTATTAGGAGGACTTAAAAATCCCGTCTGAACTGACGTACATAGAGTACAGTACAAGTGACGGGTAGTGTTGTCTGTTGCCTGTGGTAGTGCAGGTGCAGGTGTGCGGGTAGGCGACACAGTCCTGTCACGCCCACACCAGTCGTCCCACACTGTTCTGTCCGTTACAATCACCCACCGCATATACTGTGCATAACAACGACCTGCTTGCACCCTGAGGACCCAACAGGACAGTCAGTTAACACTAATTCCGATTATTGTATACGATGTATCTCTCATTTCACAAAATGGGTAATTTTTTTCTGTTCTCATACGTTATGAATTGAAGCGAGTTGATTTCCAAGGATACCCAAGGTGTAACAGAAATCGTCTTTACTGAACAACTACTATAGAACCATTCGATTAAGTGAACTTTAAGTATAGAAAGATTTTAAAATGAAGCCAAAACTAAAATTTATAATTCAATATGAAATCGCAAACTTGTCAGTAATGTGCACCTTGAAACGATAAAAAAATGTCAGATCTGCGCATATTTAGCTGTAAATCAGTGTGTACAATCGAAGATCAATTTAACGTATCAATCAAACAATTGATTATTTAGCTTTGATAAAATGGGAAGATGCATTTCCTCTAGAAATTACGAAAGGTCAAACAAAATATTTGCGGTCGTACGTGAAAATAATTTCTAACAAACAAAAATAAAGACAAATCGGTAGTAAATAATTTGACACGTTTAAGAGGGGAATTAACATTAAAAATAATGTAAAAAATTAGCGAAGTGAGAATTTCAGGCAGAAATTTACACAGCATTCTCATTACCGTAGACGTCAGTTTCACCCACACACAGATTGACCGTAACATTTTGAACTTATTACATAATGGTCTTGTGGCGCCGCCTGGTGGTGAAGGGGGGCAAGGACGGGGACAGGTGCCCTGCTCCCCGCGGTACCGGCTTAACAAAGATACAAATGCTACCTCGCTAAAGTAGTTCAGATTATTCAATAATAGTATAGTAATGCTTATTAAATGAAAACAAGAGTAATATTTTCACTGTTGAAAATAGCCGAAACACGACAGTAATCGACAACTGGGAAGTTTTGGAATCTTTTATATTATTCGCAGAACAGGAAATTTAAAAATACGCCCTTCCATAGATGTATTAAATCTTTAGAAAAATGTGAGTAATATAAATTCTACATTAAGAAATACTTTTAAAGTTGGGCCGCAGTTCAAAATGAATGAGTCAATTATGAACGTTGCTGAGAACACAATCTATCAATCTATTAACGCGTTTTAGTGATATTTATAAATTGTATCTGAAGTTGAACATTATGCCTTCATAGACACTAGGGACTCATGAACGTATTAATAATCGTTGCAATGAGTTTACGACAGCCCAACTGAATTCAGCGGTAACGGGCTTATGTCGTACTCCGAATATCGTCGCGGCGTCGGTTCAAATCTGGGCCTTGCCATTGCCTTTTTGCCTTAATTACCTTAAATTGTAGTTGGTGATATGGCTAATAATCAATTATCAATCCAACGTCATTTCGATTATGTAGTAACAGGAGTAAAGGCTGATTCTGATTGTACTTAATTTAATTAGCCATTCAAACAACCCCAGAAAAACCAGTTTTCTGGGAATAATGTCAAGCCACTTGATAAAACCACCGTGTATACGCAATGGTCATATCATAAATTCCAAGTAAAATAGAGTATTTGTGAGAATATTTATCACGGAACTATGTAGTTAGTTGGTCAGCGTGTGCAGCACATAACATGTAATGCGCGACATGTACATGTACATAACATGTAACGCAAAATATTCGCAACACGCACGCGCGTCTGACGCAATGAGAACTGCGTCTACCGGCACGGCGCGGTCCCAGGGCCCGGTCACATCGACACGTGTAACTGCTAATTAAGAGCATCAAGCTGATGTTATCATGTGCGCGCAACACCTCTCAAGTAATCTGACGAAAACAGGATTTTTCTTAATATCTGGAACGCTCGTTGTCCTTGCATTGAGTGGTAACATTACATTTGGGATACCCCATATTCGCAATGCTACTCCGTAGCACCGATGTGGATTTATCCAAGGGATTACCGTCACCTTAAGAATCCAATCAACAGCCACTGGAATATTAATTGATGGTCCTAATCAATGTATCAGCTGGCCTTTGTCAGTAGTGTACAAAAACTTTGTCATAAAATCCATTACGCTCGCTGTCACACATAATCTTCTTCAATTCCACACTTGTCGGTTATAGGATTTGGGCCAATCAGAGGATGAAACTTACGTCATAGCTCGTAGGTCATTGTGAAGGAATGCGACCAATAATGAATTCATTGACATTATTTCCTCGTTGGCGTGTGTGTGTGGTCACCGACTTGACACAGTTAGGCCAGGAACGATCATCACTCGTTTGCACTAATTCACCTGACTCCAGTACTCGCCAAGTGCACCGTTGGCTGGTTTCACGCGGACTCATATGATTGTATCCTGTGGGATATCATTTAAACAGTGTGTTCTATACCATACCACATATTCCCTAGGATTCCCTAATCGGCTCTCTAACTGATTTTTCCTAGTTAACGCATCCAAATTTAAAAGACGTTGTCCAATTGCTGCTAAGTCCACATTGGTTCCTTCTTGTCTCTTTCATGGGGGAGTAGTCTATCACACCTGGGATCTGTGTCCTGGGGAAAGGATGATTACTTGTCGTGCTCTCGTTGTTTCCCTGGCGAGGGATGTACTGTCCAAGGTGTACCCGCAAATATAAAGTTGCAGGCTCCCTCAGGTGGACTCTCTCCTTGTCTAGAGGATTTTGGAGTTGTTGAGTTTCAGTATGAATTCTCTTAGGGTTTTATATGGCCCGACAACTAAGCTGGATTGGTTTGGAGGTTATTTTTACTTACTGAGTATTAGTTAGATTGACCATCCCAATCTCCCTCCAATGAATACCTTCTTTCCAATGGTTGTACAATATTCCGAAGGAAGCCGTGTCTTGTAGATTTGCCAGGACCTCCTAATCCACCAGAATTTAACATCCAATACGGTACGAGACTCCAGCGGACGCGTGTTTGTTGCTGTCTCGCGTATTATTACACCAACCGTTTGTATACAACACCTGAGCAAACCCACAGCCTCGAAACGTGTCATTAGTGTGGAATTATCCCGCGAGGTGATTGCACTGTTATTAAATTGCGTTGTATTGAATCTGCTTGAAGTGCTCATTTGCACGCGTATTTACCCACCGAAAATATGTCCACGGTTGCGATCTTATTTTGTAGTTTTTCAGTAAAAAGGTTATTACATATTAAATTCTAACACTCCAACATATTATATAATGTTTTACGGATTTGCTCTAGTACATTTGGCTACGGTTGCGGTGCATATGAAAGTATGGGTAGATGAACTTCAACAATTTTCACTTAATACGACCAACTGATTCATTATCCAAGACCAGTTATTGACAGCTGAACTAGCAAAACAAACTGTGTCAGCGTCCAGCTACAAACAGCTACCAAATAATGTCCATTGAAGTTTGGCCATGATTTGGCAACCGGACAAGTAAGAGCTTTTCATCCCCAACCTTCGTACTGGTGTCTCAAAACAATGACAAATTCCGTAGTGGAAATGTCTTATGTTGGGGGAGGGTCCGCGGGGATTAGATGAGTAACACGACCCACTTGGAAACCTTCTAATTGCCTCCGCGAGGGCGCGTAACACTTGAATCACTTAAACATTCTCGGCTCAGAAAATGACGAATACAGAACACAAAGCCATTGTTATGTAACTAATCCAGTATTAGATACTTGAGCGACTGTGTGACCAAATTCGAAGAATTAAAAAGAAAGCTGTACATAAACATCTCGGTATTTATCTTACTAAAGTGGTATCAGATACGATGCCCCAGCCGAGATTCGAACCTGAAACTTTATTTAATCCATGTTCATTAAACATGGAAAACCACTCCATGATACCGAACATGCCACGGCGAAATGTCCCGGTCATGTCCGTTACGTTTAGTTTAACCAAAGACAATTTATATTAAATCAATCGTCTTCGGTTTAACTGACGTCATCATATTCACACAACACAATCATTTTCTGTCAAAAAACAAATCAGATAGTATACTACGCTGCTTTTATTTCACATAGTTCAACTAAGTTTAAAACGCGTTATTTTAACTGCTTTATCTCTAAAATTTGTTCACTAATTGCTTATTTTTATTATTATTTTATTTATTACTTTTAAAATTTAAAAAGCATATAGTTATTTACTATACACATAACATCTTGTACAGAACCACATTGTATGGTTTCATCAATCAACAACTACTACTATCACCAAGACTGTCAACACTGTTTGTAAACAGCTATTTGGGTTTCTTGTAATTAACTTGTTTACATCTCCATACGCTCAATGTTGAAATTTCAATTATTTTTAACTCCATTTTACAAGAAACCCGGGGATCTCCTGAACATAAGATCTAACTACAACTTATTTTTCTCATAAATTACCAATAGATATGTACAAAATTGAAAGAAATTCTGTGGAGCCGTTTTAGAGTTCCTGCAAATATTTCAATAAAACCCTTCAATAGTATAGGACAATGTCTCTCATTTCAAATTAAAATTAAATACTAAACGTCACACATTCTTAGCAAAAGTATTTGAATATAATTCGTGAACAATTACATAGTTCATAGAAATAAGCGTGGTGATAACTATAGTTTTATTTAGCAAAAACAAAATTGTAAATCTTTAAACGGCAGAGATTTATTATAAACACGACAAATCCAAAGATAATCAGAGAATTATAGTCCATAACGAATGCATATTACACATAGAGAAGTTTAATTCCAATAAACATTCTCACACGTGTTTTAGGAGTATGCAGACGACAGCGCGCCTGATAGTGACATCAGCCACAACAGTGTCCCACCAGTGGAATTAATAGTTTTCCTAATGGCGAAATATTTACTTTTGGCCCAATAAGAACAATGCTGATTTTCGAAAAAAAAATGGCTGAGGTGTTTAATTAAAGGTAAACGGTTATCAATCATCGCCCAATTATTATTATCACCCGAATTACATAATTAAATTTATGACAAAATCAACATTGTTTTTATTGGTTTATATTCCAAGACGGCGAAGATACTGCAGTCTTAAAATAGTGTTAGTTGCTCTTGTAATTAAAATAATGTTTTTCACGATTTCTTGTTTTCTTTAACACGCCGCCATTTCTGATCGGATTAATATTCTAAGATGCGATTCAGTTCTACAAAATAAAACATTTAAATTAAGGTATGACAAGACCTATGCTTACATACAACATGTTTATGATACCATCTCCATGGGCATGTATACAAGAGATGGTAATTACATAAAAAGATGTTGAGATAGCCATAAGGCACAAAGTTTCTATCTGCAAACACGTTGTACCTATATTAGTGTACTTGACAACACGTTTATAACTGATTGCTGGGCTTGATCATGTTTATTCGGTGTTTCCTAAGCCTAAAACGCTACCTACTGCATTATTCCAGTATGGAGTATTTCGCCACGTGGTTTGCGCAAGCGTAAACGGAATCACAGACTCTACAAAACCGGGGCAAGCAATCACAGCACATTTCCGGGCACCGTGCAATATTTAATCAGCCCCAAGCGGCCATGACTGCCTTATTAATCTGTCTGGTGAGAGGATAACTATTCATGCGATTTGCATAGAGGTTTTCAAGGTCGGCTCGCAATTACCTCAATTCGGCCAAGAGGTTTCGCCGACAATTCGGTAATTTTACCACGAGGGGCGTGGCAATAGCCGAAAACGCGGCCTTGTCTGCGGTCAGCCGAGCTACAGACATTCTTTTACGTGTGAACCAGCTGGTGAACAAAATAATAGAGTAATCACGAACGCGCCAATCAATAATTATTGTATACCGTCTAAATATCCCATTTTTAATATTTATGGGTGAAATATTTGTTGTGCTAAATAACTTACGAGAGCGGAAAATATACATACTATACACATAATACATAGTAATTGATAACGATATATTTTATATTCGTAGAGAAGATAAATACTTGGCACTGTTCTGAGCAAATCAATGCTCTAGGAGCGCGGTGGATTGGATGACTCCATACACCTATGAAGGGCGGGAGAATGGGATCAGTGCCAAATCTGATGAGATTTATTTTCCCACATTTCACATTAAATTTATTCTCTGCATTAGTTTTGCGCCAAATAACTGTCACGAAAGATATAAATACACCATATTATGTCGTAAACCATGTTCAAATCATTTTTAATGATCGAGGTGAAATTGTATTGTTATGTAACGAGGGAATCGCACGTCCGCGCATGATTGCGCGACACGGTCATCGACACAACTCTCTGCATAATCCTCGTTCGTGCACCCCTGGAGCACATCGTTGACGACCTCCTGTTGACCGGAGGCCACGGTGTCCGACGGTCGGATGCTGTATGATAGATCAGGTGAAAGCGTGGTTGCGTCATGGAGCGTCTATTGTATCGTGTTGGCCCGGGGTCGTCGCCGACACAATCCGAGGCATTGCGCAGACACGGAATACACGAGTCTCGTCAAGATAAACTACTATCAACACTTTTCATGTTGACGTTGTTACCACTCGTTAAAACTTCGCCTTCGTAGCGTCGACGAGGCTCGCTATAACATGGGATGTTTGAAGGCCATTCACTCAGTCAAAATGTTGTTGGACTTCGGTCATTCACTCAGTCAAAATTTGTTTGGACCTCCTTCATAAAACTTCGATTGAATGCCTAACACGCTCAAAATGAAACTTATCAAAGAAAACATATAAAAACGCCAAAATTTGGATTTAGTACGATATTGTGGTCTGACTGTCAGACAGTAACTATTTCCCGGGTGTTTCTAGTCCGATACTGATCATTCTATAACCAAACAAAATCATGAGCTTCTTGCTATTCCAAAACTCCAACACTACTGTTGCCGTTGTTGTTATTTAGCCCCCAAATACATTTTTATTCAACTCAAAGACTTCGCGGGAGGATGTTGAATGTTATTGTATACTTCGTAAACTGTTCTAATTATACAAAATCCGGTAATTAAGTAGATACGTAGCATGCCTGTATATTCCTAGGTATATTTCGATATACATTGCTTAGCGGAGTTAGGTGTTTATTGGTATTTTTATACTATACACATCATATGCTATCAATAATAACCAAACAGAACCTCTCAGAGCGCTCTGAATTGGAATACACAGCATAAGAATCACGCTTTGTTTCACGTTTGGATATTCATCCAAAACGGGTTATCCACATATAATCACAATGTACGTAAATATATACGATAAACTGGTTGTGTGAAGGGGAAAGTCTCGTAGAGACGAGCCCGGTGCATTCCAGAGTTGCACAAGCGCGGTGCATTGTCCCGCCCTCGCCTGCTCTACTGTTGCAGTCGCAGTTGCGGTTGTGGTTGCGCTGATAACGGTTATTTGCTGAATGGCTTATCCTGGGAAACCGTATCAACTACGGCTATAAGACGCAGCTCGAGTAGCGTATTGCTCGATGAAGTAACATTTAATTTCGTACTCTTTCACACTTCAAACCGGTTAATGACTGGACGGATACCGGCAACGTGAAGTATGTGGCACGTTTACAAAGACATTTGACTCGAAATTAATTTTGGTATTCATCATAAAAATTATAAATAATAACTTCATGTTCCGATGGATTTATGACAAAACGTATAGCTTTTTATTAGTCCAGTCCCGTAGATTGTTATGCTAAGGAAGTGGTGTGATATACAAGTACAGGCACAGTGTGTTGTATGATCAACAAAAGGAAACTAAACTCTTTACTAGCAGACAGTGTTAATTGAACAAGATGTCATAATAATGTTTTATGAGAATTATACCTTCATATACCTAGGACCTTCAGACAGAAGTGCGCATAATAAACAAATCAGGCGACCCAAGCCGAACGCAAGGTCGCAAAGTGGCGTAACGCGAATAAACCGTAACATCAGGCTAATCTTGTTTCCACCTTGATCAACTAATTGGTCCACAGTTTAATGTCTGTCAATTAGCGTTTCAATTGAAGCCAACAGACGATAGACCCGGCGCCGGTCAGGAGCCCGGTGAGAGGCTACTAGCTGCGAAATCTGAACCTGTCATTGCGTTCTACACTGTTGATATATTGTAGATAAAACGATATCCTGTAGTATGATGATTTGTTTATTACGGTAAAATATTTCAAAAATAAGGAGCCTGTATGAATAAATAATAATTTAAAATACTGAAAAAATTATGAAAATGAAATAGCTTAAATGGTTTTAAAGTACTGTATTATTGATTTCTTTCAGTAGGGTTGAAAAGTTTTTTTATTCCTTTACATTACACACGTTCACATTATTCATACTATGGTAAAACGAAAGATTTTGATATTCCAGTCTCAATCAAGGTGATAGTTAGAACGTGCGTGAGGTTGGGTGTGAGAGTGTTATCGCATCATAGTGACGCATGACGTAACGCAACAGCTGATAGAGACCGCCTGTGTAATGTGTACAGTGTGTACACAGCCGAGCGTCGACCCTGCGTATCACCGGAATGAATGGCGCTATCTTATCAATGAACTTCACCGTTATCACTGAACTTCGACATTCAACGACCTGGAAAATTAATTACACCACATGGATCTCTATTCACTGCTACATTTTTCCTCCTCTCTTCAGTGATAGTTAAGGGAGCAACTGTTGTATTGTCAAGCCAGACTACCTACATTGTGTTTGACCCCAATGTATTTTGAATAGCTGTCGTGTATTTGGTCGTCGTGTTTCTACACTGACGAAGCCATAACGTTCATCCCGACCTGGATGACTCGGCTCTTGCTAGTTTCACGATTTGACAACCAAACGAATGATGATGTCAGGGAAAAGAAATTCAGACAGTTTTAGATGTAAACACGATAGCAAACTCAAAATTAAAAAACTAGACAAAATTATTTAAAATTGCCATTTATGAAGAATCTGCCGACACTATCCTTGGTGTGGACATTGCTTATATATATAGGCTACTTTGTAACCGTAGTTCGTTACGTAGTATGTACATTCAATGATGTGGGCGATTTGGGAGTTTTTTAGTTGTAGTATGAATATTTAAGTTAAGGTGCATGGCCCGAGCTCAGACCTGGATTGGCTTGGAACTGTTTGAAGGTTATTTCTACTTCTCTGAGAATCAGTTAGACTGATCATATCTTACTTTCCCATCCTTAAGGGGCGTTTTCCTACCTCCGCAGTATGTTGCGCAGCGTGCCCGTGTCACAACATTGACCTCAGTGATAGTTTTCCAGCCAACGTTGTTTATTTTTGAGCTGCGTGTTATAGGTCTTCGCCAGATGACGTATGGTACTCCACAATATATAATTCCATTTAGTAATATAACATTTTTGATACATTAATTTTATAATTGGAAAACATTGTGCCTCTTACCTTCTCGCAGTCCTCTTCCAGTCGGATGGCCTTCTCCAGCTGCAGGAACAACTCCTCCTCCTTGTCGTGTAGCTCGTTGTCCTTACCCTCCAGCCGCCGCTCCAGCTCCTGCTGCTTCCTCGCCAGCCGGTCCCGTTCCGCCTGCAACACAGGACACACACAGTCAGCTGACAAAGATACGTCATCAGGGCATCTCTCTGGTGGAGCCGCGTAAAATAATACTCAGCAAGTCTATATTATACTAGCTAAAGTAAAAAAAAGGTTGTCGATATACAAAAACGAGATTACTTCTGAAGGTAAAATGTCACGGAATTCTAGAGCTTCTAGTGCTCATTTGTGCAACATAGTGCACACGTCCCAAACTACTAATTGGTACTGTCGCAACAAATAAGGCCTCCTCAAATCTTTGGAAATGTTGCAAGTTGGTACTTCAACCTGGGTGAAATATAGAGGCAGGTAAAAATAGAGTGGGCTGTTCGTCCTACAGGCAATAGGGTAGCTGCCACACCGAAAGATACAACTGCGATTTCATTTTTTTCCTCTTTTATTACTGTAGCAAGTAGTACTACGTTCACGAGAGCTCTTTCTTATTCTTCCCGAACCTTCAAATTTAAGTGTCCACAGCTGTTGGAATTCAAGTTATTTTATGTTGACATCCTTTGAAAATTTAAACATTAAACACCAGGACGTTCACGGCCAAGTGGATTTTAAGGAAATGAATATATTTATAAGTTGCATGAGTTTAAGTTCTACCTTTGTGTAAAATTTTAAACCGGTCGGTTCAGTATTTTTCGCTTTTAGTTTCCACAACATACATAGAAACGAACAAATATACAGAAACCTCTTATTAATAATATTATAGGTAAAAGAGTAAATATTATAGACTGAGTAAATATTTTTGGCTGAACAACATATTATTTATATTTTATATTTTTCATATTGGTTAACATTCACCCACATAGGTATCCTGGCTCGATTTAAGAAAACCTATAACAACACCTGATCACACATAATTGAAGACTGATTTACTCTTCGTCCTACACTTCCAATTAAATTTAAAATTCCATTATTCGCTTTTTCCCTTGTACTATGTTGCGTGGGCTCATCACATATTTACTGAGGAGATAGACGTGGACACACGAGCCTACTCCACGTCATAAGTTTGTATTTGTCAGTAACAATGCTACACGATTCATGAAATTCATTCGCACTTATATAGCCGCCAGCGATTAGGTAATTTGGTTGGGTAGGCCTGCATGCCTAGCTTAGATTATGAATACTAGTTGATATCGGATAAGTTGATATAGTTAAAGCACGAAGACGATCGCCTACAGTGCCTGACTTTAGTACAGGCGAAGGTGGATGATTATTATTTTACACAAGAGTAAACCCACTTTAAAATTATACCTATAACGACGTGGAATAGTAAGGTATAGAATTTTAACTGTCCTATAATCGATTATAGCTTGAACCGACATAAAAAACGTCATAAAGAGATCGTCAAGCATACCACTACACCACTTACGGTTAGCTCATTAAACTGTCAGTCATGGGTAAACACGAGTGTTGTGTGAAGGGAGCGTTGCACTTGGGCAAGGTGTCAACAGCCATGGGAACAGCTGAGAGGACCTCGGTGCGAACATAAATAAGGGCGGATGCGGAAATCTGTTGTCAACATCTGGGATGGGATCACACCGTAGTAGGTCTTGGATCTATGTATCGGGTAAGATTATGTCTTTGACAAGAATTTGAATGGTTTATTTTATGCCCATCACCATGGCCCAGGGCTTGTGTGATGAATTAAAGACAGCGTGTTACTGTAGCAGCGTCACGTAAGCTAGACAGCGTGTTACTGTAGCAGAGTCACGTAAGCTAGACAGCGTGTTACTGTAGCAGAGTCACGTAAGCTAGACAGCGTGTTACTGTAGCAGAGTCACGTAAGCTAGTCAACTTGTTACTGTAGCAGAGTCACGTAAGCTAGACAGCGTGTTACTGTAGCAGAGTCACGTAAGCTAGACAGCGTGTTACTGTAGCAGAGTCACGTAAGCTAGACATCGTGTTACTGTAGCAGAGTCACGTAAGCTAGACAGCGTGTTACTGTAGCAGAGTCACGTAAGCTAGACAGCGTGTTACTGTAGCAGAGTCACGTAAGCTAGACAGCGTGTTACTGTAGCAGAGTCACGTAAGCTAGACAGCGTGTTACTGTAGCAGAGTCACGTAAGCTAGACAGCGTGTTACTGTAGCAGAGTCACGTAAGCTAGACAGCGTGTTACTGTAGCAGAGTCACGTAAGCTAGACAGCGCGTTACTGTTGCAGAGTCACGTAAGCTAGACAGCGTGTTACTGTAGCAGAGTCACGTAAGCTAGACAGCATTTTACCGCAGTAGCGTCACGTAAGCTAGACCTGTATGTACTGTACTTTGTATCAGTAAATTTTTTACCACACCCCTACATCAGTGCCCTTTTCTAATAAGAATTCGATTCGATATCAATAAAAGGAATCTACCAACTACCGTGTAAGTAACACCGGAGCCAAGATCCGCCAATAACATCGACGACCTCAACAAGTTGAAAGTGTTCCCACTTTTTTCCATTCTAGCGATGGTTTGCTTTATGGCAGAACTAAACTTTTAATCGTA
This sequence comes from Nephotettix cincticeps, assembly GCA_023375725.1. Classification (NCBI taxonomy): domain Eukaryota; kingdom Metazoa; phylum Arthropoda; class Insecta; order Hemiptera; family Cicadellidae; genus Nephotettix; species Nephotettix cincticeps. The sequence goes on from CM041785.1 coordinate 35,493,737, forward strand.
AACAAAATAAGTAATTATACAGGAATAATATAATTTCTCCGGAAATGATTGCGAGTTTTAATTGCTAATAGTTCCGGCAATTATCGCCATCGGGAGTGTATAAGCCGACGGCTGACCGAGTCCTCGTATCAGACCGTGACGAATAACTCTGCTCTGAAAATCCGCTCAACTAAACGACTCCAAGAATGATTCATAAAAACCAATTAATTGTACTTGTGTACAATTAAAATTTACACTATTTCCATTTGCCGTACACAATCGTCTACGGGCCTCGACGTTACACCTCTTGCATTACCATTGCTTTATTAGCTTTAGCAGTGAAGCGTTGGATTTACTTTTAAAAATCAAATATCGATATTCAATTCCATTATCGACCACATTCATATTTTGCCCGTCGGTGGACTAAAGCAAATATGTTTTTCGTCATACTGCTTCAAAAACAGATGTTTTAGATACATGTATTGAAGAACAAAAGTTGTTCTTTTTCTTGCTAGGACTAAACCTGTTATTTTGACGATTTTTTAAGTCCTAGGCCGCAAAAGATCATTGTTGATGATACTTTTGATTCGAGGCCAGCATTCGATTGTAAATAATCGATTAAGTAACTGTATATTGATTTTTCATGTATTTTGGACATTTTAGGTATCGATTGTAAAACTGGTCGACTGAAAAACAATAGCACAATAACATTTCGAACATAATATATTTTAGAAATTTTATATAGTGTATATGACAAAACTTACATAGATCGTTAGAGAGTAGAAACTTATTTTTTAAGAATACCTGGATTTGAACCTATAAGGATGATACGTAAACACATAGAAGCTAAGACCAACACATACTACATTTTTGAATAGCCTATTTGATCTGCTTTAAGTCAATATACAATATTATATAAGTTTGTAATAGAGTAGACTGTTTACACTTGAAATGTGTGGGACACAGGCTGACAGGTACATATAAGTTAGACTCAACCAAAAGGGGCAAATAATCACGGTTCGCCACGATATAAAATTTATAACCAACATTTCTTTCATTTCTCACTGACGCTTTATAAAATAGAAATACTAAAATTATAACATTTTGCATGGCTGAGAATAAAAAAATAAATTTTGTCAACAGAAAAAAATCTACCAATCATTACGTCCTGTAATAACAATAATAGACGTTACATACACTGCAGTACCTCAAAGTCTAGTTAGTGTACAGTATTTTAAACTTTGCATATAAAATTCCAATTACCCCTAAATAGGCAAGCGACCCCCCCACTGATATTGCTAATGATACGGGAATATAGTTTATAATATCGTGTTGAGATTGAGAATCCAGCCAGCTGTTTGGTGAAAAACCTCGCGCGATTTCGCTACTAATAAAAAAGGCAAATACGCTTGTAATCCAATGATGTAACGTATTCCGGCTACGCCTCTCACGCGACTGTGTCGGCCCGCGCTCACGCGAACTGCGCCTTCAGTAGGCCTACTGCACCTCACTGTACACGTGTTTCGGAAGTTTACTTACCTCCAGTTGGGGAATGGTTTGAACTACGATAGAAAATATTAAGTAATGTTTAAGTGAAAACTCACTTTGTTTGAAAGTATAAAACATGCTACTTTTATAGGTTATATACGTCTCTCTCAACGTATTTAGATGTACGACAATATAAAAGAATAATTTTTTACTTTTTTATAGGAATTATTGATTCATTTTAGAATTATGGCGGTGACGGTAACTCTAGACGATGAACCTTGCAGGTTATTAATGTATGACAATGGATTTTTTCGTTGATCGTGTAAACATTTTGCGTTTTCGTGTGACACATAGTTTTGTGGTTGGTATGACCCCCCACGAGTTAACAAAAGTACTATCACGAATTCACAACTTGAGAATATTATTATAATTTAGTGGTTCGATAGTGATCGCCAACTTGATGACGTTATGGATTACACGACATACTAATATTATATAGCCTCTATTTAAAAAAAAAAAACTCAAATGCCCATCGTCATGGGTCTGTGCGATGAATTACAGGCATAGAAGACAGCGAGGTACCGCAGTGGCGTGAGTCACATTGTGTCATATATATGGAAGGAAATGTTACTATTATTATTACTATACTATGTGGCGTATTGTGATGACTATAGGAATTGTGATATGTCGGAGGTAGATAGTGGGTATTAATTTAATAGGACACATTCCAAGGTAGTCGACCAGGCCTCCCGGGATTATGGTAATGAAGGGTTGAACCGAACTGGGATCTGTATCTACTTACAGTATTGTAATTAATGCAATGGACCAAATGAGGGAATTTAAGCCCGATAAGAATGGAAGCTGTGCTAGAAAGGAAGGAATGTGCTACCCAGAACCAGGATCTGCCTGCCGAACCAATCTACTGAGCCAGCTTTGATATACTTAATATTTGCTTTGAAAATTGATACTAAACTGATAACTGTAAAATAATTAATATAAAAAAATGCAAGCCAGAGATGACCGCTCATGATCCAACCGGAGTCACCAGCTACTTATTTCGATCCCTTAGCTACCGTGTCGTATTTTATGTTCCGTCTAAAAATATTAATCAATGAAATGTAATGAAACACAACAACTAATTTGGGAAATTTAACAAACCTATCTGTAAAATAAACGTTTGTCTTTTAAATTATTTTCAACTTTTTGTCGGCTAGAGCAGTCCCACGGTCCACGTGGAACGTCAGGCGGAACGTGGGACGTGGGACTGGGCCGCGGCGCGGCAGCGGGTCAGACGCGGCACGGCGGACGAGAACTGCATTCCTGTCAATGCCGCGGCGGCCGGGGAAAGGTCACCTCCACACACGACAACACAACGCCACTTGTGTGTGAATACACACAAAGATATACGTCACTTGGGAAACATAACCAACGTAGAGATAGGGCATAGATCGTACTACTGTTGTATAAAAATGAAATGTAGATCAAACTTGAGAGCACTTTTGCTTTATTACATACAGCTTATGTTCGATAAAATATAAATAAACAATCCAAATGTAGCCAACATGTATGACGATATGGTAGGTATGTAATTTACAACGATAGTTCATTTTAGTTAGTATAAAGAGGCTCTAGCCACACCTATTTCATAAAATATCTATTACTGTACTTACAGTATTTACATCTATATATCTCAACTGCTGAAAATAATTACCTTATCTTACATTACAAAATGTCGACCTGCCCGAGTATGGTTTTTCAGCTAAGTATAAGAAATGGGTGATTGTGGCACGATCTCGTAATCTTATTACTGACTATGGCTGACATGTTCCTTACACAGGACTTTTAATTAATATCCCATCTAAGCCACAAGCTTTCCTCTGAATTATTAACTGGTGTTATTATGAGGATTATCACTAAATCTGCAGTTTGAACTGTGAATGTTGAGCGGTTTAGTCGCACATTACTGCCATGAGAAAGAAAGCGGTCTCTTGTTATTCCCCTCTTCATTAGAACATAAACGAGTTTAATCCATACAATGTATGGCATGCAAAACATATAAATAGATTTTTGTTACAATCCATCCAATCTCACATAACGGTATTAAAATCTTTCGTGCCGTTTGTAATAGTAACTGCCAAGCGTTATCTTGTTAGATTCATAGCTCAAATTACAGAAGGTGATTGAGTCCGCACTCGACCAGATGATCACGGCGTGACCACGTTACCAACAGCCAGCCATGCATCTGCCACTAGCTACTCGTATAACCAAAAGCTAATCTCATATAATGTACAGTGGAGGTTCCGGTGTAATGTGATTGTCTTCCTAATTGTTTTACCAAATTCGCAATTTCTGGAGATTCCCTTAGGTGCACGTTTGAGGCCATCGGAGCAACAACGCGCCGGCGCGGCGACGAGCGTGTCATTAGCATAGGCGGCTAATTACGAGGCCCACATTTGCCTAATTGCCTCGTAGCCTGCGTGACGCGCCGCTATCTCACACCTTCACGCGTCCCCGGCCAAGGTGGCCGTAGGGGAGGCATACAGCGGAGATGTTGCTTGGATGAAATTGGAGACTGAAACGTTATTCCTATCCACAGTTAGGTTTACAGGAGGTCAGGTACACATAAACCAAGTTTGATCTTTCTAAGGTATTTAGACCACCTCCTACAGTAATTCACACTGAACCTATAAAAATATCTACCCAATAGTAACCGATTTCACTAATACACTGATTGAACTACTAAACTATTAGACACTACCCTACCGTACATCGAATCCCTTACAAACCCTACATATTTGAATTGAAACTCTTTACGAAAACCCAAAAACGAAGTGTCGGAAGTTTGTCTCTTGGTTGTTAGGTGTGAGATGTTCATGACGTCGCTTCTGTGATGTGGGTGGTGGTTACGAAGATCTGCGGGAACCGTTGCGCCATCCAGCGGATAACAAGCGCAGATGCGTTCTGTAAGGTAGTGATTGCGGCTGGGTGGAGATGCTGACGAACAAAGCGTTATAACTCAGACGACGGAGAGTGCGAAAGCTACAATAGCAGATCACACCCAAGGCTTCCGGTGGCAACCCGACACGCGGTCACACTCCGCTCCACACTCCACACTCTGCGCTCTGTCGGTGCCCTCAGTGTGTGTGAATGTGTGTATGCACCTATATTGGATTACGTTTTTGAATTTCAACCTACCCAGAGAGGTATTTTAAGTATAAATGAGAAATAAGTATAAGACGATTGTGGCGCAATCTTTAGTCTTTATACTGACTAAGGCTGACATGCTCCTTAAATAGGACTGTTCATTAGCCCTACAGCCATTTAACGTGTAATCCGAACCATTTATTACTCTAATGACGACCTGGTCTAATTATGCGGATGAATGTAGCATTCAATAGTACAGGCGTTATCCACACCGGAGAATATCCCATCCGCCGACCATCGCTCATAGTATCCACAATTCGTGACATCAGAGTAGCTGGATTACAGCCCACGCCACCGTCCCAGTACAATCACAGCAAACATTTCATTACCCTTACTCAGACTGATAGCGAAAATATACAGTAATTGTATTGAATTTTGCTTTTAGAGCCAATCACTTGAAACCACTATCACGATTAGCTTAGGTTTTTTATACGCTTGTACGTTTGTTTTGTGTGTAGATTTTTTCCTATGATTTTCAAAATAATGTAATGAATTTGGTGAATTTTGATAAAGCGTGAAGCCAATAATTATTAATCACGCTACTATACAAACCATATAAATCACGCTGAAGTAATTTGAAAAACCTTTTTATATTTTCAAATTCAAATAGCTGTAAAGAGTAAAATTCAGTTAATTAGCAAAAATATATAACGAAATATGATCACAGTAAGTCGTAGCTAATACATTAATTTACCCCCAGCTACACTATAATTTATTTCAGATGTATTTCCGATGAAATAAAAAAAAATATTTTCATATCTCTGGTTTGCATTGAATAAACTTTCCTGGAATATGAGTTTTAATATTTCCTTGTCAACCAGAATAAGAAAATTTCACGTTTTCCTGTTCAGCTATATTACGATCATAAGGTGTGACAAGTAATATATACGTCAGTACAATATCCTTGTTTATTCTGAATGTTTATACACGTTCGAATGCATTTTTCTTAATACGAGTCAAACAAATCAGATCAGTATTAGTGCTGAGTTAACAGTCAGTGCATCCTTCGTTTCCAAGTTGGTCAGTTAGCTCAGCCCGGGCGCGGGCCACTCCCAGACCTGCGCCTCTGGACGATGACATCACGGTGACGGTGACGGTGGTCGACCTTGACCCGTCTACGAGGACCTCGCGTCGACGTGCGTAGGCTGCTGACCACAGGACCCGTTACCGTCGTCCTGGTCCAATGGTCCGACGCATCACTACGTCGAGAACGTCTCTCAGGAACATTGTACGACACGGGAAAGTCCTTCTCCAAAGGTGTAAACCATTTGAAACCCTAGGGCAGAGTGCAACTTGGAATGAGTCAGACTCTAACCCCGAGGAACCTCTTCATTCAGGTTTTTCAGTGGTGTGTGAATAGACACTCAGAATTGAAACCCCCTCAGTGAGTCTCAGCGGACGCAGCCAGGGGTTTCATTCTCTTTTAGAATTTCAAGGGTATGGATCCAAAATAAAACATGGTAAACATGTGAAAATTGTAATCAAAGTTACTTTAACTGATTCTGTTACAATTTGTTTCGATGTGCCCTCAACTCATGGTCCTATTAAATGACATGTTTCTGATTCGAATCCGGTGGTGGGTGTCTTCAGTTTATAAACGGTAGGCCTATCCTCCGACTCAATGTGACTAGCGACGTGGTATCTCGCCGTCTTCAACTACTTGCAGTGGAAGAAAGGAGGGGGGAATGGGCAGGCAAGGGTAAACAATATAAATCACTAGCTGCATATAAAGTGATCCAATAGCTAACTTTTTAATTACATGTCTTAGCACCAAACTTTAAATTTGGAAGTTGCTCGATTTTAAGTTTCATTTAGGAATACGATTTCAGACTTTTCCAATATGGTAGCCATTTTCCAAAATGGCAGCTAACTTAAAAATGTCTTATGGAACATCTTGTATTTTATTTTATTTTTTATTCTTCCCTCTAAAATAAAATATCTTCGTTATTGGGCGTTTTTCAATATCTCTAATGGTTTAGAAGCTACGATGACCTGAAAGTTTTGATTTCTTTGATATGAGGTTTTACCTGATCCAGTAGCTAACATTTTAATATCGTGATTTGGCTGATCAAAGAAATCAAACTTTCACACTACAACTGTTTCAACTGAACAATGTGTTATCACCAAAAATAGTTTTATTTACCACGTAAAAAGGCGTTTTAATCAATATAGCATATATACCTTACGTCTGGTAAGATTTCTAAACCATTAAAGCAGTGCATATGGAACAGAAATACAAAAAAATATTTTTTAAACTGGCGCTTGGATTTTGTTGACATATTCACCAATCACATAATGCGAAAATTAATGCCATATATTTGCATATTTTTGAGGGATTAAAAGCCACTCAAAAAGTTCTACTTTTATTATTTTCTGAATTAGAATGAACACGCCGTGTATTAATATGGAAATAAAGGACAGCCAAGTTGATTCAGTTATTAAATTACATTCCGCAATTACAACCAGAGAAGATACAGTTACTGTTCCGGATAGTTTTCCGGGAGGGTGAGGAAGAGGCTAGAGTAAACATCCGGGAGGCGTAATTACAAGTCAAATTGCGGCGAGAGTCGAGCGGTTCGTGCGGTCGCCGCGACACGCGTGCCTGCCCGGGACCGTGGCGAGCGGCGCTGTACGTGAGGTATACAAGGTATACCTGAAGAGCGTCGAGCTTGTCATCGAGTCAACAATCGATTATTTACACTTGCTCCACGGACTGACGCGGCGTCAATTGTTTCTCCAAATTGGTAAAGGCTCCAGAAAAACGGGATTTCTAAATTTGAAACGTATTAATGGACAATGTAGGTCACCCAGGAAGGAAAGGTACGAAATCCATCCCACGTAGTTCTCTCACTCAACCCCATATAATACCCGGGGTCCAGCAACAAAACCTCCCAACGTATGCCGAAGCTTACAGATCTCTGCCTCTGCTCCAGAAGATATACTTTATACGTTTTATTTTTCACTGGTAATGGTGGTACCCAGGTAGGTATTTTAAAGCAAGTATGAATGAGAAATGACTCCATGATGATTGAGACGCGAGATTGTATTCTTGTTGTTGGTTAACCTAGTTTCTTAGACAGTACTATTAAATAATAGGCCAGCAGCCAATGACATCTACAGTTTAACGTGGGATCGAAAACACAATTTTACTTGTGAATTACGAACGGATCTAATTATGAGGATTATGTTTGCGGGTGAAGACAGTATTCAATGGTGCGGATATTAAATCCACACAAGGGAATGGAACATAATAAACAATAACAAACGACCTGATACGCATAATGTTTTACCCTTGTAACTTCATGGTGCGCTCTAACGTTTACAACACAAAACATTCCATTGCATACATTGACGCTAATACACTTTCTTAAAACAAAAGAATTCTCTTTGACTGGCTCGCTAAAAAACCTAAATCACAGACTCAATCGCCAGATAAGTAATGCAACTTAAACAATATACAGTGAGGCAGAATAGCCACCACAGGGCAAAGATAATAAAACCGGCCGCAGAATGGAGGTTACAATGTAGCGAGATTGCAATCTGCCGGCGGCGAACACCGGGACCACTCCAGCTAGACCGTGGCAGCATGCTGCATCATGGTGATATAAGCTGCATATTCTTCGGACACGGTTTTCTGATAACTTTAAACATCTATTTGTACTCCTCCATTGTATTTTTCAATTCTTATCGATTACTGCGCATTGTTTTCCAATGTGAGGTAAATTAGTAAGGTTTTCAACCGCGGATGGTTTGGTTACCGTACCAATAAACGATGATTTATTATAAGGGAAACAGCTATTAAATATCATAAATCGCACCACTTCCAATTGAGAATCTAGATATGTGTATAATTCTGTTCAATTAAATAGAAACAGTGTTCGCTCTGTACTGAACTGAAGTGACATTTACGCTCAGTTCCATAAGACTCCGAACATAACGGCTTGTTAAACGTTGTGTACAAAGATTAGACACAGTAATTATGCTCTGAAAGAACCCTGATTATAATTTGATAAAACGACTGGTTAGTTCAATGGATACAGGAATCCGCTACATACTCAAACTTCATCTGAAGTTCGCCGGCGCGATTCCGAGCAATACCTAATACAATTTTGGGATGGTTCGATACCGGATCCTGTTGTATTTTCTAGGTCATATGAGACTTATACTCCAATAACACTCATCCTTCACTTGTATTTACTTTAGATATCCCCTAGTGTTTAGGTCGGTGTCTCACAAACATGAAACTGAATACTTTCATTGTTAAGGTTGGTAAGGGAAACTGAATAGCCTGAATTAACCGCTTGGGACTCTTGAGGTTGCACACGCCGAGAAAATTGACCTTCTTTAACTCTACAATATCTAAGGTCGACCAGACGAAGACTGGTACAGCGAACACTTCATAGATAATTCTACCACAACCCAGGAGACCATCGGCATTCGCCAAGTAAAGCTCCTTGCAGACGCAGCTTTCCGAGGAACAAGTAGGGAGACACTACTCACTTCCGATGGTTTGAACTACATTGGATGTTCACTCCTCAGGCTCACCCGGGAGTGACGCACCCAGAAGAGACCAACGTGACAGCGAAGCCAGTAACAAAGGATATCCGACAATCGTCCATAGTTATGATATTTGTACTTCTGTGGGAATATGAAATAGGAACTGTAGTGTACAGTATAAACAGTGAAGGTGTAACAAGCAACAATGCCCACACTTCCTGACATATCCGCGGCGAAAGTCGGCGATGTTTCTTGCTTTCTCCCAGGATTGCCAGGGCTCATAAAGCAGTAAACTCTTTTTAAACGCCCTTTGCAGAAGCAGAGCTTTGACCGCATCCGCTTACACAACCGCCTCGCCTCTCGCCTTGCGTAAGTCTTCTTTGTGTAAATATAAATTGCGCGCTCGTCCATCGCCATCTTCCGTTCTACTACTCTGTGGTAAAAGAAACGTTTAAAGGTTTGGCATAAACTAGAAGATTGATATGTAGCTTGGAGTAATATAATGTCCTGAAAGTATTAACAGTTTACAATCAAGAGACTTTCATGGTAATTTACTTTGCCTTCGTAAATTACCAAATTACCATCTGTAACTTGTCTGGTTACGGAGCAGATAACACCTAGGTGTGGATGGATGGCATTTTCATGACGAAAGTCACACATGGACAATAAACAATTGGATCGTTAAATTCTACGAGTAAACAAATGATTCCGAGGCTATAATAGTCTACATAGATACATAGTCTACATTTATACATGGTAAAAAAGGTTTAGTGTGAACTTCTCCAAGGCCAAGTGTTTCCAAGTGGCCACACTAGTGCTTCTAACGTGACCCAAGAATACTCATGTAGCCGGGACCAACGGCTTAACGTGCCTTCCGAAGCACGATGACAGCCTGAAATACAAATTTCATATGTGTTATGATCGGGAATCGAACCCGAGTCTTTAGGGTGGTATGCTAGTACTCTACCCACTTACCTATGAGAATATTTCAAGTTAAAAGGGAATAGAATTTCGGGAACTGCCCAGTTGAGAACGTGTTGACAATATCAATAACATAGAGTACTCTCGTATCGTTACGGCATTGAAAACAAATCGTAATATAGGGATTACGGCGGCAGAGGAGCGGCGTCAGCGGGACAGATGGTGTCGAATGGTGCAGTTATCGTGTTATTGGACCGTTCCGTGCTGATTGTAGCCGCCCAGCCGCCCAACCACCGACCACCGACAGCGGCCCACAATGGATCTATGTTATTTGTATTACAATTTATTTCATTTAAAAATTTACCGCTGTAGCAAAATAATTGTAAGAGGCATTAGTTTTTAATCGGGTAAGATAGGACACGACTACATCTCGCATCTTGGTAGGGTACGTACAACTTTCCGAAAACTAGTCCAGTCATTACCACATAGAATACGAACTATATTATAAAAGTAATTTTTTATATACGAAAATAACATGGTTTATTAAATATACTTAGAATTTGAGATTTTAAAGCAATGTCGATACAATCATTGTCGATAAATATTTTTCGTGCCACACAGACCACTTTCTATAGATTTAACCCGAATTACGTAAAATGAGTCCGGAATCTTAAGCCAAGCAATAACATTGTGTTAAGGAATCTTCAATTATTCAATTTAGACTCACTAATCAAGTTAAGGAGGCTGAGAGTGGGTCGAGGAGCCGAGTCAAAGGGCACGGCCAGCGGCAAGTGTTCAAACATTCATTAACTTCTCTTATCTCCTGCTCCTTCATGCATGCATACAGCGCGCTCTGACGCTGCTCTCTTACTGCTACGCTCCTTGCCTCACTCAGCAGTATGTAGCTAAAGCTGTGTTAGGCTTATAAGTTTCCATGAAAACTTTACTCCGTGAAAAAAAAACTTTTTCATTTTACTCCTTAGTAAGAAACATCTATATACAGTAACAATAGACTTTCATCAGGTTATCCTCGATAGAATTGTGTCCGCAGAACTGTTCACATCGCTAGTGAGCTAATGTTGACTCTCACCGGTGATTGGTCCACGACCCGGGGAAAGTGTTCGTGGCCGAGCTGACACTAACGAAGGGCGATGACAAGACCGTCGTGACCGTCAAAAGTGACTAAACGATATCGCAGCCCTTGACCCTTGGCCCTCCTGGGAGCATCGTGTTGCTCTCTACCGGACCGGTGCGGTGCGGAGATGCAAGAGCTTGGTGCTGCTCTCTGCGGGACCGCTGCATAGACGCAAGAGCCTTATTATGCTCACGTGACAACACATGACGTTCAACGGATCAGATAGTTCGAGTTTATAGCATACCATCAATGGGGAAAACCTTTAAATAATTGGTCAAGAAAAACATACTGTAGTTCTATTCTTTGGTTCTACTGTAACCACAAAATATATTACGGAGAGACGAGGAAACGAAAATAATTTACAACAAGGTACAATCATTTGTTTAGAAAATGTAGCCTGTTATATTTTAATACGAATGTATTGCAATTCGTATCTAATCAAATTAACAGTTTAAAAACCAGTGATAAAATCGTTCAAAAACTAATAATCTTGTAAAGGCTAAGTTTTACGAGATAGTTGAAAACTTAGAAAGGCATATAAATCAAACAATGGAGAAGTCCAATATAAAGTTAGTCCATTGAATGGTTGTACGAGTGGGTCGATCCTCGCCTCGGTGGCGTGTTCTCGGCCAGTCGCACCTCCCTGATAAAACCCGAGCCCGCCTGCGAGATTTTTGTTATTCATGAGCATTTCATATTTATCTGTGTTGGATGCGTTTAGAAAACTAAACTCGTTTTTTCATAATGGCGTTGGTTATGTATTACTAAGATGGTCTTTTCCAACGCGTCTGTGTTTTAGCGAATTTCCCATAGGGAAGAAGCTATTACCGTAGGTTCATGTAAGATTTAAGAAAATTATTTTTTTCCTTTAGTGCCCAGAGACCAAAAACAATAGATTAAAATATATATATATATATATATGTGTGTGTGTGTGTGTGTGTGTGTGTGTGTGTGTGTGTGTGTGTGTGTGTGTGTGTGTCTGTGAACACGATAACTCTCGTAAAAAAGGTCCGATCGAGACCAAATTTGGTAGAGACGTGTATTCCTACAAATGCTCGGACGAGTTCGTAAACCAGACTATCGGTCAATGGGAACGGGTAGTTTGGGGGGTTTTGTACCCCAAAATGGGGTTTTTGCGTTTTTCACATGTAATTTTAAAAAATTTCTAACTTTATATTTCACCATTGGAATTATATTAAGTTCCTTAAAGTTTTTCTCTATCTTCAACGGTTACCGAGATATAAAAAAATCTAAACACAGTACATTGAGCTCCATGTTAATCTTATGGAGATTAGAAAAATTAATTTTTCATTTTATCTAATAGATTAAACTTGATATTTATTCATGTGGTTAATCCATACATTTGTAAAAAATATAGTTTATGTGTTTATCATGGCAGCAAATGCATACTCTTTTAGTTAATTATATGGAAAAGCAAATTATTTATGGACAGATGTTGATAAAAGTTGGTATAAATGTTAAAAATAAAATTTTTGATGGTATACTTTCAGTGTTCCTCACAGCAGCAAACCTACCACTCTTATATTTAATCTATGAGCATTAGGCATATTTATGTGTTTATGCGATTTTACCAAACTTGTCATATTTATAATTATTATATTATTATATTGGAAAATTCTGGTTTCCGCGTCTGTGTTTTTAACTACACGACGTTTCTGGAGGAGGAGAAACTGTTTTTCACTGTTGAACCGTTTTCATGCGATTTCCTAACAATTACTTTTAATTAAAAGTTTTATAGTAATAGATATTGTATCGCTGATGTCAAGAACTACCTACCCAACATACCCATGTTCATCAGTTCCGTGCGCAGCTTCCTGGTTCCCCCTGGCTCGGAGGCGGAGTGTTGAGGTTAATATTCTTTGTGTATTTGTTTTCGTGTATTGTGTATATTGGATATGCTATAGCTAAATAGCTTTTAATTTAAATGAAATTCTTAAGTAATCACTTGAAACAGGCGTAGTTTCTCTACCTCCAGATACGATGAGTCGTTCCAAATACAGATGCGTTTAAAAATTCTAATAAAATAATCTTAATAGACTTGCTTAGCTCCGTATATAACTGAAGTACTTTAGAGTTGCAAGCTAAATTTCCACGTTCCAAACATTAGCTACCTACCTCAGGGACAGTGCAACTTGGTGGAAAATGTTCACCTCGTAAAAAGAGAGTCACTGGTTCGATTCCGGATCAGGTCGCCAGTTGTAATAGGGTCGATAATTAATTATGTATCTAAGAACAGGTAGAGGCAAAACAACTATGGTTTGGGCCGTTCCTTTATCATAACGATAAAAAATGTCACGTATGTGAAAGTACATAAAAGGCGAAACTACTTCCGGTCCTATAGCGTTTTGTTATTGCCATTAATACGAGAGATAGGATTTTCTTGCACGTAGAGCACTAATTCTTTAGCAAAACCATAGTTGCTTTTGAGGTAGAATTCAGTAAATTACCAGTAAAAAAGTGGGAATAAAATATTATAAAGGAAAGGTGTTATTTTAAAGTTAATATTCAGAACGAATACCGACTAAACATGTTCTGTGTTTGCTGTGAAACGCAAGAAGATAATAGAATCAGATAATCCGGTACAATAAGCCGGAATCACATGTGGACTCGTATATACTGTGGAATACCAAGCATCGGAAGGGTGGGGGTTGGGTTTGACACGTAAAACTGTGCTGTGTAAAGCTGATACAAACTGTGAATAATAAATACATTTCAAATATGCTATCAATATGTTTATTATGCGTAATTTATCCTTCTTGATGAAAATTGCATAACTTTCAATTCCATTCTTGGATTTTCGTACTTTTATTTTGAAAAATCTTTTTCAATAATTAATTTTCCATTATATTTTTCCAAAGTTTTCCTGAGATGCTAAATTGGGGTCACTTAGTCCTTAACGCTCAGAACATATATTTTACACACACGTATTACCATACTGTAAATGCAAATATTATCATTTTAAAATCCCTGTAGTAGCCGAGTTAAAACATAATAATTAAGAGACAAGACAGGGTTTGAAAGGACAAAGCAAAACGGTAACTCGAGAAGTTTAGAACAAAGATGGTTTAGAATGACGGCCGATGCGGGTTCCCTCCCGTGGGTTCACAACCAATATAGTGTGCTGCATGGTATTGCGACGATGCACTTTTTTACATAGCTTTCTATAACGAAAGAGAAAACTTCCGATTAAAACTCGTAACAAATGCAAAGAAATATCGTACTCAAGTCGAACAGAACTGCCTTAGAATTGTAGACTACACTTCGACTAATTCTAACATTTGTACCGTAAATTATTTATAAAGTTCTTGGTGATAAAATTTAAAAGGATTAGTAAAATGAGAATACGGTAAAAATGTTGCACGATTAAGAAGTTCAAATCTTTGCAAAGCATAATTATACATCGCGCGTTGCCTTTTTTATCAGATTTTGGTTAAAACCAGTTTCTTTCGGAGCTAAACACCTTTTATAACCAACTGATGCTTAATTAAACTCTTGGAAGCCGATGTACAATATGTAACCGGCGCGGCGCGGCGGGCGTGTTGCCTGCGGCGACGAATTTGCATACGCTTGTTTCAGCACCGCCTTATTAGTTGGCCAGCCACTCATCAGAGCGCATTACACTCGCGTAGTTGGCCATCACGCCGACAGATAGCGTCGTAACTGCGCTTCATTACCCGCGCGCCGCGCGATACATCACATCTCCAACCCCAGCTCTACTCAACTCGCACTTCCTAACGAACAGCGCTCATCAAACTGGTTGTAATCTGTGTTATCCAACAGGTATAAACAACGAACCGGTAACACTATAAACGTGATTGGCGACCGGCTCGTTACCGTGTCGTATAAAAACTATCGTCTGAAAATAAAGTAGGGCTATCAAGATGAAAATCATAAACCTTTCTAATTAAATGCAACTTTTTGCGATGTCGGACTATTTCTATTTTCAATCTAAAATAAACTTTACAAATGTTTCAAATTTAAAAACGTAATACCCCCATTGCAGCAGAACTGCATACTCAGCGAGTTTCCAAATCAATAATATGACAATAAATAGTACAAGTATGTGACAAGATTGATCAATCAATACCTGTTGATAAATTAGAGTATTTGCCTATTCCGTAACATTAACATGGGAAATAGTATGCAGGTTTGCCGCTTTGAGGAACAGTAAAAGTAGGCATTTTTACCATAAACTAATTTTATTCTGACCATATACCCAGTTTTATCATTATCTGGACATAAATAAAGGAGTTTGCATATTCTCTATAAGATTAACATGGGAAATAGTATGCAGGTTTGCTGCTGTGAGAAACACATCAACTATGATTTTTTAGCATAAACGTATGGATCCCAACCACATGAAGCTAAATACAAAGTTTCATCCAAAATTGTAGATTAGTAAGGGAAATATTAATTTTTTCTTATACTCCATAAGATTAGCATTGGAGCCTCAAAATGCAATGTACTGGGTTTAGATTCTTTAATATCTCAGTAACCGTTGGATATAGAGAAAAACTTTAAGGAACTAAATTGTGTAGTTTTTGCTGATTCTGATGGTAAAAGATAAGATTTGAAAATTTTTGTTTTTGGTCTCTGGCACCTAAATACAAAAAAATAACATGTTCTCGGGCCAAGATACCTACGGTAATAGCTTATTCTCTATGGGAAATTCGCTAAAAAAGCTTACCAAATTAACAAACCCGTTCGACAGGCTTCAGTAAGCTTTAACCTAGGCACGGATACACGGATACACTATACACCGTAGCTACTGTAATACCACAGATCTATCGAGTTATTACTATCGATTACCGACCAGAAGACATTAACCACAATCGTGTATCTACAAGAGACACAACATGCGGTCGGGTGCAACGAGGGACACTTGAGTAAACGGTTATTAGCAATGTTTATTTCCACCAGATAAAGTGGCACAAATGGGTTTACTGATTACAAAATAGATTTCTTACTTAATTATAGAACAAACAACTAATGCCGTTTGATAAGGTCCAAATTATAAACAAACATTTCCCACACGTTCGACTCTGAATGCAACTCAATGTGATTAGTGGATTGTTTGGTGCCATTCAACAAACAAGATAAACGGAAGCGGAAGTACTGAATGGATTCAGACAAATCTATATTACAACTAGTGTAACCACGATGATTAGAAATGTGTAATGTTTACACTTGGTGATGTGACTCAAGGCGATACGCGATGTTTGGTTCGGACGCTTGAGTAGTATTGCTGTAATTAACGCAATCGATTACGCTATAATGCTCATTGATACTTCTCTGTTATCTCTTCACTTGATTTATTCGAACAATAAACTACCAATGAAAGTCGGCATCGCTTATATTTGACTAAGGGAAGCATAAGTTATATATCCTTTGTTTATTTCCTTTGAATTGTTCCTATAACTTGGATATGATTTTCTCAACATTACAATTAACCACTACAACTAAACCACAATTGTTTATTAATGGGTTTAGATCGAAAAAAACTTATACATTTTCACCATTTATTGAGATGCCATGTATACCGGTATCTGGAAAACAATGTGGTAACGTGCTGTTTGTTTGCAAATATAACCGAATTTCTATTGACTTAATTTCAAATTCAATGTAAAATGGTGTTAATATTATTTTTTGTTATTGTTTTTGATATGGATATGTCTTAGCTCAAGAGTGGGGGTGTTGGCAATTTGTAAGATGAAAATTGGAAACAGGTTTCCATAGAAACTACAAGAACTCATATTTAATTTTAAATGTGTAAGAGTAAAAACAGCTGTTTTTATTATTAACTCTACGTACATAATGGTAACATTTGATTGTATTTGCGGTTTTATAAAATTATTAAAACTGAATGGACAATACAGATTCGTTTATCAACCGTGTGACAAATTTGACGATTTTCTAAATTATATTGGTTTAAAGTATATAATTCGCGGACGAAAAATCGCTTTCAACAACGTTACATCGGAAACCAACGGCGCGTATTAAAACCTACGTGGCGTCTTTTACATACAGTGTGATACTGCACTCGTACGTATTAACGCATTTATCGCAACAGTTTCGCCGTTATAATATTTGAAAGTAACTCATCCGGTAGGAAATGGTAAACGACAACAACGACGGCAGTGACCTTGGTAAAAGACAAGGCGTGTAATCGATTCGACGGCTAGAAACATCGCGACACCGTCATGCCTCGGGACGCGACGTCTCCTCAACTCGTGGAACAACAGAGAAGGATTCCGATACGACATAACGTCATATTTCACACGACATGATGCTATACGGGTGGTGTATTTCAAAACAACTGAGTTTAACTGTTGGGATGAAAATTCAACTGAACCGAAGTTTGTTTTTCAACGAAACCGTGCACAATCCAAATGGATTAATTTCACCATTTCTTTCTATGATGGCTGACATCACTATTAAAATGTACACAAAATCATTGAACATGTTAGAAACGTCAACTATTACCAACTGTGTGCCATTAAATATTGAATCGGTCTCGTTGGAATCTCAAAAGCTACACTTTCTACAACAGATACAGCATTAAGAAATGGTTAAAGAAGATGTACAAGCGGTATCAGTTACAGCACAGGGCGGTCGCGTGCTGATGTTCAGCAACAGGTACTGCTGCTACAGTGCAGATAAGGAACCACAGCTAACCAGCTGACGATATACACAGGATAAGTGCAACGACATTCTGTATAAACATAGGTGCAATTTTTTTCGTATATAAATCCTGATAACTGAACATTGCTAACATTAATGTGAAAACATAATTCACATTAATGTTAGCAATGCTCATTCATACATTCCTAACCTCAGTAACGCTAGTTTTCGCTATTAGCAATGGTTCGTAGCATGTAAGACCTCATCCATACATTTTCTGATTATGAGCAGCCTCTTGGTTTGAACATCGGTTGAAATATTTACGCTTATTACTAAATATTTACGTTTGTGGAGTGAAATAATTAAACCTAAGGCACTGCATGGTGATGAAATATTAACATGAGGAACTTAATTGAAGCTTATGAAAACCCAAGAACATTGTACATTACAAAGTGAAAGATGAATTGTTAACTAGCCAAAGTACCCGTTCTTCGCACGGGTAAAAAATTGTTGGTACTCAAAAATAAACTTTATTGTTTACAAGACAAAACACGTGCAAGTATACAAAACGACAATGTATATGTCAAATATTGGGAGAGGATAAGCATTAACGTAATAGACGGGTCGGCAGAAAATAAAAACACCATCCACTATTACGAACTATAATCACTATGATCAACATTTATGTGTAAAAATTAATTTATTTTTTTTTTACCGTATGTCAAAATGTAAAGCAAACATGTTGACATAAAAAATGTAAACAATGAATCATATTTATACATGTCTTCTGCATCGGACTGCAAATTTTTTGTGTTAAACAGCTGTTGACATCAATAAATTTTTGTTTTCATTTTCTAAAATGTACATTGAAATACGTTCAACGTAGCCCGAGAAATTTAAAATTACCTATGTGTTCATGAGTTTAAACTGTCTTTGTTTGAAATAACTGTTTGGAATTTTTTGGTTCATGAAAACAAAAAAACACAAAAAACAAACAACATACAGAAAATTTTCTTTATAATATTATAGATGAAATAATATTTATATTGAGTATGATGAACACGTGACTCAAAAATCAATAATCAGCGTGTTTCATACGGGGTGAGAGGATTCAACAGTATCTAGAGATGTACTATGTAGTATGTAGAGATGATGTAGCAGTGCCATGTAACACAGGGCCACCAGGCCACAGTCCAGCGCTGACTGACTTGCTAATCGTGTTAGCCGGGTCTGGCTGATCCCTACTGACTACGCACCTCAAAACACGCACCCCACAAACCTATGATATGACATATGTAAATGATTGAAAAGTCGCAACACCCTTTTATAACAAGATTTTAGACTTCACACCTCACTTTAATTTTTGATTTTTTTTATTCCAATCCCACTATTTAAGTAAAACTGATCGTTGTCCACAAAATGACGCCAACACGTTGTCTTTTTTTTGTTTAAAATTTTTAATACTCTTTTATTTTGTTTTATCTAAGTTTTTTCTTGTAATTATACACCAAGGAAAGACGGCCACAATAAAACTTTTTATGTAAATTTATTAGATACTAACACCCACTGAACCAAGAAAAATCCTATTGACTTTGGATTTTTCTGTCATGGTTGCCAAAGAAGTTAATTTTAATAACTATCCATGGATTATAGTTCATGTTAAATTGATGAAAATTCTATGTTCAAATCCTTATACAAATCGGGGTTTTCTTAGGTTCCAAGCTAAAATCTTCCAAGTCGTCAAGTATTTCATTTTTATTGCAATTTAAAAACAAGTCCCTTTCAACATTCATTAACGCCAGGTCTGCCATCAGATACAAGGTCCGTTCCATGTTCAACACCAGACTGAATTGTGTGCTGAGGAGGGGGTAGCCAAGTTTTGGTTGTCACGTCGTGTCGTGTGGCAGAAAAATCGCTCGTATGCACCCAGTCTATGATTTGTAGTTTGTTGACTTTTACGTCATTACATTTATTGCCATACACAACAGAAAACAAGCTGATGTAAAATGGCGGTTTTTATAACCTTATAAATTTTTACTTTACAGTATGTACATTTTTGATCATTCATCACCTAGTTAATGTCTCGAAATTGAGAAGAAAGCCTACTGAATAGGGACACAGAGGAAGAAAGTACCTGTTTTTGTAAAAGGTAGTGAGTGAGTATAGTGTGGTGGAAGAGACAGACAGTTGGAGAGACGTAAGTTGTCAACAAAGGATGGTTCTTGAAATCTAAGTAAGTAGCTCATTTGATTAGTTCATATTATAGATGCACTCCCCAGAAATCAGGCGCATAAATTTTGCTCGTTTAATGACGCAGACACTTAAATGATTTTATGCTGCAAGTTAGTGGATGGCCCGGCTTACTTCATGTAATAAAGGTAACCCAAGGATCGATGTACTAATAAAGTGAGTAACTAGTAATAAGAAATAACAATAAAAAAATGTAATTTAATGCGTATAAAAACCATAATCCTTAAAATTTAGCCTACGAGTTACACATAGCCTCGTATATTACAATTTAAAAAAATATAATTACACTATTTACTATTTATGTGGTTCTTCTTGTTACATGGAAAATTGCGTCAACGTTTAGGCACGGGACATAAGTCGTGTTTAAATATTAATTAAAATATTTAACAAAGAGAAAAAAGTTAAAAAGTATAAAGCAGCCAAAGTGCAGCAGAAGCAGAGCTCGTCCATTATTCGCAGCCGCCCAAAGCGATCCTGCCAGTGGAAAACCGTGTTTGCTCTTCTGCAACTCCGTCTCCGTCTGACTGCTCCTGTTCACTTGATTTGACTTCATCTCACAATTAGGTAATGCAATATCTGCAGTACGATATAGTGGACGAGGAGTTTCTAAATCAATTGGTATTATAAAATGTTTAAATTGGATAAGTTATATTAATATTTCGTAAGTAAAGTATGTAAAGGCGACTTACTGAGGCAATAGCGGCTCGACTTTATTACATGAAGTAAGCCGGGCCATCCACGAAATTTCAGCATAAAATCACTCAATTGGATGGTAAAATCGTCAAATGATATATTAATAAACGTCAAAGAATGTGATATTGATAAAACTTGTCATGTATTATATTTTTGGAAACTTTCTGAGTACGCAGGTCTGCTGCGACGGGCGTATTATGTATTTCACCGTAAAAATATTGAAAAATATATTCGAAAAATAATACAACATTAATTGTTTTATAATAATTATTAAAATACTAACTAAATAGCCTTGAACGTCAACAAAAAGAGTAAACACTGTTTCTTAAAACAAATTAGCACTGCATTAGTTTTTTAGCTTAGAGAGTAAATATTCGTTTTTCCATTTATTCACTTTACGCGGAAACATTAATGGATATGACTATAAAAAATTGCTACTATTTATAATAGTATAAATTTGCAAAAATATATTTTCACTACCATTATCTTTAGGCCTTCGTAATACAGTATCCGAGTAAGTTTATATTTTTCATGCTTCATAAATCGGTGATTACCGCAGTCGCTAATTGATTTTGTACAGAGGAGCCGATCGTTTAGCTTTACTACGCGTGTAATCCAGTTACTTGGAGGTCACGATCTATGGATAGTTTTGAGCGATGGTCTGTGGGTGTAGAGTTCTCTTGTGCGGATTGACATCATTGAACACTGCGTTCATCCGCATAGACCATCCTCATAATTAGACCAGTTCGTAATTCAGAGGAAGTGATTCGGACTCCACGTTAAACTATAGGTCCCTTTGACACAACAGTTCTGATTAAGGAACCTTAGTCAGTAACAAGGCTACAATATCGCGCCAAAATCATCTTCCACTCATTTATCATTCATACTTGACCTACCTGGGTAGGTCGCCATTTCAGTAACTAACCACGCGACTACAGTTTCGGTTGTACAGTCGACTGGTCCCACCCCACTGCCGTGTCCCCTCCCGCTCGTCAACACGCGTGCACCTCCTCCCACTCGTCCTGCATTAAACATTGGTCCATCCATTGTTGACCACCAAATAAAACCCTCGCTCGTCCTTTACTACTGTCACAAAGTCTGCAAGATTTAGATAACCCGTATCTATTTATTAGGTTTAGGGTTTAAAAAGTTTAAATAGAACGAAAGAATTTTGAGAAAGTATTTGTATTCGCCCACAAAATAAATACCATTACTAATTATACGATGTCTTTTGTGCCTCCTAAGATAAGATAAAAAGGACAGATCATAGTATTCGGATTTACAACTGATAGATCTGTCGGATAGAAAACGACAATAATCTTCTGGATAAACAATTATTCCATAATTTCAGCCAAAACGTATTAAGAACAGAATGACCCGTAGACATGACTATAGTGTTCTATAATTTTGATGTTCACATTTACACAGATTGTTTCAATCTCAATTTAACTCTACTCCAGTTACACGCGGCCAAGGACTTCTTCAGCAGGACGTCCGTTACGCAGCATGCCCCACAGCCGCCTCGGAAGTGACCGTCGTGATCAGGGGCTCCGCCCTACCTCCGCCTCCCATCGTCCGTCTCCACCCGAGCGACAAGTCGTCTTGTAATGTCTGGTTATCAAACAAAGTGACTGGGTAGCCCACGGCCCGTGACTTCATTTCACAATTTTAAAAAGATTAGCGGAGAGACGCTGCAGTCCGCGCCCGTGACGAGACTTGTCGCGTGGGAAGTTCAACTGCGTCGAACATCAATCGTAAACGAATAATGGCATTTCATGTTTGGGAATCAAACTGTTGTCGCCGCGCTTCTATTACGCTTAGACATAATGGCTCGGTTCCAATGAGCAAATACATTAAACATAAATTTCCCATTTCATGCCAACGCTATTTAATTTTTTAACTGATCAGGTTTTAGAATTTATGTTCAGAATGAAAATTTATGTCTTTATATAAAACTAATATGTAAACATTATGCTACAAATGAAACATATAGGAATGAACCAATTACTTATAACATATTCCCTTTTTTAAATACCTCCTTAGTTTAAATAATTCCAACCAACAAAGGATGTAGTTTAGGGTAGTCTTTTTTTTACTACACGGTCTCTTCACAGACAACAGCTGATACCGGCAAATATATAATGAAAACGCAACAACGGTATTCCGAGCATTATGACTAAACAATGTTAGTTAGATACAGTAGCGCCCTGTGGAAAGGGGAAGAGGAAGAGGTAATTGCTGGCGTTTGTCTCAATCGCGGACTCACGTCGCCTCCCAAGGAGATGTTTATTGATGTAGTAGAGACACTGACAGCCACTTCCTCGCTTGGTCAATCTGTCTCTGCAGCGTTTTTCTGGGGTAGAATAAATCGTACCACATACAATTAATAACTTTTTAATAACACTGACAAGGCACAATCCTTTGCCATCGAATTTTATCTTTCAATTGTTCCTGAACCGTCGATGTTGTTCGCATCCACATTTCTTTAATAGATCACTACGTAAGGCTCCCATTCGGGTGAAATACACATTAATCATAAGCAAAATTGTTTAGTGTATCGTTTATTAGAATTATATTTACCTAAATTATTCCCTTTCTACGCGAAAATGTAAAAAAACTGGTGTGTTATGGTGTCTAAAAAACTTTTAAAACCTCATTTTTGTTCCAACACATTATAGTAAAACATCGTGAGCACCAATTGTACCATGGTATGGTACAATGCCTCAAACGTTGCGTACCCCATCACTGAATATTGTTGGCCCTATCCATGATTTACCTGTTAAATTTAATAAAAAAATAGGAAGTTGCTATTACTTTGCTATTGAGTGCCCATATAAGGAATCCGGAATAATACACACCAACGACTCTGAACAACTATTCCTTTATTTCAAACCATTATGATTAATGATTTCAAATGTAGGGCGAGTGTGATTTAACCGTTTCGATAATTATTTAGCTTTGTTACTTTAGGACATCTGGATTCACTAGACTGGTAATTCACAATCCAAAGAACAAAGGAAACTCTTAAGCTTTTAGAATTGAAAACTAAACTGCAAGTGCAAATAAAATGCAATAATTTGGGTGGCAACATGCCACCCAAATTATTATATTTTTATTATATTATATTTTTACAGTGTAATTTAAAATAGAAATAGCAAGAACAAGAAGTCAATGTCACACAATAATCCCGCAACACTTCTCTTCTGTCTGATATGATTAAAATCCCCCAATAGATTCGTTCCGTTCCGGTGTTCCATTCGATAGGATGTAACAGCAGATATGAGAGCGTGTGAAGCTATTACGTGAATGTGACCGTCACGCTGATGGCTGATGGCTGTTGGCTGATGGCAGCATCAGTGTGGTAGTGCTGCAACGTCACGGCGCAACGTTGGTCATCAGACACCAGGCCATTCCTATATCTGGATATCCGGAACTACGCAAGATTCGGAACATAAAAATCTATATACTGTATTTATCAACAATAAATAGCTTCGTAGACTGACTTAAGTAGGTAACAGTTCATTAAGAAGCACAGCTAAGGTATTTCCTAGTTACTGTGCGTCTTACAATTTACAATTAGTAAATCGTTAGATGCAGAGTAACAGGAAATTCCTTAAACAAGAAATATTGTACACGAAATCTCTCGAAAAGTGTTTTTATATTCGGGTAAAAATATTTATCTGTGCGACGTACATAGGGTGTGAAAACGTGAAAGTGAAAATTCACTTTTTTCTATTCCCCTTTTGTCTTCCCCAATCCTATTTTACACCAGGGTTTTAAACTCATCTTTCCTTGCTCTTTTCATCCCCAGGCGATTTTCATTACAAATCCATTACAGTTATTCTAATTTTCTTCTTTTATCTTGCATCTTTTTATAGGCCTCTTTTAATCAGATTCTTTCACTCCCCTGTCATCTTTACACTCAGTAAGGGTACCAGTGCGATTTAGCCACATTGTGTTCTACCGTCTGCATCCCACCGAAGCCTGGAGATCTGATCAAGTAAAAGGATCAAAGATTAAAGGGTCATATGATATCATTTTGAGTTAGTTCAATTTCAATATAACCGCATATTGTTTCTCAGGTATTTTCAGTTTCTTCCTCAGTTTTTTAAAGATTCATTATACCTTGTTTCAGATGTATAATATTTTAACATGTGTCTATAAGTCTAATAACTATAGAAGCAAAGCAATATATATTTAATTGAGTCAAATAACATATTTATTTGCGGAAATATTGTTTGGAAGAATAGTTTCAAAAATAACCTTAAACCCAAAAGGAGTTTGTGAATATTATTTATGTAATAAATATTTAAAACAGGCCAAGAGTAAAAGTCTTCATAATGGTTGTAGATGATTATAGTTTATGAGATTTGCAAATATATAGTACGTATTATGTGAAAGAAAATTATGGTTTCCGTGCGAGTACCTATTCAATAACTAGTCATAAAATTAACAATGATAATAAAACCGCCTACTGTAGATTAGTGATTAGGCCCTGTAGAGGCGTTCACTCAATAATATTTGGAATGTAAAATCATATTTTACTCCCGTGCACCCTGGCGACTTTGACACGAATCGCAAATTGAACACTGCCACACATCCAAACGATTTCCTCGTAAAAGCAGGCAAAATTTTATGGAGAGAGAGCGTATGCAAAACAGTTTAAAAAATACTTAAGTCGTCTTTATTTATAAGGTTTTCCCTTCAGTTTTGAACCAAATTTCTAACTTCGACTATTAACTAAAATGACTACCATCAGTAAAGCACAATTTGGAGAAAGGCTTTGAAATTGAAACTGTAAATTTTCCATCACCAATTTTCTCGACACAATACTTAATAACAAGCCAGCATCCGTTTCACGAAAACGGGGAAACCGCGGGCGTAGATAGGATCTGGGGTCAACTACCGCTTGGGCGGCACGACCGGCCCTGGGTCATGACGTCATGGAACGCGCGATCCCAGGCAGGTACGACAATTATCGTACATTTACCATAAATTAGGATAGTGCGGTAGGTCATGACACGTCATGGAAAGAGTGATCCCAGACAATACAACAATTATCGTACAGTTACCATAATTTGGTAGGCCTATCAAGTCCGATTTAATTCATTTTCGAACATTGACACTACGCACAACAAAATTCCTTATGAACAAATCTTTATCATTTTTATAGATTTGCTTGGTGGAATTCTCTTTCATATTTAACTGTTGCTGTATCTTATTACAAATTAATTTTATTTTATGTATTATTTTCTAGCTGTTTTAAGAAAATTAATTTAAGAACCATAAATTAGGATGGTTCGTAAAGTCATGACGTCATGGAATGAGTGATCCCGGACAATAAAAAATAAAATATACATAGTTGCAAACATAGAAAAATAATTTATTAACTGTATTAATGGTGTAATGTAACACTATTAACGCAACATCATTGATATAGATGACCGCTAACAGTTTGGCAAAGTCTCGCAGAATTATTCAAAACTACCGAATTATTTGATTCTGATAAAGAAAATGAAACACACACTTCGGTCGCATCGGTAGGCCTGTCAAAACAACCTGTCAAAACTAGTGCATGGCACCAATGATTCGTAACGAAATAAAACTGTGTAAATACTTTTTTTGTATAGGATAGGTCTCGACCAGTAATATGTACAGAAACTTAAACATAAGTAACTAAACTAATAAATTGATCTTCAACAGAACATTGATAATGAAAAGTAAAACGCGTATTGCACGTTCCCGCAAGCGGAACCAGAGTTGGCGAAAGATAAATAAAAGCTAGTTTGTTTTCATGTCCGTGAGACCAAGTTCAGACAGAACACGAAAGATCGCTCCGGAGCGTGGAGCGTCCCTTGGGCGGTCGGATCCAACTCCCGACTCTGAGCTCCCTTTGGCGTTCTCTAATGAAATACAATTGGGATCCTAACACAAAATGGTTTACGTTAAAGCATATTAAATATAACCGTATTTTAATAACGGATATTAGAATTAAAATCATCATGATATCAAGTATGAAAATAGAAATATAGAATATTTTATGATACGTCAATACTAAGTATTAAAAGCAAGATACACAAATACTTTGATATTAGGCCATTTTAATTTCGTAAATTTACACAACCGGGTCACAAGAAGTTTTGAATTTGGTGTAGCTTTCAACAAAACATTACTTTTTCTTGAGCCAAGAAAATAAGTAAAATTATTGCACAATCCCGTGGTTCGTCTTGTCACTGCGTTGGGTGAAAAATGTAAAACGCAAAATACGGACTATTGTGCCAACAATTTCGACGTTTCCAAACGCTTAATAATGAAGAACCGTTGTCAGTTGCGTGGAACTGGAGTACAATACGAAAATGATCAGCAATTCAAATAACTGGAACAAGAGGGAGAGAACCAGAAACTGAAGGAAATGAGCGCGAAGGGAGAGACAAGCCCGGTGGAACTGCGGCTCGCGTCGTCATTATCATGCAAATGGCGCCGTTCAGTTTTACGTGAATGATTTGTTTTACTTCCGCGCAGTGCATTCATCGAGTAGAGCTTTCACAGTTTATTTATACCGTCCATAAGCACGTAATACACCACTGTTTCAATCAACTAGGACCGAAATAGAATCAAACTACCGGTAACAAAATTGTATTTTAATTTTACTTTTCTCTGTTTAGTTACGAAGTATTTAATGCCACATTTTAAAAGAAATACGTAATTTTACTAGACTGAATAAGGGACGCCATATAACATAGACTAAAACTATAACACTAGTAGTACTACTCACATGATAAGGAAAAACATTTCAAATATACTCCCTCACCTGAAAAAATACATACGTCATTACAAAAAATTATAAATAGGTCTATAACCTGGAGAAAGAAAAATCCAGTTAGAAATGCATAAGACATATTTTACAGAATACTCTAAATTGAGGTATATGTGAGGTTGAGGTGCCTAAGGTGAATGAACTAATTTAGAAAGTGAGATAAATGAGATACCTTATACAGGTATTAACATTAATTGGTCATATAATAAAATGGTAAGACCAGCTGATTTATCCAGGGCCAATAAGGGCATTTTTATAGATCAACACTATTTTACAAAAATACGAACAATATCACGGTGTGTTGAAAAAACTCCAGGTTTCACAAGTTTCAATGGTCTTGGTATATCAAGTCAAAATATACCAGGTTATAGGTAAAGACGACTTGATCTGTAAGCTTGACTTCTTCTTGTAACAAACTCACAGTAGTGTGGTTCAATACTACAGTATAATATTGGGAAGCGCACGCACGACCCCGCTGAACAGTGAACAGGACCTCGGGCTCTGATAACCGGGTCATCTAGCGCATTTCTTTCGTATAATAAGCCCCATTCAAAACACCAGTCGCTCTCACACCTCAAACAAGACAATAACCGCTGGCGACTGTGAAAGTGCGGCATGGCGTGGCGGCCGCGGCCTTGAACCAGAAGCCTCCGACCTACACGCCCGGGGGACGAGCTTGGCTATCGGGAAAGGCATTAACATCCCCAAGAAGCAAGCAGTGTATGGGTAAGGACCACAATAATAAAGAGTACGTATGGTAGGAGTCATTTTAACTCATAGTCTTTGTAAAATATCTAAAATGTGTACATTTTGAGATATAGTGGACGAAGATGTAAATCAACTGATGGGACGAGGTACACCACAAGGAACATCTAGCTGTAATGAGACTGTAAGAAAAACAATGCGCGAGACGTTGCCCTACAACCCTATTTTAAAATTTATAAAACATTTTATGAACCAACTTTCATGTTAACTACATGTGAATATTCTTTTAATTAAAGTCTTTGATTTCGAACTTGGATTTAAATTTAGCTGACATAGTTGCAAAGATAAAAACTTGAAGACATAAAACTTAAGAGACATGTGCAGAATATGAGTTTAACTAAATCAGAATAATTTCTTTCAACGTAAACCAAGCAAGAACGTTTTCAGGGAAACATTGTTTACTTAAAGATAATTAACAGAATGTTATTGTGATAACATACACAACACGTACATAACTTCCATTACACGTTTTAACTTGCTAGTGTCAAATCATACAAGCATTGTATTTAAATTTTTAAATATTTTTTAAGAGATTGTTGTAACTCATGGTCCTTTAGTTGATTCAGTTACGTTAGGGATAACAACGTAGTTATGATTTTCATTTAACAGACAGCTATACTGAAAACTGATAAATATTTTCTGTATGCTTTAGTTTAAACAATACATTCTACTAGATTTAGGGGAAGCGGTATCGATTCAGTTGTTTCCCAACAAAATGAAATTGACCATTGTCATAATGAAATAAACGAACTCTTAAGTATAAAAACTAATAGCTATTTTCTTGATTTTATTACATTTTACGAACTAGGAACTTTGAATAAGCATTGAAAAATCCTATTAATAAACAGTGGTTCAACACGGTTGGAATTACTTTAACAGGTTCGAATCCTAAGGCGAGTTAACCTTGGTTTCCGCCATCAACTGAAAGCACCCTCGGAACAATCGAGTGAACCGCTGTTTGGCGCTCAATTGAAATCCAACCGTTGGCAAAATGTGGGAGACCAAGTGATTAAGCATGGATAAGCAGAGGACCTAACCGGAGAGAGCAGAGTGAAATGGGTCCGTGGGAGAGCAGAGAGCAGGCTAATTGCGCTGACTACCGACATATGTACGGTGATCTGCGCGACTACGCGACCACGCGGCTACTGACTACCGAGAGCAAGTGCAGGCGAGAGAAAAACTCGTAGAATGTTTGGAAACTAGTTTCCATCCGTTTAAAAAGGCGAAAGCGACTACAATTCCGCCACGTTATTACAACTAATGTTTCCACGCTGGTAAAAACCAGCGAGTACAGTTAGAGATGCGAGATTGAATTGAAAGCGGCGAGAAATGTTCCAGAAAAAGTAGTTTTGAAAATAGAGAACTGCGTTGGCAGGACACTTTTATATTTATTACTGAACCATTATATTTACTTATATCTACTCTTCCCTTTTTACTGAAATGACTACATACCCTACCGAGGTAAGTATATTAAGCTAAGTATGAATGAAAAAATGTGGCGCGATCTTATAGTTATGATCCTTTATTGATATCCCAACAGCCTATGTCATCTAACGAACCTTTAACGAGTTTAACGGCACTAACATTCACTAATGTGGTCAAATCGTACAACCGGATCGTGGTTATCACACAGACTGTTGACAAATAACATCCGTCTGGACTGGCACGTTAACAAAGTTGGCAGCCAATTACCGCATACTAACAGAGACTGTTTACAAGCGACAGCACGGAGAGATATGGAAGCTGGCTCGTTAACCTGGGACTGCCGGCGACAACACACGTCACCGGTAGCAGCAGCTAGCTCGGCACGGATATACTGTGGAAGGTCTGTGA
Organism: Nephotettix cincticeps; assembly: GCA_023375725.1. Taxonomy (NCBI): domain Eukaryota; kingdom Metazoa; phylum Arthropoda; class Insecta; order Hemiptera; family Cicadellidae; genus Nephotettix; species Nephotettix cincticeps. Next base: position 35,523,961 of record CM041785.1, read on the forward strand.
CTCTGACTGTGATACACCAGCCCTCATTCCGTAGGACACACAATACTGTCAAACATTAAATGAAATATTTGATTGCCGCATCCTGACATAGCAAACATTTTCTGGGTAACTCACCCCTTCGGTATCACATCTAAGAAGTTACATCAAAAGTAGACGTTTTCGAAACAAAGTTTTTTTAGAAAAGTGATCTAATAAACTGACAACTCTCTATACTGCATCGTACCATAGAAAATAAATAAACACAGAAGCTTTCAACAACTTTGCGTCGAGCGATGAGGGCACGCGGCCGTGCTTAATTAAATTGTTTCTATTTTTATTGTTCGAACACAGGAACACTATTATCTTTTGGTAATTTTTTCTTGCAACTTATGTGTGTAGAACATTTTGAGCTTACATCATGGCCACAACCTATGGTTATTTTTTCACTGTGATAAAACTTATAAAACAGTATCGACACTGATTATTAAGGAACTAGCGAAAGACACAGAATACAGCAACATAAACACCAACTATTGGTTATGTATTTAATAACTGTGACAATCTTTGGACAGAGACTTCGGACCAATGGTATTCTCCAGAGAAGTAAGACTAAACAACATTGAGACACAGCCACATCTGACGATGACGCAGCTGACCGCAGCACCCAGTCATGTTATGCTCATCGCTAGATTCTTACTCGTCTGTCTAGTTTTTCCGTTTCAAAAACACTAATTTACATCACCCGTTAATATAAGTCCAAATTATTTATTTCATTAATCTGTTACAGAATTGTAACTATTCTCAGATTCTCGCGTCGAGTGGGATAAAGGTGATAAAAGCAACTGAACACTCACGATTTCTCCGGTCACATTCGATTAAGTCGACGCGCAATTGACATTGGTTTCGTACGCCCACTTATTTGTGTCGGGTGCCAAATGATATCGAGAAAGTAGTCGGGAAATCGGACGCCCTTTCCTGCCGGTTATGAATCATATAGAGAAACGCGAGCTGTGGCGTACTGTTTCTGGTGGCAGCTTAGTTCTATGCAAGAAGCATTTTAAGTCATAATTAGTGAGTGAATGCACATAAAAACTTTTTTTGGAGATCGGTCCAAACCCAATTATTTTCTGAAGTAAACATCCGAACCGTGGTCTGTTAGTCATTGACAGATACCCCACTAGGCACACTAGACCAGTGCCCACTTGAGGTGCTGTTCGAACTGTCAGCGGGAAACATGAAGCAGGTCTGAATATTACAGTCAAAGCAGGGTAGACGATTACACTCTTGTTATCAGACGTAACTCATTACATCAATTTCAGCGAGCACCCTACTAGGTTAGATATCTTAGCATTGAAAGAGTTTACATGTGCTTACACTACACCCATGATATGAAATAGTCTGATATAGCCTATACTCTACAGCGTTATACATCGTCTAGTATTATAATTTTACACTATAACTTCTATTATCAAATCCTATTTACTGAGCATTGCTAATATGTTCTAAAACAGAACTGCTCGAAGGGCAAACACGATTCCTAAGAGCGAAAAGGGCATAAATACAACCCTGCCGTTAGCACGAGTAAATATGGCGTCCACAGCATGTTGCACAATGTGAAATATTTCGTAATTCGTCAGTTGTAGCACGGAACTATAGGATAAACTGTTATCGTTTCGGTTGCTCTGCAAAGAGAAGTATATCTTGTGTGTTACATTAGTTTCAACAATTCGTACCGTCCGAATGGTTGTTTACAACCACAGTAAGTAGGTTTCCTACTACAGTGATGCATCTCACTACAAGGCTACATAGGCGGGAGATGTCTCCTACGGCCCCCAGCCGACAGCCTCCCCTCGCCGAGGGTGCAGATCCTGCTGAGTCATCCGCAATGTTCTCGTTATCATTCCGAGCTGATTGAACGCGAAATTAAAGCCATCAACATAAATCTTGCTGATTAATTACTCGACCAATAAATTAGACGTAATAATTCGTAAGTTGTCGGTTCGTGGGTAACTTATTTGTTTAAATTATGTTGCAAATTTAATTAATGGTTAAACAGATACCGAATACATATAGAGAAATGTTAAAGCTGAGAAAATGCGAACCTAATTATTCAGGACGATAAATATGTCACAGACATTTTACATACTTCAATGCTAACCCTTTGTTTTTTACAGAATATGTATCTAAAATTCTAGCATTCAATCTAACCCCATTTTGGCATTAAACTTTGGTACATTATTTACCAAGCGTTTACCGAACTTCAGCTAATTCCAGACGTATAACTAAAGCTTTTAAACATCCTACAACCATTATTAAAATAAGATATAAGAGAGTAAATTTTCTTTACCATCGGTACGTCAATCACCTTTAACCTGTGCTAAGTAATTGCATAAAACATTTACTTAGCACACACCATCCATTTGCTGTTCAAAGCGCTCCCATACTTCATATTAGTGTAATATTCGTACGAAAATCCAAATCCGTAATATATTATATAGGGTATTTGAAGTAGTTTTGATGTATGTCGGGGCGCATTCATGTTTCTACATATTCCTGGCATTTCCTAGTTTCCCGCGCCTTATGACCAACGCGTCGCGGTTCATGATACCTCAAGCAGCCTGATGTTCCCTATATCCATTTCCAGGAACGTATCGCCAGGACCGGGCTCCATCCGAGCTCGTGGGAGAGAAATGCAACTCACAGATCCTCGCATGATCGGGTTACCTCCACCTCCATCTCCTAGAGGACTGCTGGAGCCCCGCAGGCGAGGTCGGCGTCACTGACGGTTCCGAGGGTCGTACTGATCTGCAATGTTGTAATACAGTACCTGCATAGTCAAGTCCTAAGTGAGTGAACCGAGACTAACTGACGCGGGCCAAAGTAATCTTTTAACCGCATTCTGAAATCTGACTCAGATCAAGTTGACTGAAACATGAAAAGGTTCATGTTTCTACTAATTAAATTAAATAAACCCTTAAAATCAACTTCTTTGACAAGGCACTTCTTTTCAAAACATGTTAACCCAATTTTTTTGGAAAATAACATTACATACACATAAGTCGGTTTAAACGGAAACATATTTATGATATACTCGTAGAATAACTTTACTATCTGAAACGTTTCGATGTACCGATTGAGAAGGGAAAGTCACGGCGCCCTCTAAGTTTTAAAACATTAACCAACCTCCCAATAAACTTTCTATTCTTTCTCTTCTCTTTCTTTTCTCTCTTTATTTTTTACACATAGTTTTTATGACATGGATATATCTTAGCTCTGGGGTGAGGGTAAGTATGGCGATCCGTCAGACTAAGATTTGAAACGGATGTGACGTCAAATGGTTAGTGTTTAGAGGAACTAAAACGTTTCCTTTAGACACATCCATAATCTAAGCTATTTCCCAAAGGTAAATACATCTAACTTTAGACGTAGATTTGTCTTAGCTCGGGGGGGGTGTTGCGAGACCAAAATTTGAAACAGCGACGTAATTTGATTAGTGACGTCATAGGGTTATAAGGACAGCTGTTTAGAGGAAGTGAAAACATTTCCTTTACACATATCCATGATCTACGTTATTTCCCAAAGGGAATTAAATTGAAGACAGTGTTATTTGGTTAAACTGTTCGCATCCTCAATCTACATAATTTTATATAAAACACGCATTAAATTACCTAATAAAAAATAGCTAATCTGTATTATATCTAACAACGGTCTGTGTTACATTTTAAGAAAGAACCTGATAATAAACCCCCAGACAAAAAGGATACTTAAGTACAAGTCATTTATAAAAGGCTACCACGAACAATAGAAAAATTGTTCAGATTTACCTACATATTTCAATTTATTAGAAATTTATATATTGTGTTTTTTGTTATAGGTTTGAGTCGTAATATGTATTTATCATGTCTATACTGAATAAATATTTGAACATTATAGCTATCTCTATATTATATTCTTGCATTACTGCAACGTGATCCAAATAAATACCCTACGTCCAAATAATAAAGCTGAACAAATTAAGGTACTTAGCCTACTAAAACTACATAACTCATGGATATAGTTGGAACCGTAAATACAAGCGATATAGTAAAGCCAGAAAAATATGGCGATCCCGCGGGGCAATAGCCCAAGACAGAGACCCAGCATTACCAGAGACTGGCGCCATTACTCTCCTTTGAGAAAATATTGTGGACAACTTGGATAGCTTTTTACATAAAAAAGTCGTAGTTAAATTATTGATTTTCCAGAATTTTTGAAAAATAAATAATAGGGGAAGTTAGTATATGCAACGCATTCTAAATTTAATTAACTATCTCCATTTGCATAAAAGGAAACTAATTGGAATTTATGAGTACAACGATACATTTCACCTTAAAGTTTATCGAAATTAAAAAAAATATCTACGAGAAAAATTATTTCACACATTTTGAAACGACTACTTAACACTAGTACCTCAGTTCGTATACATGTTTATGGTATTCATAATATTTTGAAAAACGTGCCAAGGGTATAACAGTTAAGATAACAAAAGACAGTAAAACCGCACCTACGTGTGTTGACGCTGAGAAGCATTTTACGGCTTCCTCTATTGTTAGACGACAAGTAACCACGAGATGAAACAGAAAAAGCGGTTTTCTAAGAAGCGAGAATTTTAAGAACTACTGACTTCCCTTACGTTAAAAGTTTTTCCCATTGTCGTTTTCGTGCTAAAACTGAGCATGTTCACTAGCACAAACGTAAGTCCCATTGGGATTCTAACTGTACTTTTACAGTCTTGACTTGGATACCTTAAGGAATGTTGTCACAATCGGAATCGGATGCAGTTACATAGCTGTACTCCAAGTGAACATCATAATTTGTTCCCCGCTAGCGAGGTTAGTGAAGAAGTATTAAGGTCCAGTGGTCAGGGATCCCAGCCTCAGGAGCCCGGCAGGGCGGGGGCCTACCTCTCGACTTGGCATGGTCAGCCGACCAAATCCGTCCCATCCTTTTCTTCCTATATCACTCCCATTATCGAACGTCCACTAGAGGCAGGTCGGTTATGAGAGCGCTCACTTTTTCCTGTGGCTAACACAATAAGCCTAGGTCGACGTGGACTTTTTGGTCTGGATTGAGAAGATACCCCAGCCTCCCAATCCCCCGAGAAGAACACATACGCACGAAAGGAAAGTGTTTTATGACTTCCTTCGCGGTCGCAGGACAATTAGCGACTACGGATGAAACAGAAAGTAGGAGTTGACAGTTGACCGGTACCAGTTACGCCATCGCAAGCTCATCCGTTACTGTCGCAACTCGCAGCTTTCCCTCCCGGTCAACTGGTCCAGCCGGGCGAACCTGCTAAACTGTGGCGGTCCTACAACTAGCACATGAACGGACACCCAAGTAAAGAAAAATGTCTTTCCTTATTAAAACTTGACGGCTTAATATCATATTATGTAAATGAACGACTCGACTTATTTACAGCATCTTGTAGCCGGTGCTAATCTTATTACCCGGTAAAAGCTAACGTATACCATGTTGCCACTAATGACAGAGTGCCTCCCATATACGAGGCTTGCTAAATTGTTTTTATCTTTAAAAGCCATTGATCTTTCGAATACAAAGATCAAATGCTTTATCTTCGGAACAACGGAGATATTTTATATTATAAAGAAGAGATGTTTTCTGTGTGCTTTTTTGTTTGTTGTGGGAAGTAAACGCGAAAAATACTAAACCGACTGGTTTGATATTTTACACAAAGGTAGATCTTAAACTCATACAACTCATAGGTGTATAAATTTCATTGAAATTCTCTTAGGCTACGCCCCATGAACGTCCTAGGTTTCAATGTTTACATTTTCAAAGAATGAAAACCTCAAATAACTTAAATATGAACACTAAAATTTGCCAGTTCAGGAAGCAGAGGACACAGTTGCTGTAAATGAGGTTTCAATGTTTACATTGGTTTCATTACTTTGGCTGGTATTTTATAAATATTGGGTATACAGGTCTGGATGTTAAATGAGACACAAAAAGGGTGCTTCGATTCAAAAATCGAATCCATGGGCGTAAAAAGAAAATTTTATTGAATGCATAACGTCATACAATTTGGTTTCGTGACTGTATTGTGTTTAAACTATATGTACAAATATTGTGTAAAGCTTACAACTCCAGTGCAACCAAATAACATCCAAATAAAATTCTGTGTTAAATTAAAATTTTAAAATCCTGAATACTCTTGCAAGTGATTCATAAAAAATATGAAACCTCATTACAGATGGTTTATTACACTCGGTAGTGAACGCGTTCCATATAAACTGGTTGCGGCGGGCCGGTTATGGAGTGAGCCAGGCGTTTTGCCATTCTATAAACCCGAGTGAGAACTTGCTAATGGCGGACGGGCCACACGCACGCCGGCAGATATGATCACCATTTGTACACAAGACAACGGTTCCTTACGAGCTGATCGCGTGCTGTTCAACACACACATTAATGGGCTTTCATAAAATCACTTTGTAAACTATGGACACGTGATACCAAAATATAAAAAACAAGTAAACCTTAGTACCTTAGTTATGTAAGTTAGGCAATCTCCACCTGCGGCAGGTGCCACAACAGCCATGTGTATAGTGTCCGACCCTCCGAGCCCTGAGTGTTGGCCCTCTGAGCCCTGAGTGCTTTGTAGAAACATTGTTCCGTTCTGAAGAGAACTGGAACCACAACCAGGTTCGCTGAGTAATATCTTGAAGGCCAAGAAATTATTTTTGGTTCGGCTTCATCGAAGTTTAGCTGCAGAAGTAGTCCTTTACGGACCAGGTACTACGGGGCCAGCATTAACAATGTGATGAACTGTTTCGGACTATTCTCTCGGAGATGGAGGGGAGTTTTTAGTGGGTGCGAGTCCCGGTAGCTGCTGTCGTGCTGTTAAGCATTTAAACCCCACAAAAAAACTCAAGTTAGCAGCGTTATGGTTTAAGGATATTTTTCTTGACTACGCTGAAAACCCCATGACGAACAGTAGTTTGACCTTAATAATGTACCGTCCTTAAGGACTTTTGGGCCTCTACCAAGGATCCAACCATATAGCTATAAGCACACCCTCCAAACTCTCGTCCATAGATCACACTACTGCAATATAACCACCAAACCCCGGCTGCGAATTGTTCTTCTACGAGTAAAAGTGTGAAATAAAATTTCTCTACATTTCGTGATAACAGATTTAACCCATTTCGGAGCTGTGAGGGTTATTGCGCGTCCGACCCAGATAGTCTGTAGTAGACAGAGATCACACGTTTCCACATTCACCGTCATTACACCGTTGACCTTCATCCTCTGCGGTTCCTCGTCGATTCGTTCACCCATCACTTTCGCGACTTTCGTCTGTCAGTGTGTCATAGCGGCGTTCTCCACGGTCTTTCTCGAACCGGCGTAAACGGTCCGACATGTCGATGGTTTGTTGATGCCACGCCACAGCCATAGGGAAGAGTTCCAATGCCGGAATCGTTCCACCAGTGGAACATGAACTGGTCGACTCAGTGCGATCAGTTCGTGTTCTGAGTTTAGTTTATTACTTCATTATGTATTTGACAGTACACATAAAAATAACATATTTTAATTAATTAGTGATCCAGCGGGTTTATCGCTAGGTAATACAGTAATATGCTATCAATAAAAAGAAAAATGTGAAAGGTGTGTTGTGTTGCATAATAGATGTATCAAGTAAGTGATCGTACCTTCTATTGGTTACGTAGGCTCTATTGGGTGAAGGCTCTTCTGAGTTCCTTTAATTAATTGTAATGTAAACGGGTCGTGAGTAAAATATCATTGAAATTTTATATTCAATTCGTTAAGACGTAAAAACACAACATTTATCATATTTACATTTTTTCTAATACCGGTATTTAATTCAGGATGACAGAAAAATGACTTGAAGACTATCCACAGCGAATTGATCCCAATACTTCTCGCACATGAACAATTCAATACGCCAACTGTTCGGTAAAACAGTGGAGGTGCATGAGGACAGCGATCAACTTATTGGCGCATTGGGACAGCCATCAACTTATTGGTACATGAGCACAGCGATCAACTCAAGCTAGTTTCAAATAGTAAAGGCGATCAGTTTTCACTAAAATCTATAAATCCGCAAACAAAAGGTCGTTGAGGTAGTTCCGACCTCAGTCTCAGTGTCTAGCAACACTCCGGCGGCCTGTGTCGCCCTACAAGGCCAAGACGCGCGAGAGAGTCGCCCGTAAACACAATATACAGTCCGGGGTGAAATCCGTTTCCGCTAAAACGCGTTTGTCTCATCTGGGTGAGATGTACAAGGACGGGTTTCACTGCAAATATGTTTGGCTCACCGCTAAGTATTGCTTTTTTGGCTTGGCATGGGAAGCGATTTTCCAATTTCAGATTATTAAAAATTAAAACTACGATTTATCAAAGCTTAATTCTTTATTATTTGAAATATCAAGTTAACAATCCCAGGTATGTGTAAAGTTTAGATGACATACACTGTTTAAACTTTTATTTGATGGTGTTATTCATAGGTGTCAAATTTTCTAAAAACGTAATTATTATTTTATTTCATGCGTACACATCGAAGTGTTGTGTTCACGATACCCAACAATTCCAGTTAGTTCTAACCATAGCTGGAGCATAGGCCTACTGCTGCTGGTGTAAACTGAGTAATGCGTGGAGCACGGATATGTCATGCAGAACTGGCAATATTCATGCATTACGATCCACATCCCCTACTGATTAAATGATATTGTGTCCCTATACTGTTTGGACTACAATAATTGCATTTCAAAAAATTACCACCTGCAACTCGATTACATTAGTTCGGATTTCTAAACAATATTACAAACCCAGATTGAACAGGGTAGTTTAGGCAAGTGGTTCTGTGCATGTAATTATGCTACGAGAATGAATAGTAAGTTCATTCAATATCACCGGTGTTGCCAATTCACTGGTCGCAGTGTTGCCACATCAAAACACATGGTGTCCATCGGCGCAACGAGATGTCCGGGAGGTCACACGTCAGCTGGACATGACATAACACTCCCTAACCACCAGCTACCAGGCAGTTGCATTCGTCAAGCTAATTCACCCGCCCTGTTTCATACCGGTTACTGACGTCGATAAATAATTACAAGTTGTATTTCCAAAACATTGTTAATTGAACACCGTTCAGATACAGAATTGAGCACTTTGAGCCCACAGGTTATAAATTATTCTAATATTATTTTCTTGGATTTTTTAACGCGTTTGTGTTGAAAATTTCTCCGTTTACGGGTGATTACTTAAGAATTTACATTTAGTAACGAAATAAATCCAAATAACAGTTGATGAAATACATGCAATTGATATAATTCACTTATAATTGATGTTTAACAGATATTTAATGTCCGCTTAAAGCACGTGGAGGATATCACGAGGAGTAAGCTACTACAATGCAACCTGGTGGATAATTTTTGAACGACAACCCATTGGTGCATGGTGAGGATCAATGTAATCGACACACAAGACAAGGTGTCTGTGCAGTCACAAAGTATGCTAATAACAATTAGTGTATTCGCGCCGGAACCGTTCCAGGAGGGCGGAAGTGCAGCGACTAGCGAGGGATATCGATCGGTTCCGGTCAGCTGTTTCGCCGCGACCGCGACCGCAACCGATAATTATGTTATTACACTGTTTTTACATACAAATCCGGTCTAATGATACTTCGATAATAAAATGGAAACTCTATTTCCATCTTATAATGAACTCTCCGAGCGTTCTTCTATAACCGTTTGGAGGGAAACCTTTTAGCAATTAGGTCGAACTGGAAACCCGTATTGGTTGAACTATCTGATAATTTAACTTATTACTGAACAACTCACTGGATTAGTAGTGATGCATAGACAGTGTATTGATCACATAATGGAACTATTTGTTTTGTTTTTACTACAACAAGCTGCGATGTACAATACAGTAATTATTATGGATCAAAACAAAAATACACTATTGCCTTACACAATACGATCATTATTCTGTATATTCCCCACGTTCCAATTAGATAATATGTTAAAATCTTAAGCACACGAATTATTACTACAGATCTTTGATACTTGTTTCTAAAAAGAGGACCCACCCATATAATTATTTATTTAATTTTTTGAACCTTTGCTTCCGCGTTAAGTGTTCAACTACTCTACGTTTCGGGAGAAAAGGAAACTCCCCCCGTTATCAAGTGACCTTAATTAGAATCTACATTACTATATTTAACCTAAATTTTTTGAGGGGGTTTAATTTTTTATTATTATCATATTTATTTATTATAAAAATCATCTATTCATACACATGAAACACGCGTACAAAAATGCACACCGTTACATATACTTATTACGAATCTAAAAAACATGGTAAGAGATCACTCAAGATAAGAAACGAAACATTACTAGTTAAAAACATACTGTATTACTATACATTTACACTAGCAACGTCGCCTCCATGCCAGTGAGGGCCGGCCAATATTTGATGGCCCATAGTTAATGACAAGTATGAGACATGAATGAAAGATGATTGTGGCACGATCTTGTACTGAAGTGTTGTTATTGACTAAGGCTGATAATGTGTACCTTAGACATGACTGATATAAACTAATTAATAACCCAACGGCTTATGGTAAACAAACACATACTTTTGGAAGTCTTTCTATGGAGTCCTGTACTATGTTTGTTGCAAAGCATTAATAAATCATGCCAAAAATCATAAATATCGTTACAAATGACTCATAAAATTCAAAACTTAATCTCCATAATTTAGAAACCAGCGGTTAAATTATTTTACGAGACATTTCTCGTTTAACCCTCAAATCATTGAGCGTGAGAACGTGTGTTGGTTCGGCAAATTCGGACTTTTCATCGAACTGCTAAGACAAGTGCGGTTAACCTTGTCCACCGTGAAGGATAATGCAAGCGAAACAATAAATCATGACAGTATTACCATACAATGTATACATTAAAGAGGAGAAAAACAATTTAACCGGGCACTTGACATTAACCGGCTGGGTTGGGCGGTTGGGAGGCGGTTCGACCTACCCTCAGGTACCCTGTATTGTTCCCCAGTGTAACAATGATATTGACAACATGGATATACTTGTGCGAGCCTGCACGAGACCTCTTCAATGAACTGTCGTAATACAGTAATAGTAAACCAATGTATACAAAGTTATTGTAAGGTTTATTAATGATAGATTAGATTAGATTATAAGCCAAGTATGAATGAGAAACGAGAGTAAAATGATTGAGGCGCGATCTTGTAGTCGTGTTACTGACTAAGGCTGACATGATCCTTAGACAGGACTTTAAATCAATAGCCCAACAGCCGACAAACAGCAACAAAGGGACCTACAGTTTAATGTGGAGTCCGAACCACTGCCTCTGATTTACGAACTGGTCTAATTATGAGGATGGTCTTTTGGTATTAACGTAGTAATCAATAGTGCGGACGTTAATCCACACAAGAGAACACTACACCCACCGACCATTGCTCACAACTATCCACAATTCCAAAATATAAATTAACTATGGATAGAAAGTTACACACCACAAAACTAACATTAGGACTGTTCCCGATCAAAACGTTAAAATTGACGATATCGGTGACAACACAATTTAAAATAGAAAAATACAATGACAAAAATCTAAGAATATTTTCCCATAACGTAACAACAAAAACAATAATTATGGACACTGTTACGGTTATTGCAATTATAGATTGTTTACGTACTCGTATCCATGAAAAAGAATATGAAAATTAAGGTTTTTTATTTCACAATATTCAATGAAACTTATTTGGATAAGAAACATACAAAAAACGTGTTACAGTGTTACATCGTGCACTTAACAACCCGAAAACATTCACCTATGCATTGCATCTCCTGAACAATCGAATGAAGTAATACGGTACGTTGAAAACACTGCAAATCGATTCAGGTTGGTACATTTTTGTATAATAATATGACTGGCATTTTAAGCAGACCCCACAATGAGTCCGCGGGCAAATCACCTTGTCAATGTCGTCCCGGCCAGGTGGCAGCCCTGTCATTATCACCCATCTCTCTCTCCTTGTTACTGTCTTCATCATGGTTAACGTCGTCATCCAACGACAATTTATAAATTCTAAAGTATAGAAGTATAATCAACTAATGAGTTAATCAATAACCTAGTGCCGACCACAGCTCAAACCCCTTGTGATTGTTTAATTTAACTTCCATGATTAATACTAAGAATGATTTAGCCATTAATTTCAAAGGGACAATAATTGTAAACTTTCATGTTCTGTAAAAAACAGTTATTATAACTAGTTATTTAAACACGCAAATCGACGAGGATAACATTGTCGATTTTCCTGAACAGATAACACCAAACGATGTACTTCACTGTTATGCAAAGGCTTACCATAATAATCTAGTTTTTTTTTCAAAGAATCGATTTAAATCAAAATTTCTTCGTCTAGGATGTAAAAAAATACTTACATTTCCATGCAGAGGATTTCGTCTTGATATTTAACATTTAACACACAGGACACAAACATTACTCGATATATATCGAGATACCAGGGTGCAAGAAACCGAATTGTGAGTTTTTTGGGTTATATTTTAAATATCAGTACAAAGTATCCTGATTAAAAATAAATATTTACCTATGCTTCATTTAGCTGACGGTATAATTTCAATTTGTAAATCTATTAAATAGAATTAATTTATATTTGGCTCCTAAGTTCAGGCCTTTACGTAACAATAAATGTAAGCAATCTCAGGCCAAATAATGAATTGTTGAACATCAAAGAAGCAAATGAGGTAGAGTACTATAAACCAATTATTAATGAAAAAGATCTTAATCCTAATGTTCAATATCCTATGACTCAACTGTTTAACGTTCCTATTTGGCATGTAATAGGCCTATAAAGCCACAGGCAATCCATTAATTTTAGGTTCATTTAGACAGGCTTAAATTTAAATAATAAATCATCGGCTTATCCTGGTCAATTTTGGGACAGTGAAAAATTACACGTGAGAGATAGGAGAACATCAATATCCATTAGGGAGCGGCCGTTAAGCTATCTAGTTAGCCGGGACCATCTGCCTGGCCGGCCGGCCTGCTGGTCTTGCACCACAAGAATAACTTTCCACACATGTAACACCTAAAATGATTGAGGGGATTTTATTTTTTAGAAATCATGTTTATGGTTTCAAATCAAACTCCAATGCTACGTGGCAGTATTGTCAAACCGGCTTTAAAAATTGAATATCGCCAGACCGTTTGGACCCAGTTTCTATTTTGTCATTGGGCTATTAATTATTTATGCTTCCTAAAATCAGATGGACCTCGTTACCAATGTAATAAGACCGAGGTTTTCACCGTTTCCCAAAAAATTACAAACTTGATGGATTAATTTTAAACGGTCATAGAGTCAGTAGAAAATATCTATCGTGAAATTACAAATAAAAATGTTTACCAAAAAATCTGCCCACCTCGTTGGAAGTACAGTTTTGAAAATGTCAAATCCATTAACAACTGAAGGGTCTTGCTGTTGAAAACCATTAAGAGAAAAGAACACCACATATTATTTTCTGAATGTTTGAGACCTGAAGAAAAACATTTACTACACGACCACGACTGATATTTTTCAGCAAGCGGGGGAACTTTAGACGCGGTTGTCTGTAGCCTCGCGCACCGTGCCCGTACCCCGACGCATACCGCAGCGTATTTCTTGACCAATCCCAGAATAGCGGGCTAAAGGCCGCGTTTCGAGGCTATAATTTTCCTTGGTCGCAAAAACAAGAGTCACGAATCACTTAGCAAGATGTCGTGTTGCGACAGCGTCGTACCGGGAACCGTTCGCGGAGGCGACGACGCCCCACATCGTCGTCGCCTGATGGAGAAGGAAGAAACGCGCGTAAACCTACTGTCACCTCCAGTGTTTCAAGCTCTCAAAACGAGAACTTAAAACGTAATTTTCAAGGTGAGCTTTAAATTTTTATAGCAACCTTGACTGTTTTAACCTCTGAAAAAAGAAGTCGAAAAGTAGTTTTCGAGGCGAGCTATATTTTCGTGGACATAAAAAACCGAACATCCATTCATCATAATCATTCAACAGACTTGTCACTCATATACAAAACACCGTCACCAGTAGTGTGTTTAAACTGATTAAGGGTGCAGTGTGAGTATGACGATAGTAATAGCCTTGTTACAGTCAATAGTACCGTCTTCACTATCCAGTGGCTAATTAATAGCCCAACGAACACTTAAAGAAATTACATTTACGTAATTTCTCTTTAAATGAGGAACGGTGTTTTCTTTAAGATCCGTTAAATAACAAATTGAATACTCTATATTTTACTGTAATTTAAGTAATGTTCGGTTAAAATTTTTGAGATAAAATTGAGGAAAATTTGTTTATAAATTTATCACGACTTCATATAAATCCCAGCATATAGAAGCAAAGTAGGCGCGTTGTGAGGTAATGGCCCACAAAGGATGTGAATAACATTATCACATCTCGGGGGATATTGCAAGAAGTCTGCTATCAAGGCTGATATAAACAGCGTGTTTCCTTCCGCGGTCCTCTGTAAGCCTACATGATACACCCGTTCAAGATGAAAATGGTAAGTAGTCAGTGATCAACAATATCTTATTAAAAACATAGTTATAATATTTTGAGAGTAAGTCAACTACATTAAATCTGAGTGGTTATAGTGTCCGCATTCAAAACTGAAGGTCGCCGGATTGAATCCCGCAAAGATCAATTTTGTACCCAGTTGCTATTTTGTTATTGGGCTATTAATTATGAAGCCTCTTAAATACTATGTTCATCCGCAAAGACCACCCTTATATGTATACCAGTCCGTAATTGAGACGCAAAAATATGGCTCTAATCCCATGTTAAACTATCGGTCCCTCATATAAAATTGGCTATTGGGATATTAATTAATAGTATTGTCTAAATAACATAGTATCCTCAATCAGTAACAAGACTAAAATATCTCATCACAATCATCTCACCATCCATTTAATCCAATTTTCAGTTAATCCACTGAATTTGTACTAGGCTTTTACAAAGACAATTGAACAAGATATAAAAATTACGAATGTCATTGGCTTAGAGCCTAATTGGAAAGATCACTATTTCAGAAAAAAGTATCTAGTCACAGAAAATCAAAACATCCCAGAGGCATTTGACACGTGGCAATTACTGGGCGAAGCACCCAGAGCGTTTCCCTGAAAATTAAAATTTACATAATTCTTGCTCGATAAGTTCATTAACTGAGGAATGAGGGCCCACGGGTACTATTTGCGGGAGATTGTTTGAAATTAGTACAACTTGGGACATCCAGGAAGATGTGTAAACAACAGACGTAATTGTACGTTTGTGAAATAAGCCATTACAATGGTTTTTGTAAAAGTTAAGTATTCCAACTCTTTCTCTTTCTACAATAAACATTCTTTAATATGCTTTTCAAAATTCTTCAGAGTTAGAAAATTAACATTGATTATTTTAAAAACTGGCCTAGAATATAAACTCTAGGAACAAATACAAGATTTTCACGATATGAATGGAACGCAGCCAGCGAGGAAATAAGGGGGATCGTAAACGTTAAATTTTTTATATGGATATGTCTTGGCTCAGGGGGGTGTTTGGTAATTTTTCATACCAAAATTTGAAACAGTGGCGTCATTTGGTGTGTGACATAATATGGTCAGTGACGTCATAGTTTGGTTATAAGAACAGCTGTTTGGATGAAGTGAAAACATTCCCTTTAGACATAGCCATGATCTAACCTATTTCCTACAAGAAAGTAAATAAAAATATATTATTTTTAAATTTCACTTTCTGACTAACCAGCAAAGGCGTAATATTGTATTATGGCTCAGTGGACTCAAGATGTCGAAACTGTTCTATACCGGGACAATATTACCTTTTAGTGGAGGGGCTTGACGTGGTGACAATGGAGCAAGGTCGGGGCCAACATCACCATTGTGCGGCGTAATGTAATATTCACCGTTAACACGTCGACCTAAGGCGGGGCCGGCGGGGCAGTGGGGGCGGTGGGGGTGGTGAGGCTGAGCCCCACAGCTGTATCGCTTCATTTGCATTCTACCCGGTGGCACCGCAGTTAATAACCTTACATTAATATTTCACCGAATTTTCGATGTTAAAACGCCGACGAAAAGTTGCAAAGACCAAGTTAAAATTAAATCAATATTTATAAATTAAAAACACTATTGTTGTTTTTTGAGTTTTGTGTAGTGTATTGACATGCAGAATATTGTGTACACACGGCTCGTATAAAAGACACGCGAAGTTAATTATTACTCAAGAGTAAAAACAAAGAAGTTTTTGCACAAATTTAGAAATCTTCATAAATTGAAAGTAAAAATTAAATTCTTTACTGAGGAGTTTAAAGGAAAAGGACCTGATAGTATCCATTTATTGGAATTTTCGTACATCATATTCTCTATGATGGAGTTTATGCAAAGAAATCCTCACTTATTCGAGGTAGTAAAAGTAAAAAAATTTTCTTTACTTAATGGCGACCTACTGAAATACTGGGTAGGTATTTTAGGCCAAGTACGGATGAGAAATGAGTGTAAGAAGACTGCAGCGCTATCTTGTAGTGTTGTACTGACTAAGCCTAAGCTATTCCTTAGATAGGACTGTTAATTAATACCTCAACAGCCATTGAAATATAAGGGACCTACAATTTATCATGGGATCCAATCCACGAGTCGATTTATGTATTTATGATGTATTTATGTTTGTATTTATGATGAAGTATTTGCGGATGAACGTAGTATACGTACGTTAATGCACACCAAAGAATATCGCATTTAACAGACATCGCTTAAAACCCATTCACAACTCGCATTGCGAATGTTTACTATTTTATTAGTTTTACAGTTTTTCTTCCAATAAATCTTTTTCAAGGAGGTTTTATCCATGACCTAATATTTTTTCCTTCCAGATTTTATATACGCCGTAATTTTACTTATATGTCAAAACAGTGCTAATATTTGATTGTTAATATTGCCTTGAGTCAGCAAGCGGTGTCGGAGTGCGGGAGACGCCACCCGCGCCTCGCCTCTGCCTCCATGTAAGGGGCTCCCTCTCCGTTATGTGGGTCCGCACGACCCCATTACACAATCGGCCTTGAGTCTTTGACACCCATAGCGTCCAAGTAAACTTTATACAAGTTGGAGTGAAAACTTCATGTCACATATCTACGAAACCTGCAGAGTGAGATAGAAGCATATACGGTGCCGAGTCCTGTAATCCAACTACTTGGAGGTCACGAATTGTGGATAGTAAGCGATGGCAGGTGGATCCGATTACCCTAGTGTGGATTAACGTCTTTACTATTTAATACCATATTCACCAGCAAACCCCATCCTCGTAATGGGAAACTCTGTGGTTCGTATCGCACGTAGGCTCTGTATTTCCTTTGATGTCATTACAGTACGAACACGTCAGCACGTAGTTAGTAACAAGTCAAAGGTATCGCGTCATAATCAACTTACACTCATTTGTTGTCCACAACTAGGTTTAAAATACCTGAGAGGTCGCAATTTCAGAACTATAATGTAGTTTAAAGTAATGAAGATAGTCTTGTACTGATGTAAGCACGGACAAGTGGCGTTAAGTGACGATTAGATAGATAATAGGAGATAAACCGCTTTAATAGTCAGATATCTCAGTCCCTCCGTACATAAACCTTGCGCTTCCTCTGAAAACATCTAGATATATGTTAAGTGTTAACACATTATTTCACGAAATATCCTTAAAAGTGCTTATATTGAAAAGAGTTTTGTTTCGCTATTTTGAATCTGTTAAACGGAGCGAGATCAAAAGTCATTTATCAAACTGGCCAACGGAAGCCCTCAATATTTCTCTGCTGCAATACAATGTGTTAGCCGCAACTGCGAACACTCCCGTTCGAACTTTTGTATTAGTTTGCACATCAGAATTATTTATAAACTATTTTCTGTGTAAGACTGAATATTTCTATTTTCTGAATATACCTTTATACCAGCATAGATTATCAAATTTCTTTGAATGAGAGATCATCTCATTTAATAAAAACTGTATTCAGAATAAAAGATGTGTACAAAGAATGTGAAAGTAGGAGACGTATTAAACACAAATTTTGGAAAACAACTTAAAAATATTGGTGATTTTATTCATTAAAGATATTTTCAAATCGAAGGCATTCACAGAGTCACAGTTCATTGCACATAGTTTGTAAAGGTAAACTGCTACTGAATCCATTACATAACACTCCTTTAGATTTCTTTGAAAACTAACCAACATTTTTTTAAATATTGGTCAAAATAACACTGGAGGATTTTATCATTTTTACTCCGTGTATAATATTTACATACATTATTGTCACCAATCAAATCTGAGATATGGTTCAAGGGTCTTCGAAAACATTCACCAAGACCTTGCACCGTGAAAACACCCAAACGGCCTTCAAATGTCCCACGATAATATCATAGGGGTAAATGATAGTCATAAATGTTGTCGCTCGAAATTATCGTTTTGTGCAGAGCCACAAAAAAATCCTTAAACTCTCATCAAAATTATAAATTTACAAGATACAAATAAACATTTATTATTGAGGTGATAGAAGACCCAGCATAGTATGATTGTTGACGGACTGTCTTGTCTGTGACCTTGTCGCTGATATGACATGAATGGCGGAGGGTCGGCTACGTGGTTACGTGTTGCGAGCGAGTGTGGGCAGCAACTGCCTTGCCCAGGGCTGGGGCCGCCCTACATACGAGAGCTCTGCCTACGCCCTACAGCCACCTCGGAGGAATTACATTTTAATTTCCGTGCATAGTCTACATTGTTTTACGTTTTGTCTTACTTTAAAAAGATTTTACAACTAAAATGTTATTAGATAAAGAAAATAAGGTATCAAACCTTATAAATGGCATTGGGACCATGTTTATTCAGTGAATAAACCATTTGTTTTCCTAAAACGGATTTGTGAGGCATTCCTGAGATTTTGTAATATTTCGGGAATAGAATTTATTAGAAACACAAATAAATTGGTTATTAACATAAATTACATAAAATAATCCCAAAAACCTTATTTATTTACGAAAGGTTATCTTAAAACTCTTTGACAATTATTCTAACTTTAAAAATAACTAAACGTACGAAAGATTAACATCACTCTATAGAAATTTTAAATTTACATGAAATCCAAACTATTAGGTTTACGTTGTTTATCGAATACATTGTTCCTAACCCAGAAAGTTATCATTAAAATGCAATTTCAACTTATTAAAAAAATTTAAAAAAAAATAAGATTAACAAACTATAATCCAATTTTATATTCTTATGATAAAAAATCCACAAGCTGAGCTTTGTTGTCGAGAAAGGTTTAATTCAACACCATCAGCGACGTGTTTTCCCATCTTTCTCATGTCAAATCAGCCCCAAGTTGTCTCTATAGATCGTCGCAGACCTCTAGAAGTGGCTTCAATTTTGTATTAAAAACTTCATTATTTTTCCACATGAAATGTTACCTCCGTTTATATTATTGCTCCAAGACTGCCACACTGCACTAACCTCTCCAACTTCACCAGTCAGGTGCGCTGGTGTTTTTCAGTGTATAGAAATGAAACCAGACCAATAGTCGACCAAATTAGATTGCCACTAGTACAAAGTCACCACCTCTCCTGCACCATCATCAGTTTCTTCAATATATCTGACCCACAATCAGATTTACCATCTTATTTCATTTCTTTTTTTATTTTTTATTTATTTTTATTAATTTATATTTATCCTCCTTAATTCTTATTTTTCTCGGTATCCTTTTTCAGTTATTAAATTTACCTTCACAATAATTGAACATAATCTAACTACCTTCAGTTTCCTTCTATGGGGAGGTTAGTTTTGATTGACTCAATTATTCTCAACAGTTATAGGTTGCCGCCCATTATGTTATCAGGTACTTAAATAATGCTCTTATATTCCAAAGGTTAAAAAGAGATAGGTTAAATCTATGGAGAAGTCATGTCTAATTTTAATGTTTAATACCCTCCATTCCAAAAATATCGTTTTCAGGATTCACAACTAATTTCTGAAGAAACTAAACCATTACAGTAAAAGTATCTTCAAAAACTAAAAAAGAACATTTTATATAGCACGGCATTACTAACATACAAAAAATGTTTTTCAGCTATTTTACAAAACTCTTCTTACAAGTTCGCCAGAGAGAAAGCGTGTCTGGAATTCCGCATGTCGATCGCGTTCCTCACCAAGCATTCCGTTATTGATGATAACGTTCAATGTACCTCATTGGAGTACTTATTTCAACAGTTGTATTATATAGCTTTTTATAGTTTTTTTTCTTAATAGGTTGTTAAATTTTGAAAAAAAACTTGTGGGAATCTCTGTTACCAAATACCGGACTTCACATCTTGCTCCTTAGTAAGAAACACGCCTGTTTCGAGCAAACGAGTGCCGTAAAACGAGTATTTTAATAGGTACGTTTACACCGTTTCCACGTGGGAATAACAAGTTATGGGTAGAATTTAATAGTGCGATTTTAAATAGAAATAAACCTGTTGCACAGATTTGAACACGTTTAATAAAATACTGGCTAGCGTGGACCTAAATAGTTTTTTAATAAAACTGGTTTAGCTGGAGAGCACATTGTTCGGGTTTGAAGCAGAGAAACACTGAGTGCTTCCGTTCCATCGGTTTGATAAATCGCTTCTCTCTCGGTCTACTTATCAGATGTGTTTCAAACAACAAAATCTGAAAAATCCCAATTATTAGCTTTACCAATATATAAATTCCCTAAAAGATAACACTCTGAAGACCAAAAGCGAATAATTAAAATTTCAATAATATGGCAAAAGTAGCTATACATAAACGTGCATAGCAAATTCTCTGTTAACAACTAATATTTACTCTAAAATTCCATAAGATTAGTAAATTCTTAGTGTTGAATGTGTATGATATGTTTATACATAAACCATTTTAATTAAGTTTTAGAACAAAAAAATCGAGTTTAGGACAAATTTTTTAAATTTGATGTTTTCACCTGAAATATATTTGTTTGACTTTGAGGGTAATTTTGTTTAGCTAAAACACAAATTTTAGAAACTATTCCGTTTAATTTATGTAAATTCTTCTTTTTTACTCCACCCTAATGTAAACCTTCTACGAAAAAATATTTTGATTTTAAGGAACTACATGTATTGGTTAAAATTTAAAAAGTAAACAAAGTAGTTAGTAGTTTAGTAAGTTTCAGACGTGACCTTGATGAACAGGACACTTTTCAGAACAGCATTTATTACAAAATGACTAATACTATCCGTGTATTTAATTAGTGTACAATTAGTTTAGCTCAATCAGACAGAAGTGAAGTTGCTGTGAATAAATTCCTTCGATAAGATAAAGAAAGTTTGCTGACGTGGTTTATCTTACAAAATGTTAATTACAAAGCAGTTATTAACTAAGAAGTATCTTGAAACCTTGTTACGGTAAAATTAGCCAAATCTACAAATCCTAAAAAATTAATTCTATAGAAAATTGTTTATTACTTAATCTAAATTTATTTCGTGATTTTCCACATTTTGACGATTAAGAGATTCGAGATCGAGAAGCTCGTCGTCCAAATCTATTTAATCATGACTACCATTACAGTATGCTTATTGAAATCTATTAATCAGAGGGTCGGTGAAACGCAATAATAGAGACTTGATTAAATACTAAATCATCTTATCCGACAGCCCTCAGCTCCTGCGTTGTAAACACTGCACTCATTTATTGCTCATAATCTTCCATTCTAATAAAGTTTAATCGAACTTTAAATAGACTGTGACGGTGGCGTGTCCTGTAATCCAGCTACTTGGAGGTCACGAATTGTGGATAGTTAGTCACGAAGTGGATGTGGATAGTGGATAGTTATGAGCGATGGTCGGTGAATGAGATTTCTCTAGTGTGGAATAACGTCCGCATAATTAGACCAGTTAGTAATTCAGAGGTAGTGGCTCGGACACCACGTTAAACTGTAGGTCCCTTAGATATACCATTCACTGATGGGCTATTAATTAACAGATCTGTCAAAGGAACAAGTCAGCCTTAGTCACACAATCAGATCGTGCCACAATCATCTTACACTCATTTCTCATTCAAACTTGGCTTAAAATACCTACTTGGGTAGGTCACCATTTCAGTAAGTAACTAACTAACTTCGATACTCAACTGATAGTAAAGTAAACCAGTTTACGGAATCCTCAACTTAGAAGAGTTCAGTTTTTATAGATACTGTATAAGCAACTCTACAATGAACCACTCCATCAAAAGAATTACTCCTCGTTCGGAAATACTCTAATAGTTCACCTCACTTCTCACTCCTATCCCCTCGTTATCGTTTCGACTGTATGATTATTGGTCGGGATCAAGAAAAGCTTCTTCATGAACGAGGAAACAAAAAGCGAAACAAGGAACAGTTTCCAGTTAGTTCCGACCGAGTTCCGGTTCCGTAGGGCAAGCAGTACCGACCGATGGTGAGGGTACGTTTACTCTAGACATTTAGTGGTCTTTGTAATCGTAGTTGAAACGACTCCGAGGAACTAGTTTTGACGAACGATTCCGTTAAGGGAACTAAGAGAGGCCTGACACAAGATCGCTGTAACAGTACATGCCCGCGGAGATTACCTGTTATTATGTGAGGTATTGTGTGTCGGGCACGGTCATTCCTCTCGGGGTTCCAAAATGAAGCTAAAAAGCCCGTGTCACCGTCACCACACAATGGTGGCCGGACGACATTCCGGGCTGCGGGGACGCGACGCTCTCACCCCACCGTTCAAGTCCACGCGCATGCCACTAGGTAAGGTGCATGAGAGAAATACATTTAATCGGATTAATAGGGGAGACGAGTTTATAAGATAACAGGCACACACAAACTTGCTAGATAAGAAATTTACAACGGAATCAAAAAAACATTTGAGAGACTAAAAGAAGATTTATAAATATGAAATACAATTTAAGGCTATAGTTTAAAGATAGTACCATATGGCAGAATCTATCAAGGAGAGTAGTATACGAGGCCTGTTTTTTAAGCAAGAACCGTTTTGCGATTCCGCCGCCGCAGCGCTACAGTAGGCGTTTTGCCCATGTGCGTTGTTTCCTTACATCTCTTGTCTACGCGCTGACGCAATTAAAGTCTGATTCTTCATTGTATGCGTTGTTTACTGAGTGTTTAAGATGCCTCCGACAATCGTGAGTCCCGAAGTAAAAATAATTGTGAAGTACGGGCTGTTATTCGATTTCTTATTGCTTAAGGCGTAAAACCGATCGTTATCCATCGTAAGATTTGTGAAGTGATCTGTGAAATGGGGTGAATGATATGGGAGCATTTAAAGACGACAGCGCAAATGTGCATGCTTAAGAACGGAGTGGGCGTCCTTCTGTCATCAACGAAGAATATGGTGCAGAAATTTGACGAAAAGGTGAGAAAAACAGACGCTTTACAATGGTGCAACTACTCTCCTCAATGTTCTCGTAGTGGTGTGTATCTCATTGTGACCGAGAACATGAATTACCGGAAATCGTATTCACGTTGGGTTACGAAAATATTGACGGATTTGCACAAAACCCAACGTTTAGGCAGTGCATTGTCTTTCTTCATCATGCACATTTGTGCAGTCATCTTTAACACTGCGGTGACTATACAATTCACAGGATAGTACAAATAAGCACTTACTAGATGCAAATTCTTGTATCCTACACGATATTGTAGTAATCAAACAAACAAAGACCAAGACCATTAAGTTCAAGAACCTTTTGAATGAGGTTTGAGGGATTTATATTCATGAGAGTTGAAACTGGCAATATGGTCTAAGGGAGAAGGAGGGGAGGACTGTGCCAGAGTGGGGAGAGGGAGGGGTTTAATCGGATCTCCAGTGGTGTGCAACAATTGCCGCAAACAGAGATGACATCAGCACCGGATTGGAGACTTCATTGGCGTTTACGATCAACTAAATGCATTAGTATGCGAGCCGCGGCTCAGCTTTACTGTTCAGCGCTTCGTTTCACCTAAGGAAATATTAATCAATACTATGAATCTTACATTTTTCGTACTAAAACGTACTAATAATTTGAAGTTTATTTAATTTATTTCGTTTGAAAATCAAATAAACGCTTGGTTCCAAATTTCAACACTAAAAACTTTAACGTTAATGTTTCTGATCTATACATAGTAATGTAGTAATATAGTAATGTAATATAATAATGTAGTGTAGTAATCTATACACAGTATTATAAAGAAGAAATAGTTTCTGTATGTTTGTTTGTTTGTATGTCTGTTGTGGAAACTTAACGCGAAAATACCGTACAAACCGTTTCTATATTTCACTCGTGTTGAAGTATCAATTTGCAACATTTCCAAATATTCGGAATTCGGATTTGTTGCGATAGTACCAATTATTAGTTTGGGACGAGTACACCATGTCTCATAAACGAGCACTAGAGGCTTTAGATAGATCATTCATATATTTTACCTTCAGAAGACCACGTTTTGCCTATCGACAGTATTTTTTACCCATGCCAAGAACGGGTTTCTTTAGCTAGTGTACTATAATTAGTCCTTTTGACCGAATTATTATACTTTAACATGAAAAACGTAAAATTAGGTTTTCAAAGAAAACTCTGACCCGCTCTGGTGGGTAGAAATACCGACGCAACGTAATTGATTTTGCAGATTCTGAAACCCCATTCCACACAAATCAATCAGAAAACGAGTTCATAAAGAGCGATAAAAGCTGAAGACTTAGGTATTAACTGGTAGTAAAAACATCTACCGTACAAATTACAAAGGGTCTATTCGCACGTTTAAATACATACTAAAACTCAGGTTAGGTTTTTTGTGTAATCATACAGAGTGTCCATGAAAAACGTTTCAGGACTTCGGTGAGTGATTAGGAACATTAAAAGGAAGAGAAAGTTGCAATGGAGGTATGGCCTAAAACGTTTATTTTTCAGATATCCGCCAGTTTGTATTTTCCACAAAATATTTTTTAATTTAAACATTTTTAACGGATTATTTTCAAATTTGGTACGTGTTTTAAACTAGTATACTACTATTAGCAAGAAAAACTAGCATGATCCAAGCTCAAAATCCAAAATGACGGCCATTTAAACTTCTAAAACTTAAATGCTTGGTTAATGGTAAAATTTAAAATAGCCGTCATTTTGGATTTCGAGCTTGGATCATGATAGTTAATTTTTCAATAATACTAATCTACTAGTGTAAAACACATACCAAATTTCAAAATAATCCGTTAAAAAATGTTTATATTAAAAAATATTTTATGAAAAATACAAAATGGCGGATATGTGAGAAAATGAGCGTTTTAGGCCATACCTCTATTGAAACTTTTTTCTTCCCTTTAATGTACCCAATCACTCACCGAAGTCCTGAAACGATTTTCATGGACACCCTGTATAAGAAACAATCAATCATTTCGGCAAACGAATAATCTCTGTTTTAAGATGTTAGTTTTCTAAGAAATGTTGACGTCACATGGAAAGGACGTGTGCGGTAACAGCAAACGTCAACGTGTATATAGCATTTGCCAACAAATTATTTTTTTACAATCAACATGTTCCGTCCTGAATTGTTTTAATATATGTTCAATATTATAATCTCTGTTCGTTAGCAGTAGGACAATATAAATCCTCTTCTAATGATCTAAACAGATACCGAAACTACATTAGCCGGCCTTGGGGACGTGACTTTGCACAACAGTTGTCGAAGGTGTTAACCAGGCTTGTCAAGTGCTATCGTCGCATCCAGAAGTGACGCAACACGGCCGGGACAGGATGCCGGCGTCCTTGGTCGTTCACAGTTTAGACACGGTCGGACCAATTTTCATCCACGACGCTGCTCTTTTATCAATCAACAAAAAGGTTTCTGGGCCAACACTTTCTCTTACATGTTCCCGGGGAGAAAATTTGAAAACATCCTGCTCGCGTCAGGGCTCCATCCGTTAAGAGATGTTTTTTTATTTTTGTGTATTAATAACAATAATTTACTTCCACAGATAAAATTCATTTTGTGTAAAAGTTTACAATTCTTGAAGAAAAAACAAGGGAATTATTATTTAATCAAGTGAGGTGACATATCCTAAATTTCCCTTTCATGGTGTAGTATGGCCTCTGGAAACCTTTCCGGAATTTGCCCAACTAAGATAAGAAAACCATACAAAGTCATCTCAGACTGGCCGACCTGGGTGCAATCCACAGACCTTCCGAATGTGAGTTGCAATATTTAAATTTTGCTTTCCACTCGGTCAAATTGATCAACGGTATTTCAGTCTTTGTACAACTTCTTTTAGTCTCATAAATTTTGTATCTAGAAAACTAGTACATCCTCTAAATTTGTCTAAATTTTCTTCGTTAATAATCTGTTTATCAACCAAAGAGTATTTTTAAACATTATGATATGGAACGGTCCGTGATACTACTTAATGTATTGGAATGCATTTTGGGCAGACTAAATAGTAATGTGAACGACAATATTCTCCTTGGCAGATCCTGTCATATATGTCTAGGTAAAATACCTTAACATGCAGATCTATGCACACTTCTCAAGTTGAACAGAGTTTAATAGAGGAAGTTTTAGATCTGGAACAGGATCTGGAAGTTTCCTCCAAACCTCCGATTGATTTACATCTGAGTTCCTAATACGTCTTACGAATTTTACTTTTATTTCATTAAAAGCACAAAACTTTAAATCCATTTACTATTTTATGACCCTGTTCTTTACACAATGTAAATTATTGAAAGACATTTTTGATCACAATGTTTTTTCAAGTACTCGAAAATCCTATATAAATTTCAAATATTCGTATATGTTCATAATGTATAGGAGGTATATCGGTACCTATAACCGAGGTTCTGTTTTTCATACATTGTACAACATTATTAAAGACTGTCTTAATATGACAAAGTATTCTAAGTACGTTAGTAAAATATCAAAAACAAATTATCCTCAAAATCTTAATACAGTATCTAGGGCTCTCGTTAAAAGTGTGTCACCTGTTACAAGCAATTATCAAAAGCATCATCAATAATAAAAAGAATTCAATAGAGCACTCAACTTGATGAAGTAAGTTCGTGGCAACGAATTTTAGGAATGGATTATATTGACTTGTATTCACCTCACGCGATTTTTCATTGCCACAGCGACTTAGACAGTGTGGTTGACAATATTTTTACTTGACCTACTGTTGACAGTACGACCATACGACCACAACTGCTTAAGTGGATGCCAATGTTTATGTTAGTCCATCGATCGATGAGAAACTAAGTTAGCTTACAGTACTTCTTACTCTTGCTATATAAGACCCCAATTTGAAACAGTAGGTTAATAGAATTATTGAATCGACTCATCCCGGTGTGTATTTGAGTGTAGGGGGAAGCGATTAATGTGATTACTGTAAAATGTTTTATTATCTATACTTTAACTTTTGGTCTGAACTGAGTTAGAAGGCATCAACAGACTTATATTTACACCGATAAGCTAAATAACAATGTTTTTTGAAATAAAATATTTCAATATTGGGACCAAAATGTTCAGGTCACTATTGTACATATGTGTTAACATACTAATGTCACTAACGAGATCAAATGTTTAATTTGGAGAGAATTATAAATGAGTTTCTTCATTCTCTGGAGACAGATGAACAGCTTATGACATGATTAAGAGTAGCTATTTCTATCGAAAATCACAATTATTTTCATCCTTCACTACATTTATGCACTACATATTCAGGTGAGATTCATCAATGGCATGGCCAATTTCGTTAGATAAATAAATAAATCTTCTTCTAATGTTACAATAATTTTGATACTAAGGAGGAGTTAATACATAAGATTTTATATGTATTTTATATGCTGGAATAATTTTTTGTCCTTAAATATATTCCCTAATCTGGTAGTTTCTATGGACACGGGATCGAAACTAACACTTCCGTTGCACTTTTTGTAGCGTCACAACGACGCTGACACCCCTCCCCCCCCGAGCTTATTCATATCCATGTCGAAAATGTTTGTATTTACTTCCCTATGGGATATAATTTAGATAATGGATGTGTTAAAGGGAATGTTTTCAGTTCCTCTAAACAGCTGTCGTTATAGCCATATGACGTCACTGTTTCAAATGCTGGTCTCTCAACCCCCCCAGAGCTAAGACAGATCCATGTCAAAAAGCAAAAACTAAATCAGCTGATCGCCTCCGCCACCGGACGACCTGGGCCAAGGGCCATCGCGGCTCCGGAAGACATCCATTGACGGCGGCGCTGGTCAAGTTACTTGCCTTCATTTGGTCAGTTTACCAAGATTGACTTTAAATGGACCACCGGCAGTGATAGTTTTTACGCCTGATGAGGGAGTTAAGAAAGTTTTATGATTGCTGTAGGTCGGGCGAACGGTAATCAGTTTAAAAACAGCTGATTATTACATCCGAATGACGATGACCTATTGAATACTCAAAATCTGTATGCCAAAAACAAAACTCTAAAAGATAAATGAAACCAGATGTCATAAAAACAGTTTATCTAACTCTCAAGGAGGTTTACTCAACTTTATAAGTGTATCTGAAGGGCGGATTCTTGAACTAAAAATCAACCTTAACTTAAGGAAAATAGCTGAAATGATTGTGTATACGACCCGCTAGTCACAAAATGTATGAATTTTGTACAATATAACAAATTTAGGCGCCTTTTGCCAAAAAAAACTCTTTTCTCATATTTTAAACAGATAAATTATGAAAAAAATGTCTATCAATTCTCTATCAACTACAGGTTTGAAGAAACTACTTAGAAGTTGTAGTAACAGTTCCACGATCAGGGCTTGCAAAATATATTTCTAAAGGCTGCTCTATAATTATCTATAATAACACCTTTTTCCCATATAAAAACGTACTTCGGATAAAATATATGCGCACTTGAAATTTACCAACTCCATAGCCACTGTATGGTTTATATTAAATACTACTGCATACTATCTTATTGCAACCGAGGTATTTATATAGGTCCCGGCTGTTGAGTAAGTAAGGAGAGACTTCGTTGTAACGTATTCAACATGAATAAATAAAAAAATTTTCAATCAAAGGACGTATTTAATTATAATGTGAAAAATTAATTTTAAAACACTCTGTACAATCGTGACTAGATGATGACTTTGCAAAGCCACTGTCATACATCGAATGGAAAAAACATCGTTCTAGTTACCGAACCCGTACAACCATTAATTAAAAACAAACAAAACGTAAAAACGAGGACAGCGTTGATTAAATGTCTCCCGACGAATAGCAACAAGCCAAAGTCGGCTTGGTTTTGGCCAAGGGTTATGTAAGATCGATCGACTTTCTATTTTGAAGAAGCGGAAAGTGGGTCGGGCAAATGAAGCCTTTTTTGGAGTCACGTTCGCCCGGGATCGGCTGCGGCGCCCATGTCTGTATTTTGTAACGCCCGTATCTCGCTATGTATACATACATATTAAGTTATTTTCTCTCTTAGAACGAAAATTTACGTTCCCGGTAAGAAATTTACTAAGCGCAATAATGCATAATTTAATAGTAACGATACAAAAATTATTTACATCACGAGTCCTTACAGTTACCAAAAAATTGTCTTTGGAGTCCCGGTGTTTAGATTTATTAGAACTGTAAATGTACTTAATAGAACTTTGTCGGCGTCCTCCAATCTCTTTGACACATCCCTCTAGCTCATCTGTATCTGTAGACTAAATGGACGGGCCAATAAGAATATTATGGGTAAACGACGATTAGACCTTAAGAAAAAATTATTCACTGTTCATTTTAATATTAGACTATATATTTTTATAAACTCTACTAAGTGTTCCAGCGTAATACTTCCAACGTAAGCTTTTTTATTTTTTCATAAATATTTACCTACTTGTGCTATCTCCTTTTAAAACATTAAAAATAAGTTAATTCATGGATTTATATATCACACTAAAGGGTAACATTGCGCTCGGCACTACCATTGATATATTTGGTTTCTACACGAAGTATTGTTACCGTACCAGTGTCACGTACAATACTTAGTTTCAGAGTAATTAACAGAATAACCTAAAACGTAACCATGCAAGACTATATATACCAAACAACTACAGTATTGTAAATATATGTCGTTAAGATAAATTTGATCTTCATTACTCAAATGAGATGAAATCGTTGTAAAGAAATTGCGGGTTAAATAAAGTCGATAGAAAATAACAGGGCGGTGGTAAAGTAGAGTAAATAAATAGGGGATGAAAGGCGGGGAGGGCATGTTACTAGGCATGCAACAGTGCATGTCCAGAGCCTGCCGACACCTGTTAGTCGAGTACTGTATATCTTACTGTTCTCAATACAGTAAAACGGTCAATGAACTGTTGCTCGGTAAGACTACCAGCAACGCCATTAATACCATTAATACCAGGCAATTAATCAGCAGGCTTTCAAAAATAAACATGTTAATTAGATTAGCAAAATAACCCATAGCCTTCCATAAATTGCAAACTTACGGATGACGTCTATACTTCCATACCTGCAACAGAGACAAGAACAATTAATTACGGTTTACGAAAAAGTTGAACTTCAATAAATATGTAATACTGTAGTTATTTTTTAAACCCTTAAAATAATTATAAAATCATGCCTAAGGTCATCATACATGTCGATGATCAGATTACGGGCTTTTCAATTAATTTCTGCGGAAAAACCTTTATACCAAGACTCTGAAGGGAGTCTCTAATGTACAATATATCATGTCAGCTAGTGCATTAAAGCTTGTTAGACCATTAGAAAACTAATTTTTAAAAAAGAAAAGGGAAAAGAGCGGGTCAAAGATTGTAAGAATCCTGGGTTTGGCGTAACTATGTTATAAATACGCAAAAGACGGGATTTTAATAGGGATGTACAATTGTATTTGCGCTAAAATAACCTGTTCTAATAAAAACTGGAGTTAGACCAAACAAGTTGAAATAAATAACTTTTTCCCTCATTAACAACCGAGTATTCGAAAAGGTTTTGTCTATAATATCAGGACATTAACTATCGGCGTGAGCACAATTTTATTTCTTTCCAGTTAACTATACATTGATACTTCAATTATTCTCGTAAGAAAAGACCTTTTTTAATAAAATTAATTAGAAAAAAATAAAACACATTTATTACTCAATGAAAACATTTATGTGGAAAACTCGCGGCCTATAGTTCTTGAGGCCGATACGCTAAAACTCGGCTACGACGTTAGTCAATTAATTCGTTTAACGTCAACAAAGCCGATCATTTACTGTTTATTTGTTGTAATACGTTAGCAATACGATTTCTATCAAAACACGGAAGATTTTGGAAATACTTTTTTCTGCTTTTATTTCGCACAGCTATGTTATCCTTAAGTTTTTACAAATTGTTTAGTAACTTGATAATTTTGCATTTATTTAATTCATAAAATAAATATTAATGCATAACCTCTATTGTTTCCTGCAGTCTTCATCAAGAACTGTCAAATATAAACAGCTGTTTTGTTTGTATTGTTTACATTTTATTCTCCATAAGCGTAATGTTAAATTTTTAGATTTTAAACTTAATATTACAGTAAAACACGAATTTTCCTGGACATTAGACCATCTAGAACTTACTACTCGGAAATTAGTACAAAATTTAAAGAATTCCTCGGCGCGAGATCCTGCAAATTTTATTTTCTCAGTTATAGTATTGTGATACTTCAATTAATGTGTTCTATTCTCATTCTCCATAACCTTGTTTCACGTTACACGGTTGGAGGAATAGACCGGCCTCAAAAGACTTAATTGTTTGTTTAAACATAAATATATGTAGGCTACGACAAAAGACAAAATAATAAACCGTTATAGCGAGCGGTCATGACAATCTCTACAGCTTCCAGCTGTTGGTGAAGGAACAAAGCCGGTACCGTCAGAACCATTCTAGATCGATAGATCGAACACGAACTATTGGTTGCATTAACTTATGACAAGCGCATTACTATGCTAAAGATATAACTTAACCCACGATATATCGATTTAGTCGCAACAATACCGCCGAAAAGAACTTTCACAATAATTGTGTAATAAATTGTTCTTTTCAGAATAATCTCTTTCACTCCGTGCATTGTCACTCCCTCTCACTCTCTTGTGCGGCACTCTACGTTACGAGAATTTTAAATCAGTTTTCAGAATTTTTCACTTACAATAAAGTAACCACTTTCAAATACATTTATGAACTCCTAGTTGTAGTTCAAGAGCATCATTACTTCAAAATACCAAAATAAAATAAAATTAGGCCACGAATTGTAGATATATTACTGATATATAGTTCAGAACCAAAACTGTGGTACAGATCCAACGTTAAACTGTATGTCCCTTAAATGTCAAAGCTAGCCGCTGGGCTGACAAAATTCATCTTTGACTTATTTCTCATTCATACCTGGCTTTAAAGCGATATTTAGTGCAACGGCGATATACCCTGGACAGAATAACACTTCTCATTCCGTGTAGGCCTATTGTGACTCTCTGTTGTTTTGTATCATACTCAACGTCCACTGGCTCAGGCTGCACTACAGGAGGCGGTTAGTTTTTATAATTCACTAAGTTGCTTTATTTTATCCATTTATAAACCAAATTAAAAATTCCTTCAAAATCCCGAGATCAAACCGTGGTAAAGTTAACAGATACGAGGAAGCACCGGCAGCAGAAGTAGCGGTACGCGTCTAGAGTGTTCCAGTACATGACGAAGGAAGTGAAGTGCCACTGTATCACTGTTCCTGCAGGAAGTCGCTCAAGTGGCCAGAACACACCTTTGTTCGTTCCCTGCGAGGTCGTGCGAGTTTTGTGATGATATCACAACACATGACTCACTCGTAGGGAAAACCTGACGTAGAAATTATACACACAATTAGGCCAAGGAGATACGCTCGTTATAAAACTGTAAATTCTCGCAAAACATAGCCGAAAAGAGGATATCCTTTCAACTTATCTTAAGATACACTATCAGGTCTTGAATAAAAATTTACAAAGCCTTTCCCAATGCGTATGATGTTTATTTGTGGTTATTAACGAATCATTAAAAAAATTCAAATATACCCCTGCAGCACCAGATCTGCATACTGTACTAATCGAATTTGCGGGTACGGTATTGTTTCCCGTTACAGAAACTATTCATATTCAGATTAGATTAGATTCGTAGGTAATGTAACATAAGGAAGCTCAAATTACTAATAATCACTGTAAGAATAACATGAGGAAAAAAGAAATAGATTTGTTTCCATAGTGAAAAAAATTAGATCTTCCAAAATACAGTATTAGACCTTCACTAGTTGAGCTTTACCGCAACTTAAATAACAATACTGTATTAAAAATAATAAGAAAGCTCCGAAAGTAGGAGCTGTGTTTACAGGTTTCTATATCTCAGCAACCGTATGACAGGGAGCGAAGAGTCATAATACTAAAATTGTTGTGCTTTTCAGCTGATTCCAATGGTATAAGTAAGAATTTAATTTTTTTTATTATATGTAAAACCCTTCAAAACTCCGATTTTGGAGTACAACCACTCCCCCAGAACTCCCATCAGATACACCGATATGCCTGTATTTCGTACTTCATCCTACAAATTATACTTAACACGTATGCAGCAAATTTCATTTCGATCGTACCAATTTCGAATTATCGTGTCCACACAAACACACACATTTTATGCTATACTATAAGATCAAGGTTTGTATATACTTGCAGTTTCAAACGAATGGCGATTTTGGCATGTGGGAGGGGAAGTGGAACCCGGCCTAGGTCTTATCATGAGTTCCACGGCAATAGCTCTATTATTTTCCTATAGGGAATTTGCTAAAATGCAATCTAAACAAGGTTTATGTTCTTACTACCACCGTAGCGTAGTATAGGAATAACGCAAAATTTAATTTTACCGTAGGAGATTGTTAAATGTTTTGCTCAGACTCAACTTCTCACCTCCCTAACCATGATGAGACAACACAAAATTCCTTTACATACAGCAAAGAAAACATAAATCTAGGAAATTACCTATACACCCCGAGACGGTTGTTTGTGAGGAAAAAAGGAAACCGCATTCTTGGAGTTTAGTTTGTAAAACGCCGTTACAAGGAGTACACTCACTCTCGGTGAGAGATGTTTCGTAACACATAACACCACAACCCCCCACAGGAGGCACGGGCTTGAGAAACGAGTTTCACACCGATCATCAAACCGCTTTTGATTAACGATAGCCCGCCGATGTTGCGACGGTGCTGCAACTGGGTTCATGGAAATGCCAGACATACACCACGTTACAAGTACAGTACAGTAAATGCTATCTGATCCATTCATCGCTTATTTGTCATTTACTAGATACACTCGTCCAAGCAGATCTGCATCTTCAGAGAATTTCCATCTCTTCAACAATAACCTGTTTAACAGGTCCAGCTTTCTCAAACATTTATTTTAAGTACAAAAAATCAATAATATTGTCAATTGTCACCTTTTGGTACTGGGTTGAGATAATTACAAATATTTCCATAGTTCATTTTTGTTTGACAGGGCCTTTAAAACGAGGTATCACTCGATGGGGCTTACATTTAAAAATTTTAAGTTGCCCCTCAAAAAACTAAAGGGAATTTTTCAGTTCAACTAATAGTTATAATTATAACCAAAATATGACGTCCCTGTTTCAAATTTTTGCCCCCCACCCCAAATCTAAGACCTATGTCAATAATCCATTTTAGGAAAGGTAAAATACAGTGATACACGTCAAACTGCCTGTTTTCATTACAGTACTTTGTTTACTATGTTCGGTCAACCTCACTTAACCCATTCAACAGTTACAGTATGTTGAATCTAAACTTTTGACTAACCTTGTATATCTAAGAAACCATTTGACAATGAGTAAAGATTCAAATTATTACTGTAAATTATTTTTTGAGATGGTTCTAACAGTGCAAAGAAAGCCCAGTTTCTAAAATTGGTTTTGATTTTCTTAATAACCGTGACTGAGATTCTCTAAATCGAAATCCAACACATCTCTCATGTCGGTTTCCCAATAAATAAAATTTAAATACCTATTCCGTTTTTAAGGGAGTTGTAAAACGTTCGTTCCAACGAACACTCCTGAGACCGTTAGAGTGACTCTCGGCCGTGATTATGAAAATATTTAATTAATTGCGGCTCGTCGTCGGAACAAGAAGGTGGAATGCCGTCCTGCGCGCAGTGCTCAGGCATGCCAGGCGCGCTCTGCCTCCGCCCGGCGGATTGGAAATGTAAAATTACCAACACAACACACTGTTCTATCTAAAAAATCCTTTAATCTTCGGTAAAGGTATAGGGAAAACTGTAAGGATAACAGAAATGCACACATGATTGTAGCTCGTACGTGCTGGCATCCCTCAACACCTTAGATATTCCGAAGGCATGAACAGTCTGAAGCACCTACGCCTTTAGCTCATCCATCTCGTATAATAAGAATGCTAAATTCAAAATATCGGTGTGACGTTGTTTTGAACCAGACGATAGTTGGCGTCATTTGGAAGGCCATTATAATGTCTTGCGATCTATCTGATCAAACACTAACTCAGTGTAAACATGCTAAACACAGTGGATAAAATTATTAAAAATTCACCTCCGCAAAAAATACTATTGGCGCATTCCCACAAAAAGGTTTGTTGACAGAGGTCTAACCTGGGAAGACCACATTGGCAACGTTTGTAAGCGCGTTTCATCTGGCTGGTTTGAATATTTGAGATTTTATTTCTTTAACGCGATTAAAATTTTAAGACGGCGGATGTTTTAACATGTTAAATACTACTTTATATTTTTATCTAAGATCCCCATTGATGACGAATGTGGAGCGCAAGGGGGTTAATAACTTTCATTAGTAGTAATTTTAATTTCTTACAAACTTTTCTCGAAGTCTAACCTTTGCTACAAATGAGTAAGACATTTTCCTTCAAATTAAGAAATAACAACCTATTCCAATTGACGAGATAAAGTACGTGTTGTTAGTTTTGCTCACTGGCTCGCTGTACGAGAACAGTTTAGTTCGCACGACGCGTTTGCTGTACTACATCTCATCAATGAAATAATGTATTTACTACTCTTTGGTAAATAGCTTAAAGGGAATGTTTTCAGTTTCTCTAAACAGCTGTCCTTATTACCATATGAAGTCACTTCCGTTTCACCCCAGAGCAAAGACATATCCATGTCAAAATAAATACACTTCAAATCACTAAAATATGTTTAAAAATTGGTTTTGATAAAAAAAACTCGTCGATATAAAATTGTTTCAAAATACTGTATAAGGTTAGTCTACTTTCAATATTATAGATGTGATAACAATTTAAAAGAATATTCTCTCGGCGACAAGAGAGTGACATTTCCTGGGTGCACCACCTACACAGAATAAGTTTCAACAATGTTGACAGAGTCTGTGTGCGATGTAAAAAAGTCCATGGCAACACTGCATAGTTTGTGATATAGCTCCAAAGGATGGCATTTTTACTGTATTTCCGCGCAAGAAACGTTACCCACGCTGAATTATTTGACAAAGTGAGACACATTGGATATAAATGTATGAAGTATGGCCGGGGAGGTTGTGGGGAGTTCAGGGTTGAGGGGGGGGTGTAAATAACGGAAGGGATTATGCCTTTGTAGGTCAACTCCTCCGAGTTTCGTTTGGAACAAATTATTTCAATAGCAAAATTCATTAAAATTTTTTTTCTACCTTATTAGTTTTTATTTTAATTCAAATATATCTCATGTAAAGTTTACTCTATGTACCTGTAAAATTTTGTATTTACAAGAAGGGAAATGCCCACTGTTGGGTTACTCACATTTTATCTTATATATTATTTCCTGTATAATTTTCCTTCATCACTGAAAACAGTATGGTAAAGACCATTTAGTTATACAAAAGGGATTCGGTAATAAAATTGACATTTATAAGAACACTTAATTACATATTCACCGAATGATTCCGTTTGGTTTTAAAGCAAATCCCACGATGATGAGAGAGGGCTAAAAGAATTTTTTTTACTATCACGACGATGAAAATATTTAAAGTTCATCCAACCAACAAACAGTCTGCAACGTTTTTGAAAGAGCTATATTACAGAGGCTATAATATGCCCCTGTTATATTGTTATGAATTGTATAGGTTTCCAGAGCCGCGCCACGAGTGCCGTTACTCTACATCACGCGTTCGTCACGCAGACGTTACACGTCACAGCGAGCCGTCGCGGTCGCGGTCCAACGGCTACATTCTCATTGGTCCGTGAGAAAACTTGTCCCCATGACGTAGCAGTTGGGCAAAGGGTCAATGTATGAGGAACGTACTTTTCACATATTCTACATTACTTCATGACTATCAGATTCAATGTTAACTTTTTAGGTGTTTATTTTGGTTAATAAATGCACATATGCAAACTTATAACAATGAACGCATTTTAGGCATTTACCGAATTAGAAAAAGAGTATTACGATTTAGATATAATGCAGGAGCAATATATGAAATTGAAAATATAAATCCAAAGTATTATAAGTAAAATATTTGTGTTGATTGTTTCAGAAAAAAACATTCTAAAATTTCAAACTTAAAATTTACGACAGAAAATTACTACACGATTTTAGTTTAATTTAACCGGAAGTCACAGAATGTGTGTTTAAAAACTAGAAAACCCCTCTTTGGGCTGGAGCCAGTCTTACATTCGTGCCTTTTTTACTCTATTTCGTTGAGTTCTACGACATTCTTTATCGAGAAGTGTCACATAGAAAGGAGAAACCATAACGAGGAGGTCAGAAAACGTTGGTTAACAGGAAAAAGTCAAGTACACTTGACGTTATCAGAAGGTAATCGTATACGGCTGCAACGTAACAGTAACGCGATAGGACGACGCGACGGGTAAAAACGCCGGCTCCAATATCGCTCGACACGGACACCGTCATGGCGTCCTACTTCCCACTTCCAGGTGTGAACAGTTGGACTCAAAACTTGGATTAATTGTGACAACGCAACCACCCTTGTAGATGATTATATTCACTTCCTCAGACAAACATCCCCCCTTCTGGTGCGGGCTGCCCTCCTTCAGGAAACAGTTTGGGTCAGTTTTAACTCCAAACTTTCAACTGACTTGTAGATTAATACATTCACCTCCACTGACACATTCAACTTCCCACCTCCTGATACGGTACTCCGGTACTCCTTTAGGAAACAGAAGCTGTTGGATAGCCAAAAAGCTTACCAATATTGTGACAGTTTTATTTTTTTGAACCCAATTTAGTCAGAAAGCCATTTAGCGTTGTAGGGACAACGCTAGTGGGGATAACATTCACATCATTGTTCGAAGTGCAGCAACAAACGATGGTCAAGCATTAAAATATTCAGCGTCAATTTGCATACGAGATATGTGTGCATGTCGCAGTCCAACACTCCACACGTCTTCCAGAACATTTGTGCACATTTTTGTCGTCGACGATGTTACTATGTTATTAATCGAATGACACTACCTTATTTTAAAAAAAATATTTGCTAGGATATTTGAACTTGAATATGCCTGAAACACTATGAGCTACATAAAAAATACACAATTCGAAAGGGAATACGAATTTCCTTTTAGAGAAACCATATAATATATATATATAAAATTATTTAGGTGTATTTTTTCACTCACCAACTGTATTTAACGAGTATTATTTCTTTCTGGCCCCGTAACAACAATGTTAGTTTTGCAACAGCATTACTGGCCACACGATACAAAAATATAGTTAAGTTGTCAGATTACAGTGTAAGTTTTAATTTGGTTGTATTAAAAATCTATTACCTTCTTCTAATAGTGAAATAACAAAATTTAATTATTTAAACAAGTAATATTACCATAATTTGGTAACACTTCATTTACTATTTTGATAACTATCAAGTGAGAAGTAATGGAAAACACCATTCATCATTCATCTCGGTTCTTTTGGGTCTAAAATCGAATATGGCGACCCCTGGTGGAGACACTTGAGACTACTGTAGATTCAATATTTATACTCATCATATCGTTAGATGAATAATTATTTTAAATATAGCGTTATTTTATGATAACAAGATCTATTGATTGAGACCTCTTCGACTTAGTAAATGATATTTCTAACAATTTTTGTGCTTACAAGGTCGCAGCCAATAGTGTTAAAATGACAATTAAAAAGTTATTTTGTCACTGAGTTTCTTTTGTGTCAAATTGGTTGTTACTAAATGTTTTACACCACCAACCACGTACTCTACGCCTGTCACGTTTCGTCCCATTTTGGACCGATCTGGAAAAACAAGAAAACCTCGCCATAACGAACAAACTAGATCAGCTGTCGTACCGCGAAGGCAGGCGCGCCTAGTTCGCCGGGCTGATTATGCCACATCGGATGTGTAAGATAGATTATGCGTATATCGGCCTCGTCTACGATGTGATGAGTTACGTACCTGATAACCATTATCATTATAACCAATTAGAACAATCACTAATATTCGTCAACGGATAAGGGCGACGACTATAAGTAGGTAGAAGTTACGATTACTACAGCCACAAGAGCGAATTAAATGCCCAATACTGGAAAGAAGACTAAGAATCTGATTTTGCTAATATCAATATCAAGAAAGAACAAAGATATCTCTTTAAATCCTATGTCTTAAAATAATGTGTAAAATAAGTATAACCGCCCGATGTTTACATGGAAATGACAAATTTCAAATTAATCAACGAATACATTATTTTCGTTGCCGGACTCATCTCATAATCCGATCGCCTGCAGCTCTGTCGCCAAATCATCAGTGATGTTTCCCTAAACTGTATAGCCTATATTTTAATAAGAAACTTCTAATATTGCTATCGAGCTTTATGTATATGTCGAACAAAAATGAGAATTGTTTGCATTTTTACAATTTACGGTGAGTAAAGGAACGTTGACTTCATAGACAGACACAGTGTGGGATCCCATTAACAAATCAAATCATGGTTCCAAGCATGTAGTTTGTTCAACTGAAGTCAACTCAGTCGACATTACAACACAAGCTCACATTCCTCACAGAGACTAAACAGCGGCGTTATGTATTGCCGCGCCGAGGCGTGCAACGTGCAGCAGCGTGGACATGCGCCACGACAGATCAGTCAGATATAACTGACCGAGACGTCCCAGTACCACATATAGTAGAACCCCACTTATCCGGACTAATTAGTACCGGGGCCGGTTCGAATTCCTACAAATTCGGATTAAACGTTCAGTTGTTTTCGAAGGAAACAAGGGGCGAGCTAAAATTCCGAGTCGCGTGAATGAGCCTCTGACATTAGAAATGCCGCATCGGAAATCTATCGTTTCCAACGATTAGACGGCAACAAGACGAAATGTTTACAAAACTCATGTAGTAATAAAAAATTGATAAAAAAACATCGAAAAAACTTGTTTTTTGTCCAAAATGCTGTTTTATTGAGTTCCGATCATTTATCTTGATTGATGATCTTGATTGAAGTTGAGAAGAATATAATGTAAGTCGTTATACCCGAACGGCGGTTCAGATTATCC
Source organism: Nephotettix cincticeps (assembly GCA_023375725.1). NCBI lineage: Eukaryota > Metazoa > Arthropoda > Insecta > Hemiptera > Cicadellidae > Nephotettix > Nephotettix cincticeps. The sequence continues at coordinate 35,564,578 of CM041785.1, forward strand.
GAAAATTGGACTATCAGGGTTTGAATAGACGGGGTTATAGTATACGCTGTTTTCGCTGATAACATCTGGCCTAAACCAGGGATTGGTACCTATTGCGTAGCAGGACACTACAAATGCTGTTGAATATTTATATTTGTAACGTTTCTACAGGTTTCTCTAAAAATACAAGTATGCACTACGTAATCTATGGAGTAGTATAGTAGTTCTACTTTGCACTCGAGGATGTATGTAATACAACCGGCATAGCGATATTTTTACATTAGTCGACGATGGTACAGACTGATCAACTATGAAAATCCATTTCTCTGTCATACGACTCTATATAGAATTAGGAATCGCAAAAATAAATTCAAACAGTGGTTATTTTTGAAGAAATTTTGTTAAAATATATTTCAAAACGAAACTTTGTACAAATCAAAGCGTGTGAAACGTGCGTGTGAAATACTTGTTGTTATTATAAAATAAATGGCGCTAATTTGAGTAAATAATTCAGAAAAGTAGTGAAATCAGATTGTTCAATTGCCCTGAATTAATCTGGTCAGCTGATTAACTCATAATCCAGAGCGTGGCCGACATCGACAACGCCGGGCAATTAAAAGTTGGTCGGATGGCTCATTTAACGCGCCCAAACTAAACGAAATTTCTTTGTTAAGCAGTCAACATTGATGGAATGATTTTCCAATGGAATCGTTAAAAGACGAACGAATTCGAATACATTTATGACCTCAAACCGAAGGAAATTCAGTGCGAAAACGGAATAGAATGCCACATAACTCTAAAAAAACTAAAACCTCTCACTGGTTTTGAGAAGTAATCGAGTTTCGACTCGACATATCATCGTAAAAAAACAAAAAAGCTACTTGGAGGGAGTTGTCATGCTGGTTTCAGTTTGCTGTCATTCACACGATGTTGGCGCTGACATACTCGTGTTGGCGATAACGTTATCGGTCACCTGCTTTCCGTCAGACGAGGGAAACAATTCACAAAAACTATTTCTTCCGTCACTGTTAGTAACATTAGCATTAACGTTCGTTATACTGTAGTTGCAATCATTTATGACAAGACTTGAATGTCAAGAGTATTCACACAAGTTGCAATAGCTTCATAAAAAAATCATCGCTGTTTTAAAATCTAAATTACGCTCGCACAAGTGGTATAAGGAATAGTTGTTATATAGAGAGATAATTTCTTTATAGGGCGGTCACTTTAATTAATTAATGAATAATAACTATGAAATTAGAATGGAAATATATTTCCATAGATAGAGAATGGAAGGACTCTCTTAGAGAATGCACGGTATTTTGGAAAGGTCATAAAGGAGAAACCCCCTGAGGTCGCCATAGAGACGCCGACCAACCACTAAGTGGGTATTTTAAGGTGAATATGAGTGAATGGTGTGATTAGTGATTATGGTTTGATGAGTGTAATGGGATGTGATGACCTGTACTTTTGTACAACAACGAAAAATTCATTAATTGTCCAGGATAATTAATTAGAAGAGAAGGCGTACGTCCAAAAACGCTAGAGTCACACTACTGTATTCGAATAAAAGAAAATTTATGTTCCTGTGATGTAACAACTAGGTATTATTTTTCCGCAGTCAAACGATAAATATATAAATTAAATATTGAATATAAAATGGTATCAGTGAACTGACCCATAATTTCTCCCGGAAGTGAATTAAAAAAAACTACAATCTTTAATAAAACCATAATATTCTTTAACGATTATTTAAATATCAATGCAAAAATTTAGAACTAACATTATCGTCCAATTTCTTAAAACTGACAATAACAGGAAGCATGTTAAAATATATTTAGACATTTTGGGGGCATAAACCCCCCTCCCTAATACCTCTACATTTTTATGGGTTTTGTCGGGTGTACACACTACACTTCATGCTATGTTACATGGTAAACAGTCGAGAAGTAAGGAAAACCGATTTTCTGTTCTCCATAAACATTGGGCGCTGTCAGACAATGAACTACGTATTCAACGTTTCTCTGGACTTCAACTTTTCCGTTAATCGTAAACTAATAGTTTAAAGTACTGTATTAACTTCTTTAGTTTTTATGCTGGTTTTAATGGTGATAGTCACATTATTTTGTTAAATAAATTACTTCTAGCAAAAAAAACTTAAACCATTAATTCTACCGGTATACGGGTGGTTTCATATTATTTGTGCCATAAATCCTATACACCATGAAATTTTATAAAAATCGTTAGAGCGGATTTTAAGAAATTTGTGTTTTTCAAGGGGTTTTAGCAGTAAACTACCCTTAAAAAAATTAAATAGGTCAGGAGATATGGCCAAAGTGCTCTTGTGTAGACAACTTCACTAAGTTCGGACAGTGTGGTCTCGGGGTTTGTAAACAGACAGGCTGACAGACAGATCCAAACCTACTTTTTTCAATTCAGGGAGCCTCAAACCCGAACCGCTCTCAACTCAAATTCAAAAATGTTGACGTAAACAAAACTTTCTTTACATACTTTGTGCAAAGGTTAGAAAGTAAAAAGTACTTTTAAAATAAATATCCGGTTCTATGCTTGTACCCCTACGGAATCACTCGACACACTATTAGTGCAACATGGAAACTTGTTGATGTAGCTGTCTACAGTATTTATTATGTGTAAAGGCTGAGAAATGTGAGCCGGAAGTACCCACTCCTCCTCCAGACTGTTTCACCCATTCCCACCGGAAGTACCGACAGTACGTCTTGCCATGTGAATATCATCCCCTTCCTGTAGTCCAGGTGCGGCGTCGCCCCGCGCTCGCGCCGGCCTTTCTACATCTCCACTGCCCCAGGCCCAGGTCCACATCGCCATTACCCCATTGTTCACAGGCTGACTTTCGATCTAATTGCCGGCCTATTTCACTGGCCAGATTACCAGCCGTTTATTCCAATAACCGACACAGGCCGCCGTCGTGAGATCTCTACTAGGATCGCTGTACCCCGTATAACCAACTTGGGCGGTATTGAAACTTTCTGTTGTACTCATTACTTGATTACCATTCGTTCAATCGATATTCCCTTACGTCCTCTACCTCAAAAGATTTTGAGGTACAATTAATCGCTTTAATCTGCAGTTTGGTCAATGAAACGACGCATTGATTCAGCGAGAAGTATAATTCGAGTGAAAAAGTACTATATAACATTACTCTAGTAGCATTAATGTAAAAGCGACCAATTACCTGATAAAAACGTAATTTAGCTTAAATTTGCAACAATAGCATATCGCGGGATTTACTATTTGAGCTAAAAGCACGAGTTTATGATTTACATGTAAAATATGTAGTATCAACAACCAGTGCAAATAATATAACAGTTATGATACGAAATGTATAGCATTTAAGGTGAAGTTAAATCCGGAAAGCTTTAAAAGAAAATTTAATTTCAAATAGCAAATATCTTTGCTTGAGATATTTAATAACTACGTAAAAATGTTTGTATTTACTTCCCTGTGGGATATTTTCCACCTCATTGGTTAGATTATTTAACCTATTGGTTAGATCAAGGACATGTCTAAAGGGATTGTTTTCGGTTCTAAACAGCTGTTGTTATAAGCAAACAATGACATCACTGACTACATGATGTCACTAACCAAATGACGTCACTGTTCAAATTTAGGTCTCGCAAACTCCCAACACCCCCCCTCCCGAGCCAAGACATTTCTATGTCAAAACTATAAACTATTTCGTTCACCAGCTCTCTGTGCAACGAATGACAATTAGATCCTCCAGGTTCGACGCAACAATAGCCAGGAGGAACGTATGCAAAGAACAAGTGGACGCGGAAGTTTCCGGTGGTCGTGAGGAAGAGAACACGGTTTCCTGGGCGGCTCGTGCGCCACATGCTGATCAGCTGATGTAACGTAATACCGTTCACCGGACAATGCAGCCACCGCTGTACGAGGGAAGAAAAATATCCCTCAGCCAATCTCGAGACACCCTTTTTTCCCACGTATTTGAACTTTCCCACTTAACACAGTTTCGTAACCAATTAGAGCGCATTCCCTCTCTACTTAATTTAAAAATGTATTAGCTTTGGCTGGATTGTAAGAGAATTGACTCTGTTAATATTATCATTAATTAAATGTGGGGGAATGAAACGAGGGTATTGACATTCATCGAAACTCAGTTTCATAGCTGTGCTAACCATATTGTAAAAATACCCGCTGTGTATCTTGGCGTACTGAAGGTAAAGCTAATTGTAAAACAAAATTAAGAATATATATGAGTCAGGTCTAATAAAATTCCCACAAAACAAATAAATCTAAGTGCATTGATCACTACCATCAAATCCAACTTAAACCCAAACCAAACAGCAATACGGTTTTCATATGAAAGGTTAAATTTTCTGAATATGGCAATATATTTATTTTATATTTAAAATTAATTTAAATTATTTATTATTCAAAAATGTATGTACTCTGTTTACATTTTTTAGGCCTCTAGGCACCTCAAAACGAAAAAGTAACATGGTCCCGGGCTTAAATCTTGCCATGAGACCTACGGTAATAGATTCTTCCTTTTGGGAAATTCACTAAAAGGCCTCGCGTCTCTGAGCGGTCAAATTTAAACGAGGTATCACCCACCAATGAACGACGTCGTTTTTAGTGAGGAAAACCAATCAACTACAGGAAATGTTGGAGACAGGATGTTTCGCAGGAGAATCGACATAGTTAAAAGCGTCACCGCCTTTGTGAAACGGCTGTTTAGTACACGGTTCAACGAATTAATTGTTTTCCAAACATTCAGCAGGCATTTTAATTTTAAAAAAGTAAATAACCAAATACAAATTCACAAAATACAGCTAATAATTTTTGTAAAATTGATTTAAAATTTTCGCTGTAGTTCTGAAAGGAATCCGCATTTGTCGCTGAAACTGGAAACCTTCCAAGGCCTCCGCCAACTGTGCCGTCTGCCTACGAGTCGCAGCGTCACAGCGCAGGCGTGGGATACCGGTGAACTACGCATGCGCTACGATAACGGCTGGTAAAGTCGCCATCAGGGTATCATAGTGTTAAACAATCACACTGAACATTTAAAACCACAACATGATCCTGTGATAGAGGCAATCATAGTCCAAATTAAATGAAGATTACCTTTCTCGGCAATGTGTCCACACACCATCAAAAATGTCTTTTACATACTGAATGTATATCAACAGCTATGATGTGGGATAAAATATTGCCATTTTTCAACAACGCATACTTTAATGCAACAACCACTATACGATCCATTAAAATTAATATTAGAATGGATTTCCTTACAAAGGTGGTAGACACAAATATTATTAGGAATTTTCATCATATAATTGGTATTATTAAAAAATGATACTGATTCTAACATTAAAAGAAAATAAATAGTTAGGAAGACAAGAAAAAAACTATAGTGAATATATATTCTAAACAAATTAATTCAACAACAAACTTCATAAACATTATAAATTTAGAATTCTGGTATTACGACTAATAAATAGCAAACGGTGACATTAAAATTCTTATTCTTATACTTGATAAACCAGCTTTACGGATAAATTTAAATCAGTACTAGACTACGTCTAACGAAGTCTCACAGCGAGAGTCCCAATACCCCGCTTAATATATTTGCTTAGTATGCAATCAAAGTAGTTTATTTTCTTATTGTATAATACAACCATGTTAAAAGTTTGCGTAAGTAAAGTAGCGTATATTTCCAACTAGCACAGAATAGAAAATGTTAATTCTGTGCTCTTTGATATATTCATACAGCCGCTGATGAGATGCCCGGTTGTCTGGTCCGGTCGGTGGTCGACCTTGAATGACCTTCCAAGGTCGTCACGCTCTGACGTGCGTTAACATCCTTATTATCATCGCGCCGCCGCCGCCGCGCTACCATCGGCCACCAGGCGTTTCGCGTTTCGCACTATGGTTACTATGCTCGCCAACGCTTGGAGAAAAATGGTGACAAAATTACAATACTTTAAAAAGTATGTACTTAAAGACTTCAATTGCTGTGGTGAACGATATCAGGGTTTCCCACCTGGACATGCGTGAACTTCCTTGTGTACTTTCCTTGCACAACTGGACGACCTGTTTGAATATTGACAATGAAATCAAAAGCCCATACATATATTACATTACCGGCTGAAATGGCAAACTACCCAAGAGGGTATTTTAAGCCAAGTGTAAAAATGGATTGAGTGTAAGATGATTGTGACCCGATCTTGTAGTCTTGTTAATGATTAAGGCTGAGATGTTCCTTAGGCAGGACAGTTAATTAATAGCCCAACAGCCGATGGCAACAACTATGGAACCTACAGTTTAACGTGGAATCCGAACCACGGCCTCTGAATTACGAATTGGTCTAATTATGAGTATGGTCGTTTGAGGATTAACGCAGTATTCAATAGTGCGGACGTTAATCCACGCAAGAGAACACTACACCCACCTACCATCGCTCAACCCTATCAATTCGTGACCACCGAATAGCTGGATTACAGGACGACACCACCGTCCCAGTCAGCAGAAAAGAGTGTAAGATGATTGGGGTGCGATCTTGTAGTCTTCTTACTGACTAAGGCTGACGTGTTCCTTAGACAAGACTGTTACAACCATTGGATCTAAGAGCCACAGTTTAACGTGGGATCCGAATCGCACTTTTGTCTTTAATTTATGAACTGATCTTATGATGAGGATTTTCTTTTCGGAACAAAGCAGTATTCAGTGGAGCGGACGTTTATCCACACTAGGGAATGATGTATTCACAGACCATATCATTACTCCAAGTCGCATAAACATTAGGCGACGAGTCTGCATTACTTTAGGCAGAGTCTATTCGCCGTTACCGTACACGCCAATATTTCTTAGAAACACGCGTTTTTTTCTTAAAAAAGAAAATAGTAGCCAGGAACAGTAGAGGTTCATCGTTTACCGAAATGGTTGATGGGTTTTATAATCATACAAATAACCTAACCCCAGTATCAGTATCTACATTTTGACGTGCGAATAGAAATTTCGGTTACAGTTTACAGTAGGCTATATCCCGCCATCACATAATAAAAGAATTGTTAAAACTGCACCGCAAATGTAGGCTATAGGCCTACAAGCTCGCGGCATTCGAAGTCGACGGTATGTTCCATAATTTTACTCAAATACAATAATGAGTTAGGGTGCTGGCGACCGAACTCCCGCCGGAATTTGTAAGATGGCCGACTTTCCCGCCAACTGGAGGTTACGCAACGTACGGCATGGCAGAGCGATATCAGATGATGCGGTTCACGAGGCTTCCATTTCTACAGTCAATACCCTTCCTCTTGTTTACTTTCCCATCCAATCCCAAGAGATGCTAATCTGGAACGGAAGGTTCTGGAGAAAATATAATTACGCTATCGATAATGACTTTATGATCATTGTTTTCACATAAACGGAATTGTTATATCTAATCGAAGTGAATTGAAAGCGAAAGTTTATGAACGAAAGGTATGTTACGGTAAAACGTTTTCTTGGAATTAGAATAACTTTCAATTAACTGCATATACCGGCATGGTAGCATGGTAGCTTAGGTAGGGGTACGCGTCGGGCGACCGTCGTGAGACGCTGAGACCAGCACGGCGCGAAATGACGGTCGTCAGCGAGCGTCGGTCACCTCTGTTGCGCGCTCACGTAAACACATGCATAAAATTTTAATAAAAATGAAATAAATATTAATGGTTATAAAAAATAAATAATACCCTAATAATTTTTTTATATAATGATTTTTGTAGCTTTAATTTAATGACAGCAATGAATCAAATTGTTGCAGGTGATAAACCATTTAAATTGGTATAATTTTGGACTATTTGCGAGGAACCCGTGTTAAAATTCCACGCACATTATTTCACCTTACTGCAATCCCACAGTTCAGGTGACTTAACTGCATCAATAAAGGTTCTGTGTCTATATCAACCATTTTCCCAGGCACGAACCAACTTTAACTTTTCCAGTAAACATCAACAGCATCAACATAAATAACTCTCGGACTGCTACTCAATAAACCCACGTGGTGAAGAAGCGGAAGCGTCGAAACGACGGTCGTCAAGGTCGCCCGGCGACGTCGTTTCGACGCGCGTCGAAAGACGCCGTGCATAAATAGCTCCATATACCACAATGTTATTATGGCAAATTTTTTACGATCGCCCGACGCACGTACTCTAACTATTGACATCGTGTTTTAGACGACGGTCGCCCGACGACCGTCGGACGTCGTGCATAAATAGACACATTTACGCCAATGCATTTTCATTACGACCGTCTTTCGACGCTGCCGCCGGCAAAAATTTTGTTTTCTAGTAAAAAAAAGTCAGCAGATTACACAAACTCGACAGCGGTATCAAAGGTTTTGCTGCAATTTGCTCACTTCCACTCTAAATCGTTTTATTTGTTAATTTAATAAATGTCCCCCTAAAAACTTATAATTTGTAGGCAAAAAATTGCTTTGATATATAAACCATTCTTAGACAGCTCAATAATAATCATTTAAGAAGACGTTTCGAAGTTAAAATTTTTGAGTGTGTTTCCGTTTGTTAGGAATAAATATAAAATAACATACACATTGGCACTTAAGACAAATAAAAAATATATAATTATAACAACGGACATTTTGAAAAAAAGGAATCGATCGTACTGGTAGCTCAGGATAGCCGTCGTTATACGAAGATATTCTAAATTTATCTCAGAAATACCTTAGTAGAAGAAGGTTGTTTAAGCGTAGATCGGGAAGAACTTAAATACTGTTAAACAACAATGCGTAGAAAAAATTAGTTGGGTAAAACTGTGGCAGCGGAGAGCCACTCAAGAGAGGCAAGATGGGAAGTGATTATGTCTCAAGTGCCAAACAACGGCTTATTTCCGGACCCTTCATCTTCTTCCAGCGCCAGAATAACTGATCACTTCCGGCAGCATTATCACCTGACGAGACCAATGATGACGGGTAAAATATTATTATTGTAAACGTTGCCGCCGGCATAATTGATTTTAATAGTTTGTTTTCTAGTAAAAAAAGTCAGCAGATTACACAAACTCGACAGAAGAAATATCCAAGGCCTAAAGTCGGTTTGCTGCAATTTGCTCACTTCCACGTAATGGAAATCGTTTTAATGAACGAAATGATAAACATTGCATACAATGTGAGAGTATCAAGCTTCAACATTTAACGTTGTCGATGATATAATGGATCATTCTTAATAATAATAATCTATAATATTATAAAGAAGAGGTGGTGTCTGTATGTTTGTTTGTGGGTTTGTGTGTTTGTTGTGGCAAGTGAATGCGAAAAATACTGAACCGACCGGTTTGAAATTTTAGGCAAAGGTAGATCTTAAACTCATGCAACACATAGGCATACTCATTTCCTTAAAATCCTCTCGGGCTACGCCCTGTGAACGTCCTAAGTTTCAATGTTTACATTTTTAGAGAATGAAAACATAAAATTACTTGAATGTCAACAGCTGTGAATACTAAAATTTGACAGTTCGAGAAGAAGGAGAAGAAGAAGAAAGAGCTGTCGTGACCGTCCTAGGTTTCAATGTTTACATTTTCTAATGACAACATCCGTTTGCACTATATTTTGACAGTTCGGGAAGAAGAAGAAATAAAGTTGATTTTTCAGATAAACTGCTGGATCGAAATTAGTGAATTATTTGAAATAGCGGAATGGTAGATTTTAAGTTTTTTTCCGACGACTGTCTCTATTACATTAATCCTTATCCTCTCCCAATATTTGACATATGTTACTTTGAAATGTTGTAGACTCCTGTTTTGTCATTTTGTAAACAATGAAGAATTAATTAACAATACCTTAAATGTATCGGTAGAGCCTACACCTTTCAGCCTTTTTAGCCCGTGCGAAGAACGGGTACTTTGGCTAGTATGAATATAAAAGAACTATTCAAGAGAAAACGTACAAATCCAATAGAGAGAGATACAATGATCGGATCGCGTCATCCATGATGCTCTTGTAACTATGATAAAACACATTGTACTGTAAAGTAGCACAATTAATTAAGACTAAAGAGCTTTACACATTAAAATAATTTCATAAATTATGTAACTTCCAACAGTAGAATTTTTAATACTGTACAACAATAAATATTCTAATAAGCTTAGGTACTAATATAAAATTGCCTTAAATTTAAGCATTTAATGTTAATAGCTTGACAAATTCCACATTCTATGTAACTAACCTTAATTTCATGGTATTTTTCCTCCAAATAGTAGGCAATATTCCTTGCTTCCTCGTACTTCTGAGATATATCTAGATACTTCTCATAGTGTCTTTTAAATAGCACAAATCTGCAACAAAAATTGATACATATATAAAAATAATTAATTCCATAGGAAAATAATTTTTTAACAATATCCTACAAAACTCTTTACTTACGGCAATGTAAAGGGTTATTTTAAATACAGTATTTACAGTGTTTAGTTGAAGTTAGTTAGTCCTAGCGTACTTCTAATAAATTAAAAATGCATTTTGACCTTTTTCGCTTTAGATTCTTACACGTCCTTGTAAAGATCACGGTTTCGAAAAAAGCTTCTATTTTCAAACAAAACACGTTTTTGGGTGTTACATAAAAGTGTACTGTGACCTAATTATAATAATAAAATTTTAGCGTTAGGGTTCAATACACAATGTGTTCGTTTATTTTTATAATACGTAATCATTTCAAAAACCTGTTTTAACAAGCTAACGATAAATATATACTACTTAAAGTTATAACCTAAATATCCTCATCATTAATATCCCAGAGCTCGACCAATCCGGATCGATGATTAATTGTGAAGGAATATTTAAATAATAATTAATTCATGAATAAGCTTTTTTTAATAAAACAATACACAATTTGACGCTCTCGCGTCACCGCAGGGAACACGGGGCCAGACTACGTGCTCTGCTTGAATCCCCTATTTCGGGTCGGGTCAGTCACCCGAGATCGCGAGATGTAACAGTGGTTAAAAACTAAAATAAATTGATTGCGTCTGTAACAAAACTGGCCGAATTACACATTAAAAAAAATTTCTCTTACATAGAAAAATCTTTCAAAATTAATCATCCCTACCATCTGAAATTAAATATACAGCCCTTCAGAGTAACAAAAATAAAACTTTTAACTTCATCAAGTAAATTATTCTAATCCTTCATTTATTGTAGCGTTAAACATGATCTTTCAAGAGTCCATTTTAAGTTTAATAATTATTGTTGTTCTGATACAAGCCCAAAGGTCGCCATAGGAAGAAGCTATTAACGTAGGTCTCATGGCAAGACTTAAACCCGGGACCATGTTATTTTTTTTGTATTTAGGAGCCCAGAGGCCAAAAACAATAGTCGTTAAAATTTTTATATAAATATATATGCGTGTCTGTGAACACGATAACTCTTATAAAAATGGTCCGATCAAGACTAGGTTTGTTAGAGACGTGTATTCCTACATTTGCTCGGACGAGTTCGTAATCCAGACATATTGGGCTATCGGAACAGGTAGTTTGGGGGGGTTTTGTACCAAAAAATGGGTTTTTTGCGTTTTCCTACATAATTTTTAAAAATTTCAAATGATATCTTTCACCATTAGAATCAGCTTAAAAAACTACACAATTTAGTTTCTTGAAGTTTTGCTCTATCTGCAACGGTTACAAAAAAATACATAACTACAAAAAAATACAAAAATACAAAATTTAAAATATAAATATTAAATAAGTATACATTTTTATACTTTAAAGGTATTGATTTGGAACATGACTGGTACATAGGTCTGCTGTGACGGATAATTTTTAATTTTCAAACTGGTTTTACAAGATACCAAGTGTATTTATTTAGAAGATAAGAACTGTCCAAATTAAAACTTAAGGCAATGCGAGCAGTGTTAGGGTGAACTGAAATCCGCTAGGTCTGCGCTGGTGTCGCTTATTTGTTACGTATATGTATGTGATTGTTCCGTGCAAGCTTCCTGGGTGATATGTTTAAGATAAGAATTCAGTTTTTTGTACATTTTTAAACATTTTTGGACCTCCAAAATGACATTTTTCATAAATTTATCGAATCAAAAATGTGGCGTTAAAAATCATATCCTGTAGTATATGAAATTTTTTCCAATTGAAAATTCACATCAAAATTTCAGCTCAAAAACATAAGCAGTTTTCCCACACTTCTTACACGAAAAATGCCAAATTTCTGAATTAATTACCCTGCAAATCGAAAGGTTTTCACTAAAAACTTGAAAAAAATTATGTCAAAGCATAATTAGGATACAATCAACAAATAAATGTTAAAATTATGATTTTTTAAATTGTCTTTTTTGCTAACACCACCTTAATGTTTTTTATTGGATATTAACTCACCATTTGAAAAAATAAAGTAAGATTGTCGTTTCAGTAAGCTGCTGAATCTGAAGTACAAAAGTACTCTTTACTACTTGAAGATGTAAGTCTATAGGGGAAACATTTTTAATGTTTAAAGAGAATGGATGGAAATGATCGGACTTTTCCGGAATCGAATGAACGACGGACACTCACCCTCGTGTGATGACAAGGCGCGGGGACAAAATAATTCCCATTCTCTCCCTAAAGGACCCAACCTGATAGCTCCTACCTGCCCGGGCGGCCGTGGGAGTTGATCATTCTCGGGGGCTCCTGGTTGACCCTTTTTAATCCCCACTAATGAGCGCTTAAGTTCGATCCTTCGCCAGAACCCAAAATATGTGTGGGGATTTGGCTACGGCCGGTAACAATCCACGGTATCTCACACCCTTTTTTATATTTTTGATTATTAAGGGTATTTTGCCTCTAAAACCCACAAAAACACATTGGGGTTTAAAAGTTAGGGCTTTTAAATGTCAAAAAATGTTTATTTTAATTGTCCAGCAAAACAGTAATTTTATAAAATGATTAAAACCATTAAAACAAAACCAGCTTAAAAAACTAAACAAATTAGTATTTTAATCATTGGTCTACAACTTACGGTTTTAGAGAAAGATTAAATTGAATGTCTGTGGTAAACACAGTGCATTTTTTAGAGGGCCCAATTTTACTCTTATGAAGAATATTAAAAAATAAATTTCTTCCTTATTTCTCAAACCGATTTCCATGAAACTTGGTATGCAGCATCATTCAACAAACCCCACACAAAAAAAACTTGTTATTACCTTGAGGAGGGTTGTCCCCCATGAAATTCTAACAATTAATTTTTGTTTCTCTTGTTGTTATACAGGAATAACAATATACAAAACCAATTTCTCGTATTCAGAAATTGGTTGATTATGTTTGAAATAATAAATAATTAAATGATATTTAGATAAACGTTAAAGAATGTGATAGGTTTATTAAAGACTACCGTTACAAATTGATTTAAGCGAGAAAGTATATGTAAGTCCACTAATACCTTTTATTATTCTTCTATATGTGAGACACTAACCCAACTTGGTGGGTATTATGGGATAATATGAATGAAGAGTGAGTTTGATGAGTATAATGAAATTGATGAAATGCAGCTTTGTTACTGACAAACATCAAACAAAGATTTGTTTAACAAACACACTTATTTATTTGATACTACAGTATTTTAGAATAACTTTCCAGCCTGTACACCATACTATATATTTGAAAGGGAGACTTAAGAAATGCTTTAACTAATGAAGCTTGGTACATAGCAGAAGTATGCACTAAATATGTTAAAATTGTCTTAAAATTGTGTTTTTATAGTGTCTTAAAATATTGCTATGAGAGTCAGTCATTTTCTAGAAAGCATATTGTAGCACATAATTTCCATTAGAATAGGAGGAACTACCAAGACGTGGGAACGATGGTTTTGTTTCAGACTGTTCTGGCCACTAGAAACTCAGAGATCCGGATTTAAAAATTATGTTCAACATTTGTTAAAATTTAACTATTCATTTTAAGAATTCTCAGTTAATTTATATATAAGAAATACCCCCGTCGCAGCAGACCTGCGTACTCAGCGAATTTCCAAATCAATAATATAAAAATAATATATGACAAGTTTAAAAAAAATCTGTCCATAAACATGAGAAATATTTGCCTATTCTCCATAAGATTAACATGGCAAAGAGTGTGCAGATTTGCTGCTGTGAGGAACACTGAAATTAGGCATTTCTACCATAATTAATTTTTATGTTAACATTTATACCAACTTTCATCAACATCTGTCCATAAATAAAGGAGTTTGCCTATTCCCTATATGATTATTATGGGAAAAGAGTATGCAGGGTTGCTGCCATGATAAACACATAAACTATGATTTTTAAGCATAAATGGATAGATCTCAACCACATGAAGCTAAATATCAAGTTTTATCCAAAAATATTCATTAATATGGGAAATATTAATTTTTCCCTATCCTCCATAAGATTAACATTGGAGCTCCACAATACAACGTACTGTGTTTAGATTTTTTAATATCTCGGTAACCGTTGGAGATAGAGAAAAACTTTATATATATATAAATTTTAACGACTATTGTTTTTGGACTCTGGGCACCTAAAGAAGAAAAAATGACATGGTCCCGGGCTTAAGTCTCACCATGAGACCTACGGTAATAGCTTCTTCCCTATGGGAAATTCGCTAAAATTAAATTAAAATAGGCCTATGTTAGATAAATTAAGTTATTTAGTACAACACTGTTTTGGAGTGAGCTTTACTATATACACACATGTAACAAAATACAATGTGAATTCTTTCTTTTATCTTGACATTTTAGTTTTGATTATGTTATTTGTTTATCATTAATATGCACACCAAGCACTAACAATCAGACACCATAGGTAGTTTACAATTTAAATGAGTATGGTATTCTATGATTTCTTTTTAATTTAAAAAGAAATACTACTAAAATTATGTTAATGAAAAAAATTTATGTTATTAGAATAATGAAAATTAATGTTATTTTTTAATCGACACAAACTTTCTCACTATAAAAGTAACCTACTCTGAACATATGTAATGACACTGACATATTCCATTAGACAAATATTCATGTACTTTGAAAATGTCCACATACCTTTCACATGCCATCTGATTTACATTATTACTATTCACCTACTCTTAATACCTAGTAAAATTTTTAAATGTTTTAATAGCACTGGTCAGTTTGACTGTGAGTGTGTGACAAAGAACACACACTCGCCGGTTTTCAACCGGTGACAAACCGGTTCCCGTTTTTTTCAACCGTGACTGAGTGCTAGTCAAATTATTGTTTTTATGAAACTGTTTTAGACTTTTAAATATTTTTTTATTTTATTTTTTAATAAACATCAATGCTTTTTTCAAAATTATTGCTTTATTAGTGGTTTTGACTCTCAATGTCATAAGTTGCAATTTTGCAAGAAAATCATGAACACTCTTATTAATTATTTTGCTACCTTTTGTTGTATTTTATGGTAATTGGCTTTTTAAGCTTTTACTTTTATGTATAAACATTCTTTGTGCTAATAATGTGCGGGAAGATACATTTCAAGTGTTAAGTTTTTTTTCATTTTGATCAGTATAAAAAACTGGTTGATATTTTATTTTATTGCTATAGGCCCAAGTTAAAAGTTATATGTACTTCAATTAAAATGTATTTTATCATTATTTATAAAAATACACCAATTTTATGACAAGAGTCGTCACGTTTTCAATTTAAAGTGGGTCCTCCGGGTCTATGAAGCCTCAAAATTAATTTTAACTATTTGATTTAACTTTAATTATTTTTTATGAAAACACTTTTTTCTTCATGAACTACTGTAGTTATAGGGGGGAGTAAATGAATTATAAAGGGAGCGTGCAGAAGGAGATATAGGCCTAATAACACATTCTTTCGGAGCATTGAGCATTTAAATATAATGAAGATTAGAAAGAACTAAAAATACTACCAACTGCAATAAATGGTTAATCTAATTTAGCAATGTTATACTGTATTCAGTCAGGTTATTGAGAAATTTAATTAGGTCTACCTTATTTAATTATAAATTTAAGTAATACACTCACCTGTAAAAATCATTTTCTGAAATGATATCCCTAATACTGTCTTCTGGGTCCAGTCTATCATATAGCCCAATGTGACGACTTGATCTTCTCGATGAACCTTCAGCACCAAAATCCCCCGTAATCTTGAGGACAGGTTTATCTAACGAAGAGCACTTGGCAACATTACTAGTTTCACTGTCACTATAATAAACTGGCAAACTTTTTGGTAAAACACTTGGAGGCACAGCAAAATCATCTTCATACACAACACAAGCTTCTTTTTGAATCTGGATTGCAGCATCACTGATCCCATGATGCATTTCCCCTGCTGTTGCAGGGGCACTTTGCAAAACAAGGTCATCACTTTTACTGTGCTTCAAATCGGATAGCCCAAATCCAGATGGGCGATCTTCAAACCCTGTATATCTTGCTATGACAGGACTTCGACAACCTTCTCTCAGTCCGTACCTAAAGGAATCGCTCCTTGGGGGTGGGCTGCTTGACGCAGATTGTATCAAATAGTCGGTCATCACAGCACTCTATCTGCGAAAATATATAATCTACTTAATAAGTGAAAAATACAATATAAATCTATTCAAAAAGGAATTCATGGGATACTCACTGCCCTGACTTAATTTTGTGTTTATATATTTCTAAAAAAACTGTATGATTCAGCTGTTCTGCTGTATCAATCAAAATGTTGAAAGTAAATATTGTTTGTTATTATTTATTAGAAATGGAGTAAAGTAAGGTGGATCCCAAGAAAAAATCTTCAACAAAGATGTTTTACCTCAAGGTCCCTCCTTGAGATAAAACAAAGAGGGACGTGTTCTAAAATCTCATTCCTGAAAATTTATTTAGTAAATCAAGACCTATAAAATCTTACTATGTTAATAGAAGTAGTAATATTTGTTGTTCAAAAATGATTTGTTACTGACCTTTAAAAATATAGAATTCTGTTAATTATAAAATATTGCTCTATCAAACCAATTTATAAGTTATATATTTTAGTAGCCTAAATTAATTTAAACAGTTGAGCTAAGAAAATTCTTTGTTTTTGCTTTAGATTAGTGCTATGTATGATTTTGTAGCTATAAATTAGAAAAATTCATAACGTTTTTTAAAACGACAATGTATGGCATTTTACAGATTGATTGAAAATGGGATTAGCTTTCATATATTTTTTATCAACTACACTGCAACAAAATGCCTTGGTTTATGTTTCTTACATACTAAGTTGATAATTTTTACCATGCAAAATGGATTAATTTTTGCTTTGATAAATCTAATTGATTCAAACATTTAGGCCTTATTTTTCTTCAACTAAGTGGTCATAACAATGCAATCCACCAATTATATTGCTACCTCTGCCACTATAAATAAAATGTTATTTACTTGTGTCAACTTTAAAGGGGATGTTTTCAATTAGTAAAAATAAATAGAATACCCACACCAGTCTTAATTTAATATGGCGATATTTTAATACTATGTTAGAGTTGTGTGACCTAACCCACTCTCGCCAATCTATCAAGGTATCAAATATATTAAGTATTATTATATTGAATGAGCTTTTCCATAGATCATTTCAATGAGTTTGTATTCTTTTAAATTTCTTCACGCTTCTCAGAGAAGTTTGAATCCCTTGACCTAACTAGTAATTCCTTATTCTAAAGATATACACAAAAAACCAACAGAAAATTTACAACTTATTTCTGAGGTATTTTAATACATACTGTCCAAGCAAACTAGCTGCTTGATAATGTTAACAAAGCTTAACCCTAGTCCTGAAAATTAAAACTTGATTATTGTTCTCAAAACAACCTTCCGATCAAGGAAAAATCAATTGCATGTTAAGTAGGATTCGTATAAAACTTATAACTAAAAAATTTGATTTTGCTCTAGTAATTTTAATTTTGTTTAAACCATATTTAATGCTTTCAACTTGCATTAACACAATTTAATTTATTAAACCTTAGCTTACCTTTTAGCCTCGTAAATAGGTTTATGCAAAAAGAATACGACAATTCCCATTCAACCTGCTCTCAGACGACAGAAAAATAACAAATCTCGCACTAAAACAACAGTATGTAATAGCAGCGCGGGATTCCGCCTAACATGACTGAACTACAAACTGCAACTGACAGAAAGATAGAAAAAAACTCCAACCGCCGCCGCACAAAAGTTCCATGGTTCGCCACTAGTAGCGCTTTTGCACTGGTGGGCCAAAGAGAAACAAATAATATATCCAAAGAGAACCACACACGAACTAAATATATAAGGGCTTAGGCACATTTGTACCACAGGAAGGAGAATTGGCAATTAACATGTGATGTGACAGTGCACTACAGTAGGGACAGAGAGTAACTATACCTATGATTTAGGTTTCAACCTACCTTTTCTCATTTCACATTGTTTTTATTGAAGAAGGAAGTCAAGTTCAAAAAGAATAAATCTAGCCTCAGCTACCTACTGGGCCTTAATTAATATTATTATTTTTGAAAGAAGTCAAAGCTTCTTTAAAAAACACTTAAGTTAAAATATGCCAGTACCACACAATACTTCTTCCTGTATAGTACGGATCTGAGACTTGGGTATTATCAAAGGTGAAGAGAAGCTCGTGCTCTTTGAAAATAAGATATTGAGGAAGATATATGGACCCATATAAGATGATTTAGGATGGAAGAATCCAAAAGATCCGAGAACTATGAGACCTGAGACCTGACTATGTACCAGAGAGGAACGTATTCTTTACTATCCGTTCATCTATTCCTGTACCATCCAATACTCAGATATTTTAGATAGGATAAAAAGCAGAAGGCTGAGATAGGCAGGACATGTGTGGAGACTGAATATTCATCCATAATTAAAAGTGTAGATCATCCCTGAGGACCACTCGGCAGGCCGAGACTCCCATTGAAGAGCCAGGTACTGAAAGACCTAAATACATAGGAACGAACCAGGTGGCAGCTAAAGACAGAGAAGGAGAAGAGTGGAAAGGCATCGTTGGCGAGGCCAAAAACCTACTGAGGTTTAAGGTTTAAGACTAATGAGGTAAGGTAAGGTAATACCTAAGTAGTTGTTTTCATATAAAATTTATAAATGCATCGCTTATTTAAATACAAAATTATCTAAAAGATAATTTACAATACAACAATATAATTTACTGTAATATTGAACACATAATATTTGTAACGATTTATTACATATTATATCAAATTTTCTGCATCTCAAAAATCTAAAATCACTTCTTACTTCTAGTTTTATAGCATGGTGGAAAGAATTTCACCATAGTTTCTTAGGGATTTTCTGAGAGTTATATCTTTGGTGTTTCCAAATTCAATCCCTAGATAGTTTTTTTTGTTTTAGCGAATTTCCCATAGGGAAGAAGCTATTACCGTAGGTCTCATGGCAAGACTTAAGCCCGGGACCATGTTATTTTTTCTTCTTTAGGTGCCCAGAGACCAAAAACAATATTCGTTAAAATTTTTATATATATATATATATATATATATATATATATATATATATATATATATGTGTGTGTCTGTGAACACGATAACTCTCGTAAAAATGGTCCGATCGAGACCAAATTTGGTAGAGACGTGTATTCCCACAAATGCTCGGACGAGTTCGTAAACCAGACATATCGGTCAATGGGAACGGGTAGTTTGGGGGGGTTTTGTACCCCAAAATGGGGGTTTTTGCGTTTTTCATATGTAATTTTTAAAAATGTCTAATTTTATATTCCACCATTGGAATCAGCTTAAAAAACTACACAATTAAGTTCCTTATAAAGTTTTTCTCTATCTCAAACGGTTACCGAGATACAAAAAAATCTAAACACAGTACGTTGTATTTTAAGGCTCCAATGTTAATCTTAAGGAGGATTAGGAAAAATTAATTTTTCACTTATTATCTAATATTTTTGGATGAAACTTGATATTTAGCTTCATGTGGTTGGGATCCATACATTTCTGCTAAAAAATCATTGTTTATGTGTTTATCATGGCAGCAAACCTGCATACTCTTTTCCCATGTTAATCATATGGAGATTAGGCAAACTCCTTTATTTATGGACATATGTTGATAAAAGTTGGTATAAATGTTAAAAATAAAATTTTGATGGTATAAATGGCTACTTTCAGTGTTCCTCACAGCAGCAAACCTACTCACTCTTTCCCATTTTAATCTTATGGAGAATAGGCAAATAATTCTCATGTTTATCGACAGATTTTGACCAAACCTGTCATATATTACTATTATTATTATTATTATTATTATTATATTATTGATTTGGAAATTCGCTGAGTACGCAGGTCTGCTGCGGCGGGGGTATTTTCTTAACACTGTAAAAATTAATGTTCTGTAATTTTCGTTCCCGCTAGTAATTTTGTTCGCAAACAAATGCAGACGGAGATCTGTCTTAGTGAAGTTGTAACATTGCTAATGAGGAAACGTTATAAATTACCAAGCTAGTATATGTATTTACATACTGTAAATATAAATTCATTTGTGCAATTAACTTCTTTTATTAAAAAACTTTAATTCTTTTCAGTAAAAATCAAGAGTATCGGGGGAAATATGTGGGGTAACTTATCACGGTTTTGATAAGGGAATTAATGTCCTTGCCTAGGCTTCTGTCTTATTTTCTAGTAGGGGAGAGTGGGAGGGGTAACCGTGATCTGAAGTCTACTTGCCGTTTTATTTGTTTTTATGAGCTCTGGTTAGTGCCTGCGCTATTGACAGTGGATAGAGGGGCTAGTGTGATTCATGTCGGTCCACACACATCGTTACAAATGCCATTCAAGTTTTCCAGTGGTTGTTGATATAGTCTTGGAGGATAGAGATAACTTAACTACTCAATATTATTACTCTATCATAGGTTTAATATCATAACTTAGTAGTGTACATTTAGCTTTATTTTGATATGTAGTATTAGATCTTTTCCATTGGAAATTCGCTAATAACCCCTAAAATTGTTTTAGTAAAATAATTTTTTACTGAAACTACAAATCTGACAGCTTAACATACCGGCTTTCCCTCATCCTCCTCTACCTGTAGAATTACTGTAATAGTTTGAATTCAATCTTTTAAATCTAGCAGTTTATTCGGGTTTTAAATAGTATATAGTCTATGCGTATGGAAAACATTAATTTGTATTGCAGTCCTTAACAACTTCTTTAATTCATTCACATTGAACTTCAAAATAAATTCAATTCCTCTAATATCGAGTTAATATTGCAATTCATGTTTTAATAAAAAATCCTCTCTACCTATAATAAGAACAAGGAAGGAGATATAGCCGGTTCCTGACTGGTCCATTTGATATGACCAAACTTGAATACACTTCTTTCATACACCCTCTTACTACAAGTTGAAACATTTTATTTATTATCAAAATCCCCCACCAAAGGTTAAAATAAAACTTTTTACATGGTGTTTTTTGGTAATGTAACCTTATGCTCATACTAATTTTATGAAAAACGGTTGGGAAATAAGGATGGCGTTGATTATTTTTATTAACCTCCATTAGAATAACACATGGGCGCCTTTAGATATCGTATTGTGTTTACCGCAGACTGAAAATTAACATTTCTCTGGAACCATTAGTCGTAGATTAATTTAAATTATAACCTGTTAAGTTGTTTTTGCTTTTAATAGGTAACAGTCAAATTAGTTTATAAATTCATCGCCTTACCAGAAAATTTAAACAATGTGTTTTTTTTGGAAATTTAAAAGTGTATAACTTTGAACCGTAAATTTTACAGACACACGGATATGTCATTATTAGAGACCCGCTACAAACTATGCAATTTTAATCGAAATCGTAAGAGCCGTTTTAAGTAATTAGGGGTTTTCATTTTTATAGGTTTTATGGGTGAACTACCCCTGAAAAAAAATTAAAAATGAGAAAAAACGAGTTTGGTAAGTTTGGTAAGAGTATTTGGAAAGTGCACCCTTTTCTAAAACGTCAGCAAAACCACCGTTGGTGTGGTTTCAGGTTCAGGGTCGTTGACGTATACATGAATCAGCCAAACCCAACTTTTAGCGAATTTCCCATAGGGAAGAAGCTATTACCGTAGGTGTGTGTGTGTGTGTGTGTGTGTCTGTGAACACGATAACTCTCGTAAAAATGGTCCGATCGAGACCAGATTTGGTAGAGACGTGTATTTCTACATTTCCTCTGACGAGGTCGCAAAACCAGACATATCGGTCAATCGGAACAGGTGTAGTTTGGGGGAGTTTTGTTCCCCCGTAATGGGGTTTTTGCGTTGTTTCCATGTATTTTTTAAAATTTTCAAATTTTATCTATTACCATTAGAATCAGCTCAAAAAACTACACAATTTAGTTCCTTAAAGTTTTTCTCTATCTCTAACGGTTACCGAGATATTACAAAATCTAAACACAGTTGTATTTAAAAAAAAAATAGGGGCTTCAATGCTAATCTAATGGAGGATAAGGAAAAAATAATATTTCCCTTACCAATCAATAGTTTTGGATGAAACTTTGTATTTAGCTTCATGTGGTTGGGATCCATACGTTTATGCTAAAAAAACATAGTTTATGTGTTCCTCACGGCAGCAAACCTGCATACTCTTTCCCATGTTAATCTTATGGAGAATAGGCAAACTCCTGTATTTATGACCAGATAATGATATATGGTCACTATGGTCAGATTAAAAATAGTTTATGGTAAAAATGCTTACTTTTTACTATTCCTCAAAGCAGCAAACCTGCATACTCTTTCCCACGTTAATGTTACGAAGAACAGGCAAATACTCTAATTTATCAACAGGTATTGATTGATCAATCTTGTCACTCACTTATACTATTATTGATTTGGAAATTCGCTGAGTACGCAGGTCTGCTGCGACGGGGGATTTTGAATTCAGGAGGCCTCAAAATGGATAGTTGAAACTGGAAATTTTTACGAAAACAATATCTACTTTAAACAAAATGTATACTATGTATATGGGAATTCTATTGAAAATTAGAAAATTCTTACCTGATGACATTGGGTAGGTACCTAGGTAATATTTTTTATCGTATAGATAAATAATAAAAGTAGGTATACATTTATTTCAGAAAAAACTATTTATTGCATGCCTGGTACAGTGCATATATACCTTGTTAGTTTACATAAGTTTTCATTATTTCAAAATAAACTCTCATTACAAAATTATAAAATTGCATGGTAAACCCCTCTTTACAAAAAAGAAACATCCATTTCTATTGCAAATTAAAATTAAATTTACAAATGTAATTCAAATTATGGTAAATTTATTTTCGTTTAGGGATCCTACACTATTTAATTAATAATGAGACATGTTGAAATGACTTGCAAATAAATATCTCTTTGTATAATTAAGGTATTGGATAAAATACATAATTTGAACTGTAGTTGAGATGACTCATCACCGCAATGCGGATCAATCCAAAAGCTCGCAATGAAATAGTTCGTAGTGATGGTGTAAATTTTATGTTATAAAACAAGTTGCGTAACATGAGTAAAGGTTTTTCTGGTTCCACGTCAATATTTTGTATGTTACTTGAATGTTTTAATAGGTTACATAGTTTTCCCTATTTCCGTTCATTAAAATTAACGGCTGAGTTTATTGATTTAAAACATACGACCAATGAGAAGCGGGGAGCGGTCGGGCGGATCGATCCGCTGTTGCGCTCTACTTTATAAGGGATACAAAGAAAAGAAACCTCCAGACATATTCGAATATCTTCCGAGAACCGAGAGAGGACAGATCTTTCATCCAAGTCTTACACCTTTTTCGGTTAGAACTACATATTCAACGTACCTGAACAATGGTGAGTAGTACAAATTATTTATTTTTCTTCTTATATCATGATATTTTGTACCAAAAGAAAATTTAAAACCCAAGTTGTGCCACGTTCTAGTTTGCAAAATTAGGTTTTCGATTAAGCCTACAGTGCACGTGTCTTTCTTTTCTACTTATATATGGCTGATGTTCGGTCGAATAATACTGATATTAGTATATTCGTGTGATTTTGGGGCCTAAATGATGTTTGCTGTTGGTGATGAATATAGACCTATAATCTCATAAGTTTAGTAGACCTATGCCCATTGCTCAGTGTTCAGTTCAATTACATGAACAATGCAGTTAGATTCTGTAAAAAACCTTTCAGGATTATAGGAACCATCTCAACACGTTTTATGTGAACCACGCGTAAACTCGTCCATCACATATGCGTAAGTGCGCGTTCACCTATTTTTCACTGGTTATGGAGCCATGAACCAGTTTGAAGGTTATGTTTGACTGAATGTTGTCTGTAGTTGTTCCTTCACTGTGTATAAAGCTTTGTTCGCGATTGTAATGATTAACCCTCCTAACTGGTCATCAAAATATCCTGTAGTTTAGTCTTACTGGTAAGGTTTTTTTGATCGCTGCGTAACCATTTATTAAACAACCTAAGAAATATGAGTTGGTACCTATATAAAACATAGGCTACAAATTATATACTTTTATTCGGATTGAATTAGCCAATTAAAAAATAGGCTAATAATTTTTATAGTGTACTTTTAATGTAGTATAAAAATGTATGTTGGAAATCCTCCTGTTTGGCATTTCCATTGAAAGAGTGGAATAACAATCGTTCTCTTTTTCCTTATAGTGTTTTACCATGGTGAGGTATGTCTTCCATACAAAAAAATAAGATAGCCAAAATAACCACAATTTTATTTGCATTAGGCCTATAAATAAAATAAGCATTCATGTAAATGCATAACCATAAAACAGCACCATAGTACTTAACCCACACAACATCGTTTTGGAATTATAATATGAACCTAACACTGATAAAAAGTTTAAAAATCAATAAATATTTCAAATTAATTTATTTTTAATTTTGCTTCTAGTAAAATACAAAAGAGGTTGCCAAAAAGAACTGAAAATATATGAAAATATATTAACTGCAGAGTAATAATTATTGTTAAATGCCAAATTGGGTTTCAGCTAAGAGGTTTCATTTGTCTTGATAATTTATTAATCTATTTGAGAAAAATTTATATCACAGGGTGTCCAGCAAGTGGGAATTGTAAGGGAATCTTATTTCACCAGGAATTAATTATACAGGAAATGTACGAGAATCTTTGATAAAAACAGTTTTGTTCGGGAATTCGGCAAACTGCTATTTTTTATAATTATAATAATGTTGCTAACACTTGCAATTATTAACTACGAAACATTTTTAAAATTAATTAACGGTTAAATATTGCAATTATTTAACTATGAAACATCTTTAAAATTAATTAACGGTTAAATATTGTAATTAAAGGGTTAGCAAAGATTCATTGGTGTTCAAGCTCCCTAATCGAGTTTCGACAGAGTGTTTGTGATGAGTCAAAAAGGACAGCAGTAGACTGGACTGTACTGACTGAATGTCAAGTGCAGTGCAGACTTGAGACTACTTTTGAATTTTCTGGCTCTTCTGCGGAAGCTCGCCCCCCGAGCAATGCGAAGTACTAGTGACTTAAGGATTTTGCCCAAAAATGAAACCGCCGTAAACCTAGCTTTAACTGCTCACTGACAAAACTCACTGCTCACTGTCACTGACAAAATCGAATTTCACCACTCGCCTTTAAAGTGGAATCCATTGTTTGATACTTATTGCCCAAATTTGAGCAGTTACAATCTATACTTGAAATCTATGGTTAAGAAACTGAAAAGAAGAAGAAAAGCTAACAGTGTTTGTTTAATGTTGAGTCAAAAGTCATCTGCCACTCGCTGATATAAATTATGCATCATTGTATCACAAACTCGGGATGGTGATGTAAATTTTTTGATGTACATTATTAGGCTTTTAAAATTATTTTCACAGGATTTTATTAATGTTCTATTTTGTTAGATTATTATGTTATTTCAGGGACAAAGGTAACATTAAAATAATTTAATCTATTATAGTGTTAATTACAATGAATAGCCATTGCAAAATGGATTACTTTGTCAACAGCTGTTATTATCCCTATGCAGATGCCGATAACCAAGCTTTCAGCTTGTCTGCTGTCGTAACCAAGTAGTGAATATATGTCATTACGTCTTGAGTTTGTTTTTACCCTAAATTGTTTATTTAAATGGGTTTCTGTAGTAATTGAAAGGCATAGTGTTTTTTTAATTCTTCTCATCACTAGAGAAGTGCCACTGATGTAAACAAATTAATAAGTTAAGTGTCGGCTGCTATTTCGCCGCATTAACCATAACTTGGCTTTAGTGTCCTGTGTCAATTTTTTTCTTCCAGTTTCAATCTGCAATGGTTAGATTAACGGTTTTATCTATTGTCATGTGCAAACCATGAATAATGAACTAATTTACCGCTTTGCAACATTTTAAAAGCGCGGGAAAAAGTAAGAAAAATCCGTGAAAATTATGGGAAATGTACAGGAATTAAGGAACGCCCATACGCTAGACACACTGTATCATATCTGGTGCTGTACGAAAGTTTTAAATGTTTATTACTATCAGAAGAATTACTATTACATTACTATTAAAAGGATATTTTTATCAAAGATAAGATTTTACGGTTCAGTCCCTTTTGAGGTGTCCCCCAGCGACTTCGGTAAAATGCTAATATTGCAAGATTCGATAATTAAGACACCTGATCCGGTTTTTTTATTTATGGCGGTTGGTGAGGTTTAGATGTGCACGTATTTACTTATAAATTAAGTTTAATTTTTCATCCTTTAATTATTTGTTTCAGCGTGAGTGTATCTCTATCCATGTTGGCCAAGCTGGAGTCCAGATTGGTAATGCCTGCTGGGAATTATACTGTCTTGAACATGGTATCCAGCCGGATGGCCAGATGCCATCAGATAAAACAGTGGGAGGTGGTGATGACAGCTTCAACACTTTCTTCAGTGAAACTGGAGCAGGCAAACATGTTCCCCGTGCAGTCTTTGTTGATCTTGAGCCAACAGTAGTCGGTGAGTTCTTATTTGATAACAATAAAATAGTTTTTTTAATAATTATTCAGTGGCAAGTTCTTAAGAAAATAATTTATTTTACTGGTTGTATTAAACAAAATCATTGGTTGTATTCTTCTTTTTTACAGTTCTTATACTCCTAACTTTAATATAAGTTTATATTCATTTGCTCATTGTAACTGTATTTTCTTATTGGTTTATTGTGTTGAATAGGATGGAAAGGACTGTCTGTTTGGCGTGTGATGCAATTGATTGATTTCCTACTATCTGCCAATCATCAAGTCTAAAGTAAAGTTCATAAGTTACTATGCACAATAATAAAATCTAATTTATAGTGCAACAAACCCTTTATTTACCATACAATAGAATGCCTGATCGGCTAGCACAAGGCGGCCAGGTGAGAACTCTGCAGAGCCATCAATCGAAGCAAGGTTAGGTGTTGGGAACAGTCGTGTCAGGATGTTGACACTGACCTCTGGGGGATGGGATACAAAGTAGTAACTCTGTAAGAGCTCACTCTCCACCTAAGGTAATGGAACCACAAGCCATGTCTGCAGTCGTTGACACACTGTTCCCGACCCATCCAGTTTGACCTTTTTGAGATTTCGGGATATAGGTGGCTTCCCATCTTTCATGGAACCACCGCTGTCCGATCACTCTGTACTAGAAGAGCACCTGTCTTCTAAGAGCCATTGATTCGTACCTGATGGAAACTACTGAAGGTCAGTGGCGAGTTACCATCACTTCTGGAGCAGCACAGGGCTCGATTTTGGGGTCCGATTTTTGGAATGTGTACGACAGCTTGCTGAGAGTCGAGATGCCGGACGAAAGTTATCTCGTTGGGTATGCCGATGATGTCGCTGCCTTTAGTAGTAGCAAGAACTGTCGAGCAGGCTAAACTCAAGCTCATGGCCTTTCACTGGTGATCAGCAAGACAGGGATCGTGGTCCTTACGAAAAAAAATTCCTCTGCAGATAGGAGACAAAAATCTCAAAAAACGAAACCTTCTGCCAAATACCTTGGGAGTCATGATTGACAACAAGCTGTTTTCGGTGAGCAGGTGACACGAACTGCTGACAAATCCGTCAAGACATTTGCAGCCCTGGGCAGGCTGATGCCCAAAATCGGTTTCCCGCGACCTCACAAGCGCCGCTTGTTGATGTCGTCCAAGCAGTCTGTTCTTCTGTATGGAGCTGAGGTCTGGGCCCATTTCCTGGAACAATGTGTCCATCGTTACCCGATTTCCCGAGTCCAGTGACGAGGTGCCTTATATTTCACTTCTGCCTACCGCATGTCTTTGAACCAGCGGTAATGTTTATCGCTGTTGTCAACCCATCTACCGTCTTGCAAGGGAGAGACAGGCGATCCATCGCTGCGGTACCGCGAGGCAGGCAGAGAGGTTATCACCAGGGAAGAGTTAAATCGCAGCTTTTACCATTGGTAGTGTGAATGGGAGGTTGAATCGAGGGGACGTTGGACCCACAGACTGATCCTGGACAACCGCCCTTGGGTCGAGAGGTAGTACAGCGAGGTCGATTTTTTCGTGATTCCTATCAGGGCACAGGTACTTTCGCTCCTAACTGCACAAGATAGGCAAAGTTGGTAGATGAACATGTCTTTACTGTCCCGGACACGGCCCAGCACACTCTTTTTGAGTGTAACAGATGGATTGTACAGCGAGTGTGACTCTCTGCGGAGATCGGTGTAGCAATCCATCCAGACAACATTGTCGGAGCTATACTCCAAGGAGAGGATAAGCACTATGTCCTATCTATACTTCAGGCGAAAAAGGCTGTTCTCGATCGTATTTAGCACTGTGATCATCCCGATGAGGAAAGCATTGGTGGCGTATCAATGAAAAGGTCTAGCCTGAAGTAATGTGCAAACCAGTTCCAGGCTAGTCTTAGGAGATGAAGGGGAGGGTTTAGTGGGTGCGAGTTGCACAATACAGGGTCTCCGCGGTATGCATTAGCATTACCTCCTCCCCAGAAAAAACTCTTACCCTTCTCTGGATCCCTTACCAGTTCATGGTCGGATAACGAAAAATGTCGGTTAAACAATCTATTTTTAAAAAATTTCAGCGCAGCGTCTGGGCATATTAATGTTGAACAGCATTAACGTGTTAAAATCAATTTTAAAAATATTGTCAAGTTACAAACGTTGTAAAATGGAGCTACTCAAGTTAGGCTAGCTGCTCTTAAGACTATTTTTAATCAAGTTAAATATACAGTAGAACCTCGATTAACCGTCACCCTTTTAACCGTCAGTCTCTATTAACCGTCACCCCGCTAGCGCAAAAATAATTATGTTTCCGCGTCAGCGCCGAGTCGGATCTTGAGTTGAGGCTCTATGATGAGTAGTGACGACTGTACTGCACAACTGCATTGTGCGTGAATCATTGGTGGCAAGGGTAGTGACCCTGCTGGTTAATCCCTTATACTGTCTTCTGCATTCCACTGCTACCGTTTCATTTCAGTTCAGTAAGGTGCGTGGCTACATTGAACTGAAGTTATTGTCGATTTCGAGTGCAATGAACTAGTGTTTACGTGCTTTACTGTTTTGTTAACAGTTCTGTTTATAGGTGTGTAATGCTCGTCTGTTATGGCTGAGAAACGGTAACGTGTAGTTGTGGGACTTGACAATCAATAAATTATTAAACGCTGATGTCTTCTCAGAAAAATTAGAAACCTGAAAAGCTCGACGGGAAAGAACAAAAGAAAATGACGGATTATTTTAATACTAAATGCCGGCAACATAAAGTTTTGAGAGTAAAAATAGTACATGTACAGTTCATATTTCATTGTTTTTTTAATAAAAATATTTCAATAAATTATTTTTCACTTGAACTGGCGTAGTTTGGTTTGTTCTCATTTAAAATAAATTCACATTAAGTCTATCATGAAAATTTTTATGACTTAAAATGGCGCGTTATAACATGCAAGGCAGTGAATTGCGAAGTTGCCACGCCAAACACTGTCTAGGTGCTAAGTTGTATCGGCGCTATTACTATTTCTGTTATCCGTCTATTCGGTTATCCGTCATGGTCTCGGTCCCGAGGGTGACGGTTAATCGAGGTTCTACTGTATGTGTTAGTTTGATAAGATAACCACTCGATAATGTAAGATTGATAAGATTTGTAAATTTGATAAGGTAAGAGATACCTTACAACTTTGCCGGAAGGTAACAAGGCTATCACAAAATTGTTAATCTCAATATAGAAGGTAAAGTGATGAAGGGGATTTTGATTTTTCCAGATGAGGTTCGAACTGGCACTTACAGGCAGCTATTCCACCCGGAGCAACTCATTACTGGGAAGGAAGATGCAGCAAACAA
Source organism: Nephotettix cincticeps (assembly GCA_023375725.1). Lineage (NCBI taxonomy): Eukaryota > Metazoa > Arthropoda > Insecta > Hemiptera > Cicadellidae > Nephotettix > Nephotettix cincticeps. Next base: position 35,594,841 of record CM041785.1, read on the forward strand.
CTATGCTCGAGGCCATTACACCATTGGAAAAGAAATTGTTGACGTAGTCTTGGATCGCATAAGGAAGCTTTCTGACCAGTGTACTGGACTGCAAGGATTCTTAATCTTTCATTCATTTGGTGGGGGTACTGGCTCTGGATTTACTTCACTTCTGATGGAAAGACTTTCTGTTGACTATGGGAAGAAAAGCAAATTGGAATTCGCCATCTACCCTGCACCTCAAGTGAGTAATTCTTGTTTTAAGCACATACGTGTTGAGTATTATTGAAGTAAAGAATTAAAAAGTAACCTAATTACTAAAATAACTTAATTAGTCAACTAACTAAATAGAACTGAGATCGATTTGTTCAATTTTAACATTTTAGTTTTTTCAAGGGTTTTTATTCTTTTACATATTACTGATGTCTATCTGGACAAATGTCTGGTATTATTGTCTTAGTCTAAATAAAATAAGCCACCAGTAGATTTCATGGAAAGTGAAATTGAGAAATTGTATATGTCAATCCTCAATAATAAAATTTATTTCATGATATAGTTTTTTACGGATCGCTAGAGTAGAATAAATAAATAAAATACATTCTTAGCTACCTCATGAATCCTGATATTAATTTATGGTCCTTGATATTAATATTAATGAGAATTAATATAACATATTGCTTATTACTTACACCTCATAATATCCAATATTTTTTTAATGATTTCTGTTGCTTTGCTTAAAATGTTTACACCAAATTATAATAGTTATATTAAAAACTATTAACCATGTACTCAGCCTTTATAATTATTCATTTTTTAATGAGCAGTTATAATAAACTATTATACTAGTTTGTTTTCTTAGTAGTTACTAATGTCATGCTTATTGGATACATAAACTTTCCTGCAAAACTAAAAGAATTGTTCAAATTGTGATTGTTTGATAACCATGATCTCTGTATTTAGAAACAATTTTTATGTGTTGACATTAAAGTGGAATTTACAAATTACCGTATCTGAATTAAAGACAGTGAGGTATGTTAGTGGAGTTAGTCATATAGGCTAGCCAAGAGGATTGCCTCTCATGATCCACCCTTGATTTTCAATCAAGTATGTCTTACTTACTAGGCCAGTGTGATACCGCTGAGATACTCTTTCGGCATAATATGTTATATAGATGTGGCTAGGTGTAGATATATGTTTAAATTTATCAATAAATGTCATATCTAATTGTTTTAGGTTTCCACTGCTGTCGTAGAACCGTACAACTCAATCTTGACCACCCACACCACCCTGGAACATTCTGACTGTGCTTTCATGGTTGACAATGAAGCAATCTACGACATCTGCAGAAGGAATCTGGATATTGAACGCCCCACATACACCAACCTTAACCGTCTAATTGGTCAGATTGTTTCCTCAATCACAGCTTCTCTCAGATTTGATGGTGCTCTGAATGTTGATCTCACAGAATTCCAAACTAACTTGGTCCCTTACCCGAGGATTCATTTCCCCTTGGTGACTTATGCTCCTGTAATTTCTGCCGAAAAGGCCTACCATGAACAGCTGTCTGTTATGGAGATCACCAACGCATGTTTTGAGCCAGCTAACCAAATGGTTAAGTGTGATCCTCGCCATGGAAAGTACATGGCTTGCTGCATGCTGTACCGTGGTGATGTCGTGCCCAAGGATGTCAATGCTGCCATCGCCACCATCAAGACCAAAAGGACCATTCAGTTCGTAGACTGGTGTCCAACTGGTTTCAAGGTCGGCATCAACTATCAACCACCTACTGTGGTGCCTGGTGGAGATCTTGCTAAGGTAAGGCACAAGGCGCTTCCTGCATCATGTTACTACTTCTTATTAGGGTTGCTAATAGTCTGTATTATATTCAAGCAGTTTGTATCGTGGGTTACATCTTTGTTTTACTATATAAGGCTTAAAACAAATTAAAGTAATTAAAAATATCATGGTTCACATTTTGAGGAAAGTCAAATATAAAAAAAACATTTAAGAAGAAGTTTGTAAAATGTAAGATGGCTTACATTTATAAGATTTTATGATGATAAGATGGGGCAAAGATAGTGGGACGGAATGAAGATATTCAAACTATTTCACACATTTATCGTTTTATAGTTATGCCAGAAAATTTAGAGAAATGGCTGTAACATTTAAAAGCCTTTGAACCCTTACAGACGTACAGCTGGTGTAATATTATTTGGAACATTAATAAACTATAAACCAGGAAATTTTACCAGTCACATCCTTTAAGAGCAGATTTGGAGAAATTGGCATTTTTCACCTTTTTAAAGGGTAAACTACCCTTAAAAAAAAGTATTCTGAAAATGTAGCCAATGTATACCCTACATTCTTGTAAATAGTTTAGACAATACATAAGTCTAAAAACCACTTTTGGATGCAGGGAGCCTCAAATATCCACTCTCAACTCAAATTCAAAAATTTTAACAAAAACAACACTTTCTCCATTTAAAAGGAGAGAAGGTAAATGGTTCCCCATCAACTTCAGGGCTATTTCAAATTTGTCGAAAGCCAACATCGACATATAGACACAAGTACATTATAACAATAGTTGATGGATTGGAAAACCGTTAATTTGTTATCCAATTTTTCTTATTTTTTCAATGTTCAAGTTATTTTTTTACTACAGTGTAAACCAAGTGATTACTTGTTACTTTTGTGAGACAAAGTTTACAATTAATAAGAACAATACTTTTGTTTTTGTTTATTTATAATTTGCCTCATCTCTCAGTAGATCATTTTTGTGCATTCTACGTACTAAATATTAAAATTCCTGTAATTTTTAACAATATTTTCTAAATTCTTTGTTTTTTAAGATCTGTCTTCTGTTGAGAACAAACTATTTATTTTAAACGATTTTAATAATCATAGTCAGTGTGTGGCTGATTTATTAGGTAAAGTATATTTAGACCTAAAATACAAATATCAGCACTAGTAAAACTAAGGTAACGAGCATTTAGTCATGTGATTGGTATGTATCAGGTGCAACGAGCCGTGTGCATGTTGTCTAACACAACTGCCATTGCTGAGGCCTGGGCCCGCCTGGACCACAAGTTTGATCTGATGTATGCCAAGCGAGCCTTCGTCCACTGGTACGTGGGTGAGGGTATGGAGGAGGGTGAATTCAGCGAGGCCCGTGAGGACTTGGCTGCTCTGGAGAAAGATTACGAAGAAGTTGGGATGGATTCCGTCGAAGGAGAGGGCGAAGGGGCCGAAGAATATTAATGACCTAGTCCTTTTACCTTTTATATTATTTATACCCAGTATTACTTTATTATTGTAAAGCTTAGCTCTTCATTCCGTTTTTTATAATTTATATATTTATTAAAGACAAGCATACCAACAGATTTTTGTTTTTTACTACCCTGTATTTATACTTAATATCAAATTTGTAACATTTTAAAGGGCAGTACGTTTTATCATTCATTAGTATATTTTTCTCTGTTTGGAGATTAAAATTCACTCCATTGTAATTAACTATCTATTATTAGTTTTACCTACAAGATATGAGAAAATTTAAAAAAATCATGTGGGCGCATTTGCTGCCACAAGTTGATAAAACACAATTTCGCCTACACCAAATCACAAAAACATTTTGTATTGTTTTTTTTGTGAAATATTAAATTCATTATATATACACTTTTAACAATGTGTTTTAAGCTTTTTATGGCTGGTTGTCTAACTGTGTTAACTGGCTAGACCCTCACTGACGAGCAGCGAGTCAGTGGGGGTTGCCGCTGCCAAGTCTGTAGCAGCACAGTCCAAGAGACCAAGACAGCCCACGCTAATATTATGTACAGTGTACTATTGACTAGTTCTGTCAAAAGTTGTAGTATAATACTGCCTGTAGCAGTAATATGCCGTGAAAACATACACTACTAGATGGCAGCAAATGCGTCCATCAGGATGGCGAATAGGTACCTCTGTCAACGTATAGGCGTCCACGTAGGAACAATAATAAAGTCAATAGATTATAAAATCTTAATATAATACAAACTTAAGCCTAGTTAAAAGATAATGAGGGGTAATTACTTGACACTGGAAGGGATTATTGACAATCCTAATATTTTTTTCAAAAATATTTCATGTGGATATTTTATTACACAATTAGACAACTTATAAACTTTTACTCTTTATACCTTGCAATAATTTAGCATATTTGTTTAAGGAAAAAGTTAAATCTTGTATAGATTAATAACAGAAATGAATTATCACAACAAAAATATATTAACAATGTTCAGAGGGAGCTGAGCCAGTGGTGGCTCATGGGTAAAAGTAATAGGAGGACTCAGGTAAGTGCCACTCATGGGCAATGAGTACGTAGGTTTGTTGCTGTAAGAAAAATTAAATTTAAGGATTTTATAGATTTATTGATAAAACTTAACAAAAAGGACTTGCATACCAAAATTGAAAAATGTTTAAGTAAATAAGTGAGTTATTGATTTTTAACTATACTTCATAACATTAACATAAGACAATGAACTGTGTTTACTATTTTAAATATATCAGTATGTACCGAATTTTATAAAAATCAGACAATAACAGCGGTCGATGTCGTGGTGACACATATATATGCTTATTTACCTACATATATATACAATTTTGAGCGACCCACCAAAATGTGTTCAGGGGGTTGAGTTATAGACTTCCATCATGGTCCCAGGCTTACTGTCACCATGTGGGTCATGTGAACAGCTCATGACCATAACTCTTCCATAGGAATTCGCTAATAAACATGACATATACATAAACATGTTGTAATCGATTTATCTGGTTTTAGTAGTCTATATATTATAAGACAAAACAGAATATTATTGGAAATTTTTCTTTTATTTAATTGAAATAATTAAAATATCTTGTTTGGTTGAACTGTCTGGTAAAATATATTCCATTCTACAATATTCTCCTGTGCGGCTTTAGATCCGATCCGCGTCAGGGTCTTCCAGTTAGTTTTCAATGTGTAGATTATGGTCACTTTACACAATAAATTCTTTGATAACTGCAGTGCAGTGGGGAGGAAGCAGTTTAATTTTTGGATCTTTCTTAAGTCAAAATAAACACCGAAATGGCTATTAGTTGAAAAATGTTCTCATTGAAGTAAGAGAAGGTGTATTTTAAGTTTTCGTTCGCAAATTCGTAATATTTATGAAACCGAGTCACAACGTATTTATAGAGATGTTGATGTCGCTGCTAAGTGGGAGGCATGAGCGGGACATTCTGGGCACGTATCTACCGGTTCCTTCGAGATATCGAAATGCCACACTCAAGTAATCGATCTTGTTACTCTGAATAATATACGACCTAAACTCAGGAAAACCCCCGAAAGATTGGATCCTGTTTTACGAAACCATAATAATATAAATGTCTTTTCAAAAACATCAAATCTAAACAATCTTGAATTTTAAATCTATATAAGAACAATGTTAATTTTGTGAGAGCATTGCTGACCAATCAATAGTCGTCAAAAGATGGTTGAGCTGTCAAATTGAGGGTAAAATGTTTAGGGAATTACATAACCCAATTTTTCAGTTTGCTATTACTTAAAGGCCTAATGTAAAAAGATAGATAGGCCTACTTATAAACCTATCGGATATAATTGCAAGGTAATCATTTCGCGTAAAATAAAATACAAAATGTAATTATTTAATAAATTATCTAAATAGCCTCTATACAATTAATTTGACTCTTCAACCATATTTTTACGACTATCGGCAATGCTGTCACTAACGTGACATTGGTCTTATTAGTGTACAAAACGCAATATTTTGCCTGTAAGGCAGACGTTTGATAATTCCTCAGATGGAAACAAATATTTATAACTATTGAACTTGTTTGTAAACCATATTAATTAGTTCTAGAGCTTATGGTGTCCTTGATGTTTACTACGTATTTATCATACTGATCTCATCTGACTCACTTTTAAATATTCCATGAACGTATCGAAAACGTTGAAGTGTGATGTTATAATGAATGCAGAGGCACTATCGAGGAAATTGCCTTGTTTTCTCCGACCGCTTCTCATAACGCTATGCATCCACATATATCGTCTGTTATAAAACAACTCCCTGCTCTACGTACAGATATTTATAAATAGTTATTACCAGATTTTGTTGCATTTTATGATTTTTCGGGACATTTATACTTAATAGACAATTTATGTACAGTAGTTTGAGAAATAATTGCAGACGTTTTCAATTTAGATTGAAACCAAAGCAACCGATCTTGACCGAAGTACCTGATGAATGATGATGACCTAACAGATGCACTGTAAATTGTACGAATAACTAATTTCTCGGTAAAATAAGTTCTATATAGGCCCCGTAGCCACGGACGTTTTGATTAGACAAAGTTGGTTTTCTTGGTAATCAGATAATGATAGACAATACCGATTATCGAACACATCAAATCACACATTATATTAAAAATTGTGAGCTGTAATTAGAATTTTAAGATGCAATAATGATAAACTACTGTTTAAAATACAGTACATAACAAATCCCAACATATAAGTTTACAAACTATGATGACAAAAGATATTAATATAAAATTACTTTCTTCTGCCTTTCTATATTCCATATCAGACTGCTTCCAGCAACTGGACCTAATGGGGGTTTTCAGTATTCAAATAGAATAATAATATATTTTATGTTTTTCCTGCAATCCTCTACAACCTTCATAATAATTTACCCTTTTTGTCGTTTAACTATGTTATCAAATTGCAACCTCCACAAATGCAGTGAGTCAATACCACAACACCACAAAATAATCCGATATCTCACATCGAGAACTGTAATCGATAGTCGAGTACAGATTACTTGGTCGCCGCGGGGGGCGTGACAGCAGATGGAATGCGAGTTTGCTTTGCTTCCGTCTCCGTCTCGCTCAGTCAGTCGCAGTTGCTGTACCAAACTGGTCGGTTCAGTCGTGCCCGTGAGTCAGTCTTGGTAGTTGGTAGTCGGAGTCGGAACAGCTGACTGAGCCGCGATGCCATCTGATCTATCCTCTCAGGTACAGTACCCACATAAAATGATTAGTTGTTATACGTTCCCATCGCTTAAAAACGACAATTTAAACAATGCTATATGACAATAAATAACGCAATAAGATGTTTTAGTTTGTTTCGGTATGATCCACTGAATTATTCATGATGTTTATAAGTTGTGTATGATTCATGCCAGACGGATCCATGCGTCACACTCCCCTTAGACCAATAGTCTCGGGCGTTAGTTTAACAGTTCCTTAAAAACTTTTATTTCAAATATTGTGTACATATTAACTCTACTTATACTGTATTTAAATAAAATACATCAGTGCACTGATGCATACTTTTTCCGTGAATTAAATTTAAAATATCACAACCTTTAATAAAAGGTAAATACAGTGTAAACAGGAGCCTATATGTGGACTGACAGGTATAGTACAGTACTTTCTCCCTTAAGTAAATAAACGACAATCATACAACTATCATATTCTTTAAAGTTGATCTAACTATAATTTAATAATTTATTGTTTCAAAAATAATCATCCAATTTCTTAAAATAACAACAAGAGAAACAAAATAAAATGTTAGAATTTTATGAGGGAATATCCCTGGTGATATCAAACTTTTGAGTGGGTTTTGTTGAGGGAAGAGACCTTATGGTGCATACCAAGTTTCATGGAAAGCTGTTGAAAAATAAGGTAGAAATTGATTTTTAATACTCTCCTGTAACATTTTGGGTGCTCTCTCCCACGCAAATACTGTGTTTACCATGGGCAGTAAATTTAACTTTACTCTGGGACCGTAAGTCATTGACAAATAATTCAAAATACTAATTAGTTTAGTTTTTAAGCTGTTTTTAATGGTGGTTGTCAAATTATACTTTACCTTTAATGTTTTCACAGAAAACTTAAAAAAATAATTTTTTTGACATTTAAAAGTCCAGAACTTTGCACTATTAACTACCTATTTTTTACCTAAATCGTTAGAGCCATTTTTAAAAAATTTAGAAATTGAATGTTTCTAAGGATTTTGAGGTAAACTAGCCTTAAAAATAAAAATTCAAAAAAGGAAAAAACTCTGGAGATACAGTTAATATATAGATGTATACCAAATTTCATCTGTCTCGAACCAACGGGACAGGCTGTGGCTCTGTAAACATTCAGACACACTCACGGACAGATAAACATCATGTTGAAACAGGGGACCCCAAAACGGATATATCCACTCTTAACTTAAATTAGAAAATTTTGACGAAAACAATAGGCTTGCTTTCTACATAATATATACAACTGTATGTATAAGGGTAGAAAGTAAAAGTTAGTTGTAGTTGTAGACTAATCATTGAAATTACTAATTTTTATAGCTTTTTGAGCTGGGTTTAATGAACGTAGTCAAACTATTTTATCAATTTACCATTTTGCCAAAAAATGAAAAAAATTCTCAAATTGGATATATTCACTCTCAACTCAAATTCAAAAATGTTAATAAATACAATACTCCACAATATTATCCATTTCCGTCATATACTTGTATGAGGAAAGAGAGTAAAAATTATTTGCTCCTTATAAAATAATACTGTACAAAACTATATTTGTACAAACTATATTTGTACTATACTGTACAAAACTATAGGTCTAAAATCTTAACTTAACGAATAAAAAAAAGAAAAAATAAATTTTCACCTTAGCTAATTAGTATTAGTTTATATATCTCTATATATAAAATTGAATGTATGTCTGTCTGTCTGTATGTCCTTTATGCGTTGCCAAACTACTCATCCGATCGCCATGAAATTTTAGGAAGTTGCTCCATATGTGTCCGGGAAGGTTTTAGTGAAAAAAATTTTTCGAAAACCCCATAAGTTTCCATTTTATGGCGTTTTAAATTTCTAATGTTAACCTTATGGAGAGTAAGTTTGTTTACAAATTGTCTACAATGAAAACATTTGATTTCTTAGCTACAGCTGATTGGTTTACTTTCCATTAGCAATACCGTATGCTTTACTATCCAATGCCATCTGAATCATTCATTAATGTTAAACTATGAAGTAAATGTGTACTGTAAAAAATGAACAGCTTTAATCACCACGTTAATAGTTAACGGTTTTAGGGGATTATGTATTTATATTTTTATTTTCTGTCTGATTAATTAAAGTCATGTGTTTATATGATAATTACAATGTTTATATTATTACGTTTATTATAATTAATCAGCTGTTGTATATCTTTCCTATAAAAGCCGTATTACAGTTAGGTTTCGTTTGGGTTTGGATTGGATTTGAAAATTGTGAATTAATCCACTCAGATTTATTTGTTTTGTGGGAATGATATTAATATGTTTTGTCGTTTCAGTATTGTTATTCACTATGCCGCGACCCAGAATAACCTTTCACAATGAAGCCGTAATGCTATTGGATTTTAGAACATGGCCAATCTTAAAGTTAACATGTGTTTACTGTGAGGCGTTACGAAGTTCGCCGGGTCAGCTAGTTATTAATATAAAAGGATTTAACGTAGGTTTTAAAACAGTGTGGCAAACTGTAGTGACCTAGATTATTGTAATGAAAATTATTACTTATATTTTACGGATATAATTATTATTTATATCCGAAACCTTTTTTTAGTTTTTATCATGTTTTAAGTAAATGAATACCAGTTATAAGATACCAGGATGTATTTTAAGCCAAGTTTGAATGAGAAATGAGTGTAAAATGATTGTGGTGAGGTCTTGTAGTCTTGCTACTGACTAAGGCTGACATGTTCCTTAGACAGGAGTTTTAATTAATAGCCCAGCAGACAATGTCATTTAAAAGGACATTTTAACTTACTATTCAAAAATAAATAAAATAAAAGCCGCCAGAACTATATTCTACCAGGCATTTTCCTCAGACGGTTAGTTCTCAACATATGAATATTCAATTTACGGCCCGTCGTTGGTTGACCTGCAAAAAATGGATCAGTGACTTCACGGGTCCTAGAGGCCTAGAGGCGTCAGAGATGTCCGAGTTTCATAGTTTAATCGAAGGGACGGTTTTAAGGATTTAAGCACAGGTACAAAAAGAAGAACAGATTTAATCTACCTTGGATAGAACTACATGTTATTTTAACATTGAAAAAAACTTACATTTTTTTACATTGAAAACATTGAAACTTAGGACGTTCATGGGGCGTAGCCCGAGGGGATTTTAAGGTAACTAATATGCCTATGTGTTGCATGAGTTTAAGATCTACCTTTATGTAAAATTTCAAACCGGTGGGTTCAGTATTTTCCACGTTTACTTGCCACAACAAACCCACAAACATACAGAAACCACCTCTTCTTTATAATATTATAGATTATTGGCATTGCTGAGACCGATTTTTTCATTGTTTTTCCTATCCCCTAACTGTTCCCACTATTTTAACTGTGTAAAATTTTCTTGTAAATTGACACATTCCATGCAATGTTACGTTGTTAACTGAATAAAGAATATTATCAATATTATTATTAGATGAACGATGGAGGTCTTGTATATATATCAGTTAGATAAAATTAGTACCATTATTAAAATTCCTTATACGTCAAGGAAACAAATTAATATAGTATAATTTTAAGATAGGATTAAAATGTGTGAAAATGTAAAGAAACTAGTATTGATTTTAATTTGACAGTTGTTAGTTATTTCTTTCTATTAAATCCATTATCATGATGGAAGTTAATCGAATTAGAATAAATTACGTTATAAAAATAAAACTGTGATGATATATATAGGCTACATGAAAACTGAAACAAATAAATACAAAGAAAAAATAAATTCTCCGCTTAATTTCTTAGAATAGCTTAAATTAAATTAGAAAAATATATGTATCATTATTAAAATTTGTTACATGTCGAAGATAACATTTTAATTTAGTATGATTTTGAAATGGGTTTAAAATCAATAATCAACTTAAAAAACAGGATCAATGGATAGTAAGACACATACTTTCACCCTTCAGTAAATTTAAAACGATAATTTGTAATAAAACTATCATACTCTTTAAAGTAATATAATATCGATTTTAATTTGACAGCTTTTTGTTTTTCTACCTACTAAATCAGTTATATAGATCACATGTTCTGCAAACTGAAAATATGTCTAATATGGCTCAAAACTGGGTTTTTGAGAGGTTATTATTTTATTTTCATAATGCAGTGGTCGGTTTAAAAAGACAAAAACCTTCTCCAAAAGGTACAGAATAAGGAAAATAAGTTTCATAACTATGTGTGCTCTCTTTTTCACAGAGAATACAAACACAAATGCCTTGTTTATAATATATAGACAAGTAATAATTTATATTGGACCCATTTCAAATTTTTGGGGTACTAAACATAGAAATAACCAATAATATCATAAGTCAAAGCAATCCACAGACAAGCCTCTAATTTTATTCACGTAGATTCCAAATGATCATTATAAGTTAAACCAGTTTATTTCTATAAAATGTAGTGAAACGAAATAAATTTAAATATATTATACATAAAATTATATGACTATGGTTGACTGATTAGATGGTAAAAGGATTTTTTGTGTAGTCTATGTCTTTATAAAATGTTTCCAACAGTTTTCCTTGTGTAGATTAAAAACTGATTAAATTGTTTGTTATAAAAAAATAATATTTTAGTTCATCCAGAAAGATTGAAATGACAAATTATTTGATACTGTTATAGCATTAAACATAATTTACGAGTGATTTTATTTGTTTAAATTGTAGAAGAATGTTTGATGCATTTTTTGTTTCTTAAATAACTAGTTTTATCTCTGGTAAGGAATTCTTCAGTCAGATTTACATCTATGTTACACGTTGTTCCCCAACACTGTTGAGTAGCTGAATAAATTTATGTTTAAAACATTTAGAATAACACTGTTTAGGTCATAAGTCCTAAATTACTACAAGATAATAAAATGGACATCATTAAATAATTTATTTTACGTTACGGTATGTTTGACGATTGTCTTTAACGTTTTGATGGAGAGCAAACTAAATTCCGGCTCTTTTACTACCTAATGTCGATCAGGAAGCATAATTAGTTACCCAAACAAAAATAATTATTAATTATTTTTGTCAAAATGGTAACTGAATTCAGAAATCCGGATGCTCAAAAAAACTACTTTCCTCCTCAAAGTTTGAGAATGACCGATTATTCGATTCGCAGAGGCACCCAAAACCGTGATTCTCAGGTCCAAGAGCCATTTTGATGAGTTGACATTTTACATTTTAAGATAGGCCGATGGACGGGCTTATTACACTAATTCACATTGCAATGAAAACTTAAAAAGGTTATTTTAAAATGAATTGTAATGCAAGTCACTAAAACTGTATACAGTATTATAAAAAATACAACAAAATGAAAGAAAGACAAGGTAGTGTGGAGCACCCAATACTGCATTGTTTATTTGTTTACCTCAGCTGTCCTCTACAGTGTCAGGTGTCACTTTACTACTGGCTGTATCTCAGGCCTTGTGTGTTTTTCTTCTTTATTTGGCCTTGCAGTCAACCTGTGTTAAGGTCAACCAGGTCACAAAAAAGGACTTTCTTAAACAAGTTACATAGTAAAAGCTGGATGATTTAAATAATATCTTCCTTGTTTCCACAAAACCTTTTAGACTGTTGTTGGCTGTGTGGAGGCAACCTTTGTCCATAATGCAATGTTCCATTCACAGTTAAATTAAAAAGCTATGACAGATGTAATAAAATGTTTTTTTATTGACAAAAGTTAAGTTAATACGATTTAAGATCATCAAATAATTTTATATTTAGACACTATTTGTGTTACTGTATAAATTATTTTAAACCATGAAATTAATTTTACATATTGGTTTTAGCGAATTTCCCATAGGGAAGAAGCTATTACCGTACTTCTCATGAGAATACCTAAGCCCGAGACCATGTTACGTTTTCGTTTTGAGTTACCTAGAGACAAAGAAATAGTTGTTAAAAATTGTATATACTGTACATAAACAATATATATGTGTGTGTGTGTCCGTGAACATGATAACTATTGTAAAAATGGTCCGATCTAAACCAAATTTGGTAGAGATTTGTATTCCTGAATTTACTCGGACGAGTTGCTAATCCAGATGTATCAGTCAATCGGAACGGGTAGTTAGGGGAGGTTCTATACCCAAATATTGGGGTTTTATGTGTTTTTCATAGGTGATTTATAATTATTTTTCCATTCGGTTGTGGTACATAAAAAAGACTAAACACATTATGTTATATTTTGGGGCTCCAATGTTAACCCGCTGTTGGGCGCATTGATTTTTTCAAACAACAAAGGGTGCTCACGGAAGTTACCTCCGGGAGTACAAAAACTAAACAATTAAGGTAAAAAACATTTTTATAGCAAAAGAAAATTGTATAAAACTATTTTTGTGAGTAATTACAATATTATTGTTAAGTTAAATATAACACAAACAAATATATATTATAACAAACAATAAAAGTGCCATAAGTGTTATGGATAAAAAGACAGGCCTATTTTTTATACCGGTACATATAAAAACCATATGAAACTGGAGTAAAGTGCATTAGTAAATAACATAGAGAACTTTCCTCTCTAATGAAAAATATGATTTGTTACAAATGTTAAATATTACAACAAACCAAAATAGTATGTAAGTATCGTGGATATAAAGACTTATTAAAAAAAAAATCGGACACTAATTCTTCATTGTATTCATTATTCACTTCAACAGCCACTTCTTCTTCACCTTTATTTTCATCAGCATCATCACGTAAGCCGGAATCTTCTGCCCTATCATAAAAAGGTTCTTGAACAAACACACCGGTATGTCTAACAACTACATGTTCCTCCCTTTCAATACAAGCCAACGTTATAATCGCAATAATCACGAAATTCTTTATACTTCATCCAATTTATAGTATCGAAAAGTACGGTCAAACGAAAGGGCGTTCAAGGAACCAAACTCCGGGAAGCTGGATATATCACAGGGCGCCCACGGACACTACTTCCAATAGTGACCCAAATCGGTCCTCAAGGATGACTGAGTGCTGCGAAAGGGGTGTCGGTTGTTGAAACCGATTCCACAAAAGAGGCAGGTGAGGTGTATCAGGCTCAAACCCTGCCGAACCGAAACTATGGTTTTTATAATTAAAAATATAGTGACCCGGAGGTAACTTCCGTGATGCGCCTGATGGAAGGTTAATTTTATAGAGGATAAGAAAAAAATTAATATTTCACTTATTAACCTATATTTTTGGATGAATCTTGGTATTCTTGGTACCGCATGGAGTTATGTGGTTGGGATTCATAAATTTATGCTAAAAAAATCATAGTTTATGAGTTACTCACCGCAGCAAAACTGCAGTCATGTTAACCTTATGGAGAATAGGAAAACTCCTTTATTTATTCACAGTGTTGATGAAACTTGATCTAAAAATGGACAAAATAAAAAAAAAATTATGCTATAAATGCCTACTATACTTTCAATGTTAATGTTAAGGAGAAAAGGCAATCTCTCTTATTTATTATGGATATTGATAAAACCTGTTATATATTATTGTTGATTTGAAAATTTGCTGAGTATGCAGGTCTGTTGCAGCAGGGGTATTTTTGATATGTTTACATGTAAAAATTATACATACAATACGTTTTATAATACAGTCTCTACTGAATGGTGTTTTTGGCATCTGGAGACCTCATAATGAGTCTACATCTTGATTCTTGTCATGTCATGACGGCCATGGTAATAGCTCTATTTACCTATATAGGACATTCGCCAAAAGAAAGTTGCAAAGACCATTACAATATTAAAAAGTTAATATTAATATTTTAATGTTCTCTCATTGTTCTTAGTTTCTTCAAGATGGATTTGTAGTATTGGAAGATTTCCTAACAGAAAAAGAAGTTGATGAATTAAAAAGTGCTGGAGAGAAGCTGGCACAAGAGGTCCCGACAGACAGTCGCAAGTGTGTCTTCAGCACGACTCAGACTCAGCAGGTTAGATCAATAAACTGCATTATTAATAAATATTAAATCATGTGTTATTTACATAGTTTTATTATTTTTTATTCTGTTTTGCCAATGGCAGGCAGCTTAAGCTATGCAGCCTCGAAGTAAACTATTTTATTATGAAATTCCCATCTAATCTAATCTAATTTTGTGGCTATCCCGGGGATCGAACCCGTCACCTCTTGCACTGAAGTCTAAGACACTAACCTTAGGCTAGCAGATTCCCTATATACATAGTCATTTAAGTTTATTATGAACTTATTTGTTTAATAATGAATTATTAATTTTATTTTTCATTTAAAAAAATTGTTTAATCATTCGTGCAAAATCAATCTCTGTTTTGTACTCCCAATGCCCTTTTTTCAAACATACACATATAAAATGTCCAAGATACCATTTCAACTTAACTACACCAATTCACAATATAACAACTAATAAACAAATACTCGCTTATTCACATTAATATTTATAATAATAAACGGTACCAGTGGACTGACACATACTTTCTCCTTTAAGTAAATTAAAAAAAGACAATCTGTAATAAAACTATCATGTTCTACAAAGTAATTCTAAATATCATTTAATAATTTATTGTTTAAAATGTATGGGGGGGACCCCCCCCTGGTAATACCAAGCTTTTTTGAGCTGGTTTTGTTCGGTGATTTGACCTTACACTTCATACCAAGTTTCATGGAAAACGGGTGGAAAGTAAGGAAGAAATTGATTTTTTTATATTTTCCATAAGAATAACATTGGGCGCTTTCAGACAACGTACTGCGTTTATCGTGGACAGTAAATTTAACTTTTCTCTGGAACCGTTAGTCGTAGACAAATAATTCCAGATACTAATTTGTTTAGTTTTTTAAGCTGGTTTCAATGGTACCAGTCAAGTTATACTTTACTTTTATTGTTTTCGCTGAAAATTTAAAAATTTGATTTTTTTGACATTTAAAAGCCCATAACTTTTGAACCGTCATTTTTACAGATATGCGGGTGGTGTCAAATTATTTAGTACTCTGTACACTATAAACTGTCAAATTTTAATCAAAATCGTTAGAGCCGTTTTTGAGAAAATTGGATTTTTCACGTTTTTTAAGGGTTTTTAGGGGTGAACTACCCTTAAAAATCAAAAATTAAAAAAATGAAAAAAACGCCTGGAGATACGGTGACTATATATATACATGCCAAATTTCATCTAAATCGGACCAACGGGGTAGGCTGTGGCACTGTACACATCCAGACACACACACGGACACACGGACGGACAGACATCACGTCAAAACCCACTTTTTTGGATTCAGGGGACCCCAAAACGGATATATCCACCCTCAACTCAAATTCGAAAATTTTGACGAAAACAATACTTTCTCCATATACTATGTATAAGGGGAGAAAGTAAAAAATGTAGAAGACTGTTCAATAATAATGCAAAAAATAACAATTATTAATAAATATTAAAGTCAACAAAAAAATTTGTGTTACGGAAATGTTAACAATAACAAATCAATATCTATGAACATATACAACAAAATATTTGTAACGATATAAAGTTTTAATAATATGAATCTCGATAATATCAGTTTTGTAATTTTAATTACAGTGGAATTTTTTATTGTTATTATAGGGATTCGCCCAAACTCTAGTCTTAATAAGTTATAATTAATTAACATGCTGATTACAAATTCCAAATGGCGAGTCTGATATATAACCGACAATCCTCATTGACGAGCTGAGCAAGCTATTGCTCAGCTAGATTACCAGATCTTTCAAATTAAAATTGAACAGGTAACAAATCTCTTCATTTGAAATTATATGAAAAATATATCAAATAATTCATCCTGGGTTTTGATTGATTTCTTTTTAGAGTTCCTTAATAGTCTACTCTAGTAATGATCATGAAACTAAAACCTCTTCTTATGTAAAAAAAAATTTCCATAAGTGAAGCGATTTATAATATTTAATAAAAAAAATTGTTTTCCAGAGTAAGGATGCATATTTCCTGGAAAGCGCAGATAAGATTAGCTACTTTTATGAAGCAGGAGCTTTGAATGAGAATGGCGAACTGCAAGTAGATCCTTCAGTTTCTCTAAACAAAGTAGCTCATGCTTTGCACTGGCTTCATCCAGTATTCCGAAAGATCACTTTTTGTGAAAGAGTGAAAGAAGTTTGCTATCAACTTGGAATGGAAGATCCGGTAGTTGTTCAGAGCATGTACATCTACAAAAATCCAGGAGTTGGTAGTGAAGGTATGTTGACCATGCTAAAACTTAACCATAAAAATATATCCTTAATCTGAATGTCATTACAATCTCTATTTGGTTATTTTTGAACAAATAAGTCAATTGTTACTAAGTAACTCAGTTATATACATGTAAGTTTGATAATTCACCCACAACTATAACGGCCATGACAGGCAATAAAATGTTGGTTTCATAGTAATTTTCAAAGATAATAAAATCCAGTTCTGGGGTCATATGAATTTCATATAATTTAAAATCTAAAGAAATCGTTTGAAATCTAGAAAGTGTTAGGGTATTTTAATTTTTTTCTTCCTTTCTTTGACATTGATAAGAGAAAAAATGATAGAATTGTCTCAACAAAACAAGAAACAAATACCCCTGTCGCAGCAGACCTGTGTACTCAGCGAATTTCCAAATCATTAATATAATAATAATAATATGTGACAAGTTTTATCAATATCTGTCGATAAATAATTGAGTTAGTTATTTGCCTATTCTTCATAAGATTAACATGGGAAAGAGTGTGCAGGTTAGCTGCTGTGAGGAACACTGAAAGTAGGAATTTCTAGCGTAAACAATTTTTATTTTGACTAATTATACCAAGTTTCATCAACATCAGTCCATAAATAAAGGAGTTTACCTATTCCCTATATGATTAACATGGGAAAAGAGTATGTAGGTTAGCTGCCATGATAAATACATGAACTATGATTTTTAATCACAAATGGATGGATCCACATGAAGCTAAATATCAAGTTTTAAGCAAAAATATTGATTTTAATATTGAAATATTAATTTTTCCTTATCCTCCATAAAATTAACATTGGAGCCCCAAAATACAACGTACTGTGTTTAGATTTTTTAAATATCTCGGTAACCGTTGGAGATAGAAAAAAACTTTAAGGAACTAAATTGAGTAGTTTTTTAAGCTGATTCTAATGGTGAAAGATAAAATGTAAGAATTTTTTAAATTACATATGAAAAACGCAAAAAACCCATTTTTGAGTACAAAGCCCCTCAAACTACCCGTTCCCATTGACCAATATGTCTGCTTTACAAACTCGTCCGAGCAAATAAAGGAATACACATCAATACCAAATTTGGTCTTGATTGGACCATTTTCATGAGAGTTATCATGTTCACAGACACATACATATGTATAATTTTTAACCCTAGAAGTGGCAAGCTTTTTACTCTTAACTGTAACATAAAAATAATTACTAATATTTTCTTGAAATATCAACGTTTAAACAAAAAAAGCTTAAAACATGCCCCCCCCTTATAACCACTAACCACAAAAGCAAAACAGGTGTCCACTGCAATCATTAAGCCTACAAATGCCGTCAACTTTCACCCAAGCCGGTCACCGTTTATTTAAGGTGGGCTACACCACACATTTGCAAGCCAAATTGGGATTGCTCATGGTCGGGATTCGAACCCTAGCACTTCCGAGTGGCTAGAAGGTTACGCTCGTCAGCGTAGCGCGTTAGCCGCCTCGGCCATCTAGTGCCTAGGAGAAGAAAGCGCTTACTTGGTTATAGACCTGCCCGGTGGCAGGCTCGATTACTATGAGAGCAGTTTCGGTTGTTGGCCCCCAGAGGGAAACACGGTCGCTAGGCGATAGTGTCTAACAAATCCACTAAACTGACGACAGATGCCTCCACCTGCCAATTCTTATTGAATATGTAAATGCGTTGTAAATTACGACTTTGCCATTTCTAGGGTTAACGAATATTGTTTTTGGTCTCTGGGCACCTAAAGAAGAAAGAATAACATGGTCTCGGGCTTAACTCTTGCCATGAGACCTACGGAAATAGCTTCTTCCCAATGAGCAATTCGCTAAAAATATATTTTTAAAAATAGTTTGACAGGCCACCAAATTGGCCCAACCTACCATGTAGAGACAGCACTCACTATACTGGTCACTAAAGTGGCACATCCGACCTCAGACACCAAGCAAACAAAAGTTGCTCCACAATTGTGGCCCACCCGACCAGAGAAGACAAAGCTTTTTCAGCCAACATAGAGCTGGTACAGAAATTATGAGAGCCATTTAAGTGGCCCATGCGACCGCAAAGAGTTAAATATTTATGTTGTAAGGTACAATTAACTGATTTTCTAAATTTATAACATCGCAATTTTAGTGGTCCCACATCAGGACGCCACCTTCATCTACACAGACCCCATCACGACGGTGGGTTTCTGGATCGCATTGGAGGACGCTACAATAGAGAACGGATGCTTATGGTTCATTAAAAGTTCACACTGCAATGGAGTACATCGAAGGTTCATACGTAATCCTGAACCAAACTCCGAAGATCTACTCATCTACGACAAACCTCCCCAGATATATCCCAACTCCGCTTTCCGTTCTGAACCTGTCAAAAAAGGTAAAAAAACTGTAGGGAACTATATTTTATTTTCTAATACATCTGGCTAGGTCAGACGGTTTTGGTTGGTCCAGAGGTGGTTCAATAAATTAAGGCTTTATTAGTATTGGTGAATAGTTTTATTTTGCCTAATATGCTTCTCATCACAGCTTGAATCCTTTAGTGTAAGCAGTTTTGACAACAAAAACGTGAATGTTTTTACATGGGATCAGATTAGGCAATTTTTTCAAATTTTTTTTATCCTTGAGACTCCACAGTTGTATTCCAGGTGGGTAAAGACCCACTTATCCATCTATGGCCCATTAGCCCTAACCATGGTCTAACCTATTTCCCACAGGGAAGTAAATACAAACATTTTTTTGTTTGTAGTGGTGTTGCTCACAACAGCTCTCTACAGATGATCTGTTTCAGTTTGTCACTATCATTTCTTCCTGACAGTTTGAACTGAAGGTTCCAATTGCCACCCACAGCCAGTTTTGCCAGACATCAGTACACTTGAACTAATTATTTTAACAAAATTTCATCAGTCCAGTTTGTAGGCCTGAGGGACAGTCTAAATCTTACACTCAGGCAATCATCTCGAACTGATTGTCCTCAGGGGGGGCTATATTCACCAACCTACCTTGGTTGGTATTTTAAGGTAAATAAATATGAGTTATTGAAAAGGACTAGCTGACACATTTGATTGGATAATTAAAGAAATTAGACATAAATCTACATTTATTTTTGTTTTCTCAAGGAAAGTCCCTGCATTGAAATATAAAGGCTAAAATGCTCAGAGGTAGTAACTACAGTGACGATACAATGCAAGAGTTTCATTGTATAGTTATAAGCCAAACACAATGGGGTTTCCAGACTTTCTGGACCCCTGGTGTATAAGTGTTTCTGCTAAGTGATCAAATTTTGTAACACAGTTAATTGATCTTTGTTCTGAACCTC
Organism: Nephotettix cincticeps; assembly: GCA_023375725.1. Taxonomy (NCBI): domain Eukaryota; kingdom Metazoa; phylum Arthropoda; class Insecta; order Hemiptera; family Cicadellidae; genus Nephotettix; species Nephotettix cincticeps. The sequence goes on from CM041785.1 coordinate 35,615,399, forward strand.
ATTATTGTTTTCCAGGCACTTGCATAGTGATCCACGGCCAAACCGTCCACCGTAGTGACCACAACAGATCACAGAAGTCTCGCCACGCTTACACTTTCCATGTGATAGACAACAAACATTCAAAATACGCCAAAGAAAATTGGCTACAAACGAATGAGGGATTTAAATCTGTGTACAAAAATTACTGAAAAATATCCTTCCACTTGCTTTGACGTGTAATAATAAACTTTTGTTTGATCTCAATAAAAATTTATTTTACTAAAATCATAGAATTCAAATTTCAGCCTTAAACCAGTAATATAATAGTACATGATAATGAATTTAGAATATGTAATGCCAAGGTTGGTAGATATACTAAGGGAAAATTAAGTTACGGTTTCAAACTCCAAAATAATTTTGAAATACTACTTGTATTCCATCATTTTACACAAACACAATTAATTTGTCCCAATTGAGTAATTTGTTTGAAGGTAATTTTAGTTGGTAACAAAAGTATTTACACCAGCTTAAAAGTTTATTACATGAAACAAACAATACATATTCAATTTACAACGATCTGAGAACATTCATTCATATGATTATTTGGTCTTAACACTTTGATTGTACATAAAAAATATATCCTGTATATACAATATTATAATATAATTAAATAATAATTAAAATGTATATCTTGTATATTCAAATATAGTAAAGGTAAAATAATTTCCTTTATCAAAGATAGAAGAAAATAAAAAAGATAAGTTTCAATGAATTTACTTTTATCATAGAAAAGTTAGATAATTTTAATATGTATAAAGTCAGATATTGACTAAAGAAATTTTAAAATCTTGGTGAAAGTTTTGACCAAGAGTAACAAAATAAATTATACTTCACTTACATTCATAGACACAAGTGACTGATTTAACAAAATAGAAATTCCACATTGAGTGTTTACTGATTTAATTTACAAGTAACCTATTTTACATGCAGTTTAAAAAAATAGAATAATTTTTCTACACACTAAAACTATCAATAATACAAGTACATAGTAATAAAAAAAATCATTGTATAACTTTTAATCCTGATAATCAATATCACTAATAAAAGTAATGGCTTTTAATGAACCAAGAATATTAAGATAGAACAAATAGAAATTAAAAAGTGGAATTTTATAAAATGCAACGTCAAAACTCAATAGCTGAAAACAAACTGATGTATGTTCATACTAAATTATGAACAGTTAAATAAATTTGTATGTTGTAAATATTTTCATATCAAACAGATAAAACCCCCTTCAAGTTTTATGTACATAAGGCACCAAACCACTCATATAACATTTTCATCTGTGTAGACATGGAATTTAAAAACTTAAAACATCCTATTTGCAACATTGAAATTAGAAAAGAATAACCAAATAGCCAGCAAGTCTATGTTTTTGTAGAGGTGTACTTGTTGATACATCTGCCATGTTTATTAAAATAAAGCAGTATTAGAATTAATCTTAATATTCTTCACCTTTTTAAAGGCAATAATGGTGCAAAATCACCAACTTGCCTAATTTTTTTGGCCCCAACTTTAAATAATTAGACGAACGAATTTTAATGATTCTACAGATTGCATAAAGGTCATGAAGGTAAAATTATAGAATGGTAAGTGATGGCCTCTTTAAATCATGATAAAAGAAGTAGCATAAGAATCAAGTATAGCCACAAAAGAGCTAAATATATTGATTATTATACTTTTAACTAACTTTGCTACAAGTTTCCTTATGTTCTTTGAGTTTTAGTTTAGTAGGAAATCTTTCTTTACAAGTTTTACACTGGAACAGAAGAGGGTCAAGATGAACTCTCCTATGCCTTGCATGAGAGTCATAATAGTAGAACCCTTTCCCACATATCTCACAAAAGTATTTCTTCTCCTGTTGGTCGGAATGTTTAGCTGAGTGCTCCCTTAAGCTGTGATATGATTTGAAACTGACATTGCAAGTATCGCAAAACGATTTATTTGAATTGTGAAGATTTTTATGTGTCTTTAGTGCTTGTTTTGATTTAAGCACTTTTCCGCAAATATTACACTTTATAATGCTCTTTATTTCTTTCAAATGATTCTTCTCATGGAAAATGAGCTTTTTAACATTTTGAAGAGACTTGTCGCAATACTTGCAATTTAACCCTGATCGGTGAGCAAACTCCACATGATTCTGGTACGTCTTTTCAGTAAAGAAATCAGTTTTGCATTCAGTACAAGTCAAAACCTTCTTAGTCTTCTTTCCATGTTGGGTAGCTTTATGAGTTAACAAAAGTTTTTCAGTCAGACATGATTTTTCACACATGTTACATTGGAATCTATGACCTGGAAAATTTTTTTTGAGATCAGAGTGGAATATTTTGATATGGGATTGAAAATGAATATTATCGTGATACTCACGATCACAAACAGAGCATTTTAACCCCTGAAAGTCAATTGAATGGTTTTCTAGGTGGTTAATAACTTCTTCAGGACGAAAAATGTTCTCACAAATATTGCAATAGTGTTGTACATGGGATGGAAGATGGGTCTTAACTTCATCATCATCTCGAGACGAAAAATCACAAATTGGACAGTTGTAAATCAAAGGCGAAAGATTTTCTTCTACTAAAGAAGCTTCACTGTCATTTCCTTCTCCAGTAAGATCTTGCAATTCCTTAAATACTTTGTTATAGACGTCATTTTCTACATTTGCTTTTGTTTCCATTTTTACACCTTTATTTTTAAGCTCAGAAACCCTTTTTACTAAACTTTCAGCATTTTCATTGAAATGATTTTGCAGATAATGGAGCTTTAAGTCCTTCAGGAGAGTGTATTTTTTTTTGCAAACACTACATACTGGTTTGACATTAAGTTGTTCATGTATTGTTTTATTGTGAATTACAAGGTGTTCTGTACTCATAAATAACTTTTCACAAAACACACAGATGCCAAGACTGTTGCAAGTGTGAGCTTTATGTCTCATAAGATGAGTCAAAAACCTATTTTGCTGCGGAAAGCTTGTGTTACACTCTGTACATGTATATGTTGGATTCAATGAACTTTGCTTTTTCTTAACTTCTTTTTCTATACTAGTAGATGATACCTCACTGACACTTATTTTGGAGCTATCTATTTTGGTTGAAAACTGAGTATCGTTTTTTGTCACATGGTGTGAGTTCGAGTGATCTGAACTCACTGTATTTAGTGAACCATAGCTATTTCTCTTATTTCTAACATTTTCTTGTTTCTTTGAACATGTTTTGCTATGTACTTTCCTGAAATGACTTTTTAAATGTACCTCACTAACAAATCTAAATTTGCATTTTCTACATTTTCTAAGTAAGGACCCAACTCTATGGCATTTATAGGTGTGTACTTTCAAGGAAATAATTTTCTTAAAAATTATCCCACATTTTCTACACTGCAGAGATAGTTTTCTCTGATGTTTTTTAACATGGTCTTTTATAAATTTAAGATTTACTTTCTTAATCCCACAACGCATGCACTTGTATGATTTTGCTTTAGGTTTCTGTTTTTTGGCATTAATTTTACGATTATTTTCAGCAATATCTGTGGTAGAATCGATTTCAAAACTGGCTTCAGTGGTAGAACTATCAGTGTGAAGTTGGGACTTATGTTTGGGCAAACTTAAGTTAGGTCTGTCCCCATGGGACAGCTTCACATGATCTTGTACAGCTTCAAAAGAAGAAAACTTAGCGTGACAAAAAACACAAGTTGGCTGAGAAGAAGGGTCTTTTTCATCTACATCGTTATCATCAGCATCATCAAAAGAATCCCTTAAAGAACTTCGGAACAAGCCTTTCATTATTGCTTGTTTAGTGGAAACAGTCTCCTTTTCAGATTTCAGTTTTTTTACTGGTGAATGTAGATCATCATTATCATCATCTTCAACCCAATCATCAAGAAAATCTAATTTTGCCTCAGAAGAATCTTTCCTTCTTTTTACTGGTTTTTTATTCAGATTTTCCTTTGGAGAAATTATTTCTTCATCCGATGAAGACTCAAGTGTTTGAATATCGTCATATTCTTCTTCGTCACTGACTACAATTTTGTCATTTCCATGGTCCTTTTTACAATGGATTCTTATTTCATTCTCATTTGGAAATACTTCATTACATACTCCACACTGAAAGACAACCTTTTTCTTCTTTTCTTTGGGTTTCATAAAATGTTTGGATTTCCTCTTCTGTGTTTTTTTGGGAGATTTTTTTTTTGTCCTTGTAGGCTGAACCTTTTTTGAAGCCTCTGACTTGATAGACATAGGAGACCTGTGTTTCTTTGGCACTGGGTGTGTACGAAGATGCATATTAAATTCTTTTTCATATCTGGTTTGGTAATTACAAACTTCACATTTGTGGAGAGGTTCTCTATCTTCATGTGTTGAGTCATCATACTCCACTTGCAACTGTAAATCGAGGCCATAATTAGAATGGATGCATAGAATTTTGTTTTTGTAAATAAAATTAACATATTAACTTTTACAATGATGCTAATATCAATGAAATTGAACAATTGAAGAAGGGTTGCGCAGAGACTTTAACCTAGTTTCATTGATTTTTTTCATACTAAGAATTAAAAAATCTACAGAATAATTCCCAGCATTAAAAAAAATTAAGAGTACAGGTAAACAAAGAATTGTTGAGCTACATTCAGGAGGTATAAGTAATATGTACATTAAAACACATTCAACACATTAACAGTCACGCCTATTTCAGAACTGATTACAGGGGTGCCAAACATAGGATTTTTCAGTTGTATGATAGTCAACAGTACAAACCTCAGTCAGTAACAAGACTACAAGATCGCTCCACAATCATCATACACTCATTTCTCATTCATACTTGGCTTAAAATACCTACCTGCATAGGTTTCCATTGCAGATAAAAGATATGTTTTGTACTGTAGCTAAATAGTTAAAAAGCTGAAAATTACCATTTATTGCAAGAAAAAAATAAGAATCGGGCCAGTGCTGACATTCTTCTGCAAATATTGCTTTAAAAAATTACTGCTGACTCGGGATGGTGTTTTCAACCATACTGACCAACAATTTAGAGACGTTGTAATCAGGTCGAAGCACCAGAAAGCTATTGCAATGCAATCTGTGTGGCATTGGATATACTTTGTCAATTTAGTTCATCTTAATGCCACTCCACTAGGAGTATAACGGTCACCTCTATTGCCAATTTGGTAAAACACAACGGTCTTTACCACTGGCCCGCTTGGACCAATGTGGCAGTTAATATGTGAACATTGATAATAACATGTAACATCAATAATAGATTCTATTGATAACAGTGAGAGTGTTCTAGGTATTTATATGAACCTCTCTAAGGTGTTTGATAGTGTGTGCCATAACACTCTTATAAATAAACTTGCAGCCTTAGGTGTAAGTGGAGCACCCCTGAAAAGATTTCAAACTTATTTAGAACACCGGAGCCAATTTGTTAAACTAAAACAATAATGATGAACTTATATATTATAAATTCATCAAATTGGGTGTTCTTCAAAGCTCAATATTGGATAGAATTTTATTTTTGTGTTATTTGAATGAAATGCCTAAGATTGAAGATCCCAGCAAACTATGCCTGTACACCAATGATTCAAATCGAAAAGTTTCAGGAAAAAATTCAGAAAACTTAGAAATAGCTGCATTTTAAAAATCTAAATATATAAGACAAAGTCGTGTCAGTTACACGCATTATAACTCGAGAACGGCTGGAAGGATTTTAATAATCTTTGATTTTTTGGATTCGTCTCTGCTCTGGTCATGCTTTAGGCATATTCAGTTTCCATAAATTCAATTAGTTTCCATTTTATAGTGTTTTAAATTTCTAATGTTAACCTTATGGGGACTAAGTTTGTTTACAAATGTTCTACAATAAAAACATTTGATTTCTTAAGCTACAACTGTTGTTTTACTTTCCATTAGCAATACAGTTGGCACTTGATAATCCGACACTTATGGGACCGGGAGTGTGTCGGATTACCAGAAACGTCGAATTACTAAAAATTTATATTTCTTGCACAACCCTAACTGTAGATTTAAGAAAAGTATACTGATGTTCATTATTAAGTACCTTAATTCTATTAATGGTTCAAATAAACAATTTACAAAGTCTAGTTTTTACAGAAAACTACTTAATAAATAAAAAATACTGTATGACATTTATCTATAAATATAACTAATACACAACGCACACATAACATAACTACTGTATAAAACAGTTACAGTCAAACCTTGATATAACGAACCTTGATATAACGAATTCCTTGATATAACGAATTTTTTTAAATCCCCTACAACTTCCCATAAGACTCAGTGCTAATTTCACCTCTATATAACGATTGAACCGTATTGTAAACCTCGATTTAACGAATTTTTGAAGATGCCAGAAAAAATAAATCAACCTCTATATAACGAATTTTTCTTAATAAAAACCTCTATACAGCGAATTTTACCTCTATATAACGAATGATCTCTATCCTCCCTTGATATAACGAACGGAAACAAACTTACAATCGTGTTTAAACATGAACGCCCGACCACGGATGTGTCCCACGGTCTTGACTGTCATGAATTTCAATTTAGAATTTTTATTCTCGTTGTTTTAAAGATATGCAGTGTTAAAACTATTTTTAAGGATTAAGCCTTTTTTTATTTTATTATAATACATACTGTAGTTTACTTTTTTAATACTTATAAGTATGTACATTATTGTCATAACAACATTACTACGTAATTGATTTTAATTCTTCTTTTAAACATACTGTACTTTAAAAAATAAAGTTAGTTTATTTTGTATCAAGTAGAATTTTATTCTCCATTTACTTAACAACAGAGTATCCTATGCAATTACAGAGCGTTTTAATGAGGTTAAGCATTGCTAGATGTTGGCCTGCATTACGATGTCGGTGAACCTCGATATAGCGAAATTCCATCAAACCTAACCTCAATATAACGAAACTCGATGTAACGAAAACCTTGATATAACGAATATTCAGTCCGGTCCCTTGAGATTCGTTATATCAAGGTTTGACTGTATAACGTATAGGCATAACGTGAAACATAACCTACATTCTAAATTCAATAAGGTCTACCTGCAATACAGTACTGAACACAAGTTTAAACATTAAAAAAGTCTGTGATTGTCTTCTGTTTTTTCTTATGTTAGACTGTATGTCATGGCTTTTTCTTGTATTGCTTTCAACATCAAAATATTGTTACAATCAAGCTCTCGTTCTTCACACCAGCGTATTAAAGTATTTGCAGCAGACACGGCTTCGTCACTTGGGGATATTCGCTCGTCTTAAGGATTTTCCTCTTAGATTCATCTTCAACAGATTTTACAAACCTTTCAATTTTTTCTCTACTTTTCAAAATGTCATAGACCGTAGGTCGTCCAATGCAATAAACCTGAGAAATAACTGTCTTGTACTCGCCATTGTACAACACTTAATAGAACAAAACTCTTGTAACAAAGTAATCAACGCTCTTTACTACACACTAATTGATACTGAACAAGGTAAGGAACTAACGGACCGGAAGACGCAAGACTCCTGTCACAACACGAATAAAATTTCTGCACTGTACAGACGCCCGTCGCGACGATGAATCATTTGGCGCGGCGTCGGACTACCGAGTGTGTCGGACTGTCAAGTGTCGGATTATCAAGTGCCAACTGTATGCTTTACTATCCAATGCCATTTGAATCATTCAATAATGTAAAACTATGGAGTAAATGTATGTATTTCCTATAAAAGCCGTATTACAGTTAGGTTTTGTTTTGTTTTAGGTTGGATTAGAAAGATTGTGAATCAATCCACTCAGACTTTTTTGTTTTGTGGTAATGTTATTAAAATGCCTTATTGTTTCAGTATTGTTATTAACTATGCCGCAACCCAGAATACATAATTTTTCACAACGAGTTCGTAATGCTATTCGACTTCAGAGCATGGCCAATCTTAAAGTTAACACGTATTTACTGTCAGACGTTACGAAGTTCGCCGCGTCAGCTAGTTGAGTAATATTCAACAGTTTCTAAAACAACATAATCTCAATCTAAGTACTATTAAATCTATAACTATAGAATAAAAAAACAAACAAACCTAATATTTTATTTAAAAACTTTATACTTATACTTTTAACTGAAATGGCGACCTACCCAGGTAGGTAGGTATTTTAAGCCAAGTATGAATGAGGAATGAATGTAGGATGATTGTGGCGCGATCTTGTAGTCTTGTTACTGACTAAGGCTGACATGTTCCTTAGACAGGACTGTTAATTAATAGCTCAACAGCCGATGGCAACTAATGGACCTACAGTTTAACGTGGAATCCGAACCACGGCCTCTGAATTACGAATTGGTCTAATTAGAGGATGGTCTTTGTGTATTAACGTAGTATTCAATAGTGCGGACTTTAATCCACACAAGAGAACACTACATCCCGACCATCTCTCACAACTATTCACAATTCATGACCTCCAAGTAGCTGGATTACAGGACGTTGCCACCATCCCAGCCAACATATTAACATATTAGACATTAACATAAACATTATAGCACATATAAGAAATTAACATGGTAAAAGAGTATGCAGGTTTGCTGCCATGATAAACACATAAACTATGATGTTTTAACATTTGAAGCATATGATCTTAACCCCATGAATGTAAATACCAAGTTCAATCCAAAAATATAGATTGATATGGGAAATATTAATTTTTCCTTATCCTCCATAGGATTAACATTGGAGCCTCAAAATACAACGTACTGTGTTTAGATTTTTTAATATCTCAGTAATCGTTGGAGATAGAGAAAAACTTTAAAGAGCTAAATTGTGTAGTTTTTTTAGCTAATTCTAATGGTGAAAGATAAAATTAATTTTTTTAGCGAATTTCCCATAGGGAAGAAGCTATTACCGTAGGTCTCATGGTAAGACTTAAACCTGGGACCACGTTATTTTTTCTCCTTTAGATGCACAGAGACCAAAAACGATAAATGTTAAAATTTATATATATATATGTCTGTGAACACGATAACGCCCGTAAAAATGGTCCGATCAAGACCAAATTTGGTAGAGACGTGTATTCCTACAAATGCTTGGACGAGTTAGTAAACCAGACATATCGGTCAATGGGGACGGGTAGTTTGGGGGATTTTTTTTGCGTTTTTCACATGTAATTTTTAAATATTTCTAATTTTATATTTCACCATTAGAATCAGCTTAAAAGTTTTTGACCATTTGAAATTGACCGATATGTCTGGTTTACGAACTCGTCCGAGCAAATGCAGGAATACACGTCTCTACCAAATTTGGTCTCAATCGGACACAGACACACACACACACACACATATATATATATATATATAAATTTTAACGATTATTGTTTTTGGTCTCTGGGCACCTAAAGAAGAAAAAATAACATGGTCCCGGGCTTAAGTCTTACCATGAGACCTACGGTAATAGCTTCTTCCCTATGGGAAATTCGCTAAAATTTTAACGACTATTGTTTTTAGACTCTGGGCACATAAAGACAAAAAAATAACATGGTCCCGGGCTTAAGTCTTACCATGATACCTACGGTATTAGCTTCTTCCCTATGGGAAATTAGCTAAAAGCCTAAAATAAATTGATAGAATTTTCAATGGTTTCCACCTTAGCTATTACAGATTCCATGTTATTGTTATGTTTCTTTCCTTCTTTTATTTATACGTATTAGCGTTAAATACTATTGAATGTCTAACTAATTGATTTACCAGATTCAGGAAAAGATTATATAATTTTGGGCCTCTAAACTAGGTACACTGAATTTCTTAAGAGTACTATTGTCTTAGGTTGGCGTTACTGCAGCTTTACAAAGCAGTAGATAGTTGATAGGATGTCATTCGCTAGGGGCTGTGAAGGAGATGGCACTAGTTGAAGGTTTTTTTTTCAGGTTTTTTTCTGCGGCCATTTTGTTACCGGTTCCGAAGACCACGCCCACTACAGTTCAGTGTTCTCTGAGCCTTTGTGACGAGTGGGGATTTTTTGATTCTCTTATGCGTAATTTTTAGTGAATGGTATTTTTGTAAAGTATTTTTTAAAGCTTTAATCTTTTTGTTTTCAGCTTTATACTGGCTTAGACACATTGTAGTGTATATATAAAAGAATATTTTACACCGAAAAAACTGTTCAATTTTTTTTATGACTTTTGGAGAAGCAAAATAGTGTTTTTATTAACTTGTGGAAGCAAATGTCTCCCTGTAACTTTTTTTGCGTCTACGTGATTATTTTGTAGCTATTTCTTGTTTCCTGTAGGTGTAAAAAACAATAAAAGAACACTATCACTTCAAAAATATAACGATACACAACTTCACTTTTCGACAACCTAATTCCAACCTAATCCCAGGGGCTGGTGGCAGCATATGCGTTTTATAGGGAAGTATGCGCCCATTTTCACACATTCAACAGCTGAGGGAGTCAAAAAGAGATCTATACTAGCTTAACTACAGTACAAAGGAAGAATTTGGTATAGTTTTATATTTCAGGATGGCGAACAGGGTTTCGGAAAATAGGCTTAGCCGTGAATGTGTTAAAATTATTGTAGAAAATACCTAAATAACAGATTAAGTTATATGCTGATAACTTTGGACAAAACTAATTCTAATCATTTTTAAATAGAAAACGATCAATGAAATTCCTACCTGAGTTTCTTCTCCAGCTAAGTTGTATTTAGCATGAAGCAATTGTGTAAGTGTTGACTTGACTTCTCCCAACTGGAAGGTTAAGGAATCCATCAAGTTCAGCAAATTCATGCATTTGCTGCAGATGGCATCCCTTTCTCCCACTAAAACTTCAAACTCATCCCCCACTAGCTCCTGAATAAGATCTGCCACAGGAGCATTTCTTCTCTTAGTAGCTGTTACTTGTAGTTGATACTTCCATTTTTCTAGTGGAATGGTTTGGTCACAGACAAAACAAATATTATCTGTCTCTTCCATTTTCTAGAACAAAGATTTAAATCAATTTATATTATTGAAAGGGAACAGATGCATTCATCCTTCTAAAGAGAAATTTAAAAATTTGAATTTTTAAGGTGTAGGTCTAGTTTTTTTTTGTTTTGCATAGATTATGTTCATAAATGGTATAGTTGCACTATAAATCCCCACCTTTTCGTTCAAATAATTTTTTTACTGCACCCCCACCTGACGTATACAGTGCCCTCTGATGCGTGGGCGGTCCTACGTCAAAATGGGAGCAGACCAAGAGACAGTGACATGGAATGAAAATAGCGGATATATCTGTTTGCCGCTCTTTGTGAAAATGGCATGCGCGGGGGGGGGGGGGGTTAATCGTCGTGAAGGGTTAATACTAGGGTCTGCACCTCACTATCATATTCTATTTAGATGTCTCAACAAATTTGAAACATTAATTGTCAAAAATACTTAGGGTTTCAATACAAACTACCAGTACAAAATTTCAGATAAAACAAAACATTTATAGTGTGTGGGACAACCCTCCTCTTGAGGAGTTCTCCATATATTAGCCAACCCCCCCTTCGATGAGCTCCTCCAATACGTCTGTCCTAATTTTGTTCTGAGAATTATGGCAATTCTAAAGCCCTAGATAACATGCTGTGTTAACAACGTACAGTAGGCAAAACTGGTATCGGGCTGGTTATGGGATACAGGTGGTGAAAACCCAAGAAGTTGCCCATCGAAATAAAAAATTTAACAACACGTTGTAAGTTTATGAGCAAACTTCAAAATGTTTTTACTTTAAAATGTTTTTATTTATTGGATGAGTTTTTTTGCAGCAATAGAGTACTTACTAACAAATCAAAAATTAGCTCACTCACAATTACCCCAGCCTGACTCACCAACTATATCAATCAAAGACAGATGCAGAGGCATAACCAATTGAAGATTGCTCCAACTTGGTTGAACTTTGGTTGGTGACAAGTCCATGCCTATGTAGGCCAATCGGACGCACCTCACGGTAAAGAAGAGGCATATGAGGAATAGACCATGAAGAAAAAAAAGGCTCCCCACCATTAAACGTACTTTATTTTTGATCCCCCCTGATTTTGTAGCCAGATGGAAAGTGCATACTAAAATAGAAGTGAATAATTTACAATATGTAATATGGTAAGCACACCCTTTATCCGAGTCCCCCAGTCATGGTTTACTATTCTAAATGACAAAAATTAAGTTCCAATTTTCGCCAGTTGGTAGTCAGGGTTCAAAATTCAACGTGGTAGGCTAGTAACCAACCAACCAACGAATATTACAATCTACAAAGGTATACCAACCATATTCTATTTAACAAAAAATTGTAACAACCATTCATTTACAACTATTCTACTGTATACAACAAAATGTTAATCGATATTAAAAGTGTCAATTCTATCTTCCTATTTCATGGAGTACATGTCCATAAATTAAATAAATATAATTAGACCAAAAAAACTTTAATAGCTTATACCATAAATAGGACTTCCTTTCTATTTAACTTTGTAACTCACTTGATTTCTCTAACCCTCGTAGGTATTATTGTTAATCAAGAGTGGCAACAACCAACTTGAGCTTTATAATAAATCAATTACCAATAACTGAAGTTTACTGAATCTAAATAGAAGGCCGCAGGACCAAGTCTGATTATGAGGTAGGGCTTTGTCTAATATTTATAGCCTACTTGCACAAGTTAACAAATTATCCCAGAGGAATAAATAAGGATTTAAATAATGAAAGAGATTAATAAATTACCATATCAATTATGTCAACAAGGAAAACGAACAGGAACAAAGTTTATTTTAACTAGGCTACTAATAGTTACCGGTAAAGAAATATATTGTTTTTAACTAAAATCACCAGTTGATTAAGTTTGAAATATACTCATCTTTTGTTGATTATATATTATCTTAAGGGCCATCCCTTAAAATGCTTGTAAAATAACTTAAAGGTGGTAGCGTCTTATGGTTTAGTTTAGTCTATACCAGATTAATCCTCAAAATGAGTTTTTTAACAGTAGCATAAAAATGTAATACAATGATAAATGTAATAATATAAGACCTCTGGGGGTACACTTTTCAATAAAATGAAGCCTCCCATGAAGACCTTGTATCTCTCATCATTGAAACTTAACTTACCTTCATCCAATATCCAATCGCTCGGTGAAAGCAAAGAGAACTTCTACCCCTACTTCAACATAATACTGTATACAAAAATGAGGTTTAAAATTAACTTTTTACGCTCAAAGGATGCCAAGTTTAGAAAAATTATTTTAACATTATAGAATACATTATAACCTCACACAAAACTCCAACTGCAATTGCTACGATTTACGAAACGAAGAGTTGTTACAGCAGTATTGCCACTACACGTTTATTTTTTCTGTATCAAGTTCGTTTATCAAGTCCGAAAAGACTATCCTCATAATTATTAAATCAGTTCGTAATTCAGAGGCTGTGGTTCGGACTCCATGTTAAACTGTAGGTCCCTTTTATATGCCATTGCTTGTTGGGCTATTTTAACAGTTCTGTCTAAGGAACATGTCAGACAATCAATAACAACCCTACAACATAGCGCCTCAATCATGTTACCTTCATCTCTCACTTAATTGGCAGGTTGTCATTCCATTAACTAACTAACTATAAAAGGAGAATGGTTTATTTATTTAGAAAACATTATGCTGTATCGGAATTTACAATGCAAATAAACAGTATCAGTTGACTAACACATACTTTATTCCTAAAATAAATTTTAAAACGATAACCTTCAATAAACCTATTATTTTCTATAAAGTTGATCCAGTGAGGAACGGATTATAAGCGATTAACGGATTATGATTTACTATTCGTTCATCTATGATCTAAATATCATTTAAAAATTTATTGTTCCAAAAATAATCAATTTCTGAAACTAACAGCAAGAGAAAACAAGTTATAATAATTGTTAAGACATTTTATTGAGTGAATTTCGTAGGAAGCTGTAACCTTAAAGTGTTTAATGGAAAGCAATTAATTTAAAATAAGGAAGAAATTGATTTTTTAATGTTCTCCCTCAAAGGAATAACTTTGGGTGCTCTCAGACGACGTACTATGTTAACTATGGACAGTAAATTTTAGGGTATATTCTGAGCTGAATTAATTATAGTTTATTATTGAGAATTCAACACTGAGAAAATTGTGTTTTCGTGGTCTGATATTTTTCCTGTTGTATTGTATATTTATTTGGTTCCTTGAATTGATCAATGTTATATTAAGTAAATATATAGTAATATGCCATAAATTGAATAACGGATGGTACACTTGTGTAACCGACAATTTTGTTTTTAATATTCGTACTATATTTTACACTCATAGATGTAAAATGAATATAAATGTATACGGTACATTCTCAATTTATAACTCTGTTATAAAAATTTAACATATGTAATGAGATTATCGAATGTGCTTTTACCGTATCAGAGAGCACCCAGAGAGGAACCTGTGATCGTATAGTCTATTTGGTATGAATTTTTTAGTTTGTACATGATGTACATATACGCTTGCCGTTTTGTTGTACTAGAATCCAATTTCTTCTTTCTCCCAATTATGTTCTGTTCTGTTGCCAGTTGCCCTACCTTTTCGGCTTTGGGTTTCGTCTTTCCAATACATTAAATTCTTGCTGTCACTACATTTCTCAGTCTCACTCTCAGTCTGGAACTATCAGGTAAATACGTGTCTTTAGTTCATATACTAAGTGTATTTGGTCACTGTATCCATTAACCGTTTGTGCAATCTCATCGTATATGATCAAATTACCTTCATTGGATTAAATAGTTTATTACCATTATTAAAAAAATATTATCTGTCTTATTTATTGGTGCATTCTGTCAAAGGCCATTCTTAAAACTTATTTATGCCTTACTCGAACATCTTGTGTACACTTCAGTCATATGTTTGATAATCTACAATTTGAGTTAGAACTAAAGTCATTGTGTTTGTGATTATACCTAACTAATCAATCCAATATTAAAAATTATGTTTATCTAGCATACTATCTTATCTTACATTAGTTAATAGGAAATTAATAATTTTTAAAAATACCCTAATTGGAATAAATTATTACTTAGTAACTACAACAATAATACAAACAAATACAGAAGATATAAACAATAAAATAAGTTACAAGATTTTTAAAATTATTTAACATTAGTGAATAAATGAAATGAATTAAACAGGCACCAGAAATTACTTAATTAATTAAATCAATAAATTTTAAGCACTTGGCACCTGCTAGTCGAGTGTGTTTAATCACACCTCTGTAAAAAATAAACTACGTTTTGCTTGATGGTGGCTGTTAGTATGGTGTAAGGTTTTGTTGTTGACTGATCTATAAAGTGCTGGGCGTCCGACCTGTGATCTTCCCATGAGACAGATCAAGCAAAGGTAGGAGTGAGCCTTTCAGTACTAGGTGGACAAGGATGGTGTTTAGAGGTGAATCCAAACCAAGACTATCACTGCCTACGGTTTTGAAAGATCCTTAAATGCTGAATTTTTAACCTCATCCCAGTTAGACCCTTCAAACAAAATAGCCGTGTCATCAGCAAATTAGTATTTACATATCACTATGATATTTTATATATATATTGATACATATTGATATTTGATCAATTGATTATGTAAATTAGAAACAAAATAGGCCCAAGAGTGCTTCCTTTTACAACACTATGGTTAATTAAATTTTTGAACTTTCAATTCCACAAATTGTAACAACTTATTTTCTGATAGAGAGGTAACTAGAAAGCCAGGCCAAGGTTTTCTTTTTACAATCAATAAGTTCTAGTTTACACATAAATATTGATCTATCTAATGAATCAAAAGCTTTAGCTAAGTCTAAAAATGTTAATAGGCTAACTAATTTATTAATAAGTAATTTGATATATTTTTATCAGTTCTTAATCCATTCTGGCAATCAGATAGGATGGAATTACTTTCCTAATATTCAACAATTTGTTCTTTTACAGTCTTTTCAATTACTTTAGAGAATACACTGAGGAGAGAGATTGGTAAAAAATTTGATTTCGAACTAATATCTGATGATTTATGCTATGGAACTACTCTTGCAATTTTAAAGATACTGTATCTCGAAAAATGCCAGAAGTGATGCTAACATTGACAATGTGTAACCAATAAATCAGAATTTTCTTTGAGAAGAGACACAGAGAAGCCATCACTGGCATCTGTGCTGGATCCCGCTACAGATCCCCCACGCAAACTGTGAATGTGCTGTAGGATGTTAGAGTCAGAGACTGGTTAAGTGGAATTTACTTTCAGTGGTAAAATCATATTCAATCACTACTGGCGTACCACTGGGATCGATATTATTAGCTAAATTTTGACCGACTGCTGTAAAATAGCAATTAAATTTGTTAGCAACATCAGCCAGAATTTCATTGGTAATGTCAGCAGAAGTTTTTTTCATGTATTTTTCTATTCAAAATTTATCTTTAGTTTTATTCCTGCCAGCTAATTCATTTAAAACCCACCAAAATTTCCGGGGACTATTATTGCTTTCGGTTATTTTCAAACTATAGTAATTTTTCTTCTCGGATTTAATCATATAATTTAATCTTTTTCTGAATGATTTGAAATAATTTTGTAAACCCGTATTAAATGGCTGTTTGATTAATAATTTACTTAATTTATCCTAATAGCTTAAATAAGATCAATCGTAATCCATGGTTTAGTTTGGTTGCAC
This sequence comes from Nephotettix cincticeps, assembly GCA_023375725.1. Classification (NCBI taxonomy): domain Eukaryota; kingdom Metazoa; phylum Arthropoda; class Insecta; order Hemiptera; family Cicadellidae; genus Nephotettix; species Nephotettix cincticeps. The sequence goes on from CM041785.1 coordinate 35,632,132, forward strand.
CTTTTTCTGTGATTTTATGACTTGGATGACTTTCAGATGAGGTTTGTGACAATGTAATGAAAAGCCAGTGAATTTTTGTCTACATCACAAGTCTTGAGTACTGTCAGCCAGTCTTGTTCGGGAAGTAGCATCCTGAAAACTGTTTTGTCAATGTAATTCTGTGGTTGATTCGTTTGGATGAAGTGTTTTTTGAGGTTGAGTTCAATCTAGATATCAGTGCAGTAGTGGTCAGTCACTTGACTCTGAACAACAGCAGCCCATACATTTTTATAGTTATTATGTTGTAAAAAACAATGATCAATGCACGATCTGCTGTCGCCAGAGACATGAGTGGGTTTGTGAATGCAACATACGAACCCCCTCTCTGCCATTATATTTAAATAATGATCCTCTGCATTACCTGTCACCAAATTATTCAAATTAATATCACCAGAATAATAAAAGTTTTTTTTTCGCAATGTTACATTTAAGTGAAGTTCAAGTTCATCCAAAAACAAATCAATGTTGCAATGTATATTCTGTAGAGTGCAAGTAAGTGGAATTGTTTGCAGTCAATAGTCCATTTCAATGTCAGTCCGTACACGTCACCTAGCACCACCTCATAGGATTCGGTTGACAACTACTTAATTTTGGTTTCTCTTTTGCTGGTTCGCTATCAAGTTGAATCTTTTAAGGGGCGAAAAACAGTGCCAGGTCTCCGTTAGCACTATCACGTAAAACTGCAGCTTCGAGACTTCTAAAATTGTAAAAAAATCATCCATATTCTTTGCAAAACTTCTGATATTTTGCTGTAAAATATTTAAATTGTTGTTACCAGTAAGAAAAACATTCCCAAGTTCAACCTAATCCAAATCTTCTTCACAAAAATTATTTTGATAATCATCCAAATCATCAGTGTGCATACTGTAGTCTTACAGTATGCCCCATCACCCTCCTTTAATTATTATAAAATATATAGGCCCTATGCAGCTCACGTCTATGACATTTATATTTACCATACCAATGTGTTTACTTTATTATCCTATTTTCTTTTACAACAATTAAATTATTAATTATCTCATGAACAAATACTATTATGCTGTGGATAGTAATAATAATAATTAATAATAAAAGTCCGGATGGTCAAGGGGTGAGCAATCTGCGTGATTAAAGGTATTAAAGAGTGATTGGCTCACCCTGTTATATGCCTTGTTAAAGATTTATATTTCACTTCACGTACTTTGAACAAATTATATCATGCCACTTTTGTTTGATTATTTTTATAACTTTTAATTAAATACAAAACTAAAAATAACTAATTTCAAAATAAAAAAATAAAAAAGCTCTCAAACTGTAGGCCTATTTTTAAATAAATGAATTAAACTATTTTTAACTAATTATTTAATACACAGGATGCTATTAAAAAGATATTTTGCTAATACTCAAAGTATTACAACAAAAAATATACAAAACACATAATTTATTACTACCTGTATATTATGAGTCCAAATGCCTTTTTAGTTGAGCTTACTGCACTGTAATTCGTTATGAAACAAAGGTGCGAGACAGACTGAAATATAGACAGACTGAAGGTCATTTAACCTCACAGTATCTCTTCAACTACCGACACCCAAAACAACAGATACTTGTACTCTGAGTATATTACAGGTTGATATATTACAAACCCCATGTTTTGTAGAAACTTAAAATGAAATGTGTGCGCTGCGCTCACCCCTTGACCATCCGCAGATTAAATGATGGGAAACATTTCTAATGTAACTAAATAGACAGGTGTTCCAGTATATTGCCTCTAAGAATGTAGCAAATCTAGGGTTTCAAAATTTCATTCATATTTATACATTAGTTTGTAAATAATAGCATGCTTAATGTTAGTAAGGATACATCAAGAATGAAACCTTTAGATAAAAGTAAAATACTTTAGAGGCTTTAATAAAAAAAAATTGACTAGTGGAAAACACATTGAAACTGTTCATCAAGACAATTTTAATAAAGATTTTTGAACACTTTTGATCTTATTTTAATCATACTTAGAGCATGTAGATTGCAGAAAACATTTTCTTTACACTAAATAAATAAAAAATCATAAATACCCAGGTTTTTGGTATATTTACGTACCACTGGGTATTTACCCAACCCACATCACTAGCCATGAGCTGTAATTAACTAGTTTCCTTCCTGTGTCGAGCCCCCACCTTCTGTATTTTTAATGACATTCTTTTGACAGTCATTGTTATTTTACCTAATTTTTATTTTGTTGTATATCTGTTAATATTTAAGTTAATTTTTTATTTCACAGGTTCTAAGGACCATGAATAAAGTATATGTTGGTAACCTTGGGAGCTTTGCTTCCAAACATGAACTGGAGTCTGCTTTTGCAAAATATGGTCCCCTAACAAGTGTTTGGATTGCCCGAAATCCTCCTGGCTTTGCTTTCATCGAGTTCGAAGACCCAAGGGATGCTGAAGATGCAGTTCGTGGATTAGACGGAACGTAAGTAATAATCATAACATTATTACTTTTATAATTATGTTATTATATTACTGTAATAATATGTAGTCTTAGTTACCTACATATTTATTGGTTCACTCTCCATTGTATTGAGTATTTATCTTGTGTAATATAAAAAATCTGTTTTAGCGAATTTTTCCTTTCTAGAAAGTAAAGCTATTACCTTGATTGTCCTGACAAGACTTAGACCCAGAACTAAGATTGGTCTTTTGTAGTTTGTCCCCGCATTTTCAAATTTGTAAAGGCCAGGCGACTTTGACTCTAGCAACAGTGACCCAATTAATGGGGTACTGTTGTGCAACCCACTTGCCTTTGAAGTTTGGCGACAGTTGAGTAGGAGTGCGCACACAGGCAATTAACTGTTGTAAGACCCAAGGCAATATGGACTTCAATGATACAGCAATAGAAAGTGCTATGTTAATGGGGCTTTGCTGGGTTCATCCCATAGTGGTCGACTTGTGAAAGGACAGTTTGATATTTTGTTTGATGACTTAAGGAAACCTTCAGATAAGTTGTTTTTCTTTACAATTTGTGTAATTTTTATTCACTACGTACACTCATAATTAAAACAAATACTTTTATAGACAAACTTCATTCAACAATTAATCAAGAAAACCAACACAAGTGACAGTCCCCATGAGTACTGTGACTGAGCAACTCTTGTCGTATGTGTGCGCATCTACATTTTTTCAATGGATACCAAGGCCGGAGCAACAGCCCCGCAACAATTGTTGTGGAGCTGTCTCTGGAAAATTGGGTTCGGGGACAACGGTTGCACAGCTGTTCCTCACTGTTTCCAACTGTTCAGCTGTTCCAACTGTTTCTTTGGTGTGTACACTCTAATTTAAAACTATGCCAAACACTTTAATTGACCAACTGTTGCTAGACTCCAAGTCTCTGTGTGCACCAGGGCTAATGGTTTAATTCTTCAATCAAGTTTGAAATCCAGCCAAATCAGTCTATATGAAAGGGTGTTTTGGGGTTGTTACAGAGTTTTTAATGTTTGGGTATGAATCATAACAAACCTAGAGATTTTGAGGGATACTGAGGGATATTTTCTTGATGCCTTGAAGACTGTCCCCATATTCAAGGAGGGTGACTCAGAACTGATCAGCAGTTACCGACCCATATCCATTTTGCCAGTTTTAAGCAAGATCCTTGAAAAGATAATAAAGAAGCAGCTAGAGGAGTTTTTAGAAACAAATAAGCCATGGAACTAGCTGGGCAAATCACGGAAGCCTTTGAGTGCAAGTACTCTGTCACTCTAACTTGTGTGACTTAACGAAGGAATTTGATTGCGCCTCCCATGAGATTGTTCTTGACAAGCTGCAGCGTTATGGACTGTGTGGTACTACGCTCCGCATGCTGGAATCTTGTTTGAGTGAGAGGAAACAGTGTGTAGCGATTGGTGGCTCAACCTCAGCAATAAAAACTGTCCAATTCGGGGTTTCTCAGAGCTCTGTTCTGGGGCCCTTATTGTGTCTGCTCCACATTAATGACCTAAAGGTGGATGGCAATATCCTAATGTTCACCGATGACACAACCCTCTTGAGTAGAGGGCGAAGTCTGGCTGAGCTGGTTGGTAAACAGGAGGTGGCTTTTGACCAGACAAAGTCTTGATCCCAGCGTAATATGCTCCAACTTAATGAAGCCAAAACCCAGGTCCGTCTCTGCAGTCTAAGCCGCTTGGATCTTGAAGGAGCTGCGGAACCCGTAAGACTGGTAGGTTTCTCGTTGGATCGTAGATTGTCTTGGAATAGCCACACTGCCTTGGTCTCCAGGAAACTGTCAGTGTCAAGGATACTGTATCTGTCGAGGAAGCTTCGGGGTATGCTTACTTTCCAATACTTAACAATGATCTACCATGCCCTGTTCCATACCCACATCAGTTATGGACTTGTATTGTGGGGGCATTCCCCGGGATGCCATAAGATTTTTCTCCTTCAGAAAGTAGCCGTGAGAATCATTCCATCCAATGGTTTCCGTGATCATTGTCGTCCCTTGTTCCGCCAGTTAGGAATTCTTACTATTCCTTCACACTACATCTTAGTTTCTCTGATGTTCGTGAAAACCAAAGTTAGTTCTTTCACCACAAGAAACCTCTTACACAACCATGATGTAAGGAGCAAGGCCAACCTTGATATGTCGAGACGAAGGTTGATGTATTTCCTTATTCCTTATTGTGATTCCTTATTGACACAAACAATCCAGGATTACCTGGTAAAAGTTCAAGGAGGAAGATTCATGAAAATTTATTCAGGAAAATAATAAGTTCACATTATATTTTTTATGCAAATGCGGGAATAATATAAGATTGCTTTAGTTTAATCTTTTTTTGTTTTCAGCCGATTATGTGGTACAAGAGTGCGTGTAGAGATGTCAAATGGCCGAAAGAAATCTGAAGGTGGCAGTCGGAGGCCAAGGTAAGTGCTTAGGACTTAAATATTTTTTGTGATTGTTTGATTATGTAAAAATAAAAAAAATCAGTGATAAATTGTCAGACCGATTTATTCTATGAATATTTTAGTTCATGCCTTGAATTTCAATCTCTATTGCCAGAAAATTACTGTTTCATCTTTAATGTGTAAGTGCCACTTTTAAAGTAATATACTTGAATATAACTCTCAAACTAACCATCTCTAGTAAGTGAGAGTTTACTCTCTGAGGTTGCACATTTAATTCTTCACATAAACCACAAACCACAAATAACCCAACTCTCACAATAAGGAGAACTGTCGCTAAGCAAGCAGGAAACTACCTACTTAAAATAGTAAAAAAATGTATGGCGGAGTTCCGGGAAGAGGTTACCATGGATACCTACTAATACGTGCTAGGTGAGCGTGCAGCAGGTTCAGATAACTCCTATTTTTCCACTTATAGAGAGTTACTTACATTGGTTATATATTCACTACTTGTTCACAATTTTCAAAACAAATTTCACGCAATAATTTTAAAAATATTACAAACGATGGGTAGACAACATTTGATGCCTAGGTGGAAATTGCCATGGTAGGTAACGTGTTAAATAATTAAATAAAATCTTAGCCAAGTTTTTGCTTAATGACTTCATAATCTTAAAGTACAGTTTTCTTCATCTGATAATAGGTATTCCCAGTTTTATTCATTGTAAAATCACATTGCTTTTATATGGTTTAATCGACATTCTTGGGAAGGAAATAATGCTTATCCCAGTAAAGACTTCCACTATGTAATTTAAATCTAATTTTTTAACAATTTATTAAAAATGTAAAGGTACCAGATTCCTTTATAATTATTAGTTAATGTTCTTTGTTGTTCAGCATTTGTTTTAAATCTCTTTTAATGCAAAGTTTCCGTGGTTAAAGCCAGGGTGCCCACAGCATGTCTTGGTGTCGCAAGTTGCGACATTAGATGAAATTTTAAGGGGGATTTTTAGTATGAAAAATGGGGAGGATTTTTATCAATTTGCAGTTTATAACTGACTAGAATTATTCAGCACTCTTTTATGTGTTCTTGTCTCTTAAATCAAAAAACACTAAATTGAAATGGTCAAATAACATTACTGTCAGGTTCAGTTGATCTAAAGTTGGCATATATGTTGACGCCTGTGATGATGTGTTGTTGCCGTACGGGCTGTGCCACACTCACACTACACTACCCTTGTTGGTGGTCATGTGCTACAGTAATCATAGTTCACCGTCTCACCGCTCTACTCCATGAATAAATTATTTGTGTAAAGTAAATATTTACCTATTAAAATACAAAATAGTATTTTATTCATCACTAGGACCAAAAACGGACGTTTTTGGTACGAGGACAAGTGAAATGTAAGAGTTAGTTATTACATCTACTTGATGTTCTAATACATCAAGCCAATTTTGGGCCGCGTTATGAACTAATATTTTTCGTCATACTGCAAATAAAATGAAACAAACTCGTAAAACATAAATTATTACCTGATTTAGAGTATCCATAGTTGTTGACCATTTTGTCATCTTAGACTAATCAGCTGTTATGTTACTTACGTTGTAGCAGTTCTTTCTTGATTCCTGATTGGTTGTTTGGGTTATGTCAGTGTTAGCTGTTATTACTGATAGATCGATTTAACGCTCCAGCTGCTGGTCATTTTACTCTGGAATGCCAGCTCATTTTTGGCCACTTTTCAGGTTTTGTTTTAAAACCCATAAAAATTGTGGATACTATGCAAAGTATAACATATTATATATTTTTGTGTTCAGTATAAAACAGGCTACAAGAAAATAATAAAAATTACCTACTTACTTGTAGTAAAAAAATTATTCATGTAAAAAAATTATTATATTAAAAAAATAATTTTCATAATGTTTGGGCTCCCTCAAAATGCTAAACACTTTTTTTATATAAAAATCTGAAATGGCTATTTGGTATGAAATTTCATAATAAATTAGTTTATATATATTCTTATATAGCTATATAAAGTACCCATGTTCAAAAACATTTATATGTACACAAAACCTTTACTGCCTGTTCCGTGGTCTATGAGAGTAATCGCCAAATAAACTATAAAAACATTGAAATGTTTGACATTAGGCCTTTATATATTTATAACACTAAATACAATGAGAAAGGTTTTATAGGTTATTCATATGTTATTATTGTTAATTCACGCAAAATACACAATGAAACACTAAGACAAAACACGACTTTAACACAGCGCAGAAGCATTCGGCTCGAAAAGCTGCACAACGTTACATAACACTCGTAACTAAATGCAATCATACGATATTATGCATAGAGTATTAAAATTTCAAATATTACTAGGTACACAGATTATAACTTCCTCTTTGCAATGGTTTATATATAAAACATGACAATAGTCGCCGGAATCTGGCAATTTGCAGTTGGAGGGTTAATAGTCGATTACCGTTTTACAATCAATATCCGTAACTTTCGAAATTCACAAAAAATCTTTATCGAAAACACCTGTTTTTAACACCTGTTTTTAAAGCAGTATGACGAAAAGTATTTTATAATTGGTCATCTGTCTTTTTAAATTTTATCTGCACGATATTACTTTATACTGACATAGGAGGGGTGATCATCTAGGCTTAGTGCCAATTAGAATTTACTGTCCTAAGCAATTAAGTTTACAAATAGCTCTGACTACATGTGTTAAAATTGCGGAGAAAAAAAGTTAACCAAAATTGAGTAATGACGAATAAATAGTTTGGGAGACTATTAGTTGATTGCTTCATTTTAATAATGCGGAGTTGCCAATTTTGGAGGATTTTGCTACCTGGGCCATAGGGGGTATGGGCACCCCTGGTTAAAGCTTTATTTTAACAAGATATTTTTTAACATAAGCGTAAGCATAGTAGTCTTTTGACCATGCTTGCTGAATAATGGCGCAGAAAATAATGCAATTGAGTCAATTGATGGAGTTTATTAAAATTGTTTTTTTATTTAGTAAGAAATATAAATTGTAAATTTATTGAATTGTAGACAAGGATGGAAACAAGGATAATGTGTTATTAGTACATAAAACCATACCGAGTGAACAATGGACTGAGATACAATTTTACCAATATGGAGCTTGAGCAATCATTAAAAAAACAAATATGTCACACATTGTAAACATGAATAAATTTGCGTTTAAAATACCTACCTTCTTTTGAGGGGTCATAGTGGGAATTTTTTCTTATCTCCTTAACAGTGGATCAACGATGCCCCACCAATGAGTTTGTTGAGGCTTAGTTCGTCTAGTTTGCTGTGGTCCTGCCATGTAAATTTGAGTGCAGCAATGAAAGAAAGCTGATATTTATTTGCTAAAAGTTGGAGTTTTGTTTTGGGGGTTCCCTTCAAGTTTAAAAAAAATACTTTTGATTGTTACACTGATTTAAGAAAATTTGCAGGGTTCATAGCACCTGTATCTTGACGTTATGGGCAAGTTGAGGGCCATTCCCGTGTAGGAAGGCTGATCAATTATGCTCTCTTCCCTTCAGGGTCAACTTTCCCTTCAGGGTGCTCTTCCCCGCCGCCGACTCCTCATCCGCCCCTCCGTGGGACATCGCGGGACTTTGCTACCTCAAAATAAATACATTTACTTCTCTTCGACAGTTCCATTCTCCTCTGCTCTACTTTGCTCACAAGTTGATTGTTCCTGTCTACCGCGTTACCTGACTGATCATATTGAAAAACCTCCAGTGGTAAAATGTCCTTGAATTCAAATCAACAGAACAGCCCTGAAGCGACCCCATCGTTAGAACATCCAGACTGAAATATGTAACATATTTCATTGTGTTTCTCGTGTTAATTCCCTTCCCACCAAACGTCAAGTGGTAAGTTTTGTAAAACCAGAAAATGTAAAGTATACTTTTTAAACTGAAAATGTAAAACCAACATTCTTATGGATTGGAGTTAACATTAGTTGAAAATCTTAATGGAAAACAATTTTTTCCTTCTGTAGTAGAGCGGGACTAACTGCCTAATCTTGAAAGATCATCAATCAGAAGGGGGCAACACTTGAATTTCAACACCTTTTCTTGGGAACATGACACTATAAAAACTTGTAAAAAAATTTTTTTTAAGTGCGGAAGAATTTCTTGTCCATAGTTTCTATTCTAAACTTGCTCTTATCTATGGTAAAGTTTACAATTGCTGTTGTTGTATTTGTTTACAGTTGATAATGTCTTGTTTTCAGGTAAGTAAACATCGGTAGCCTACATTTTATCACACTAGAGTATACAAGCTATAGGTCGTACTGTGGTAAAAAATATGTGGTCATAATGATCAAACCACACATTTTCTTTTCAACTTTATTATGTTTATAAAAACAAATGTTTTATTTATTGTATAATTTTAAATTATAATAAATATTCCCTTTAACAGTTTTGGAAGATGGATTTTGTTTGTATCGTACAAATATCTCATGACATTTCACAAGGTTTTATTTTTTACATTTTAAGAGTTTTCTACCTTAAAAATTGACATAAATATATTCCTCAACTCACTAAAGCTCTGGCAGAGCATCGAAAGAGGGTTTGGCTAAATAAGTATAACAGCTCATGACATAAGGCTAATTATGTTGAGAAGGTATTTTATTTTTGCATTTTACATAAATTAGTTCAGCTTTGCTATTTAGTGCGATGTGTTGGATGAATATCTAAAGCTTACATTTGGCACGTAATTTTTGGAAGTTTTAAATAATAAAACTAGATCAAATAGCTTCCCACCAGAATTTTTTGCATTTTTATCATATAAGTATTTCTAACCTCCATATTATCGTATGAAAGGAATTTTTTATCTGCGGTGATCGAGCTTCCAATTAATCTATACAGCTATTATGTTGTTCAATATTGGGACCATAATAAGGAAACAAAAACTATAATTAATTGGTTTTACAATTATTACCAGATAAAATAAAAAATATGAAACCATAGTCTCAATGGTGGTACTTCTATGTCTCTCTTTAGTGAAAAATATTGCTAAACAAGACTTGAACACCTGAGTGTAAAAACCGAATTGGTGTGCCTGCCATATGTCTATTTTTTTAAATATAACAAATGGGGACTAATAAATTCAAAAGAAATTATTTTCTAAATTAGATGTAGGGCCTAATCAGGTTTTGTGGATGTCAAAGCTGAGTAGATGTCTGATGATAAGCATGTGTGTTGTAGATCTCGTTCCCGCTCACCAAGAAGACGTTCATATTCCCGGTCCAGATCTCGCTCCCTGTCCCGCATTCCTCGGAGAAACGCCCCTTCCAGATCAACCTCCCGCGAGAGACGGTACTGATCAGGTCAGTATGAATAAAAAATGCATAAATCTTGTCTTACAGTCTAGTACAATACTCTTTTTTTCAAGTCCGATTAACATAAGGCAGGTTAGGGTTGGCTTTTACCATAAAAACTATATTTTAGCTTTTATCAATAGAATCTGTTTATCACACAGAATTTTAAATGTGAATTTATCTCAGAATTTTGATTCTGAGCGCTAAGAAATAAATGATGTTTAACACAATAAAAGAAATATGTATACTCATAATTCATATGTAAAAAATTTTTGTATAAACATTAACACGTTTCCTGCTACGCGCCTGACATCCTTCGCGGCTGACTGCCATCAGGACATGGCTCCCGGGGATTCCCGCACTTTGAAACCAACATATTATCGCTTTACTTTGCTGTTAGCATAATAGATCGTTTTGCGATGGGGTTTCCAGCAAAAATAATACTACTTCATTCTGCGCCCAGGACTGGTAGTTTCAGCGCCCTCGGTGCCCAGTGATGGCTATATTCGCATTTAATACATATTCGCATCTGAGGCTGGATTAACTTTTATGAATTAACTGGCTGAAAAGCTTAAGAGTTATTGCGCCCAATTTATAATCTGTAGCTCACTAGATTGATTCTGATAAAAATTTTATTTTGGATCCAGTTTCTTTAGGCCATTAATTAATTATCCTGATAAACTAGCCAACTGTTATGTCACAAATCACAACCCCTACTCTGTTCCTGTACTCACTTTTCATTCATGCTTAAGGCTACGGTCATACTTGGATCTATTGACGCTGGATGCGTGGCGTCTAAAGAAGCCGCTTTTAAAGACGCAGGAGGGGTAGTGACATGATCGTGCATTTCAGCGGTGTCTTTTGACGCACTGCAACCAGCGTCAAAAGAAGCAGATGTGGTCAAAGCAGTTTACAGTGTCCCAATACAGTTCTGCATTTTGGTTCGAATATCATTTAACATTTTACTGTAATACATTCTTATTGTTTTTGAAATTGAATATTTTCATTTTCTAATCTTTTCTTAAACATAGGTAATGTCTATAGATAATTAATTAAGTAAAGTTAAAATTAAGTAATACGAGTTTCAAAATTGATCTTTATTAGTAGGCTTATAATTTACATTCAATCTATTTAACTAAAAGAAAATTTAATTTTGTCAATTTTTAATTTATTCTTTTTAAAACCTGTTCAAACCACAGTACATGATGCATGTGGCTTTAAAATATGCGGCTTCAAAAGATGCGACGGAATAGGCCTGGGTCTATTCAATGGTTTTCTGATTTCTATGATGCGCCTTCCCGCATCCTGCAGGCATCAAAAGATGCTGAGTGTGGCTGCTTGCATTCCCCTACAACCAGCCAATAGAACCCCCTTCTTTTGATTCTGAGTGTCCCGCAACGAGCGTGGCCGTAGCCTGACAGTGTGTAAGCCCGGGTTCATCACTATTCATATCATCATGTGTAGTACTTGAAACTGATTTTCGCAAACTACACATCAATAATTCATGTCTTAACTGATTTTAACGTTTGAAAAGGCAAGTAAATGGTCTTGTTTTGTAATTTTGAAACAAGCTTTTAGATTTTGAATATTATTTTTATGCTTGGTGTAAACCTCTCCCAAAGTTGTTGAACAGTTTGTTTATTAACTACAATATAAGTTAGCAGGAGTAAACACAGATTTGTAAAAGCTCATGTTTTTACTGAATAATTGTTGTTGTATGGTGTAATAACACCATACAACAAAAGGTTGCTATACATAGATAATATCAATGTATAACATGTTATGTGTAGAGTTGGATACAATGATCCAAGAAATCTATCCAATTAATATTGTACAATTTTTCCAAGAAATTAAGGTTTTCAGATGATTTTATCCTTTGTTTTAATTGTGTGTAATTGTCTTGCTGAAGAAAATAAAATTATGTGTACCCTATACTAAATTGAACTTTTGTCCTGATTTGGAATACTGTAGTTGGATGTCTAAAACCCTGATGAGGATTCATTATTGTGTCAATTATTTGAAAGAAAATTACAACTTTCTCAAATCTTATATTTTGTTGATCAGGATTTATATATTTTTTATGATTTATTTCTGTCACAGGTGTACCAGTGAATCAACACATCATTGCTGGTTGTCATGTCATTCCTTATTTAGCTTAGGTATTTAGTTTTAATTTCAAGAAGTAATGCATGTTTTATTTTTTAAATTAGGTCACATAATCATGTACTGTAATATCTTATCCAGATCACTTTGTGTTTGTATGTGAGTGTTGTATTGGAACTTAAATATAATAAAAATTAAGTGTGAATTTGGTTTATTATCAGAAAAATTACCTGTTACAATTTTGTTCCTCTTTGATACCTTGTTTTGGGGAGTTTTACTTTTAGCCCTTCCATACACAATCCAGCCTGTACATGTGGAAGCTCCCTAACATTTGTTGAAATACCTATGAGAAAAAACTGCTGTGAGCACTTAACCATTCATGGTTGGTGTGTTTCACCAGCAAGTATAAATGAAACTTGATGCTGTGGGACGGATTTATCATCTCATCAAGAATAAGGAATATTAGATTTTTGTAAGAAAATGACTTTATATACTTTGCTCGCTCACATAGATTAATGATGTGGACTTAGAATGTGGGGGTGAGCTGACACTTAATTAGGTTCAGAGTCTCATACTGATAATTGATAGGCAATAGTGATCTCACCACGCATATTGTCACCTGTAGTTTTGATTCAGCTACAAGCTAACCACTTAAAGTTCGCGTATTTTGGTACCACTGTAACCTCCCAGTTCAGTTATTTTTTTTAATAGTTTTTATTTAAATCCTGCTTTAGTGGAGGCCTAATTTCAATCACTTAATTAACTTTTACCAACTTAAAACTTTTAACCACTGTCAAATTTTCATCATCACTAGTTTCCATAGGAACTTCACCCCTTACAGAGCTAGTGCCAGGATTGTCATAAATGTTTATACTTTCACTAATCGGTACACTGAATGCATCTCCCCCAGGCCAGAAACGCACAAACACATATCAAATTTGCAAATTTATTTTTTCCAAATCACTTTCTTTATCCGTTTCACTCTCCGTATCATCGGGAAAATCCCTGGGACCTCAACATCAAAATATTCACATATTTTGCGAGCAGTTAGTTGTCTCTGGTCTGCCATAGTGTAATGTTTACTAACACAGGCCAGCGGAGAACAAAGCATCTCATAAAATAAAAATATTTCAGCGATGCAGCCTGCTAGGACGTAAAACGAAATACCCCAGAAACAGACTGGTTAGAAAGCCACCTAAAAAAAGTGTTCCAACTTCCCCCGATATAGAAAGAACACGAGTTAAAATAAAAAAATCAGGACGCACCGGCACGTTTGTGAACTGCTAGCAGGACTGCGCCGTGGACACACTGGTGTGTTTGTGGACTTTGAGGTTAAGAACTGGAAGTTATTAACCTAACTTTTTTGATTCAGGTTGGAAATTCTGTACACTATTGCAGTGGTATTCCAATATTTGTGCTCGAAGGATGTTCCTCATGGAACATATCTGTAGCGATGTGAACTAATTCAGTATTCATAGCACTCACAGAATAAGACAGAATTGTTTGTTGGAGATCAATAATTAAATAAACAATCATTTGTATTTATACTGTGCTGGTAATACCTATATTAATTGTTTGACGTAACTAAAAAAAGTATAATATGACTGGTAGTATCATTTTGAGTGGTTAAAGTACTTGCCTTCAAAATGAAGGTCGCCAAATCGAAACCCGCAAGGGTCAAATCTGGACCAAGGTACCATTTTGTCATAGGTCTATTATTTAACGATGCTTCCAAACAACAGGTCGGCATTAGGAAGGAACAAGAAAGGTTTGGGACCAATCCCATCAAAATGCTAAAAAGTGACAAAAAAAATGGAAAAACACAAAATAACAAAATCAATTAAAAAAAATATTGGGTGTTTTCCTCCAATTATTACTTGGGCTACACAGGGCATCTTGGGAAGGATCTAACAAACTTTTTTTATTCTATTCCTTGTATTCAGACTTAAATAATGTCCAGTAAACTTATGGCATAAACTTACTTTTCTATATCCAAAATTATTTTTCCAATTTTCAGTGTAGTAATTCCATTTTAACCCCCTACATTAAACCTACGACAAGGAAAAAATATAAATAATTTTATTGCCAGTTTCAACAAGAAATTTTAAACAGATATCATTCGTTTTGCACCAAAAATGTTTATATTAACTGAGTAAAGTAAGTTTAAAAATATAAACCTTAAAGTTTACCAAATAAAAGTTGTAGAGTTAAAGATAATATTAACACAATAAAATCTTAAGAGTAATATATATTTGTCACTATAAATTACAAATTATGTTTAATAACATAATATTACACGAAATATACTGATTGTCAAAAAGTGAGGTTTATATATTCCCTCACCAAACCTTATTCTTTCCTTCTGAAAATAGCATCTTACAACCAATCCCAATAAATATTAATTGGTAGACAGAGGTCAATGCAATAGAAAATTACACATTTTTATTACAAGTTTAATTCATCTCTCATATAACAACAAAGTATATGTGTCGTTTTATAACAATTCGCCAAACAATGTGGTCACTTTAGTTCTAAAAATACAATGTATTTGTATTACACAAATTACCATATATTTAACATCAAATATATCTCTAAAATTCCATATGACTAACATTGATAAGACTCTAAGTATTAGGTTGTGCTTTGTTATTTCATAAGCGTTAATAGATATACCTATAATATATGTGTAGGGGATCCATGCAATCGCGCGATATAACACCGTGCGATAGCATTTTTCTCATTATTCCTCCATGTTTTCTCTTTGAAAATACATTGTTGCTCACCTATCAAGAAGGTGGAGAAAATAAATAAAATATATTAAGGATTTTTTTATTGGCGGCTAAAACATGGAGGAATGATGAGAAAAATGCTATCGCACGATTGTTATATCGCGTACATGAAGTCCTCTCTATGTGTTGGCCTACTACCTGGCTGTCTAGCGTAGTAGCATACACAAGTATACATGTATAAATACATTCAATTAATTTTTCCTTTATGATATTACATTACACAGTCATTTTATAGCAAAACTATCTTATGTACAAGCTTAGTCAAATTTCACCAAAATTGGAAATAATACCGCATAAAGAAACTTTTGTAGTAATTGGCAGTCTTACAATGATTTCATGAATAAAAAAATGTTTTCATATTTCAGTGTTTAAACATAATTTTTAAATGAGTTTTAAAATCTAATGGCAGGAGAATGCATAAAAATCTAAACTGTAAAAACAATTAGTATTCCATAAAGGATCATATGTAAAAACAGTTGATAAAAATATTAGCACCAATCGATTGGGTTGTATAGTTGTTTGATTGCCTTTCTATGGCAATCGAAATTGCAGTAGTCTGATCTAGGTTCTAAAATGTCATGAGACAAACAAGGATAAGTTATTTACTTTCAGGTGATTCACATGAAGGTAGTCAAAGTTGAATTTTTCTTTATACACATATTTTTTTATGTTACTTAAACTCACATAATATAGTCACCTAACACACACACACAAATACTTCCGATTTTATCGTGAATCATGTAGGTCAAAAGTAACAGGGACTACAACAATTCGTTTTGCCACAGAAGGCTATATTATGTAGTTATTCCTTGCAATCTGGAGGCTTTACAAAAAATTTTCTTGGCATTAAGTAAAAAAAATCAGGATTCGGACCATTCCCTATCCAAATGTTAAAATGGCACTAGTTAATAAACACAGAAATAAATACAAAAGTATAAAAAATGTACCAAATTGGAACTTATGTTTGAAAAATAGTATTTTCATTTCATCATTTTTAAATAACAATAGGTAAATTTTGATATAATTTGTTTTTTATATTTTTGGCTCAATTAATTTTTTTAATAAATCTAATATAATTTAAAACTGTATTTCATTATGTTGTACGGATATGTAAGATATTTATAGTTTTGTATATACAGACGTATTGTGTACCATAGACTTTCATCGTAGAAGGAAACAGTACAGACACAAACATGACGTGTGATGTTTCTCTTGTGGGGAAGTGCCCAGACACAGGTCACAGGTCTGCTGCTGCTCAACATGTGGAAGACATTGATTTCTTGTGCAATCTATATTCAGTTGGAGTCATCATTCCTCTGTAAAATGATGATGTTAGTAAAACGATGGTACTGTAAATATGTGTGTTTGCTTAATATTACTATAACAATGAGTATATCTGTACGGAAAACATGTGTGTAAAAGGGAACTCAGTTAGCTTAATGAGAACAGATTTCTCCATTTGTCTTATCAGGTCTCTATAAGATTTATTTATTAAAATCCTTTGACAGTGGTTGCCAATCATTTATAATTCAATATAGTCGAGATGAATAATCATCATTTAGATATAGATAAGATGTATAGTTTTAAATGTGCCAAATTAATTTAATATGACCAAAAGGTTTTTATTGTGAAAATTTACATTAATGTTTTAAATTATGAGTGTAAGATTATCCCTTATGGCCGAAACACTTTGTGAAATTGTGGGTTAGATGGTAAATTTAATATTTTTTTTATTATGAAGTAAAATTAGTTTCAATAGGTGAGATGGTGATATGTAACCTATGATGTTTTTTAGCTACATTCTTAATAAAAAATATTGTTGATTGTTTAGCCAGCATCAGAATTTAAATTTAGAATCTATAGCCATCTAACAGGCATTTATCTATCCACACTTATGAAATGACTCTCATTATACGTAAAGAATTTAGAAACAATTTTTGGGGGCCATTGAAGAGCATTCCATGATCCCTAAATTATATACCGTACTTTAAACTATTTGTGTATATATTTCATTTTGCTAAATTATTTGTGAAAAATTCCTTGTCCATGTCTATATGGAAAAAGGTTATTACTTTATTCTTTGAAATTGGTTTTACCTAAGAACAGTATCGTAGGAAACAGACACGCCCTTGTCAGCCATTTTGCGGAACATTTGCCAGCACTCACGCTCCTTGTCCGTCTTGAACGATGGTTCTGTGTCGGGGTCAATGGAAGGGTCGTCGGAGGGGTCCAAGACTCCAGAGTAGGGGGATGATTGGGCCTGAGGGGTAGTTGGTGCGGGCGGTGGAGGTGAAGCAGACTCCACCTCGGCCACTGGGCAAGTGTCCTCCACCTCCGCCACTGGCTCCCCATCCACACTGTTCTCTTGGCTGTAAGAAGTCGGTACTGATATTTTTTGCTACAAAAAAGGGCAACCATCGCCCACAGAAAAACAAATAAATAAAATCACTGGATTGACACATACTTTCTCACTTAAGAAAATAAAAATAACTACAACCTTTTATAGGAATGTCATATTCTTTAAATTTGACTTAAATGTCATTTTAAAATAATCATCCGATTTCTTAAACTAACAACTAGAGGAAATAAGTTAAAATAATTGTTAGGTTTTTTTGAGGACAACTCCCCTTCCACTAATGTAATAACAAAACATTAAAGTGGGTTTTGTTGGGTGATGTGAAATAAGTTAAAATAAACTGCATACCAAGTTTCATGAAAAAGGTGAGAAATAAGGAGGTAATTGATTTTTTAAAACTCTCCATGAGAATAACATTGGGCGCTCAAAGACAATGTACTGTGTTTACCATGGAAATGGAAATTAAATTGAACTTTTCTCTGGAACCATTAGTCGTAGACTAGTGAGTGAAAATACTAATTTGTTTAATTTTTACTAGGACTAACGGTTTAAATCAATACCTGCAAGATTACTATACTGTCAATAATCGAATTTCTCTTGTCAAACGGATCACAGTCAAATGCACGAGGCACGAGGACAGTAGAACAGTGGCGTGCATGACTGATGACTGCCGGATGTGACAGGAATGTCTGCCAGACAGAGTGATGTCACATGTTAGGTCCTACTACACGATGGTTGTCTGCATTTCCTAACCTTCCGTTCGTTAACCTTTCACATGTTTGACTTCAGACGGTTAGTTGTTCAAGTGACGATTTGTACTAAAGATTAAACGATCCAAAGAATGTTCATGTGAAGGAAGCTATATTAATAAACCACATATTTTCTCCCTATAAACATAACCTAAAAATGACCAACACCTCAATTTATAATAATCATATTCCTGAACTAACAATACCCCCGTCGCAGCAGACCTGCGTACTCAGCGAATTTCCAAATCAATAATATAATAATAATATATGACAAGTTTTTATCAATATCTGTCGATAAATATAAAAAGTATTTGCCCATTCTCCATAAGAGTAACATGGGAAGAGTATTCAGGCTTGTTGCTGCGAGAAACACTGAAAGTAGGCATTTCCAGGATAAAATATTTTCAAAATTTTCATCAACATCTGTCCATAAATAAAGGAGTTTGCCTTTTCTCTATATGATTAACATGGGAAAAGAGTATGCAGGTTAGCTGCCATGTTAAACACATAAATTATGATTTTTAAGCATAAATGGATGGTTCTCAACCACATTAAGCTAAATACCAGGTTTCATCTGGAATATTAGTTGATAAGGGAAATATGAATTTTTCCCTATCCTCCATAACATTAACATTGGAGCCCCAAAATACAACGTACTGTGTTTAGATTTTTTAACGCATATATAATTTTTAACGACTTGTTTTTGGCCTCTGGGCTCCTCAAAATGAAAAATTAACATAGTTATAGGTTATAGGAAATTCGCTAAAACGATCGTATTGTTTCAAAAAATTTATGAAATTTATTTTCTACACTCTTTTATTACAAATTCAAAAATAGTGGTGGAGATGTCCAGCCCCCGCCGAAATAATAACAAATATATTTCTTTTGGATTTGGTAATGTAACCGGAAGCTACTTGCCAAGTTTCATGAAAAATTGAAGACAAATAAGGAAGAAATTGATTTTTAGTAAACAGCATTTAAGCCTACAGTTTTCTAATGAATCCAAATAAAGTGTGTTTTAAGTAGTGAAAGCCTTGGAGTTTGGAGTAGCGTTGGCTAGCTTGTTCGCCTCTAAAGTTACTACTCAAAAGTTAACCACTCAAAATTATTTTGAGTAGTTTTTATCGGGACTAGTGGCTGATGCTTTATTCAAATACAGTAGTTGGACGAATAAGGAAGTAATTGATTTTTTATTCAATAGGTAATATTTCCCATAATAACATCGTGCACTCACTTCACTCCAGACATTGTATTCATTTATAACCTGATCTTAAATTGTCGGGTTTTCCGTAACTAATTATCATGGACTAAATATTGAAATTAATCTTTTTGTTTTTATTTGAGCTGGTCTATAACATTTTTGGTGAAATTAATTGATTTATTTAGTAAAAAATGAAAATAACGTCTAGAGATATTGCCAAAGTGTACCCTTGTACGATATTTCCTAAACACGGAGAATTGTTGTGGTCTCGGGGTTAGTGTGCAGATAGACACATTCGTCAGTCTGATTCAGTAGATTTGTTAGTACTAAAAATACAAACCCTCCTAGTTTTTAATTTGCTTTCTTACAAATCACATAAAAAGTGAAAACTTGTTGTTTCTAAAATTATTGTTAATAATTGTTGGTATCTTTCGGATACCTTATATATCTGAAACCCTAAAACTTAACAAATTTTTTTAGTGAAGTTGTATACTATCAATTATGATTACGGTACTATTAACTTTTCTTATTTATGATTAAATTAAAATACTTCTTATAGGACACCAATCAAAATTACTGAAAAATTAAGAAAAGAACTTAAAATATTTGCAATATTTTAATTTACTATAATTTTTCTGGTTTTGCTTCGTGGCATTTTTCACCAGTGTCTAAGTTAATATTTAAGATAATCCATTTTTATAATGTTCGTAAATGTAAAATTCATGTTGAATATGGTTAATTAAGTGCATTGTGTCGGAGCGTACCTGGGGAGGAATCCGTGATAGTTGAGTGGAGGCATGTTGTGGTGATAGTATCGGCCGACCACTGACAAGTGACTACCAGGACCAGCGCGGCGCTACCACGGCTGTCGCGTGCGGTCCCCGTCAATAGGTCGCGGATGTTCTCCCCCAGGGAGGGTCGCTGACCCAGAATCTAGTCCGGGGGTCACCGGGCCAACAGTATTTCCACTTGCCCTCTTTTCTTTCCCAATCGACTATCATACTTCAGTTTTCTTTATTCGGCCGTCTCGTAAGGCCCGGCACGCTATTGTGCATTCTCACCCTGAGAAACGACTGACTTTACAGTCCTTGTTTCCCCTGGCGGGTTTGTTATTTAAATAGTTGTGCACTTTACGAGTTCGTGAGGGAAATGGATTCTGTTTTCTCAGAAATCGCGAGTCAGCGCGGCACAAAATTGCTTCCAGACAAACTAATAAAGCTGTTGCACTTAATTGTTTCGTCAACGTTTAAACTGAAATGTCTGTTTGTCCTTTATGCATGGCCAAGCCATTGTTCCAACTATGGAATTTTGGAATACTGTTTTATAAATAACCGAAAAAGTCTGTAGGCCTACAACAAAATTCGTTAACTCCACGCCATTCCCCTTCATCGTCTTCAAAAGTAAAACTTATAGGGAGAATTTCTATTGCAGGTTTTCTGCTGTAAACATTATATCGCTTGTTCTAACTTCAATAAACAGCTTTTCCTTTCATGTAATACACAGGACTATCTTTGCATCGGGAATTTTAGTCTATTTAAGACTATATAAAGTAAACTTGTTTTATGTAAAGTATTAGTTTTATTCGTTACATATATAATATTTACCAACTTTTGGAATCAGAAAATATATGTTGGTTTGTGTTGTTTGTATTTAAATTGTTCTGTGACCGTATGTGAGACTAAAACTCACGAATTGGTTCTTTGATGCCGGCTGAGTTTTAGAATAGAATGACAATTTCTTTTTTTTAATTTTCTTAACCCAATAAGAAGCTATTAAAGAAAAAGGTTGTGTGTGAGTAGATGAACTAGTGATTATAAACTACTTACTTTCAAAATGTATAGAATGTCTTAACAGAGAACGCCTTCATAACCACATACGCAATATTGATGAAACAGCTATATTGCAGCACTAGGAATGAAGGCGTTTTAACGAATAGTGAGAACCCATAGACGCATATATCTATATAGATAAAATTAGAGATTTGTATGTACATTGCTCAGAGTTATTAATGTTTTAGATATTTTTACGTTTCATGCATTAGAGAAATCAAACCATGTCTTAACTCAATTTGTTTGTCTGTCTGTGACGCCCCAGGAGACATTTTACGTCGTCTTCTCCGAAAAAAAAAACGGGAGAACTGATGATGCATGTTAATTATATAGAGAATAGCCAAACTTCCATATTTATGGAAATATGTTGATGAAACTTGGTATAAATAATGAAAATAAAAATTGTTTATGCTAGTAATGTTTACTTTCAATGTTCCTCAAAGCAGCAAACCTGTATACTCTTCCAAAAATTTTCCACCAGCATGAGATGGTCTTTTCTCAAGCTATCTAAACTGCCCCTTAGATATGCCATTGAATGTTGGGCTATTAATTAACAGTTCTCTCTAAGAAAAATGTCAGCCTTAGTCAGTAACAACACTGCAAGATTGCGTTATAATAATTTTACATACTTAGCTCAAAATACCTCCTACCTGGATATGTTGCCATTTCAATAACTAACTAATTGGAATTATGTTTTAGTTTCAGAAATAATGAAATCCTTAGTAATTTCTTTAAAAAAATTAAACACGTTTTAAATATCTTCCTATTTAGATTTTTTTGGACAATAGAAATCATTGAATAATTTAAAAATATAGGTAAACAAAATTAACTTTAACAGCATTAAAAGAACGAAGTGTTTATATTGTTTCGATGAATTAAGCCAGTGAATTAAACTCGCAACGGAGACAATAAAGGGAAGCGGAAAAGGTTAGTTTTGTGGGAAATATAATATCGGAACAAGCCTTGCATTTCAGCTAGCTCGTCACAAACTGCGAGCGGTCCTCAATCCTCAGTCTGAGCCTGTCACGCAGCCACGCAACGGTGGCCTACATTTATACATACCCCCCAAGGTCAAGTTAACGTAACAGACAAAATCAGTCGATCCAGTCTTCAAAGTTTGTCATGGCTAGTTTATGTTTTTATAGATGCCCCATTAAATCTAGTAAAAAAATAATTTATTAAAGAAATGTTCTAAGAGATTACATTCCTTGGGGATTTTTGTAGAAATGTTAGAGGTTTAGGCCTACTGTAGAAATTTTTCGTAACTTAAAAAATGTCGTTAGCTAGCGTGTTACTGAAAATGTTTTCCGTTTTCAAGAGTATGTAGCCTATTTCGGCATTTGATTTAAAACTTCTATAATATAGATTTTGTACTTTTGGGGGTCTCTTTAGATATGTTTGTTTAGTTTAGATTACGTATTTCATAGGTTTACTACAGACCTTTCACATTTTAGGTTAAATCCTGTAGCGGTATACTGTAAATGTTTTCTATTAGGAATGTTTTCTATCTCGTCCTTTGTACGGGTTGTACGATTCAATGAAGATACGTTAATTATTATCATGGTAGAATTTAAACAGGAAATATTTCGACATGCAATTAAAAAGAAAAACACATACTCAGTTCAATTATTTAGTTAATTATTTAAAATAAAATGAATTATATTAAATTAGAAATTTGTTATTACAATTATTATTACAATTTGTTATATGTAAAATTACCTTTTAATATAGTAGGCTATAATTATTTAAATTTAAATTAATGACCAATGTAAAGAAAGTAATTTTGATTTTATTTTGACAGCTGATGTTATTGCTTTCTATTAAATCTCTTTACAGATCACAAGTTATGTAAAACTTAGAAAAATATGTCTAATATTTGCTCAAAACTGGATTTTGACAACTCATTATTTTATTTTTATAGTACGTGGGTCAGTTTAAACTAAAGTTGCATAACTGTGAGGCTCTTGTTTTCACGGAAAATCGTTAAATAAATCTTGTTAAAAGGGTTGCAGAAAGACAATTAGGCAGATAGACATACAGGCAGAAATTGAGATAGGGCTAAAAAAAACATACCATAGCCAAATTCAAAGTAATGTACAGACGAAACTCTAATTTTTTTTATATAGATTACGTCTGTTTTGAGGCTCCCTTAATCCAAAAAAGTGGTTTTCGGATTAATGTCTGTCAGTCTGGTTGTCTGTCGGTCTGTAGGTCTGTTGATCCGTCGATCTGTCAGTCTGTCGATATGTCAGTCTGTTGTCAGTCTGTCAGTCTGTCGGTCTGTCTATCAGTGTATAAAACCCTAGACCACAGTAATCGTCCGATTCATATGACATTTCTTACATGAATTTCTTCATGAATTTTGGCTATATCTCCGGACTATTTTTATATATTTTTTTCAATTTTTGATTTGTAAGGGTAGATTCCCCCTCAAACCCTTAAAAATGAAAAAATACAAATTTCTCAAAATCCGCTAATCGATTTTGATTAAAACATTATGGTTTATTGCTTTTGAGGTCAAAAATAATATGTCACCCCCTTATGTCTGTAAAGCAAATGGTTCAAAAATTAAAAAGCTTTAAAATGAAAACAAGCTTTTTAAAATTTTCTGGATAAACAACAATCTTATAAAATATTTTGACATCGCCATTAATATTGTTTAAAAAAACTAAACAAATTAGTATTTTACATCATTGGTCTACGACTAACGGTTCCTGAGAAAAGTTCGATTAATATCCGTGGTAAACGCATTACGTTGTTTTAGAACGCCCAATGTTGGTCTTATAGAGAATATTAAAAAATCAGTTTCTTCCTTATGTATGTACCGCTTCCCATTAAACTTGGTAGAAAGTGTAAGGTCACATTACCCAAAAAAATCCTCTCAAAAGTTTGGCATAAAGCTGAAAAATGTTTAAAGCAGTCAAAAACTTTAAAACAATATCATTCACTAACAATTACGCTCTCAAGAAACAAAACAAGTCCACTCATCACCAAGACTCAAAGACAACAAAAGTTGGAGTTGTCTTGACGTCTTCTATCAATCCTCTTCTGTTAACGTGTGGAATTTACGTAACTATTGTTTACAAAAATATATGTAGCTTGGCATTGACAGTGAATTCCAATCAACTTTTGAACGGTAACATAAAAATATATCGAACTTGTTCACGTGCATGTGTAGAGCTCGTCAAACGGTAGAATGATGAATTGTATGTCAACTTGCTTGTTGGCAATACTTTTAATAAATCGAAATCCTTCCAAACCATTCACTAGCGGTCTCTTTTGCGCTGTTGTAAAAAATTAATTCATGAAGATATAGTCCATTCAAATAACGTTTGGGTTTGTTTTACATAAAGTTAGTTTGATTAATTGTTGTTGAAGACCAGATCAGTGAAAACTCATAATATACAATAAATTATTTTTAGAAATATTTTATTTCGAATATAAATTAATTTGATTAAATAGTCCATATGAAAATAATCAATAGTAAACCTTTTTAGATATATTTTTCACAAGGAAAAAGTAATTTTAAAGATTTGTTTTGCACTAAATAAACTTGTACAGTCAACACAAATTGAAAAACATCGTACCAATCTCTCTTCAATTTTCTTCTGTAATTAGCGCTATCAAAGTTTTGCTAATTAGTACCGTGACTAGAGGACATAATTACCCAACTTTTAATTTAAATTGAGATTGGCCCTTCAGTGGCTCTGTTAGTAGTAACTGGATTATTGTTTTTGATGTATACATACGTGTCAATACACATGAGAAATACATATTTCTTTAGTGGTAATCCTCGATTAACATGATTAAACTCTTTTCCTTTTCAGTCGGAGCTATTTTTTGAAATGGTATGATTTAGTTTTGGGGGGGGGTTGTTAGAAATTTGTGAGGCCAAAATTTGAAACAATGACTTTTTTATTTTGTGACGTTTTATTTTGTTTATAAAAACAGCTGTTTAGATAAACTGAAACAGCCCCTTTAGACATATCCACTTATTTCGCACAGGCAAGTAAATACAATTATTCTTAACATGACTAAACTAGGGGGGGGAGGTGTTAGTGTTGTGTAACGCTACAAAAAGTGGCAACGGAAGTGTTTGTTTGGACCCAGTTTCTAACCTATTTCCCACAGGGAAGTAAATAGCTTTCTTCTAAATAGCTTGTGAAGAGTTGCGTGTTTTTTAAATCATGATAAGTTTTTAAAGCTTGAAACAATGGAAAATGTGTAATTAATTTTAAACTAATTTTGATAAAAAAATATTTGGACTAACCCCATATTCCCGGTACTCCGGGCCTTGGTGAGGCGGCGTCGTGCGAGGGGCGGCGGTGGGGGCGGCACTAAGGGCGGCGCTGGGGGCGGCGTGGGATCCGGGGGCGGCAGTATCATGGGCGTCCCGACGCCGCGCCTGGAAGGGTAGCTGGCGGTGTAGTTGCGGTGCGGTGGCGCTCCCTGTTGGAAACTCACTGAAAAACCAGAAATTCCAGGGAAGTAGTACTCGTGAACGATTCAGGGCATTGTAACTCAATATTCGCCACAAGAATCGCAATATAAGTACCGTATGTTCTAATTAATTTAATATTAATTAAATGTATAGGGCTAATAAATGTTTTTCCTGAAACCTAATTTTGGATTCGCAAATGAAAGAGTTCTGACACAGCCAACGGTGTCGCAGAGAACAACTGGAGATAAATTCTCCGGTCCATGATATTTATTTATTTAATTAATGTTAAAGCTTGCCACTGAAGTTGGGGCTGTCTATATACACACACCTTTATCTATTCGTATTATGTTACCTTTTCGTATCATCATGAACACACTTCCAGTTCTATCCGTCAACCTTGTGGTTTACAACATTCCTCTGAGAAAAATGTTCGTAAAATTAATACGGAACATATCTGTTTACGATGTTGTCGATATATTATGTTGTATTTCATAGTTACAATACAGTACTATACAAATTATCTCCCCTTCCCTACTTTGATACATCGAGAATTACAATCATAGGAATCTCTCACCTCAGTCAGACGTAGCTTAAAAGCTTAAGTTTTTTGCTTTAATCATGTCATTCTAAATGTTTTGGCTTTGTGTAATAAGAACGATGATCCTTTATCATGTTCTATGTACATAATCTCTAGGCCAGTATGTCATTTTCAATCAGAAAATTAGTTTTCTTAAGAATAGGTTGAAATGGGCTTTAAAGAGTGGTTTTGGCTGACCAGCCAGGGTGCTTTAACCCTTGCAACATTCAATGAAATCTGCCGGAATTGTAAAGTAAGAAACAACAGAATGTGATCACACTTGTTCTACACACATAGTTAATAATGATGTTCCAGTAAAATCATTGCTAAAGTCACTAATTTTGTCGAAAAAGCGTCTTGGTAAGTATTAACGTCAAGAGTCTTGGAAAACAACGGCCAGTAAAAGTTTTGAGCGATAGTTTTGTAACGTGAACGATACTGTTTCAATTTCCGGTGAGTGTTCGCATGAAAGAGGCCTATCGGGGTAGGAAGGGGAGGAAACTGGTGTAGGTAAGTTGTAATTATCTGCCACGCGCCTCCCCCCCCGACCGCTGACAGACCTGGTATAGCCTGCGTTCTCGTACCTTCCAACGTGGGTAAACAGCAGATACCACTTTCGTTACCATTGTATATGTCATGGATGTTCAGGGTTCTGCGAGTAAATTTACATATTTACGCTTTCGGTGGACTATAATAATGTACATAATTTGAACTGAAGAAAATGGAGAAATACATTGTGTTGCATTTTTAATCACTAATCTACAATGAGTAAAACATTTTTGTTATCCGCACCGTCCAGGCCACTCTAATTTCATAAGTGTAGGTGCAAGTCTTTCCTTACTAGAATTTTCTGTATGTATGTTGGTATACTTACTTCAACGATTTCTATGAGCATTAAAATTATGAACAAAACTGACAAAAATACATTAGATAATATAGTTTAGAAAATAATGTACAGAATGAGACAGAAGCTAATTTTTATTATCATTGGTTCTTTGTTTTTCCTAATAATTAAAATGTCATTAAAGTACACAATAATTATTTAACCATTTTAAATTACTGGTGTTCTATTTGAAATTTATGAAGAAAATTATGCATATGCAATACAACATTTACCTGTTTTAACAGGAAATTTCCTTAGGCACAAAATGTTGGCTGCGGAAACAGTGGCTGGACCGACCTTCGCCTCCGCTTCCTTGGCTTCAGTCTTTTTTGTCTCGTGAGCGACGGTTCGAGCGGTGGACCAGGAGGTGTCCGGGGGCAGTTGGATCACGGGGTCCGGAGGGTCTTCAGCCTCGCTCTCGTTGGGGCTCAGGAGCGACACCATCGTCACGATCTCCGTGGTCTTCTCCACGAACCTCTTGCGATGCCGTGGCTTCGCTGCAGCCGGCACATCCTCTGGACAACCGAATTCGTCTTCTGAACTATCGTCCTCGTGTCCCTTAGTTCCTTTTTTCTTTCCACTTTTAAACCTTCTTCTCGCCGGAGCTGATTTGACTCTCGTCTCCCTCTGGACGATAGCCATATCGTCTTCGTCAAACTCGAAGTCTATGCTATCGTTTATCGCTTCTGGTCTTGGAGCAACGGTGTCTTTCCGTTGAGGTGGAGTCCTACCCGCGGCAGGCGCGGACATCATCCGTTGTAGGGGCTGCCCCGCTAGCTTCTTTAGTATTGGTCTCACTGGAGTTGCTGGAGTGGGTGGTGGAGTAGCAGAAGTAATGGTTCCGGACATTACAGGATTATTATTCATGTTCTTGAAATTCGCTCTTCGCATCGTTGCTGTTAAATGATCTTTTTTTGACTTCTCAACTTCTTTGAATTTATCAGTCTTCTTCTCTTCTGCAATTTCCACAATGTTATTATTTCCATTTACTTCATTCTGAGAGTAACTGTCTGGTTTCAGAAGATGGTGACTTTGCTCATCTGCATATGCGACATCTTCGTCATTTTCATTGCCAGTTCGTTGATCATCAGAATCTATTCCATGATCAAAAGATATTGTTATTGAAGGTGTTAACTTTCTGCTGCTTTCTACCTTAGTGACAGACGCAGTTTGAGTTGCAGGAATATCTTTTTCGCTGTCACTCGAGTCCCTAAATGAAACCAAAGGAAAGGTGGTCGTAGGAAAAGTATGAATAGAAGATACCTTATACTGTGAAACTTCAGGAGGGCCTTCTCTTCGTCTGATTGTACCATGGATGAATACTTCTGAAGACTTTACACCGGTAGAAGGAGTTTTGACGACTTCAGAAAAGGGAGTGAATCTACTTGATTTAGATAAATCTTCAGAGGAAACGAACTTATTCTTTTCCACTTCTGTCTGAATCTCTCTAACACTAAGGACAGCTTCTTCGGGATCCGATTTGTCTAAACTATTGTGGGCCAGGAAAATATCGAGGTTAGGTCTTTCTTGTCTGTCCTTCCAAGCCAGTCGGAGCCGTTCAGCGAGCTCCTGCCTCGAATACAATATGGAGTCCGGCGCCGCAGAGGTCCTGACGGGTTTAGCAGTGACGGGGCGAGGGAGACCTTTGCACCTCTGGACTACCACGCCCAGGGAGGGGTCCGGGTCTAGTGTGGCTTGCCTCCTCTCCGCCCAGGCCAGCCGGATGGGTCTGGGTCGCACGATGGCTGGCTGTGGCTCTCTCCTGGGTCTCTCGCATTCACCCGGCGTGACGATGTGGCTGGCAAGGACCCGCAGGCCGTGGTCCTCGGACACCTGACGTCGTAGCCGCGACTGGTTGCTGTCCTCCTTGCCTCGCGGGTGTCGCCTCGCCGACTGCTGCAGGCTCAGCTGTCGCACTGGCCCCCCGGCTCGCCTCTTACCCGACATGTCGTATATTGTCCACGTCCGCCAACCTTGTCGCATCGACCCCTCCTGAAAGAGAAGATAAAGTGTCACTCACACTCACTCGGCACTCTTTAACCTGTCGGAAATCAATACGTTGATGCCTATCCTTTGTTATTTCATTCGACTGGTATAGTTTGTGTTTATAGTTTTACATCACGCCAACTGCCAATAAATTTACGTTTTTATGTTTTATGTTCATACTACTTTCTACGCCAGTAGCATTTTGAAAATATTTAGTAAGGGAAGATTTAAACACTGGGTTAGTTCATTCTTAGGCGGGTTGCACACAGGAATCGTCGTCACGATGTCGCCGACATTTGATGCTAGCGACATGCGAAAAACGTGGAAGAGGCAAGTGGCTGCGACATGGACAGGAGTTCAGAGCTCATTTGAGAAAATGTTGAAAATCTAAGAAAGATGCAGTGTTACTGATCATTACTGAAGAAGGAGGCGACGGCGAATAGTTGTTGAAATAGAACTCTTTAAATATGGCAATGAACTCTTTATTTTGTTTGCTCATAATCATGAAACGGAGATATCTTAATTCTAAGCAATGTAAAGACAAAACTAATTTTATTTACACGGATAAAATAGGGGTTTACTTCAAAATTATAATTTTAATATTTTTGGGTTTCAGCTTTCTCGACCACATGATTGTTCATACTTTAACAAACCAGTATCCCAACACAATAAATTAAAGCATAATCAGTCACAATCATGAGTCGTTTATTAGAAAAAATAATGTTTTGATGGAATTGAATTGTTTCGAAATCAATAACCAACTTATCTAAAGCAAACGTTTCCATGCAAATATAAATTTGTGATCGAAGAGTAGGCTACCAGCGTACTATATTGCAACATTACAACCATATGCCCGACCAGTTTCGTGGCACAGCGCAGTTTTTTCAGCAACAATAATAATTTAATAGGCCACCAAATGAGGTGAGTTTCTCTGACTCGGTGATAGCCGATATTGATTCGGTGATGCATGGCTTCAGCAATAAATCAGACTTGACCCAGATAGTCCCATGACGGGTCGCAACTCCAGGTACAGTTCAAGCTGCGCGATGCTGAAGATCAACATTCACGCGACATTCGCGCTCCTGTTACTTCCGCTAACCTCCTGTTACTCATTATTGCTCCTGTTACTCAATATTGTTATTACAGTATTATGTTACAGTACTTTCCGACTTTATGTTAGTCAGCAGGTGACTAGTTTTGGGACGTTACTCTCTTGTCAATACCGTATAATGGGAATATAACATCCCGAAACTAGTCGCTTGCTGATTAATACAAAGAACTGAAGGTGAAAGGTACTGTAATCCAATAATACTTTTTTATCAATACTTATACGTCATACTTTTAACTATAATAGCAACCTTCCCAGGTATTTTAAGTAGAGTATGAATGAGAAATGAGTGTAGGATGATTGTGGCGCGATCTTGTAGTCTTGTTACTGACTAATACTGACATGGTTACTTAGACAGAACTGTTAATTAATAGCCCACCAGTCAATGGCATATCTAAGCGACTTGTGGTTTAAGGTGGAGTTCGAACCACTGCCTCTGAATTACGAACTGGTTTAATTATGAGGATGGACTTTGTGGATAAACGTAGTATTCAATAGGATGGACGTTAATACACAAAATACTACATCCACCGACCATCGCTCAAAATTATCCACAATTCGTGACCTCCAAGTAGCTGGGTTACAGGACACGCCATGGTCCCAATTCTGGGGGCAAGAATGTTAAGATCAGCTGTACTGTTCTATTATTCAGCGTTGCTCCTGTTACCCAGCGTTACTCCTGTTACTCAGCGTTACTCCTGTTACCCAGCGTTACTCCTGTTATTCCTGGGAAACTAATGCGATCGTTTATAAAACACAGAGAGGAGGGTGAAAATTAGAACAGCAGCAGTGTAGTTGGTAGAGGACGATTAGTCAGTAGGAAGTAGAAAGAAGGGAATATAGAGTAGAGGAGTAGATGGTAGGATGAGGTGAGAGGCGCGGAGAGCAGGTGGTGTCGTGAGGCATGCTACCATCTACCACCTGATCCTTGCACTATAAATACGACCTACTTTGCCCACCACATCACCCTTCCAGAATCTGTCTATTCAACGGCTCGCGTGCCCTGTAAAAAGAACACTTGACCTTAATTTCATTATGGGCAAAGTTACAAGACTCTTGATTGGAGATCAGTACAAACTACGGAGCTAATAATAGTGTTTTGATACAATTGGAGTTTTTAGAGCTGTCGTTTAAGGCCGTAACGTATTTAACTATATTTAAAATGGTAACAATACAACCAATTCAACTACAAGCTACGTTTTATGACAGTTAAAATGTTCGAATCCAAATCTGACGTGTTTGTTCGTTGGGCTATTGATAATTATGATTGCACTCGTCGAAATTTAAATTCATCTTATAGAATGCACCTGTTTGCTTCGGTTTCTTATATGATTGTACTTTCTTGAATGATTATACTGCGAAATATAATTGGATTTTAAATTCAATTTCAAACGTTTTACAGAAACGAAACCTAAGTTTGACATAACCCGTCGGTAGGGATAGTTAAAAAACACTATCACTGTTTCTTAACTTTTGAATTAAGCCTACGTTTTAAAATTCAGTTTTGTTTAAGTTTTTTTTCTGGAGCAGTATAGCAGTTCCGTCCATGAGAAACTGTTACGATATACTAAGCAATGTATGACGTAGACATAAATTTGAACTCTATGTTGGGTTTGACCACTTCATAACACGTGTTTGAAATTTATTATTTCATTTAGAATCCCTTCGCAGATTCGCTCTTATATTTGGCTGAATTTGACCGATGTGCGGTGGTTCGTATTTCATACAATAGGTATTAATTATTGTTTGTTGATTTATTTTATTTTTAGACTGAGTATTTTCTTCAACATATTTTGTGTTGATTTCCTGTAAAATTTGAATGTAGTGGTGGATTTTTTCCAGGCTTATTTGATAGATTTTCAATCTATTGCTATGTTAATCTGCAAGGCCAATTATTTGTCCTAAAAATATTCCTTAACTCCTTCTTCAAATTATATAGCAGAGGAGTAGTGTTCATACCCTAAAATAATATTTTCCGTGAACGAAGATTTAATCTTACTTGATTAAACTAGTTGTTTCCTGATTTTTCACTAAAAACGATTCAAAATGTTCTCAATAGATTGAAAAGGGGATTAATTAATTATTTTCAACGAATTTCAATTGTACAATTTTACTTTGCGGTTATATAAAATAATTGTCTCAACCTGCACCCTATAACCTACAACCAATGCCGCTCCTTAAATTCTGTGCTCTGTTCACTTGGCAACGTGGATATTTTTGATGTCTATATTGTGCTTAATTCTGCATATGTGTTTTATGACTTTGACGCTCTCTAAAAAGGAGACATTTTAAAACCATTTTAAGATCTCCAGGTTTGATAATGACATCTTAAAATAATGTGTTGAAACCAGTTGCCATCTAGCTAAGTATTGGATTACAAAAATGACAGGTATTTGCGGTATAAATGACTCGTAATGTTATAAAAGTCAAAAAGAATATTTTCATAATTCACAATAGAACCTTCAATAAAATATACAGGATATTAACAAATGTTGTCCCAATCAGAATTCCGCCATCGCCACTTCCCGCTGATAGCGCCCTCTCACGCGATGACAAGCGTGAGAAAATGTTTACCAACACGAATATATTTCTAAGATAAGCCTCTGTCCACGCACGGCAGCTCATTCTGGTGGCCGAACCGTCACCTTTTATATACCACTCAACCATTATTTCCAGTAGGAAAATTTAACAAATCTATGTTACATTATGTTGATATTTAGGTTCAGATATTCATAAGTAGCGTTTTTTGGTAAGCCGTTTTAAAATAGTATAATAGATAATAGAATAGATAATAGTAAAATAGTAGTGGTAGATCTGGAATGACCATAGTCATTCCAGATCATATATAACAGCATGAATTGGAAATGTAAGATTTTTTTAAATAATTCAAAGTGAATTATTCTATAATGAACAATGTCAAGTTTAACATAATTTATTTAAAATATATGTTATAATAAGCTAGTCTTAAAGATTCGCATCATACAATGCAGAAGCAATTCCTTTTCATTAATGTAAATACTTGTGTTGTTCCTTGAACGGGAGAATTTTACCTCAGATAAACAATGAAAAAATATATACAATTTATGAAAAAAGTCATGTAAATTTATCATAAATAAATTTATTAAAAATCATTTATTATAAATTTATTCATTCTATGATATAACAGCTCAATAAAGAATCAGTATAACAAAACATTCTTGAACCTTGTTTGTGTGTGTTTGAATTATTTCAGACTCAAACCAATCATAATAATAAAAATACCATCAGATTTGACAAAATACAATAAAATATATATCATTACCATTATCTTTTGAAATACTGGCCAATCCAGGTAGGTATTTTAAGTCAGGTATGAATGATAAATGAGCGTAAGATAATTGTAGCACGATCTTGTAGCATTGTTACTGAATAAGGCTGACATGTTCCTCAGACAGGACTGTTTATTATAGCCCAACAGCCAATGGGACCTTTGGATTAACGTAGAATCTGAACCACTTTTGTCTCTGAATTACGAACTGGTCTAATTATGAGGATGGTCTTTGCGAATGAACGTAGTATTCAATAGTGTGGACGTTAATCCACTCCAGAGAATGCCACATCCACCGACTATGGCTTATAACCATCCACAGTGAAAATATGTTATAACACATTTGGCAAGACAATTATAAGTTATTTATAAAAATCTGTTTTGAATCTTTTTTATATTTAGCTCAATTAAAATTAATTACACTAAAAGGATAATAAACAATCTTATGTATTGGACAAGCAATCCACGTTTACCATCAATTAGTTTAATTATTTGTTTCAAACTGTTTGCATCTGTTATCAAATTGTTGGAGATGGTGAGCTCTTGTTATTTAAATACTTACTCCGGGTCCATACCGAGAATTAAATCTTTGTTTAAAACGTCGTAAAACTTTGTTTTACTTATAGCGATAACATATCCACTATTATAATAATTAAAAACATAGTTAAATTAGTTTTGAAATAAAGAAAACCTGATCAAATTTAAATGTTAGTAATAGATGGAATCAAATCAATTCAAACCATTTTTTATTATGAAAATACACATATTGCAGTTACAATCAATTCATATTTTAAAAAACCTCACACGGGTATAAAGCCTGTGCTTGGGTGGAAACAGTAAATAGCTAAACTACAGTAATACATATTTAATACATAGTAATACCTTCGTTTGAAAATCTGTTTCAATTCCACTAAAACTAATGCAATTTTACATACATATAATCATACATTATTAATCATTATTCAATCGTCAGTTTTTCTCTAAAATATGTGGAAGAAACTTTCCCCTCATTTAACCTCATCTTTTACATACCACAAACAGGAAACTGTCCCAAATATTGGTAATTTCTTTAAATTATATAGCACCACCAAAACCATCCCCTAACACTCATTCAACTAATCCTTACCATCAACTAGAATAAAACAATGACCTTAGAGTTCACCGCGGTTTAATACAAGTGGCTTTCTTAACTGTGTTAGGTTTTAACTCTTTTCCACCATCTTTTTTTCAATCCATGTCAATTTTGTGTCAATCTGATCTCGTATTGACTGCGGAATACGTCTCTTTCGACACTAGCCAATCATCAAATAGTTACCGACTTGAGTTCATACTAAATATTGATGCCTACATTATTAATACATAAGAAGTTGTAATTCATAAAAATTGCATTGCTCAATAAATATACATAAATAAATTACCAAACTATTAAATCATAAGTTTTGTATTTTTTTATTATTTGTTTCCATTCTGGAATATCCAAAACTCAAAAGTAAACAAAAATAAATGATTGCACAAATCCATTAAAAATAAATTATCCCTTGATATTTCTGCAGAAGTTTATTCGCGCAGGTTAATGCACTGCAAATACACATGTATACAGTGGAGTAGAGTTGTTTACAGTACTCACCGAGTAGAGCGCGCTGGCGACGGCGGTGGCGGGGTCGACCACCCTTCCCAGCCTAGCTACGACTGACGACTGACTCAACTTTTTATTGATCTCTATCGGCGTATCCTCTGTTGACCGGTCCCCTAGGATACCGGTTGCCGCCAAATCTATAAAAACATTTACAAATGGCGATGGTTTTAAGTCACATGTTGCCAAACTGAGGGTCTATCGCACATGTTATCACAGTTCCACGGTGGAATTATACAATTTTACCCTCATTGAACTGTAACATGAACTAGAAACCGGAAAACGGTTTGTCGTGTTCTTACAACCACCCCAAAAACAATACACCCCACATACCTACTTTGAAATAATGTTAAACCTGTTGATCTGTTCAATTGTAAATGGCACACAATTCCATTTAATATTATATAAACATTTATTATAATGATCCCTTGATTGAAACATAAAAATTATGTTTTAACCAATTTTACGGGCCTGATCATGTTGAAGAGATTATTGTGCGTGGTGACATGCAGAGCTGAAAATGTCACTTCACAGATGGTAGGCCCGATCAAATACTGCAATAAATAGGAGCAAGTCAAGGAGATTCCCAATGAATTACGTCTAATAAAAATTAAGAGCATATTTTTGAATGTATAGATTTAAAAAAAAACTCAGGTTCTATCAATTCTTTGGTATTCTTTTGGTAAATATAGGCTTCGTTTGTGTCATTGTTGGTAATGGTGAGTTTATCTAATTTACATTATAAAATATAGAGTGTGGATCAAAGTCATAATGTTCAACGTAAATCATTAAAGAAGATTTAAAATGTGTTTTATGCACCTTATATAGAATAAAATCTATATTTTAGCCCCCAATTTGCAGGGCATAATGTAAAAAATTAATTAATTACGTTATCCCATCATACAGCTCAAATAAATATGCGTTAAACATTTAGAACATGTTTCAGAATTAAAACACCACCATCAACTACAGAACTTGAATGAAAAACTTCACAAGTATCTGTAGCTGACGGTGGAATCCCGTCCAAAACATGTTCTGAAAGATTGAACGCAGATTTGTTTGAGTTTTATGACTACATAAGCAATTTAGTCTTCCATCATAAAAGTAGTTTATCGATTAAAAGTAGAAGAATATTTTACTTTAAATAAAACGTTCAAGGGTATTAGTAGACACAACCTAAGGTTTTACCAACAGAATCAGCACGTTTTCCCATAAGAATAACATAGTGAGCATTTTTTGGACATTTCGTTTTGCTCAGTAATATATCACCCTTATTCATATCCAATCTATCGAAAACTCATATACAACATCATTTTTATGAAAACCCCAAAACTTCACAGGCTTGGGGAAACTTGGGGGCGCTACACAGGCACTGCCGCAAGACTCACCCCAGCGCCAACAATGGCAACTAACATGACTATTAATTTTTGCTAAAGTGTCCATCTATCTCACTATATCATTATCATTAATCCATGACTAACTTGGTAATCCAAATCGGAACGTTCAGAGTAAGTATGTAGTTTCACATGAAGCTGTGAAACGTTTCACACAAAGATGCTACATCTTCTGAAATTATACCACAAAATTATATAGAATTTAATAAAATAAAAAGCACTCGACTATAAGTTTTTGATTATATAAATTGTTCAAATATTCTGTCATTTACATTTCGATAGATGGACATAGAAATATTAACTGCGTCTACTATAGTCACTCATACGCTAAAATACGTAAATACAAAGTGTTAAAAAATAACTATCTCTTATCAGTATAGTTTTATTGTAAAATAGCTTTGTGAACATGTTATAAATAATACAACCAAGATTGTGTAAACAATGCTTAACAATCGTATTTCAAACATAATGTCTAAAAACCATAAGTTATGGAAAAATACAGTGTTTTTATGTGACCAATCTGAATCAGTTCTGGCTATTATAACAACTTAACCACTAAATTGCAACTATTGAAAGGTGAAGTTTTGTCTGAAACTCAATACTTTTCGTCTTATTCGATTTACTTGATTATACGGAACATGTCAGCCTTAGTCAGTAGTTTTCCTTTCTGTAATATTTAAGAAAAGTTCGTTTGGCAACGCAATCGGACTATATTAAATAAACTTTTAGTGGTTCTGTATCCAAAAACGGATTTTTGCATTTTTATGTAACTTTTTTGGAATTATCTAATTTTATTTTTGCCATTCAATCACACTTTTTCATTTTCATTTTTTGATTTAGTTCGAACACACACTGTAGTATTTTGAATCATGACTCTAGGTCAATTGGTTACTGAGATATTTAAAATGGTCAAAATTCAAAATACAGTACGTTGAAACAACGTATGGTGAATAAATCTTATGAAGAATAAATAAAAAACAAAAACTATGCAATTATGTGTCCCAAAGTATGCAATAACTTATGTGCTCAAGTAATTCCAAGTAAAGTTTTATCAATGCATCTATAAAATTTTAAATTTAATGTTTCTTATGAGAGCTTACTTACTTAAGCACAATGACCCTATAATTATTATTGAGAATACGAGTAGATAAATAGATAAATTATAACTCGCTTAATTATTGACATAATTTGATAAAATGTTGTACGTGTTTATACTTAGTTAACTGCCTTTATATATGCATATTACCATGTAAAACAACCATTAATGCAGCCAACCTGCATACTCAGTACTATTCGATTACAATGATGAGAATTAATCCAAGTTCTATGAAATTCTCTCTACTCTCGCCAGCGTGCTGCGTGCGATCTCGTTTATTGTTGGTAATGAAGTTTGTACAAGTAGTTCACCGAAACGCTTACAGGTAGCGTGTTAAGCATCTATTTTAAATTTACTGTATGTCTAATTTTTTTTAAAGTAAAAACTTTCCTCATATACTTAGTTACACATAAGTAATTAAATGTTTTATCCAATGAAAACTTTGGTATTCTATACGTTTATAGACTTTAAAAATAAAATTATACATGGTTACGTTAACACTACTTTCTGAGATCAGACTAAAGTACTTGCATAAAGAGTCATGTACTGCACATGTTGATAAGAGTTATTTATACATATAGGAATGGATATCAATCGTGGATATCAAAGTAAACGGTAAAAATGTGAGGCCTACCCAAGGTATCAAAAATAATAAAGAGATATATGGGTCACGACTAAACTTCTCACCAAACTATTATCTATTGGTATTACTATTAGTATTATTATCTGACTGTGACGGTGACGTCATCCTGTAATCCAGCTACTTGGAGGTCACGTGTTGTGGATAGTCGTGAGCGATGGTCGGTGGGTGTAGTGTTTTCTTGTGTGGATTAACGTCCGCACTATTGAATACTAGGTTAATCCACAAAGACCATTCTTAGAGTTAGACCAATTCGTAATTCATTCAACAAAACTAGAAGATCGCGCCACAATCATTCTACACTCAT
Source organism: Nephotettix cincticeps (assembly GCA_023375725.1). Taxonomy (NCBI): domain Eukaryota; kingdom Metazoa; phylum Arthropoda; class Insecta; order Hemiptera; family Cicadellidae; genus Nephotettix; species Nephotettix cincticeps. Next base: position 35,670,786 of record CM041785.1, read on the forward strand.
TTCTCATTTATACGTGGCTTGAAATATCTACCTGGGTAGGTTGCCATTTCAGTAATCAAATATGATCTAACTTAATCAAACATATCGTTGTTTGAAGCTATTTACTTATTTCTTTAGTTACTTAAAAAATGAATAAAGTAAACAAAACATTCTTGACACCAATGAAGTCATTATTATTGTTCATGTAGCCCTTCCTCTCTTGGGTCTGGTTACTTCCGGTTTTCCTAACTACAGAAGCTCAATCAGTTACAAAATGTTCAGATACAAAAATGTTACAAAATGTTTACAATTATCTAAATATATAAAACAAAGTCGTGTTAGCTACGCGCAATATAACTTGAGAACGGTTGGATTTTAATGATCTTTGGTTTTTCCGATTCCTCTCAGCTCCGGTCATGCTTTAGGCAAATTCAGTTTCCATAAATTCAATTAGTTTCCATTTAAAGCGTTTGGAAATATGTTTGTTTACATATGTTCTACCATAAAAACATTGATTTCTTAAGCTACAGCTGTTGTCTTAGGTACTTTCCATCAGCAATATGCTTTACTATCCGATGCCATCTGAATCATTCATTAATGTAAAACTATGAAGTAAATGTGTACTGTACAAAATGAACAGATTTTTGTCACCACATTAATATTTTACAATTTTTGGGGATTATGTATTTATATTTTTTATTTTCTGTCTGATTAAAAGTCACGTGTTTATAATTATGTCGGCCAAATAAAAAACAATTACGGTGTTTATATAAATATTACGTTTGTTATAATAATCAGCTGTTGTATATCTTCCCTATAAAAGCCGTATTACAGTTAGGTTTTGTTTACTTTTAGGTTGGATTAGAAAAATTGTGAATCAATCCACTCAGATTTATTTGTTATTTGGGAATGTTATTAATATGGCTTATTGTTTCAGTACTGTTATTAACTAAGCTGCGACCCAGAATATCTAATTTTTCACAACGAAGTTGTAATGCTATTCGACTTGAGCACATATAAAATACATTCAATTTGATTCATTGTTGAAATTCTTTAAACGTACAAGGTAACATTTTAATATAGTATAATTTTAAAATACAGTAGGTTTAAAATTATTGATCAATGTAAACAAACTAATATTAAATTAAAATTTAAAGCTTTCGTTCTTTCTTTCTATTGAGGATTTAACTATCTCCAAGGAACATTTCAGCCTTAGTCATTAACAAGACTATAATATAGCGCCACCATAATCTTACACATAATTTCTCATTCATACTTGGCTAAAAATACTTACCATGGTAGGTCGCCATTTCAAATGGCAATCTAATTAAATGCATTATCATGCATATATCATTACAGTGATATAATTACATTAAATTAGAAAATATATATAATTATTGATAATTAAAATTTGTTATACGTCAAGAAAACATTTAATGTAGTTCAATTTCAAAATTAGTTTGTAATCAATGATCAATGCAAACAAATTAAAATTTATTTTATTTAAAAAATGTTTGTATTTGTTTCTATTAAATCTCTTATATGGATCACATGTATCACTGAAAATTTATGTCTAATACAGCTCAAATCTGGGTTTTTGAGAGCTTATTATTTTATTGTCATAATGAGTGGGTCAGTAAAAAGTAAAAAAACCTTACAAAGGGTATAGAATAAAAACATGAGTTTCATAATTGTGGGTGCTTTCGTTTTTATGGTGAAGACGAACACCTACAAAAACACAAACAAATGCCTTGTTTAGCGCTACGGAAAGACAGACAGACAGACAATAATTGAGATAAGACCTATTTCGGCTATTCGGGGTTATAAAACATAAAAATAAGCATAATATCATAATTCCGAGCAATGGACAGACAAAACTCTAATTTTATTTATGTAGATGATTAGCCTAGAAAAGTTTGAAAGAATAGGGGTTTGTGTAATCATTTTTAATCAAGTTATTAATATACCAAAGGTTTATATTTTCCTCCTGTCGGTAAAACAGTTTGTAGTTCTTCAGATCGTCAACAGAATGCGACATGTGCTCCAAAGTGGGACATTCAACACAACCATACAAATACCATACAAATTAGTTTTATGAGTGGTTTTTACATATTTTATATTATTAGATAATTATTTAATTATTTTATAGATTAAAGGAATTTTTTAACAGATCGTGATATATTGAAATGAGACATACTCTCCGTAATTCCAGCAAACGGAAATGATTTTGGGTATTGCACCTACTCGTTCTTTAGCTAAAAATAATAAATTAAAACCACTTTCATAAAGATCTTTTCAAAAGCAAGAAATTTAATGGTTGTGAGACATTTTTAGATAATTTAATTTTGTTCAATCTATGTCATCTCCGGTGCTTGTTGAATGAAGTTAAAATTAAACTAAATTTACGTTTGTTTTCTAATGAGTATGGTGACCAGTGTATTTTAATCATAATAGGAGGGTATCATAAACTAAAAAACTAATTATATGTTCGTTTGTATTCTCCTAAAGCTTGATCAAATAATAATATTTCAGAAATAGTCGACAGTTCGGAAAAGAAATCACTACATGAAATATAACTGTTGTCAAAGAAATATTTATTTCGTAAATTTCAAGGTAAAGGTAAAAAATACTAAAGATGAATCACGCGTAGTATTTTATTATTGAGTAATAGATTGGAGATGTATATTAAATTAGTTTTAGGCCTAAAACTGCAAAACAGTTTCATTTTTTATTACTTACAGTTTAAAAATACACCGTAAAAATCAAATGCAACACGTTGATAAATTTATAATTCATGAAGATCAACAATTAAATTCAATCATTACCAGTTTTCCAGTATTCCCTGAACTTTCTAAGCAATGTAAGATTTTAACGATTTAAACATTTATAAGTAGAAATATTGACTGAAGTTATTATACAGCCAAAGTGTTTCTCAATAAATTCTAGTTCACGCATGAATCGCGTGTCGTTTCATAACCTGATAGCTATCAGTCAATGCAAGTTTTACTTTATAAATGTACTAGCTGACCCGGCGAACTTCGTAACGCCTCACAGTAAACACATGTTAACTTTAAGATTGGCCATGTTCTGAAGTCGAATAGCAATACGGCTTCATTGTGAAAGGTTATATATTCTGGGTCGCTGCATAGTGAATAACAATACTGAAACGATAAAACATATTAATATAATTCCCATAAAACAAATAAATCTGAGTGGATTAATTCACAATTTTCAAATCCAATCCAAACCCAAACGAACCCTAACTGTAATACGGCTTTTATAGGAAAGATATACAACAGCTGATTATTATAATAAACGTAATAATATAAACATTGTAATTATCATATAAACACGTGACTTTAATCAGACAGAAAATAAAAATATAAATACATAATCCCCCAAAACCGTTAACTATTAACGTGGTGAATAAAGCTGTTCATTTTTTACAGTACACATTTACTTCATAGTTTAACATTAATGAATGATTCAGATGGCATTGGATAGTAAAGCATATGGTATTGCTAATGGAAAGTAAACCAATCAGCTGTAGCTAAGAAATCAAATGTTTTCATTGTAGACAATTTGTAAACAAACTTACTCTCCAAAAGGTTAACATTAGAAATTTAAAACGCCATAAAATGGAAACTTATGGGGTTTTCGAAAATATTTTTTCACTAAAACCTTCCCGGACACATATAGAGCAACTTCCTAAAATTTCATGGCGATCGGATGAGTAGTTTGGCAACGCATAAAGGACATACATACATACATACATACATACATACATACAGACAGACATACATTCAATTTTATATATAGAGATTAATAAAGAATGGCTTCTGGAAACCTATCAGAAAAATTAAACTCAATACACCGATAAGTTAGGGTTACAACCGTGGTGTGTATTTTATCTGACCGATGTTATAATTGTAGTATAATTATTGTATTTAATTATATTCATTTCCTAATAATGTCAGTCTGTGATTTAATGAACAGTATTTTAATGGATAAGTCTAAGCTTTGGTGGTGGAGGGTGTTAATAATCATGGGACGTAAAACTATTACGGAATTGACATCATATGGTCATTAAAACTGCTGTTTAGAAGAACTAAAACATTCACCTCAGACATATCCATGTCATTCTATTCATTTGCTTGAATTTACTTTTTCTATCCCTTTTGACAAGGATATGTCTCATCTCTGAGGAAGGGGCAAGGGCAAAACGTCAGACCAAAATTTGAAACGGAAGTGACGTCATATGGCTTTTAACGACATCTGTTTAGAGGAACTGAAAATATTCACTTTAGACATATCCATGAACTAAGGTATTTCCCAAAGGGGAAAAAAGATTCTATTGCGTGCAGGACGCTTTTCATCCTCAATCCATCATCAAACATAGTGTGATGTGGATCTGTTATATTCATCATACCTATTGTGATAGGGATGTGATATAATCATCAGATCTAGTGTGATGGGGATCTGATATATTCATCAGATCAGGTGTGGTGGATATCTCATATAATCGTCAGATCTATTGTGATTGGGATGTGATATAATCATCAGATCTATTGTGATAGGGATGTGATATAATCATCAGATCTAGTGTGATAGGGTTCTGATATAATCATCAGATCTAGTGTGATGGGGATCTGATATATTCATCAGATCAGGTGTGGTGGATATCTCATATAATCGTCAGATCTATTGTGATTGGGATGTGATATAATCATCAGATCTATTGTGATAGGGATGTGATATAATCATCAGATCTAGTGTAACGAGGGTCTGATGATGACCTAAGAGTTGAAACGTGTCAACAGGAAACAGGAAAAAATAATAATAATTATACTTAATTCAATCCATGTTACGAGTTTTCCAGTTTTTTATCTGGCATGGCGATGACTGATTGAGATTATTACGTTTGTAAAAGCGTAAAAATATTTAATAATTGACCATTCCTCTCCCCAAACACTAATAATGGTGTTTTGGTGGGAAAATGATTAGTATTCAAACAAAAAAAACATTAAGACTTCTTGCAAAAATGTATTAAAGACGTTAAACATTCATAAAAGTGTGTCAACTCAAATTCATTTGAGCCAAAGTGTTGATAAAATTAAACGTTGGAGATGAAGATCGCGAATACCTGGAACAGCTAGAACAATTGTGGGGAAACGAGAGAAAGTCAGGGGAAATTTACGATTGCAAGGCTTATAACTTGTGTAATATGCAGAGTTTACAATCTGGGGTGTCGCCGTGTTTAATCTAACAGTATTTTGTTGTTCTTCAACTCTGCTTTACTGTGCAGCATTATACTCTGTTAAAATATTTAAATTATTGCCCTTAATTGGATATTTATTATATTATTTGAATATTTATTTATTCAATTTTTTATGACTAAAAATAGGAATAGAGTGCAATTGAAGTGAAATATTAATGAAAACACATTAATTACTTGCATCCAGCCCAATTTCGCTTAGTACATAATTTTTTCAATGTAAAAGTAAAATATAAATAATATACGGATATTGGTGCGGTGATAAATGTTTACCCTCAAGTAAAAAGGGGCCTAGCGTATTGTACACTCAGTTTGATGACACAAAGTAATTGTTTTTCCTGTGTTTTACATTCTTTTATATACCATTAACAATTTTACTCACGTACACACAATTTTAATCTTTTATCTTTAATTTTAAATTAAACTACTACTCTTAGAGCTGTAGACAGTTAATTTTAAACACAATTTTAATCATTGGAAAATTATTACTAGCATTCAAATCCAATCAAACCAACCACCTTTAACTTCTGTTAACATGATCAACCAATTAGTGGTATGATGCTTCTCATGCTATCTCCTAGTGAATATCAGGGACGGGTAAAGGAGAATTATAATTTATTTATGAAAGTCAACTAAATTGATCAGTAATCCTTAATAAAACTTATAATTTGGTAAGCATCTAATTTCGCCCTCTGTCAAGTTTAATTCATAATTGGACGAGTTATAATCCAAACTGAAGCATTGTAATGAGCGTCGGCCAGCCAGTCGGCAACTTGGTCTTAATGAAGTCTTGAGACTCTTAGGGATTTGGGGAATTGGAATGATAGCTTGTAAGTTTTCATTTTGAAATATTCCTCTTTTCTCTTCCAAACCAATTTGTTCTGTTCAAGAACTATTAATGATAATTTGCTTTTTCAAAGTCTTTCTCTTTAAACCCAAGCTTATTAAACAAGCCGTATATTGATTTCAGATCACTACTTTATTGATTAGCCTCATCAAAATAGGTAGAAATATATTAAATAATTTCTCTATTGGTTCTAGTTTTAGAGCAATTTTGTTATCTAGAGTTCTAACTTGACCTCTGTGATATTGTCAAACCAAAAGAATACTTAAATTGCCGTTCAAATAAATGTACATAAATAATTATTTCATGGTAAAGGATTTAAGATGCATACACATGAGACATCTATATACATTTAAGATGTTTTAGAAAGTCATGCGTTTAAACCTAATCAAAAGCTAGGGAAGGCATATATTACACCTAGTAATTTGAATAATAATTTTGATTGATTGAATAGCATTCGAAACACTCTTGAACACGTAAAGGTGTTTTTTACAAGAAATCCTCCTCGGTACAGTACTAAATTATTCACTTAAGGGTCGAAACAAATATCTTTTGCAAGTTTCCTTGTAATCGGAGTTGGATTCCACAAAGAACACTTGAAAGCTGTGTTTGAGGAACGTGATATTCAGTTGACATTGTCCTAATCCTTTGTTGAACCTTTTTACTAGTATTTCTCTTTTAAGTTTGACTATAAAAAGAATATATTCACGAGCAAACAATCCCTAGGGACTTACTATACTCGTATAGCACGACGCCCTACCTTAGATAAGAGAGGAATATCGTCTTCGTACTTACAATGAATTGGTCTAGACCAATTCGTAACTCAGAGGCAGTGGTTCGTCCTCATGACTAGTCATGAGGACGGTCTTTGTGGATTAACGAAGTAATTCAATAGTGCGAACGTAAATCCACAATAGAGAATACTACACCCACCGACCATCGCTCACAACTATCCACAATTCGTGACCTCCAAGTAGCTGGATTACAGGACGACGCCACCGTCCCAGTTAGCATGATGAGACAGAATAGGGGGTATAACATATGCATTCCAACCAAAGCTAAGTAATAATAGCTTTTAAAATGTTATAAATATTTTCATGTGAAGAAATAATTAAGGGTTAATTTTTTAATAGGAAATTGTTGAGTGAATTTAATGAGGAATAGAATATAATATGCAGATATTAATTGTTATATTACTTTTTAAGGGACTGTTGTGTTTCACAACAGTTTAAAATGTTTACTGCGTTGACGATATGTAAATAAAATTGTACTAAAAACTAAAACGAAATACTGATAACCACTTGCACTATAATAACTTCGCTTCTGTCATTCTAATCATATTCTAAGGATATTTCTATAATATTTGTATGGACAAGTATGTTATCATCAAACTGGTTTTGATGATTCAACATTATTTTGCAGAATATGGTTAAAATGATATATAAGGAAAGAACTTTATTAAACTCATACTGTTGCTTTAAAATTGTTTTAGATATTTTTAATGTTGTGAAAGTAGTGTTAAAGCAGCCGTCTTTTTAACCTCTGGTATGCAACCTTATATTATATATAAACTTATTAAACTACTTTAACCTAAGACTGCTTTAAACTTTTTTGTTTTCAGCTTTTGTCCATATTATGTACTTATCGTGTTATGTTTTAGGTACTAACTCACCTGAAATCAGCATCAGATTCCAGATCCCAAAACGTCGTGAAACTTTGTTTTACTTAAAATGATGATGAAACATGTCCGACTGTCCGTTATAAAAATCTAAATAACATTGTTTAAGTTGTGTCAATTACTTCAAATATGAAATTCTCAATTTTTAAAGTTTTAAAATAAATATTGTTTTTGATTTTAGAACATGTGAAATAATTTGATTTTAGTATATAGAACACTTTGTGTTCGGTTTATTGAGATTTATACAAAGACTTAAAGGTCAAACTGCCATATTCGTGGAGTTGACATTTCCCTCTATTGGCGCTGAATTTTTTAAAAATTTAATATTTTATTACATGAGGTACAGATAACTAGTAATTTTGAATTTTTGTTTTTTGTATAGAATGCGCCGAAAATGTATGATACAGAAGTAAAAGGTGAAAAACTACATAGACAAATTAAAAAAAGAAATTAACATACCATATATATATACCATATGAGTAGAGATTAAGTTGTATAAAGCTTAAATTCAATGCTATATCAATAATACAATGTTATAATTGGAGTTTTCGAATATAATTTAAAATTGATTTTTATAAGGTAAAATTTCAGTAATAATAGTTGGTAACTACCTCAAACATTCAAGTTTCAGGAAGATATGGAAATTCGCCTAATTTTCCAAGCAGAGAACTGCGTGCAACTGTGAGATTAAGGGAGTTTGTTTGTTACGCATGGAACCAGAAATTTCCTGTTGTCAACATTTGTCACTCTAGAGAAATTATTGGTTGAATGTGTTGTTACTGGTCGGATCGAAGTGATTTTTAGATGCGGATCGACTGATTCCATAATAACATTAAAAAAATACAAACCAATATAATAATAATATACCAATAATAAACTGTATGACAATGACATGAAGTGGTTCATTAAAATATAATGATTTTATAGCTTTTTACCCTGCTACAATAATTGCTTTACAAATGTAAGCGTTCAGAGGTACGAAGATTTTATCTTAATTTACAGAGAAGAAAAATTCTGCCTATTAACAACAGAAAACTGTAACCAATTTCCAGTGACACTATATCTTTACTTTCTCCGGATTTCAGGAAATATAGGAGCTTACTTGAACGCAGGTTTTCTGAGACGATGGTTTACATTTCCCAACTCCCCTTAATTATAATTTTTTTATATCAATAGCCTACACATTATTTTATCAGTATTCTTAAATGTTTCTCAGGAATAGTCTTTCAAATATCCCATTAATAACTTTTATTTTTTTTAGTATGGACATTTAATTTACAAGTTATAAGCTTGAATTTATTACATTTTTTTACCAAGTGAGCATTTTTGCTGCGTTTAAATTGATATTTGATATATAAATAATTTCACGTAAAATTAGTCGTTAATAATAAAAAATCTCTATTACGTTTACTATTACTAATTCTCCCTTTAACCACCGGCCATTATAAGTCCACAAATACTTCCATTTCAGAATGAAAACAAAGCTATTCGTTTCCACGCTAGGGAAAATAACATCCCTCGGTTCTCTCGGAATTGTTAGAAAATTTCCCTCTGTCTCGTTCCCTTTCGATAATCACCCGATAAATTTTCTATGTTGCCTTTTTCCCTTTCCACATTTTACCAACCGATTTCTTTTATGAACCTATTACTAATATAGAATTGAAATCTATAAATTGCCACAATGGTGTAGATTTCTTCTAAATTTTGCTTTTTCGGCATGTTACTTAATATAAAAAAATATTTACCAGCAGTAATCCCGTCCTTTGTAGGGATTGTGTTTTTCAGTGTTAGGTAATAATATAATTATTTTATTACCAAAAATAAAACTGGAATCTGAAAAAAATGATAAGAAAATTAAAATATGAGATGATTTTTCTCAACAACACTATAATACAATGGCATTGTAGCCATCGTAATGATTTACTTGGTATCACTTTTTTATCATTACACTTACACTTTTTGTATGCAATCATATGGGTTCTTATGTACTGAGGTGTGCATTAGTAATAATTTCCAGGATATAAATCAATTAAATATGTTGTAGTATATTAATTGAAAGAGAATTTTAAACAATTTAGGTTAAAAGTTATTAATACCATGTCAAGTCTGTGTACAACAACTAATTATTTATCTTAAAACCATTATTAAAATTACTGACATACTAACATTCATCATAATACAAGGTAACATTTTTTCACTCGTTTTGTGCACATCAAAGCTCATATGAAATCAGTCATTATAACCCAAGATCTGGTCAGTAGAACTTTCTATAATGGTTGCCTATTTATACTGTTTCGAAATGGGTTCCTTTCAATCATATGTTCCAATGTCTACCATAGTAAAGTATATACATATACTTTCCCTTAAGAGAACTAAACACAATAATTTAACCATATATTATACGAAAAAAAGTTCATGGCACATAAAATATCGATGTAAAATACAAGTAATTGCCCGAAATGTTTGTAAAAAATCGGGGCTTTGAAAAATTACGAGTTTGAATTACATTTTGAATCAAAGATTTTTTTCAAAAAATTGTAAATATGGATTTATAGTAACTCCTAATAAATTGACAAATAAGGAGTTATAGAAAGTTGCAGTACCAGTCAAATTTATTACATTTCATTGGAATACAATGTCTGAAGCCGGACCTCGAAAGTTTGATCCAAAACAAAATGGCGGTAGTTTGAAGTTCATGACTTTCCATTTTCAAACCACTGCCATATTGTTTTACATCAACCTTTTAGGAACGGATTTGCGGTATTGTTATTAGTTAAACAAGATCTTAAATATTATGTACCAACCTATGCTTATATTTAATATTAAGAAATATATTTTAAAACTTTTATTTTAGCCCAACCGCCAATGGCATCTGTAAGAGACCTACAATTTAAACGTGGGATCCGAACCACAATTTTGCTACTGAATTACTGACGGGTTGTTAACTTTGTAAATGTAACATAGAAATATCAAATTTGCTCACACACCTCTAATACTTTGATTAATTATTACTAAGAGTGTTAAGAGTAATCCATAAAAATATTATTTCCTAAATTAAAACAACCTTTTTCTGTGTTTAGGACGGGCATGATTATTTAAATATAAAAGAACATTCAAACTTTTGACAAATAATAATAGCAAAACATATGACAAGATTGATCTATCAATACCTGTTGATAAATAACAGTATTGCCTATTCTCCGTAACATTAACATGGGAAAGAGTTTGCAGGTTTGCTGTTTTGAGTAACACTGAAAGTAGGCATTTTCACCATAAAATATTTTTATTTTGACCATATACCAAGTTTTATCAATATCATAAATAAAGAAGTTTGCCTTTTCTCCGTAAGATTAAAATAGGAAAGCGTATGTATGTTTGCTGCTGTGAGAAACACATAAACTATATTATTTAGCATAAACGTATGGATCCTAACCAAATGAAGCTAAATACAAAGTTTCATGCAAAACTATTGGTTAATAAGGGAAATATTAATATTTCCTTATCCACAATACGTTTAGCATTGAAGCCCCCACAATACAACGTACTGTGTTTAAATTTTTTAATATCTCGGTATCGTTGGAGGTAGAGAAAAACTTTAAGAAACTAAATTGTGAAGTTTATAAACTGATTCTAATGTTGAAAGATAAAACTTAAACAAAAATTTAAATTACATATGGAAATTCGCTAAAAGCTCATACACTTCAACTCGTACGTTTTTGTTATAGAGTAAACCAAAACCTTTTCCAAAAGGTATAGAATAGTAGAAAAAGTTTCATTCAAGTGAGAACTCTCGTTTTCACGGAGAGTACGAACACAAATAATTGCCTAGTTTAGCGTTATAGACATTTATACGAAAATTAAGATAAGACCCATTTCAGCAGTTTTAGTTTCAGCATCATAGCTCCAAGCAATGTTCAGACAAAACTTTATTTTTATATAGATAATTTGCGTTACGTACTCTTGTATTGCATGCAATCATTAACAGAAATAGACAAAAGTGGCATAGTGGTAGGAGATAAGTGCAACGAACTGATACTCGACTGTAAATCATGAACAAAGCAATCAAACACTGTTCCACCGCGCTTCGGGCAAAGGAATCTCGATTGGCATGGATTACTAATGTTCACCTCTGATAGGGTAGCTTACAGTCCGAATCCCTAACAAATGATACATCACGAGAGTGAGAAATTAGTTTAGAGAATACCTGACAATTTGGAAATAGTAAGAATATTTTAAATAAGGAATTTAGCTTCTCTAAAGTTACTGTATTTACTATATTACAATATTTCTATCACAACAAAACCGACCATTTTACGTTTTATGTGATAATAGAGGTGGAAATGAGGTTAAAATGAAACAAATATACATAAGGATTTGTTAACTTGATTGAAAATGTTACATAACTAAGCAGTTTACATTCAATTAGTTCTATTGATATGCAAGTTAATGTATTCTGCTTTATTTAAATATATATCATTTATTCTTAAACATGTTTTAACAAAACCATCAGTTTGTTTTTTTGTAAAATGAAGAATAATAACATTTTAAAATTTAATTGTTACATATTTGTAGTAAAGAATGATGAGGGTGTGAACATTCATAATATCATGTACATACATGATATTGTCCAATATCTTCATTGGTTGACCTGTCAAGGGCTCTCCGGTGAAATGTGCTCTGGGGACTCCACGTTTCATGTCGACTTGCATCACTACAAAGGTCTCTGTATCCCTTCATCCTTTAATTTTATCGTATCATTATTTTTTACTGTGTAGTTTACTACTTACGTCATAATTTTTATCGTAATTTATATCGACGTTTATATCATCATTTTAAATTTATATAGCTACGACGTACCTTCGCCATACTTGCTGTATTATACTTAAATATTTAAAGCCTATTTTTTAAACATATTTATATATTATTTCTGTCACAACTGGTGTGTGTAAAAGGTCAATAAATTTGGTGAATGAGGTGTCAAGCTATTTTCTTAGATTTACTTTAATACTCATTTTATTTCAACCGGGTACTTATTTAGCTCATTCTTACACTTCTTACATTGTTTGTTTTTTTCCTTTTTAACACATACTATAGTATTTGGATTTTCAATCTTATACAATTTTAATAACTTTGTATGAAAGTATGACTTTAATTTACTTTTGAATAGGGTTTTATTACCTATAACAATCTGAAACATGAAACGACACATTCAAGTTGATTGTGTCAGTTGTTTATTTTACTTTTGGATCAAGGTAGAAATTTAAATTTATGTTTTTCCAAACAAGAGTAGTTTACGAGTGATATTAGCTTCCTCGAAAACGAGGATCTTCCTGGAAAGTCCTGAAATTCCTAAGTTGTTTTCGTTTCTGGCGCTCACGCAGGCTCTTCCTTTCATCAGTCTAATCTCTACGACAAACACCTTACTTATTGGAGAAACGACGACATTTTAAAAACATTAAGTTTCACTCAATACTCATCGGTATACCTAATCTTTGTAAATCATTAAAAATATATAAAAAATAATGAGAAAATTATACGGTATTGAAGAGAGCCTTACACAAAAAAATTCAGTTTAGGAGTGGAAAACTGGGAAAAAGCCAACATACCTGTATTCGGCGTTTTTCCCCCTTTAAGAATAACATAGGGATCAAATCTTGGACATGGCTTGTGGTCTTTTGAACATTTAAAAATTTCAAAGATTAAAAATTAAAATTTTAAATATGTAAAACAATGTAAAAATGATCAAACTTTGATGGTTGCTACTATACATTGATCCACAATTTACAATGAAATCCCAACCATCTAACATACCTCCTTTTCGTTTAATTATTTTGTGCACTAAATGAATGCCCTTATATTTTATATTTAATACCTAACTCTCCCTTATAAAACCCACCTTAAATTATATTACCTCTATCATATTTTAATTTGAATAAATGTAATAGGTGAATTCATTTCATGTTTATGAAACATAATTAAAACCATGTATGTTTTTTAATCCAATTAACGGACATCAAACAATTTATTTCTGAGGGTATTTCATTCACATGCCATTAACTATCTCAAATAATAGATCCAAACAAACTTTTGATTTTAAATTACACTGAATATAATCTTAATAAAACACTGGAAAGTGTGCTGTCCAAGTTAAAAGCAAAAACATTTAGTTTTCATTGCGCAATTCAAGACAACAAACCATTACAATAAAATTGAAAATGAGTTTTAGTCTGCAGTTACTAGAAGCGCTTTCTAACAACCGTGAGCTACATTAATAGTTTACTCATATATGGACGAAATGTTTAGGATTTAGAGTTGACTTTTGACTTGAGAATAGTTGTGTTGTTCACGTGGTGAAGTGATAAAATGTATTTTTGAAAGATGTGTTTACTTTTCACAATCACAACCAACTGGACGTTATCAATTAATTATTGATGATTGTTGGGTTATTAATTATTATGATTTTACAAAAACGTAAATACTACTACACACTGGTACACTGCACCGTACTGAATAGTATTTTATGATTATAGTGTGTACTATTAGTGTAACTAGCGCTTGATCTTGTTATAATAACTGAATATTGTGGAAGTGGGAATATAAAGTAAACTCGAATTCAAGCAAATTATTTTTATAAATATTAACATGAAATTAGAGTATTGTAAATTCTTCATAACAAGCTTGTTTTCCTAAACCTCTCGACCATCAAACCATTTTCTTGCCCCTTATCTTTCCAGTATTTTTTGCCCGGTGGATTTGTATGAGAGTAAAAGTATAAGACGCATTCTAACAAACAAAAAAGGTATATTCCTTTTAACTTAAGTTAAAGAATATAAATAATAAATATATATAAAAATATAAATAAATATATATATATAAATAAATAATATAGAATAAAAAATATAATAAATATAATAAAATATATTATACTTAAATAGTTGCAACATTAATTTTTATTATATTTAAATCGATTTGCGGTAAATAACATTGATAAGTTATTTTATTCGTACTTTAAAATGTAGCTCAAATTTTCAAATGTAAAGCCCTATCGAGTTACCTCTCATTTTAAAGAGATTCTCAAAAGAAATCGAATGTATAATAAATAAATAAATATGTATATATAACTATAAATAATAACTAATAAATAAAGAATATAAATAAATACAAATAGAACATGTTTTAATTTTCAGCTACTTATAATAAAAAGGAGCCCATTATTTTGTTTCAGCTCAAGAAAACTCTTAAGGCAAGATTCTTCGCAGAAATCATGAGTTGTCTCTATACAAAAGACTTAAGACTTCATTATGACAGAGTCATCAACTTTGCTGATTCAGAAGTCAGGATCAGAAGTCAGGAAAGAGAAACCCAAGTCTCTCTTTGAACTTGGTCACAGTTTGTAAGAAAAAAGTTTATCTCTCTCTCTCCCTCTCTGTCGTAGATGAAAAACCGAAGTACGATTTGTCTTGCAAAAAAATTGTATACCTCTGAAAACACATTTCAGGATATAATTTCTCAAAAACACTGTAGTAAAACTATTATTTGTTGATTATGATGGATTAAAATGTTGACAGAACTAACCAAAAATAACAGTATATTTTTAGCGATAACGTATAGGCTTAGTTCAATTTTGTTCTATTATTTACAATTTAGTTATATATAGCTTTTCAAGGTTCCTTTTGAGTTTGGACTGTTATTTATATGTAGATTTAAGAATATAGTAAATTCTAATTAAACTCTGCAGGAATCTTAATTTTTCATATCGCTAGCTATGAGAAACTATGAGACTACTGTTGTCATGGCAACGGTGTATGTGTATTGATTATTTAGCCTATAACTAAGCTTAATTTCAGTCATCACAATCAACTAGTATATCATTCACTTAGTCTGCATGTCTGCTGAAATAAGCTGCTGCTGCTGGTTTTTGAAATATGAAATGAAAAACTAAATCAGAATAGCCCAACTTAGGTTATTTTCCCCATACGTTGGGAGCACGAATACTTTAAAGCGTATCAGGTTTGCCCATAGCACAAAAATGTATTTACTTCCCTTTGGGAAATAGTTTAGATCATTGATATATCTAAAAGGAATGTATTCAGTTCCTCTAAGCAGCTGTCCTTACAACCATATTCCGTTTCAAATTTTGTTCTGATGGATTACATATCCATGTAAAATATTAAGTAAAGCTACATTCCCATTTTAAAAGTTTGCCCTTGAAACTACATATATAATATTCTGCTTGAAACCGTTGCGCAGGTGTGAAGATTTTGAAGCTTAACATAATACAGTTTGTACGCCGATGATCACATTACACACATGGGGTGATATGTGTAATGACGTATCCATTGCCATGGCAACAGTCGGGTAGTGAGGTAGTTTGGTTAATTAAGCTACAGACCTTGTAAAAGCTGGTTACCGTACTTAGTGGCAGGTTCGCATGTTCCCAGACAACATACGTGCGAGCTCTCGTGTCTACAAGTGTCTACATGACATTGCAACACTACATCTGGTCGATCTTAACTCAGTATGCATACTTTATAACCACTGACTATGAGTAAAAAGAATAGGTACAAAAACTTCCTTTAAAAGTTTTACAACGAAGTTTAAATAAAAACAATAGAAAAGTTGCAGAAATTTTAAATTTTAATTTTATATAGTTAATATAATTGTTAAAGTTTTTATCTGGTTTAACTTTAAAAAAACTTAACTTTTTATGGCAGGCATAAACATAAAAAATATATTGTGTATTTAATTTAATCTCTTGACCATCCATTTTTCTCCGAAAATAGAATAAATTTGAAATATTTATTAATATTTTCTCATAATACAGGGTGTCAATAAAAGAACTCCGGGGTTTTAAGACAAAATATTTTAATAAAGTAAAAAACGTACATACATGATTAGAAAGCTTACATTTTCAAGATTTTTTAACAACTTAGTAAAGTTCAATGTGAGCTCCTTAAGTGACACGGCACACGTCGAAACGGTATTCTACCTCTTCCCATGTCTTGGCGAGTATGTCTGGGGGAACGGACGCCACGCAATTCACTATTCGTTCCCTGAGATGGCGAACATTTCGAATTTTCTCCGCATACCCAAGATTCTTGATATGCCCCCAGAAGAAAAAGTCCAACGGAGTCATATCAGGGCTCCTTGGTGGCCATGGAATAGGTCCTTCCCTTCCAATCCACCTGTTGCCGAAACGAGCGTCCAGTGACTCACGCACACGCAAACTGAAGTGTGGCGGCGCCCCATCTTGTTGGAAGTAAACTAAACCTTTCTCCGCCTCAATGTCATCCAACTGAGGATAAACATACTCCTCTAACATGTCACAATAGACATCACCATTGATATTCCTTTCGGCAAAAATGAAGGGACCTATGACGCAACTTCCTTGAACGCAACTTCCTTGAACGCACTTAACCACTGACGAATTGTTTTGTCTGTAGGCGGGTCAACACCATAGCTACGTCGAAAGTTTCTTTGTACAGTAACAACAGAATTAGTTTCTATGAGCCAAATAACACATTGTGCCTTTTGTTGAGGCGTCGCCATAGCGCGGCAGTCCAGACGACACTGACTGCCTGCCGCAGCTCACGTCATTTCAAGGTCAACGCTCTGCAGCACTGCCAAATGTTGAGAGAAACATTCCCAATTGGTATGAGTAAAACTCTTTGAGCTGCTTGTTTCACAGGAATTGATCAAATTTTGCTATCTTTTATAGTTTTAAAAATATTAATTTTTTAAACCCCGGAGTTCTTTTATAGACGGTCACCTTTTGGTTAGCCCTTATGACTAATGCAGCTACGGTACCTCGCTGTCTTTCATTCACCGCACAGAGGCCAAGGGCAGTTGAGATTTATAAAAAAACTTGTAGTATAAAACATTCGGGTATTTTTGTAAAGATATAAAGTGTGATCAGAACTTTGATTTCGTACGTACTCAATATATTTGTGCTGCAAATGCTTCACAAGACTGAGGGAAATGTCTTGTTACTATCTAAAGTTGAACTTTGTTAAATATGTTATTAGCTAGTTATGTTAGTCAATATCCCAGTTACATGTAGAGTTTGGAATCGAATTCTTGCTTATACAGAAATAATAAAGTGCAGGAAAAGTTAAAATGCTTATTTTGTTTCTGGAATTTATTCGAAAAAGTAGTAATTTAAATAATCAAGAACACGAAGTAATTTTTAAAACATTTATATATCATGAATTAATTTAGGTTTATATTACAACGTACGACTTTATCTAGGTTATACAAAATGACCAAAAATGACACTCCTTAAGATAAAAAACTTCAATAGAAAGTTAATTAAAACAAAATTAAATGATCACACCATTATCAAGTTGTTTGTGGAAGTGAACTCAAAAGATTGAATTCTTCCACAGACAACTTAGAGAAAATTAAAATTATTTGATCTAACTATACTTTACAGTAGTTCTGAGTAGTATTTTGTAACTATGAGTATTAAATGAATCACGTATTGTATGAAGGAAGCCCCATATATCGAATTATCGGTTGACCATCCCGGGGCCAGCCTTTGCCGTCAAAGGGAACTGATTAGTCCCTTATGTAGTCCTAATAGCGCAACGTAGAACACTACCTTTGTCTCTTGGTGCTAATACACGAGTAGCCGGCAGGGCTGGACAGGCATCCTCTATAGCTACGATTATGCAGACCCTTTTAGGGAGTTCCTCTTCACATATTCTTTGTGTAATAAATGTGAAAAGTTAAGTAACAAACCAAAATAGTAGTTTTAAAAACTAGGAGTGAAAGTTCGGCTCTTTTTGGAACACAATCGTGTTTTACAAGCGAGACGCAGCCAAGCCTGGAAATACGATTACCTTCAAAAGACACTTTTGCTTCGTCTGATGAGGACAAGTATTGGGAAAAGTAGGTTTTCAAAAGAGAGTTTTAGACTATACACTCCGTGAATGAAATTGACAAAATATTTCTAACAGGTGAAAAATACTCTGGAGTTTAGGACTTTTAGTTCACTAAACTATTGAGTGTTCCTAAGGGACAGAGTTTCCACCAATAAGGCACAATTAACTTTTTTTAATTTAACCTTTTTAGTGAATTTCCTATGGAAAGTGAGCTATCCATAAATCATTGTATTATGTTTATTAGTTTCCATTTTTTATCTCTATCCACTTTAAAATACCTCCAAAACGCCCAAACAGACCAATAATTTAACATATTTTTATTTCCGTAAAAATACAGCCCTTTACTCTATTTAGCCTTGCGTTTAATGGCAACCACTACTTAATATTCTTTAGGGCCAGTCTTGGATGTTGTTCTTTAGATAAAGGTTCCTTCCTTGGACGTGAAGCCCATCCTGTAATTTCAGATCTTTCGGTCGATAGCGTGTTGACGAAGCAAAAACTACGCAAAATAGCTCCCTTAAACGACAACAAATGATTGATAAATTGAAACAAATTGAATACAGCTATTGTATTTTTTCATCCTGAAACGATTGTGTTAGAGATACTCAATATGATAGCTAATGAAAACTTTATAATTATTTTACAAAAACTAAGTTATTTTTAACTAACAAAAACGTTCCTAAGAATCATTTTAACTTTTCTCAATTTTGTTCAAACTACTGTGGCGATCTCTATTGGAAAATAACCGCATTTGATTGACTAAATGCTAAGGATGTTTCAGTTATTTAATATGTAATAAAAACTTGTTTTAATCTTTATAATTTAAAGTTAAATTCCAAACAATTTCTATTTCTCATACTTTTACTTACTTACATCTAATTGCAAAATATGAATAAAACATAAATGAATCGATTAAGATATTTCTTTCTCGTCCTTTATGATGATGAGTGGATATTGAAATTGTAATATTGTTTTGCCTTTGATAGTTTTCTACTGATTTCTCGCTCAGCCATTCCTTCATCTCTACGAACTTATGTCCGGGGGAAATTTTATAGTTATAACTTCCTTAAAGCAATGCGTAGGTACGTAGCAATGCAGGTAAAGAGTTACTAATTCCAGTTAACTCTAATGAATTAAAAATATTTCTGTGATTGCTATTGCAACTCATTTTCACAATAAAGTATTTTGTAAAATACTTTTATGTATAGTTTATTTGCAATAATGATTTTCAAATATTCTTGCTCCATAATGCACTCACTGTCTTGGCGGCGCGCTAGTCTAGCCGTAGAGCGCGGGACTTGGGTACCGGGTTCAAATCCCGTCAAACACTAATGGCTCCTCACTAAGTGATAATTTCTCAACCCACTAGGTCAAGCGTTAATGTGTAAAAAGGTTCCGGGCAAAGGCCTACGCAATGGTAATGTGTGACAGTAACAACAACTAAATTATAGTATTTTTCGCACTTTAACGTACATCCATATGTACCCGTTTGAGTTCTTGATACATCTTATTTTATACAACAACCAGATTTATCTGACAAATATTATATTTATACAGTAATTAGATACCATTGAGTACTTACTATTTTATGCTTGCTTCTTTTGCTTGCTCAATGGTTCAAATAAAAACAGCTGCTTAAAAGTTAAGATACATATGTTGGAATCCAGAATAAAATTATTTCCCCATAAAATTAACATGGGAACTTTGAAGGCGTATAGGGTAGAGATTTATGGGAAAATAGTAGCAAAAACTATTACACTTTCCTATTTTAGACCTAAAGAACCAGTATACCAAATTTTAGCCTCCTATGTAATCGGGTAGTGATTGTTGATGAGAATTAGTGATATATATACAGATTAAAGGGTTAATTTTTAATTTGTTTTACCAGAACCATTATTGTATGTTAAAATTTTTGAATTAGATGCATCCTTTGATGCTAAAACGTTTGTGAGTTTCGAGTACCGCTACACCGCCACTACGACGTGCATGTTGATCAGTTTGTTAGGTGTTCAAGCATGTAAAATGGCAACACAACGACGTTGTATTGTAGTAAGTGTAGTAAAGTATTATTTTTTTCTGGATGGACTTAGTATTTATAAAACTTTATGAGGTACTTTGAAATACAATATTTGTACTGGGCCATTAAATATCATCTTAGTCTGGAAAAAATGTCATTCCTATAAGTTTAATAATATCCTTAATTTTATGTGGCACAGGCCTGTGGATGTTAAATATGTAGTGCAATTAAAAACACATATACATAGAGATTAATATGGATAGTCGCTGACATACACAGGATAATAAATACAGCCGGAGTCCTGGCAGCCACCATAATCTCTTGAAATCTGCTTCTGACATCCAGGATTTCACTCTAAGATATATTTGGCCTGTTAAAAGAATATTTTCCTAAGATTATGTCTTCTGGTATTTTCTTAATAGACCTCAAAGTAAATAGTAATACTATTTTAAGTTCAGTATTCGAGGGAAAACATATTTTAATGTATCTAATAATATGTTTATACCTATGTTTGTTCGTTGAATAAATATCAGATCGTAATGCAGATTTATTATAGTATGCAGTTTTAGCTCGTGTCCTTTCGTTTTCTATAAAATGTTTATAAAAAGTAGAATGTGTAAGTAAGTAGAATATAAAACGAATACATCAATCGATATGATTATTTGTATAGTAAAATTACATTGTAAAATTCGAATTATTATTTCAAATTTATTAAACAAATTTAACTATTTTGAATAATTAGAAATCCATATTCAGTATTTAGTCTCACGGGATTATACAGCCCTAAGAGGTAATTGGAAAGCTTCAATTTCAGGACACTCTTTTGTAGAAAGATAGTACTAGCACAGCGACCATATGTACTGTAGTACATTGAACTGCAACGTACAGCAGGCTAAGCAACTACAGGCTAGCAGGCAAAGATCTTGTGAAGGAATGTGAATGCCACAGGAGTATTATTATTATTTTATTTATATAACATTTTCCATAGCTACATAGTGCATAAATGTTTTACAGTAATTGGTGTTAACTAATTCGTATTTATATTTAAAACACAACTCGGTTCTCAAGTTGATTGAAGTAGATTTAGTAACATGTAGCTTTTTAACTGACAAAGAACGTCTTCAGCTGATTTATTTGTCAGGGACATTAATCCTTAGAAAAATTAAGGGAATCTTCACTACTA
Source organism: Nephotettix cincticeps (assembly GCA_023375725.1). Lineage (NCBI taxonomy): Eukaryota > Metazoa > Arthropoda > Insecta > Hemiptera > Cicadellidae > Nephotettix > Nephotettix cincticeps. The sequence continues at coordinate 35,692,645 of CM041785.1, forward strand.
CTGAACAATCATCTGAAAATACTGAATACTGAAAATATCATCTCAAAGCTTTGCTAAGAAGCGAACCAACCGATTCCACAATACCAAACGGACGTATCTACTAGTCCAACTATACCGCTGATCGAAGAAATCCTTATTGCCTGTAGTAAATTTAGTGCGAATTCCTTAATCTCTTACACTCAATCCTAATTCATATTTTTCTTAAAATACTTACCTTTCAAATCGCTAAAAGCCTAAGTTATTAAAGAGGAAAAATACAAGTTGGATGAAAATTATCATTTGTGCAAGCACAAGAAACTCTGAGGGCTGTAATAACATTACAGCTCAGTGGAACAGTTGAAGCGGCAGCAGCTCTGCGAAATTAAAGGATTATTTGTAGCTGATTTTAATAAAGATAATGAAACATCAGATTCGCCTACCTGCAGCCATCACAAGGCATTTTCACTCTCCACCGGGCCTTATCTTTTATGTTTCAGCTGTTAACTCTTTCTTTTAATTTAAAACCCAATACGTTTTTAACCTAAGCTATAACAGTATGTCACTATAATATTTACAAATATTAATGTTTTCGTTAAGAAATCCATATACGTAAAAATGAGATTATGTTACTTTTAGTACACGTATGTAATAGATAATGTAATTTGTTTGTGACAAATGAAAAAAATATGAGTTCTATTCTGGGGTTTCGTCATGCAGTGCGGGCAAAACCTGGTTCATTAATTTGTTGTAAGTCCCAAGGATTTGAGTTTTAGTTCCAAATAAATTAAATTAGCGCCGTTTTCTAACATCATCAACAGCAACGAATTCTTGTAAGTAATCTCCAAACAGAAAAATTCACACCTGTCAACGAGACTGAAGTGGAACAAAACACTGAACATAATCCTTAAATGGGTCATCATATGTGCTATATCACGTACAGTATTTGGTTCGACAATATTTTGATCTACAATATGCAAATAAATTGAAAAAAATTCTATTTACAAAAGCTAGGATAGTGTATTTAGAATAACCAATGTTTATTTTTGATTAACTAATAATGATAATCGTCTAGGAATTCTATGAAAGCATGGAGAAATATAAAACGGTACAGTATCTGTTAAGTGGTAAATAATTGTATGCTTACATTTATACATTTAATAAATTTAGAGTGCACCTAAATACTTACTAAGCAATTTCATTTTACATTTCTTTTTTACTACACTGTACTGAAACCAGCTGCTTCCGACGTTAGTTGCGACTGCAGAAAGTAATGTTTCCCCGCCTAGGTTGGGTATAAATCAGCTGGAGATTTTACCTACACTAGTATTAAGCTACGATTTCTAAAACTAGTAGTGCTCAGTACCTTTTTTAGCCGTATATCTATTACCTTTTTACAATCTGTTACTTAAAATTTCATTTATACTGTAGCTTAATAAATTGTGTGTTGTGTGTGTGTGTTGTGTTTGTGTACTGTTGTCATGTACAGTGCTGAGGAATCATGCTACTAAAGGCATTGAAAAATTAAATTACTCACTTAAAAACTTAACTTTAACGTGTAAATGATTTTCTCAGAAACAACTTACCTTGTAATAAAATCTATTTTATATCTCCAACCATAAAACATAAAAAATTTTATAAGTTTTTTTTAGAATTTGAAAGTTATGAGTCTTTTCATAACGCATCACAATAAAAATTATAATTCTTGATAGTTATCCACATAACCATGCCCAATTTTATGATGGACAATGTTGTCTAGAACAATTTTCTTTTTTTGAAACTTGAGCTGAGAAATGTAGCCTTAATAGAGTAAAGTGTATTACCGGTGTCCAGTGTGTCTCATTGTTACTGGGAGAATCATGCTGAAACGTTCCTTTATCAGATATCACATCTCGACTTTAAGACTTCCTTAAACCTTTGGTAAGATGTCTTTCTCACATATTTTGTATTCACTTCTACTCTAGTCGTTTGCTATTAGTTGAAAAATTTTTGACGCACTAGCTTTTTCGTGGTTTTACAATCCTTCAAAATTCACAAACCTGGATATATATCTCTGATTACATTATGCCCCATAATCCAGAATTGATGGGACTAACGATGTGTTGAATAGTTTAGGCTAATCCCGTTAGTTTGACAATAATGAGAATAGCAATCAGTGTTGACGTAGTGCAACTGGAATCGTCGCCGAGTATCATTCGTGCTTACCGCGTGTAGTGGACAGTTATTGAATGTCACGATTTATGTAATAATTTCTTATTACATAACATTTTTTTGCTTAAAAATGTGAGCTTTTATTTGACTAAAACGTTTTCACAAAATAAGATTTTTACAGGAAAAGGTTTTAGTTTTTAACTGTAGATTGAAACACAGCAGATGTCTGTGGTTTTATAAACGGCAGATACATAATTCTAGTTGATTCTCATTCAAATTTATAGAAATATGTGATGCCAGACTGAATAACATATTTATTTGTATCCGGAGATTTACTACAAACTGAGAAGTAAATAATTTTAAAATAATTGATCAATAATAAAAAATTAAAATAAATAATCAAAAACAAAATAATATTGATTTTAATGTGGCAGCTGATTATTTATTTCTGTTTAATGCCTTTTATAAAACACATGTTTATTAAAAATAGAAAGAAATGTTTAATATCTCGCCAAACTATGCTTTAAGAGCTTGTTAATAAGACGTGAGTAATTTTAAAGTATACAAGAAACCTTATTCAGATGGTGTAATGAAAAAATAGTTTTGTCATTGGGGGGGAGGGATTCGGTTTAAAAGAGAAGATGAACAAATGCAAATACGAATGCGCTATTTAGCGTTACGAAAAGACAGTCAGACAGAAATGAGTTCAGTCAACGAATAGTCATTTATTTCATCTTTAAACAAAAATGTTGCAATCGATTTCGTCACATTTTAAAGGTAACATGGCTTACGCTAAGTTCCACTACGTCTTTTCGAGGGTGTAACATGTATGAATGACCAAATATACCCAAGTAAATAAATCTTCATAGCAATAAACAAGAGGACACTCGTAGAAAAATTGTAACTTTATTTTTATAGACAGATATGTAACAAGTGGTGATATTTTTACCTTACATAATAAAAACTTACGTCAATCACAGTTCACATACAGGTTTTGTCCACTCTATGTTTCGCCCGGATGGTGTTTAACTGATGGTTCAGGGACTTTCTATCCGATAAGGACCCGTCATTACTTGAAATAATAATTACAACACACACACTGACACATAAAAAACGAATACGACAAAGACTTGATTATTTTAGTTAATTATGTATAGAAGCCGTGAATATTCCGCTAACGGCTCATCCATGTTCAGCTTTGCACTTTCATTATCTCTGTTACCTCAACTTCGCAGCCTTGTAGTCCCGTTAATTAACATAACATCGCTGATGTTGGTTTCAGTAAAACTATCAAGATAAAAAAATCATGGGGAAACTAGCTTATTCGTAGTTTTTACGTTTTAAACTTTAAACCTACCGTTGCCTCTTACTTTACTTAATATATACTTACCGTGCTGCCATCTATGAGCTGATACCGGTAATATCTCGATGGGTTCGCCATTTTGTCGGTAGAGAAGCTTTCAAAAGCCGATAAAGCGGTTGCTCTGTTGGGACCAGAGGTCAAAGCGTTCCTTGATAAACGAAACTATATAAGACATTCGGAGGGAGTTCAATTTGAATCCCAACCATGATTAATCGAAATTTGACTTCAAAATGTAATTTTTTTAATGCTTCAAGTTTATTTATCGTATGTAAACTATTCACAGTGAAACTAGCTCGTGCATAGGTTTTACTCTGTTTAACCGGCTGTTGCACAATATACCTAATACACACAGTACACTACATACAGTACCTAATACTATTAACATTCAAGTTTTTTAATGATCCCTTTACCATCCGGTAGTTTATCCATCTATAATATTATAAAAACTAGGTGGTTTCTGTATGTTTGTTATGTTTGTTTGTATGTTTGTTGTAGGAAGTAAACGCGAAAAATACTGAACCGACCGGTTTAAAATTTTACGCAAAGGTAGATCTTAAACTCATGTAACTCATAGGCCATAGGCATATTCATTTCCTAGAATCACTTCATGAACTTCCAGACGTGAAGGTTTCAATATTTATATTATCAAAGAATATGAACATAAAATTACTTAAATGTCAACATCTATGGGCACTAAAATTTGACAGTTTGGGAAGAAGAAGAAAAGCTGCTGTGACCGTCCTAGGTTTCAATGTTTACATTTTATAATATCAACATCTGTTTACACTACATTTTGACACTTCGGAAAGAAGAAGAAAGAAAGTTCTGATAAACTGCTGGATCGAAATTAGTTATCGAATTAAAAGATCGAAACAGTGGAATGGTGTATTTTAAGTTTTCTTCCGATACCTGCCTTTATCACGTTAATCCTGATCCCTTTCCCAATATTACTTAACAGGTATTACTTTGTCATGTTGTATACACTCACGTTTTGTCACTTTTTAAACAATAAACTAATAATTAACAATTCAAATGTATCAGTACACCTCTCAGCCTTTTTTACCCGTTCGACGAATGAATACTTTGTTTAATTTCATATATAAATTAAGCCCCTTATAAGCTAGAGAGCTTTGTGTGGACGAATCACGGAAATATAGGAGAAATATACCTACTACTTACCAATAGTGATGAAAAGTGATTAGAAACTCCTTTATCCGTACAAGGATCATGATTTATCCAAGTTTGGACGTCATCACGCTACCAAACCATTGACACTTTAAGCTGAGTTTCTTCTTTGATGTTCGATGACAGTTTCTCATAATTTAATTACACCCGTAATAGTTATTTATATTATATATTTTAAAATCAACGCTGGTTTATGGATAGTAAGGCTTGTTTTCCGTGTAAAAATCTATGCACTATATTAAAACTGAAATTAGCTCACTAATTGCGAAAGTTTTTAATTAATACTGTATCTGCCCAACGGTGGAATAGGAGGGAGTCACCAGCCGTAGGCACAGACTCCCGACAACTATTTAAAATCAGTTCTGTTCCAACAGAGGTAGGTCTCGATTGGTTCACCAGTATCAAAGTCATTCAAAGGTTATATTGGATTTTACGTCAGGTTCAGTGCGTTATTATTTTTAAAACATAAAAAGAGTCTATTTATTATTATAATAAATGAGATCTTTGTTCAAATATGTAAATCTAATTCAGATGTATGAATTCATCGGTATTCATTCAAAATAATGAGTGCTCAAATGATATAGGTGAATTGAAACTGTATTCCGGTTTAATCCAATACTATAATACGAGCAAGGTTTGTATATATATTTGCACAAGGATCTCGATAACGGCTCTAACGAATTTCTTTAAATTTTGGAAATAACTAATTTCCATTTAAAAAAGTGTTTTTACACCAAGGTATGTTCACAGAGCAAGGTATGAACAAGGGCAATGTTCACAGAGTAAGGAAAGAGTAAATGCATAAGGGCATCATCACTTTTCCGTTACAGCTCCTCTTGCTTTATTGTTTTCCAATAATTGGGTAATAAATATCTAAATATACGTGTGAAGTTCTTTCCAACCTATATCACATTTTATGTATTGGAAATATTTGAGCCTATTTCCGTAAGATGTTGTAGTATAGTAATCTAAGTTTACACAGTTAAAACACCTATATAATAATTTCAAAATTTTAATCTAAATTTTTAAGCTTATTGTCAATATAGGTAACCATATTTTTAAATAATAAATTCCTATAATTTTTAAAATATTTGAATGAAAAAAGTGCATCTCCTGAAAATGGGTCATGGTTATGTTAGGTGAATTCAGTAAATATTAAAACAATATTTAAAGCGTCTGTTTGATTAGACATCGTAAAATACTGTAATGCTAAAATAAGTTTTTCCTCCTATAATAGTTCAGATAAGTAGCCTATATCAGAATGTTTAGATTGTATTTCAGTCTTCTTACAGTTCATTTTTTAACGTCTTACGCACCTTTTATGATTTGTTATTTCATGTTGATAGAGACTCACAAGACGAAATTAAGGATTTGAGATGAGAGACAGCAAAGGAAGACAAACTGATGAAAAATATTATATTATAATTAATTTTAAGGATGTAAAAATCTAAAATCTTCTCATGTGGACTATACTTATCTAAAGTGCCCACATAATTAACTGTTGATATAAAAAACAAATTTAGTTTCAAATTATTACTATTTTATACGGTATTTTACAGTTGTCATAAAATGTATTAATATAGTAATACTCGTTGAAAGTGACAATTTGGCATAAAATATCAGTAAAACTTAATCAGTTAATAAAATCTGTAAATAAAATCTAAAGTTCTTGATTGTTAGGAGAATCTTGTGAAATTATTTTTGCTGTCTTTTTTATTTCTTAGTTAATGTAATATCCTATTCTAGAAGCTTTACATTGTTCAAATTGCATTGTTTAGCGATTTATGGGCCTTAAAACCTAACTATGATTACTAACTAATGATTATGTTTTATAAATGTATCCATTCACAATAATATTTAACGGTAAAACAGTTATCAAAACAAAACTTTTACATTTAAAATAAATGATTAAAATATTTACTTTAAGTCAAACAATAGTATTAGTAAACTGAGCCAATATTTGTTTTAAAGAAGCAATCTAAGGCTTTTAAATTCCACTTTATCACCTGCATACCAAGTGAATTTTCGTTGGAATTAGGAATAACTTAACAGTATTTAGTTTCAAACGACTAGTGTTTTTGCATCTGGGAATCCCAAAAGGAAAAAAATGGTCCCCAGTCTCGGTGTTACCATGAGGACTACGATAAGAGCACTATTTACAACAGCCAACAGCATATTCCAACACTATATTCAAGTTCTCTAAAATGTAAAAAAAAACTAAAATAACAGGTGTAGGAGTAGGTCTAAGCAGAAGAAGAACAAACACGTTGTTTACGGAGTCTGTTGTGACACATGTGACAAACGTCCTGTCTTGGCTGATATACTGTGCGCTGCAGCAGTTCAACATTCCATTGACTCCTGTGAAAACAACGTTACACCACAATAGATGACTTTGGCACATTACATAAAGTACTGCAGGAGCACGTTTTACAGAAAATCAAAATCCTCTCGAACGTGTGACTCTGGAAGTTAACATAACTTGAATATTTGGAAGGTTTGTTCGTATATTATTTATTTGTCGTTATTAAAGTATGCAGCCCTTTCAATTGTATTAGTTAGTTTTGGAATGAAGTTTTATGGGTAATAGGGAAATTGGCTGGAATGGAAGCGTGTCTTCCATCTTCTTGGAGGTCACGAACTGTTCATAGTTATTAAAACCGATGACATGTGAATGTGATCGGTGTACCCTGGTGTAGATTAACGTCCACACGAGTGAATACTACGTTTATCCACAAAGACCGTCCTCATAACTAAACGAATTCGTAATTTAGAGGAAAAACTATGGTTCACACCCCCGTCAAACTGTATAGCATAGTTGGTTGTCATTGAGTGTTGTTAGGGTATTAAATATCCCTAATTGCGTCACAATCATCCTACATTAATTTATCATTCAGACTTGGCTTAAAATAACTACCTGAGTTGGTCACCATTTCTGTTATAAGTATTAAATATACATAATTTGACGTCATAATATGTTGGTTGCTCTGGTGTATTTCAATCGTTGCATGACGTGGTTATAACAATGTGCAGACCATTTTGAAAATTATTACTCTGCTTACATTTGACTTAGTAGTTTTAAAACACCCTTTAAATCCTGATATTTACTTACTATAATTATTTTTTTATGTTTATTACATATGAAACATTTATTTACAGCATACTGGAACACAATGCATAATAGCTGCAATCAACACGAGTGTAGAAATAAATAAACTTTACTGTTTGGATTATGTCTGCTCTTATTTTAATATTCAAGAGCTCAATGTAAAATTTTAAAATTAGTTTGCCGAAATTATATGTTTTCTTTCAGGATAAGATAGGCCGATAACGTTATATAAAAATTATAACTAGTAGTTCAAATGTTTAATTTCTCAGCATCGCATATCTAAAGTTAGTTTTTAAAAATTACGATTTAATTTCCTAAACAAAACACGAGTGATGATTCTCCAGTTTCTTTGTCGCTAAAACGTGTTACTAGCAAGAAACGGCAATTAGTCTTAAAAACACGCCGAACATTTATCTTCGCTCATATTAAAATCTCCTCTATATTTTTTATACAAAACAATACCTATTTTGGGTATTTAATTTGTTTCAAACAATTTACGTTATGCTTTATTTTTGTTTATAAAACGATTATAAAAATATCAGTGTCTTTTTAAAAGTTAGGTTAGCTGTAGATGTCGAATAATTAAAGAAATCACAGATATTGACCGTCAAAATTAAATAAAATTAACTTACTAGGTCTTAAAAATGTAATTTGAAATTAAGGTAATAAATTAAATTCGTTATAGTTTTCAGGTTAAATTATCCTTGACTACACTATGATATGAGTAAAGTTTCTAGATGTACATTTCAATAAATATTTTGAAAACCGATCTACAGAATTTATTTCAATTTTAGGAATAACTAATTTAAAAAAAAGGTTTCAGATGGGTTCTAGGTCCAGTAAAATTCAAATTTTGACATGGACTGGTCGAAGCTCTGGGGGGTATTAGATTTGTGTAACGCAAAAATTGCATCGGAAGAATTTATATCCCGTTTCCATAGAAACTACCAGAGCTATTGTATTGAATTACTGATATATAAGAATAAGAATAGCTCTTTAGATGAATTGAAAACATTCCCTTTAGACATATCCATGATCTAAACTATTTCCCACAGGGAAGTAAATACAAACATTTTTCACATGAATATGTCTTAGATCTCTTTTGGAAATTTACGCGACCAAAATTTAAAACAGTGACGTCATTTGGTTAGTGGCGTCATAGATTGGTTTTAAGAATATCTGTTTCGATTAACTGAAAACATTCCCTTTAGACATATCCATGATCTAACCTATTTCCCACAGGGAAGTACCTAAATACAAACATTTTATATTGCATTAGTTGTAGAATTAATTAATAGCACTGGGTGTATGGAGATTATAATGTAAACATACAAAATCCAAACCTCTGTTAAAAACGTGAAAAAAGTTTATTTCCTTGGCGACAGGTCTTGCTTGAGTAAAGATAGCGTATAATGTGTGAAAACATGTTTCCAATATAATGTAAGCTATGTAATGAATGAATGTGGTAAAAATTATAGAAATTAGTAGACAAAGTTCATTAGCTAATGGGTGTTAAATAACTATGCGAAATAAAAGCAGAGAAATATATTTACAAAGTATTTTGTGTGTTTGATAGAAATCTATGACTGTTTTGAGTGAATGCGCCAGTATTTTCAGATTCAATATTCCTGTTTAATTTCAGCCCATCCTGTTCATCCCAGCCTATTTCTGTTATAATATAATAAACACAAAAATCTAATAACTTCATATTTGAGTAAAATAGGATATGACTTCGGTTAAACTTTATTTTAAATCAAACTATAATACAATGTTAAATCTGCTGAAGTTATTTATTAGTTATCAAGAATATTTGAATGTGACAGAATGAAAAAGGTTATTAAAAAACTACATTAGATATAAAAATTATAACTATAGTCATTTATTTTGAGTTATAAAATAACATATTACACATGTAACTTGTTCAGCTTCATCAGGATTATATTGTAAAATGGCTAGAATTTACATTCATTATGCAGAAGCCTGAGTAGTGTTTAACGAATTCCTTGAACGTAAATTAATTACAACTTCTTGTGAGAAGAATTACGGATGTAGATTTTGGTTGGATGATGAGTTAGTAATTTGTAAGTAAATGGTTTTATATAGTTGAAAATTATATTAAAATATGCAAGTAATTGTTAAGAAACTTTAAAAACTGTTTTGAAACTAAAAGAAAAATCAAAATGTTTTGCCATACCTTTCAGTTTTACCTTAATTTCCTCATTAAGATAAGACGCCGGTCATGTCCTCATGACGTTGGCGAGCGTCTGGACGCGACGCCGGTTAAGTCCTCATGACGTTGGTGAGCGTCTGGACGCGACGCCGGTCAAGTCCTCATGACGTTGGCGAGCGTCTGGACGCGACGCCGGTCCAGTCCTCATGACGTTGGCGAGCGTCTGGACGCGACGCCGGTCAAGTCCTCATGACGTTGGCGAGCGTCTGGACGCGACGCCGGTCAAGTCCTCATGACGTTGGCGAGCGTCTGGACGCGACGCCGGTCAAGTCCTCATGACGTTGGCGAGCGTCTGGACGCGACGCCGGTTAAGTCCTCATGACGTTGGCGAACGTCTGGACGCGACGCCGGTCAAGTCCTCATGACGTTGGCGAACGTCTGGACGCGACGCCGGTCAAGTCCTCATGACGTTGGCGAGCGTCTGGACGCGACGCCGGTCAAGTCCTCATGACGTTGGCGAACGTCTGGACCCTACGCTGGTCAAGTCCTCGTGATGTTAATGAGCGTCTGGAGGCGACGCCGGTCCAGTCCTCATGACGTTGGCGAGCGTCTGGACGCGACGCCGGTCAAGTCCTCATGACGTTGGCGAGCGTCTGGACGCGACGCCGGTCAAGTCCTCATGACGTTGGCGAGCGTCTGGACGCGACGCCGGTCAAGTCCTCATGACGTTGGCGAACGTCTGGACCCTACGCTGGTCAAGTCCTCGTGATGTTAATGAGCGTCTGGAGGCGACGCCGGTCCAGTCCTCATGACGTTGGCGAGCGTCTGGACGCGACGCCGGTCCAGTCCTCATGACGTTGGCGAGCGTCTGGACGCGACACCGGTAAGTCCTCATGACGTTGGCGAGCGTCTGGACGCGACGCCGGTCAAGTCCTCATGACGTTGGCGAGCGTCTGGACGCGACGCCGGTCAAGTCCTCATGACGTTGGCGAGCGTCTGGACGCGACGCCGGTCAAGTCCTCATGACGTTGGCGAACGTCTGGACGCGACGCGGTCAAGTCCTCATGACGTTGGCGAGCGTCTGGACGCGACGCCGGTCAAGTCCTCATGACGTTGGCGAGCGTCTGGACGCGACGCCGGTCAAGTCCTCATGACGTTGGCGAGCGTCTGGACGCGACGCCGGTCAAGTCCTCATGACGTTGGCGAACGTCTGGACGCGACGCCGGTTAAGTCCTCATGACGTTGGCGAGCGTCTGGACGCGACGCCGGTCAAGTCCTCATGACGTTGGTGAGCGTCTGGACGCGACGCCGGTCAAGTCCTCATGACGTTGGCGAGCGTCTGGACGCGACGCCGGTCCAGTCCTCATGACGTTGGCGAGCGTCTGGACGCGACGCCGGTCAAGTCCTCATGACGTTGGCGAGCGTCTGGACGCGACGCCGGTCAAGTCCTCATGACGTTGGCGAACGTCTGGACCCTACGCTGGTCAAGTCCTCGTGATGTTAATGAGCGTCTGGAGGCGACGCCGGTCATGTCCTCATGACGTTGGCGAGCGTCTGGAGGCGACGCCGGTCATGTCCTCATGACGTTGGCGAGCGTCTGGACGCGACGCCGGTCATGTCCTCATGACGTTGGCGAGCGTCTGGACGCGACGCCGGTCAAGTCCTCATGACGTTGGCGAACGTCTGGACCCTACGCTGGTCAAGTCCTCGTGATGTTAATGAGCGTCTGGAGGCGACGCCGGTCCAGTCCTCATGACGTTGGCGAGCGTCTGGACGCGACGCCGGTCCAGTCCTCATGACGTTGGCGAACGTCTGGACGCGACGCCGGTCAAGTCCTCATGACGTTGGCGAGCGTCTGGACGCGACGCCGGTCCAGTCCTCATGACGTTGGCGAGCGTCTGGAGGCGACGCCGGTCCAGTCCTCATGACGTTGGCGAACGTCTGGACCCTACGCTGGTCAAGTCCTCGTGATGTTAATGAGCGTCTGGAGGCGACGCCGGTCATGTCCTCATGACGTTGGCGAGCGTCTGGAGGCGACGCCGGTCCAGTCCTCATGACGTTGGCGAACGTCTGGACCCTACGCTGGTCAAGTCCTCATGACGTTGGCGAGCGTCTGGAGGCGACGCCGGTCATGTCCTCATGACGTTGGCGAGCGTCTGGAGGCGACGCCGGTCCAGTCCTCATGACGTTGGCGAACGTCTGGACCCTACGCTGGTCAAGTCCTCGTGATGTTAATGAGCGTCTGGAGGCGACGCCGGTCATGTCCTCATGACGTTGGCGAGCGTCTGGAGGCGACGCCGGTCCAGTCCTCATGACGTTGGCGAGCGTCTGGAGGCGACGCCGGTCCAGTCCTCATGACGTTGGCGAGCTTCGGACGACTGTGACGATAGCTTTAAATCTTTTGTAATACTAAGTATTCCTAAATGTGCCAGAAAATGTTAATTGGTTTTGGAATTGATGCACCAACGTGAGGAAGTATTAGCACTATCACACCCAGTGGCGAGATGAGGAATGGACATGGATGGAGACTCAAGTGACGTCATCAGCTAGCAGGAAGTCGTCCTGCAAGGTCTCCCAAACTGGTCTCCTAAGCTTCATATTATGGTGCTTTGTAAAGAGGTTTTCGTGGTGACCCCCCTTGACATCTTCAGAGGGGGTCCAATCCTGTTCTAAAAGTGATCGTATGCATACCATTCCCTACATCGAGAAGTATATAATTGTATGGTAAACTAGGTACTAAAACTTACACTAAAAATTAAAATATTAAGTAAGTCTGAAAATAAAAAGTTGAATGATCTTCTAACTAGAAGGTAAAATGTGAGGGAAATGTGAAAACCACTGGATTATTATAATAACAAGTAACAAATAACAAGTAAAAAAGTAAGTAGGCCATTTTCAAGTTAGTCATAAATGATAACATAATATCATTTAGGTTAGAATCAGGTTACTTGTTACTTGTTACAGGTTACTTGTTACTTTTGTTACAACCTAAATGATATTAGGTTAAAGACTTTTAGGTTTTATTAGGTTATTATTTATGATTAACTTGAAAATGGCCTAAAGGTTGACACATGTTGTTAGAATAACAAATGTTATCAAAATAACATAGTCTTGCCATGAGGCCTACAGTAATAGCTACTCTACTATGGGAGATTCGCTAAAAGAAAAGAATATATTATTATTTTACGAACTCATACTGCGCAACAAACCCCGTAAATACAAGATTTAATTAAACTGAAGCCGTGGTGAGCAGTCCTCTGCAACTGCTTGTGTTATTTATTTGCCAAGTGGTGATTACAGTGTGCGAATAATGATTAAAGTTTGATGAATATGTGTTTCAAATTAAAATGTCGGTCTTTAAAATGAACGTTGTGTTATTTTATTCGCATGAATTCAAGGATTCGATACCTTCTTCGGGATGGTTTACTGTGTAAACCTGAGAGATTTACTTCCTTAGGCTAAAAGTTTATTCGTTGTTTTAAAAATATTACTTTTTTATTAATTAAAAACAACAGGCAAAAAGTTACCTTTTTAGTCACATCTATTATTTTATACAAAACAATATTAGAAAACATCTTAAATATAACATAGAGTATTCCAAACACCCAATTCTTTTATTTATTTAACCATAAATAACCTACAGTAATCTAACAAATGGTTGCCATTCTCAGTTTATACAGTTTCTATGGAAACATAAACATTTTTAACAAGAACACCGAGCTTCTCAAAATTTTCAAGTTATGCAAGTTTTTTAAATTTCAAGTGTTTATTCCAAAGCGCAGATACCTCCCAGTAGACATGAATGTAAGTAACGATATGTCATATTGTATTAGTTTATTACTTGCTACTATCTTCCTCTTTTTTAGTTAGATTTTTCATCTCCAATGTATGTTTTTGGTTTAGATAGGAAGCACGTTTATAAACGAATACGATTGCGCTTTTGGTGTTTTATAATAAGATAAAAATGGAATACTTTCTAAGTCCAGTGGTAACCAACCATTCCTGGATCAAAATCAGTGGCGGAGACTCATGTCTTCATAAGCGGTCACCTCTGTCTAGCCTTTGTGACTAACGGCGCTACGGCACCTCGCGAAAGTTTTAACACAGGCCCATGAAAATTACTGATTTTAATTATGATTCCAGACCGCACTACGGCTGTTAGGCAGGTTGCGGATGGCCTCCTTCGTGGCGGCACCCCGGCTCCAGCCCCTGACCACCACTCTGCTTCAGCCCTCTCTGGTCGCGACGGTTGCCCCCAGGCTCCAGCTGCCCACCGTGACACCTCGGCTGCTGCAGCAAGTGGAGCAGTTCAGCTGTGGGTGCGGGAAACCTCCTGAGAAAACAGACGGATGCGCAGAGGGAAAGGTGGATAAGAAGGTAAAACGTGAAGGCGGGCAGTGCGCTGAGGTCAAAAAGGGGAAGAAGAAAGTTAAAACAGGAGGTCAGTGCGCTCCCGTTATAAAGGAAAAGAAGAAAAGTAAAAAAGGAGGTCAATGCGCTGAAGTGAAAAAGAGTAAAAAAGGAGGTCAGTGCGCTGAAGTGAAAAAGAGTAAAAAAGGAGGTCAGTGCGCTGAAGTGAAAAAGAAAAGTAAGAAAGGAGGTCAGTGCGCTGAAGTGAAAAAAGGGAAAAAAGGAGGTCAATGCGCCGAAGTGAAAAAGAAAAGTAAGAAAGGAGGTCAATGCGCCGAAGTGAAAAAGAAAAGTAAGAAAGGAGGTCAGTGCGCTGAAGTGAAAAAGAAAAGTAAGAAAGGAGGTCAGTGCGCTGAAGTGAAAGTAAAAAAGCAGAAGAAGGATGATGGCTGTATGGATGAATATGATTAAAATAAATGTGAATATTATAATGGCGTATGATGAATTATTTTGAAATAGTATTTAATCATGGATATTTTCTAATAACATTAATATAGTTCGTAAGTTTAATAAAATCTCGTCGTTTTGATTGTCACACTGGAAAAATCAATTGTCTACTTCGAGAGAATATTCTGTTATTTAGATTAAATTTCATAGTTTTTTAAATTTAAATTTCCTTGGAAGCTGTAGCCCAGACTCAAGGCCTGAGTAAGAAGTATTTCCCTGGAAACTATTAGTGGATTTAAAAATACTCGCGTAGTACTGAAACATACTAGTCTTTAAAGACTTGAGCATCTGTTGATTGCCTTTAATCACGTGCTTTAATCAAATGTCATAACATAGTGATATTGTGCCTAAAACAGCCAAACACATACATATTGTGCCAATAGCTAGAGCCAGTAGCCAATAGCTAATATGAGACTTGTTTCTGTGTCTCGTAAAGTTGAGACCATGTTTTTTAGGATCAAAAATTAATTCCCTGTAAAATTATGAGTAAACAAACAGTTTTGTGCGTCTTCTGATAGAATATGGACTCTCATTTCTATAAAATAATACTTAAATTATTAAGAATTGAGAAATGGAAAGTTACCAAGTAATGACTGGACGTGTTTGTCCTAACAACCGAGCTGAGCGATTTTAAGACCGTGTAAACATGATTAAGTTGATTTCTCAAATTGATCAATATTGTATATAAACAGTTGTAAATATATGGACAAATTAAATTTTTAAACTATCACACTCCTATTGTCAAACTAGTTGAAAGGCTATCTTGTATATTTAACCGTATGTGCTATAGAGAATTTTTAACACGGGTACTTAGATTCAACGGATATTGTGGTGAAGGACTTGATAACAATCTCATGAATATTGATGGCTGCCTGAAGACCATCTTCTGTAACTTAGTCATGTGCCCGGAAATTAGTAGAAACGGGAGATTGCAGATCAAATAAGTCAACATGACCCGGCTAATTGACAAGACTTGCCGTGGCCAGACGACCTCCTTTGCCTAACTATGGTGCTCCAAGGTATATGTAAAGTAAGGAAATCGTAAGTCTTGAAAGAAATTAAGCTGATTATCATCACTTAATTGAGTAAAGGGACTGGTGATTCAGATTGCAGTCTCAAACCCGTGATTTATTTGGAAAATAAAACGTTATTTTATTTAGGAAAGTACATTAGCGAATGTGCTTATAACTTTGACTAATTAAAAGACGGCAGGATTAACAATTTTTCAAGCCCAATAAAGTATTCCACTGGAATTTGTTATTGGTTGACTCAATAAAAATACACGTTTGAAAAATTGGAATAAACTTTTTAACAAAGTTAAGAATTTTAAAATCTAGTATAAAAGAAAATTTATTGTTGTTCCACGTTTTAACAAGTTATCCTAAATTTTACAAAAGAATAAATTTAAGCCAAACATATTTTTAGTCAAGCAATAATTTTTGCCATAGGTATTATACTGCATTTATTAATAGGTGTGAAAACCCACACTGAATGCCACGAAAAAGGTTAAGAGTTTAAGCTGTATTTTTATTTCTGTATTGGAAATTTTCTACGTAAGAAAGAAAATAGCAAGACATCGTTTCCTTGAAAGCCTACCTCAAAGAAAAGCTTAAATTGTATTTTCGTAAAAGAAACCACAGTGAGTAACCCGAGGCAGCTCAATTCTGACGACTGAGATAAACGCCTTTTATTGTTAAAGCTTATTTAACCTTAGATGGAAAATTTTATCTTGTGAAAGAAAATTATCTAGCGATGCGAAATTACCTGAAAAAGGAAGTTGAAATAACTTGGCCCCGATACTAAGATAAAAATTGGATTTAATTTACATAATCACGAAACTGATGAATCTAATGATTGCCTACTATTACATGAAAATTTAGTTATAAACAAACTCATAGTAACTGAATTTAGTAAAATTTTGTTACATCAGTATAATATTGAAAGATATTATTCTAAAACATCTAAAAAAGTAATGAATGTAAAAATACAGAGCATCAGGGATAAAATTTCTAAATTAATAAACGTAATTAATAATTTGAGGCAGACTACATTATTAATCTTAATAAAAAATATTATGACTTTCATAATATATTTGAATATGGAAAGTCGCGATTAAAACACTAATGAAGCTGTATCATAGTAATAATGTTCCTTATCTATAAATATGATGGATTTCAAGCTATGTACGAACTCAATCAAATTAATCTTGGCACAAATCAATAGCCAATCAGCACGGTGCATTTTATGCACGAGTTTATGCAAGTAAATGCGATAAACTGTTGCTCTACACAATAAAGTCTAAACCCAGATATGTCTAAAGTTGAAGATACATATCGAAAGACTTTTCTCTGTTTTCGAACCTTAAATATATGTTCAATAATTCTCAACCTAAATATCTAATAAATAAAAATAGAGTTTTGTATATTGCTCAGAGTTATTCATTTTTAGAGAAAGGATTTTTTAGAGGCGTTAGAGATGCCGAAACAAGACTTATCTCAATTTGTGTCTGTTTGTCTGTGACGCTCCAGGATGCATTTTACGCAGTCTTCTCCGAAAAAACGGGAAAACTGATAACAATGAAACTTATTTCATGTATTCTCTACATTTCAGAGAAGGTTTTTCAATGCTTGAAATTGTCCACCTCCCCTTAAAAAGTAAATCACGAGCATTTAAAATCCCACTTTTGACGTGATATTAGTAGCATTTTGCTTTTAATTATTAATAAACCACCTACTGGTAATAATCAGCTGTCTTTGTAGTTTAAAGATTTATTTGAAAGAAAAATAAACAGCTGTCAAATCAATATTAGTTTATATTGATCATTGATATTAAACCCATTTCGAAATCATACTATACTAAAAAGTTAATTTAACGTATAACTAATTATAATAATGGTTTAATTGTCAAGTAATGACAAATAATAAAGTTAGGTATTGCTTTCTTTTCCTTGTATTAGTTTGTTTAGGATTTCAGGTATACACTATGGTATTATAATCTTTGTTCTTTAAACTGAATCCTACAACCCGTACAAAGGACGGGCTTGCTGCTAGTTCCTTAATAATAATACGGTATGGCACGACATACGTTCATTACATTTGAAGCTAACTTTTAATATTGTAAACATGATAAGGTTTATTCATGTTCCGTGCCTAAAAATGTTAGTGTTTTAGTCCCCCAATGGATCGGTCCGAAAATTCTGTATTTTGTATAAACAATAAAACCCCAATAACAAATTATGAATAAGTCTTGAATGTAAAAAACAAACGTTCTATTGTGATGTGAGTAGTAAGCAGTACAACTAATGTAAAGTCGAGGCAGAGCCGAGAAAATATGACAAATGACCTGTCCAAGTTGCGGTCTACTTCATTTATTTAGCCTCGCTAACTCAGAGACAAAAGTTGCTGAAGAAACGATGACACCAGTTAAGGTTTAATGGCTAAGTTGGCAACTTAAACTTTCATCTCAGGTGAATAACAGAGGTGGGATTACACCATGGGTCTGCTTTCAACCGGATACCATAATGATGCTAAGTAATACAATTTTGATTGGATACATGCAAGTAAACTCGTATTTATGTGTTGAGGACATTTTAGGTTGACATTGGTTTGATGAATGTGAGAACCCCTCTAACCGTAGACACTAGAAATAAATCAATAGGTACAAAGATATGTGTATTTAGCCTGTAAACGTATATCTGGTATGGGAAACGGTTTCATTAAAGTAATTATCAAGCATATCACGATGTAGAGGGTCTAAAACTTTATACTCCACAACTCCACAGGCTTCCAAACTCCGATTTCATGCTATTAAAGGGAGACAATGCAGTTTAAATTAGTTAGATAATAATGGTAGAACTTTATTTTCCAATATGAATTATTAATATTACAATACTTAGAATATTAGAAGAAATTTTAGAATAAACTCTTACGGTGTATTCAAGATAAAACTATACTGTAAATCTCAGTAAAAGAGTTAGTACTCAGTAAATCGTGATGAATATGAATAAATACAACAAACCGAACTGCAAAAGATTCACACTCGCTAAAATGACGATGGTTCCATTTTTTAATCATAAACTTGGACCTACCGTTATTTTATTTTAAAATCCATTGTACTAGCCCCGAACTGTGTGTTATGATTTATATAATAATGACTTACGTTTATCACAGTACAGTTTTATCGTGTTTGTTTTATGTGTCGTTTATGTAAGCCGTGGATATTTTGTCACAGAATTCAATTATTGTAAAAATGTCATGATGATTGATCCCAACCTTATTGGTACACACTTCTTACAATTATTGTAGTTGTATTTTTGAACGATACACGCACTGGAACCCTTTTATTTTATTTCACAGCCAAACACGTAAAAACTTGGCATCTTACGACAGCTAAATACGTTAATTATAGAAAAATATAATTTAACCATAATTACAAGTTAACTGAAACTTAAAAGAAACATTCTTCAGCTATTTATGTAAATTAACAATTATGACATTGGTCAGAAAATTTACCATTGGTCATATGTTTGACGGGAGGTTTTCTCGTGATCCATACCTCTCTGTATATAATCCAGTCATCTGGTATGGAATTTAACAATGTAAACAGTATATCCTTTGGGATTATGAATGTAAAACGATACTAGTTTAACAGATAAAAAGCATTTTGTCTAGTTACCCTTAATACTATTTTCAGCAACAATAGACAATAGACAGTAGCCATTTGGTACTCTATCTAAAACGAGTAGTTTAGGTGTAAAGGCTAACACAAACTTAAAAAAAATAAATGGTATAATTTTTCATATAGCTTAGTTTAGAGGTGATTTCACAATTCTAAGGTCTCCAGTCTTATTCCAAACAAAGTTACCATTTGCTGTTTAACACACCAAATTACATTAATTAAGGACATTCCTAATATCACGAACAATTAATAGGGAGCCTCGCCTGTTGGTGTCTAAATAATTAACTAATAGCTCTAATCTAATCGATACAAACAATATGTAGAAGTCTCACACACTAAAAAATGAACATAATGGAAAAGTTCAAGTATTTTTATCATTTCAAAATAATACGAGTGGTTTAAAATAAAATATATACATTACGGTAGTTAAAGTTTTAGCGAACTAAGATAAGAAAACGTAATTTACTTTTCAGTGAACGTGCGTCATTAGGTAATAATAACCATGCAAGACGTATCCAGATATTATACTCCTGTAAAACATAATACGTGGGTGGTAACAACGTAAAGTAATAATGCTTGTAAAGTAATGACGCAATGACCGTGTTTAATGACGTGCCAATTAGCGTGGTAGAAAGGTTACGAGAGTAAGGTTAGATTATCAGCCATAATGAAGCTCCGCATGGCTGTAGAATATTCGTAAACGTGTTAAACCACCCTAATTGCTACAAGCCTGTGTCGTGTACTCCATATTATATCAGGGTCAATTAATAATTAGAAAGTTGGTTTTTGCGGATTTTGCCTATCTACAAGTCAAATATTCGTCGTATAGAGCTAGAGAGGGTTTAGGCGGTCGGGACACGTGTAGTAATAAAACAATTTCATACAAGGTGTAGTTAAAACCGATCGGAAACGTGCTTATTTTTTGTTTTTTTTTCATAGTAAAATGAGATTAGAAGATACGATGCCTTTTTCTGAATTAGCTTTATAAACCCAGTATCAGATCAAAAGACTAATTCTAAGGTGCATAACTAAAGTAATAGCGATAATTATCTACAATAATTAATTATGACTCTAACAATTAAGAGCGGAACCTTAAAATAAGTATGATTTTGTATAGAAAAATGAGGTACTCGTATATTGTAATACGAGGATTTAACATATTACCTAGTTTCCACCTAGCCAATATGGAAGCCACTTGAAAATAGGAAAATCTTAGGACAATTCGTCGTACTAACGATAGAAAACAGCTGACTTCTTTTGCATAGGGTTGTGTAGTGAAGTATAAAAATTCAATGTTGAAAGAGGCGGATTACTATTACTTTCACACTCTTGACAATGAACAGCAATCAAAACCAATCAGTCGCCATCACTATTGAATGCTTAAAAGATTGTTTATAGTTTGATGCTGGTTTAGATGGAGTACCTAGATTGTCTCCTTAAGTTGAAACAAATAAAATAGTCTTAAACTGAATTACACAATCCCCCCTGCCCGAGGTAAAAAACATTTGTTTTGTGTTTATTGTGCCCAAAAGCTTAAAAAATTACATTGGGCTTTTTTACAAAGCATTCTGTAAACCTTGTATACAAAAGTTAAACTTTAATCCATGACCATTTGCCATAGATTAATCATTAATTATAAGCACTAATGTGATTTTTAAACAGTTTCAATGATGACTTAGTAGCAATATTTTAAAATTAGTTTTTGTTTGAAAATAATAAAATTTTTTGATATTTTTTATGGGTTTATAGCACTATAAACCATTGAATTTCAATTGAACCCGTGATTGTTCGTTTAGAGAAATTTGTATTTTCCTGGTTTATAGGTTTAAGAAGTATGAACTACCCAAAAATTAATGAAATTAATTTGGAAATATGGTACATGTGTGAGCCTATCAAACAAAGCAAACAGTCACAGAATTTTATTAAATCGGGCCATCCGGTTCTTCTTTGGGTCGGTACAGTGCGAGCAATAATAGTTACTAGGCAGACATACATCACATAAACACATCTTTAATTCAGGTATCCTCAAAAATAATATTACACTTTCATATTAGTTAAAAAAATTACAGATTACCGTAATACTTTCTCAGTTTTCTATGTGTACGAAAAATATTTAGAGCGTGTATTTTCCATAATACTGTTAAAGCGTGGTTGCAAACCACTCAAATTAGGCGTTTCAAAGGCTATAATGGTACTGATTTAGATTAGTGGATGTCAAACAGAATAATTAGTATCCAGACGACACGACCGTCCTCTTTGACGGATCATGCACCTCCTGATTGGATCATTCGTTATCGGTATCAGTCATCAAATGAATCAAATCATTTCCTTTTAAAAAATTAATATTTTCATTCAAATAATCTATAATATTATAAAGAAGAGGTGGTTTTTGTATGTTTGTGGGTTTGTGTGTTTGTGGGTTTGTTGTGGCAAGTGAACGCAAAAAATACTGAACCAAACAGTTTGAAATTTTACACAAAGACAGATCTTAAACTCATGCAACACATAGGCATACTCATTTCCTTAAAATCCTCTCGGGCTACGCCCTGTGAACGTCCTAAGTTTCAATGTTTACATTTTTAGAAAATGAAAACATAAAATAACTTGAATGTCAACAGCTGTGAACACTAAAATTTGACAGTTCGAGAAGCAGAAGACATGGTTGCTGTAAATACCCTGGGATTCAATGTTTACAGTTTTTAATGTCAACATCCGTTTACTTTACATTTTGACAGTTCGGGAAGAAAAAGAAATAAAGTTAATTTTTACACATAAAATTCTGGATCGAAATTAGTGAATTATTAGTTCGAAATAGTGGAATTTTAGATTTTTAATTTTCTCCCGATGCCTGCCTCTATTACGTTAATGCTTATCCTCTCCCAATATTTGACATATGTTACTTTGTCATGTTTAGATATATACTTAGACACGTGTTTTGTCATTTTGTAAACAATTATGAATTAATTATCAATAACTTAAATGTATCTGTAGAGCCTACACCTCTCAGCCTTTTTTACCCGTGCGAAGAACGGGTACTTTGGCTAGTTTTTTATAAAGTTTTCTAAATAACATTCTTTGAGATAGATAACAGTACTTCCAATATTTTAGAGCCTTCGTGTCATGACACTTGGTGCAAAAATTATTAGCAAAGAACGAGTACTTCACGTATATTGTATCTCGTATTTTCTTTTATCAGATTGTACATAAAACTTTGTAAAATCAATAAACTAATTATTTTGTAAAAAGGTATAAAAGTACTATTTTAAAGTTTTTGAAGATGTGAAATCACCTCCAGCTATAACATTGTTTCTAGAGATATTTGGAGAACAATGTAGCTAATTAAGGAACGAAAGGAAGTGTTGTTAAAATTACTCTAGAAAGTTTCAGAAAAAGAAGTTAGACAAAGGATTGAACAACATTATCCAGTATTTTAAGTTGTTAGATGTTGGCCGTATCGTGGTAAAAAAAATATTTCTTTTGGTAGATGTTGTGATTTCACAATAAATGATGTGTTTTAATTTAATTTATAATCAATATTAATACTAACACAAATAAATACACCATTAAAAATGAGTTTTATAGTTTTTTACAATTAAGGAAAAAACATGAAATGAAGTTTCAACGAATCCTATTTTAGAAGTAGTTAATTTCACTAACGATACGCAGTGAATGGATTTGAGAGCTGGCTGTTAAATTTTTTGTTAATTACAACATTTTCGACTTTTTTCACTTTTGGGCTAACGAATCTTTTTTACTTCAGAAACCCTTTTACGACTACCTTAAGATAACTGTATAAGTACCAATGTCTAACGTTGATAACCATTCACTGTTCTAAAACTATTAATGTGCCCAAAAACAGGATTTTCGGAAACTTCAGCAACGCTTGTTACCCCCTGCTTAGCAATGTTATTCATCGCGCCGGCGGGTTGAAGCGCTATACTTACGGCATATTTAATTCCTGTATATCGGTCTACTACAGTGTTACTATGCCGTTCATAAATAAATACCTTACTCGATATAGCAAACTCGTTTTAGGGAATTTTAAAATGATTGATTAAGAATTTTAGATAGTTAAATTGCTAAATCCTAAAATCCCTAAATCCATGGATTTTGTAAAATAAAGATCATTTGGATTCCTTTCAATTGATCCTCATAAATCTTATTTTATTTATCTTTTAAAATTAACACTTGAATGTTTAATAGTATAATTGTATTTCAGATAATCTATAATATTATAAAGAAGAGGTGGTTTCTGTACGTTTGTTTGTGGGTTTGTTGTGACAAGTAAACGCGAAAAATACTGAACCGACCAGTTTGAAATTTTACACAAAGGTAGATCTCAACCTCATGCAACTCATAGGCATATTCATTTCCTTAAAATGCCCTCGGGCTACGCCCCTATTACGTCCTAGGTTTCAATGTTTACATTTTCAAAGAATGAAAACTTAAAATTACTTGAATGTCAACAGCTATGAACACAGCGCTGTCAACAATTTGACAGCGCGGGAAGCAGGAGACACAGTTGTTGTAAATGTGCTAGGTTTCAATGTTTACAGTTTCTAATTTCACTATCTGTTTACACTACTTTTTACAGTCTAGGAAGAAGACGAAAAGAAAGTTCATTTTTACAGATGAACCTTTGGATCGAAATCAATATTGCCAAAAATTGTAGATTTTAAGTTCTCTCCCAAAGCCTGTCTCTATTACGTTATTCCTTATCGTTTCCCAATATTACATAACAGGTGTTACTTTGTCATAGAACCTCGTGTTTATAGGGTTTTAAGATCGTGTTTAGTATAAAATACTATTAGTAAATACCTATTTTAATGTGAATAGCATTTTACTTCAAATAAAGTATTTTTTCTGCATAAGATTTTCATGTTTTAGAATATTTATTTAATGCCAAAGAGAAAGGATAACCCCTCTAAAACCTTTTTTACCCGTGCACTTTAGCAAGTAAGCTATAAAGAATGTGGTATTTCCATTCTTCAATGAAAAAACTCATTAAAAAGCTTTCTGTATCAGTTGAAAACAACATCGACAATTTGCATCAGACTGTCTAAAGTTGTAATCATTTTGAACTTGAGAGACAACTTTGTAAAGTTAAATTAATGTTTCGAAGAAAATAGTCTTCCATTTCTGAAGTTTGTTAAGGAATTTATTTGTTTATGAACAAAGGATTCAAGACAATAAATTGTTATGTATTTAAGACGAAATGTTTTATACGTTCAGATGGGATTGCAATAATCACCTTTGTACAATCAATATAATAGGTTCAATACCTACTACTCTTGATGAATCTAGGCCAATTTGATAATTGGCTCCTAAAAAGCGGTCTCAACTCAATTACTAAATAGAGTATTACTAAATCTCAAATGGTTTTTTAATATTATTATTATATTAATTAAATTATTGCTACACCCCATTAAAACGCTAGTTTAAATTATGAATTAGTTGGTTGCAAAAATGTTATTTAAATTTTCTTTTAGCGAATTTCCGTTACAACTATATATATAGCTTGGAAATATTACCCTAAGTACATAGTTTTGTCTTTACATAAATGTAGATAAAAATTGAAAAAAATTATTATTATTTTAACACCACAAACGACAATTACTGTTTTGTCTAAAGCCTAGATTGACATAAAAAGTGTGAAATTTTACGTCAAGGCACATTCACTAACATTAATTCCCTGATTAAATCAATTTACATATGTATAAAAGCTGTCATTTTTTCATGTAGACTGTAATAATTTAATACGATTTTTTATTTCAACTAAAAAGTCAGTTTAAAATCTTTTTAATTCTAAGCTCTACCCTTTGACCAATCAGAATGAAATTGGTTTAGTTATTTAGTTAGTTAAGTTTTTGAAACCTGAGGAGTGAGTGTGAAACTTCACTATTCTTGTGAGTTAGGTATTTAACGGAATTAGCGATTTCAGAGTGAGTGAGTGAAGAACGAGGGGTTTCTGTTTGTGAATTTCTCATAGGGAAGAAGCTGTTACCGCAAGTCTCATGAAAAGAACTAAGCCCGGGACCATATTTCTTTTTCCTTTTGAGGTGTCTACAGACCAAAAACAATAGGCTAATTCCTGAGCACAATATTAACACAATTTTGTGATGGTTAGATATTGGATCCAGTTATCTTTGTTCAATTGACTATTAGTTCACTTTAAGTGTCATGAGTTCTCAGTGGTCTCACGGCGGCTATGGACTCTTTGGCCCTCGCAAGACCACATTGGGCTCATAAGCTAGTTTTGGATAAATGGTCCAGTGAAGTCACGTGGCTTCGCAGAATACATTAGACCATATGTCATAAATTAATGGGCCAGAATGTCAAGAAACTGCATTGGGCATATGGTTCTGTGAAGCCAGTGTGGAGTCACAGGGCCACCAAAGTACGAAGAATAAAAAGTTTTTTCTCAAAACATTTTATATTGCACTAAATAAGTAAAAATAATAATAAATGTAATCTTGAAAAATATTTTTAATTATTAAGTGTCATTACCTAGAGGTTTCTTGGCATATGTCTAAAATACTGGTACAAAAACTGGAATGTAGCTTACACCGATCGAAAAATTTCTAGAAACATATTTATAACATTATAAAAAGTTTTGACATTAAAACAACAAAATAAAACTTTAAACAAATTTAAACATGAAAAATACTCTATATTGCTTTAGACAGTTACTACTTAGAGCTTCTGCTTGCAAAAATGATTTGATACTTTCCTTAGATCAATACGATGCAATAGATGCTATATTGCCTCATGAAAAATCTAAGCAGAAGTTTTCGTTGCAATAGTCACATTTGAGTTTAGACTGGTGAGTTTTCTCGTCGAGCCTTTCGTCTTTTTGTCCCGAAATTTCCTTTTTATTGTCACCTACTGTGATGACAAATTGATCTCACGAGACCAGAAAAAAATAAATATTGGCCCCGTGGTACCAATCTCACAAAACAATTACATAGTTACATTTATAAAGAGATGTATTGGCTTGATTGATAATAGTTGGCTTAGTTTAAATAGTCAATTATTTAAATTAACCCAATTAGATAAATACAAGCAATAGGACATTTGGAAAAATACTTTGCTAACATTAGGACACTTAAAGTGTTTGAATCAGGCAAATGAATTCGATGGTCTTTGTCAGCAAAAAAGCTAAGTATGTCATCTAATCCATAACACCCTTCACCCTTATATTATAATGTATGTATATCTTCACCCTTCGCTGTTCAGCTGAAGAAAGACTAGCAGTTTCATTTGCAACTATCACTAGTTAATAGTGCTATGATTTAGGCTGGACAACATACCAGGACTATAGGATTGGTTTACATATTGCTTTGGTTAGGCACTGTGCAAGGGATACGGTACTGATACCTAGCGAAAAACCAATGATGGTTCTTAGGATTTGAACCTTTGACCCCGGAAAGTCCCACATTTTACTAATGTTCCCCAACAGGATATATCCTATGAAATGTAATATGTCTAATTAATGAATACGTGTACCATATGACAAAGTGACAAAATTGCAACATGTTTAGAATTATTACTCGTCGGAACACAGTGAGAGTAGAGCGAGGAAATGATAATAACTGGAAACAGAGGTCTGAGCTACTGTGGCCAAGGAGAAGTTAATTAAATTATCTCTGGATTCAACAAAGTATTTAATAACATTGGAGTCTACGATAAAAGTTGGAGCCTTGTACCGAGCGGCGTTGTGAGAAGAGATAACTTGTTCAAGAATTTAATATACGAGTAGATAATAGAATATCTGATACAATGGCGGCGTTAAACATCCAGACAAACTTCCTCTGCTAGTACACACTTCACTTTACAGATAATTACTGAATAGCTGACGAGGACATTTAATACCTATCCAGACATGTTAAATGTCAATTAATTATGTACAAACTGTTATGTGTGGGATGTTATGTTATGGGAAAGTAAAGTAAGATTTTCTTAAAATACATCACTCCTAACAATCGTATTAGAATGTATTTTCGTAATTTACTTATATTCTATTACTTTCCTGAATTTTAATAACATCTTATTTGGAGAAAAGATAAGAATAACCTGTATTGAGTTTGAAGTGTCACTTCCAGGAATAAAATGATATTACATTTGCTTTTAAATTTGAGCTTAATACCCCTTAATGGTTTTGCTAATGTAGATTGTATTTATGGAAGTTTAGCAAATAAATCTTACCCACGCAAACTGTATATTTATTACTAGTTCATAAACGCTGTTAAAAATATCTCAGTTACCAATTTTCAACAAACATATATCACTATAAACAATTTTGAATCTGACTACTCGTATTAAAATGGGACATAATTTATGTACATTATTCAACGAATATTTGTGGAATAATATATATATATATGAACTAATACAAGTCACTCAAGAGTCGAAAAACTGTATTTAAAAAATAAACTGCAGTAGTTGTTATAGTCCCATACTGTGGCGAGTCAAAAAGACCATTAAAAATAGAAATAATACATATAAAACAAGGGTTTAGTTGACGAATCAAAAATTGGCCAACGTTGGTGGTTCGAAAATTCACCATCTTCATTTTTACATAAAGACCAAAGACTAGTAATCATCCAAGCCTAGATTCAAGATCTTAATTAGTTATAACTATCATATATCAAATTGAAACTTTGATAACCATTTTAACTTTCCTTTCCAAATTTTAATTTAGGTCAACCTATTATTACCTATTATATAAATTCAGTGTAGATTGGACTTACCTTAAGAAAAATTCAAAATTCATATTACAGTACCATTATAAGTTAAACTCAACCAATTAAACATAATTTGGACAATCATTTATCTTTATCAATCGTTATTCAAGGTAGCACAATTTATCTAACCCTGAGATAAGAATCCACGTTATTAATGAATTATTAATTTAATCAAAAGACACCATTGAAACATTTATACTATAGGTCTAACTGTTCCTTAATTTTGTAACGAAAGCATTGTCGCCATCTTGATGTAGTAGGCTAGCGTCACTTTTATTTCCTCAATAAATATTTTATTATCAAATCAGAACCAAGAGAGTTATCATTATTACATATCAAATAAATAAAGAAATCAAGTAAAAAGTTATATACTAAAAAGTAAGTTTATAGTATTAAGAAAAATAGCAAATATAATTTATTCCGCATGGAGGTAAGAACCTCCATGAACATTAGGTACATTTACCTGAAAAGATGAATGTACAGGAAAGATTGACCTGACATCGTTTAGCATTTAAACATGAAAGTGACGATTAATGTTCTCTACTATTTACATAAGTTCTAGCTCTCCATTCTTTCATTAAAGAGACGTTAACAAATTTGTAAGAGTAATTGACTGAGGCTGATACGTGTAAATTCTGCCTGATAGTGTTGTCGAAAGTTGTGTCACGAACATTGTTATGAGCATATGACACGTATAAATCGATATGTAATCTAAAGTCTGACAGGTGTGTTTAAATTATGCGACACCACTTGTCCTAATCTCACAAGTTGGCAACCGTCGCAGCTTTTCTCATAAAGGTGAATGAACCTTTCAGAGACAGATAAATAGCTCTTTGTAGCTAGAAACATTGGTAAAAATACTATTTAGATTTTATAATAAATACTGCTACTAATTTATTTTAAATATTAGGTGGAATAGAAGTGGTTTTCAACAGATTTGCAATAACAGAAAAAAACTTTGGATTGTTGAGGCAGTGGATGGATTGGACGGCTAAGAAATAAACAGTTAATTGTCTGGCAGTTATGTATGATTATATACATATTTAGGTTTTTAACCTAACGAGTTAGTAAGTCTGGTTAAGTTCAGGAATACAATCATTATTAATTTTTAACTATTGTCACACATGTTGATTGAACGATTCATCTGGACATTTTACTCTGTAAGAATGAATTGTATTAAGTTATAGTAAAAAAATGTTTATATTTACTTCCCTGTAGATCATGGATATGTCTGAAGGTAATGTTTTCACTTTATCTAAACACCTGTTCTTATTCTTTTATATAAAGAATTCAATGCAATAGCTCTCTGGGTTTCTATGGAAACCTGTTACACATTTTCCATCTTTTAAATTGCCAACCCCCCCAGAGCTAAGACATATCCATGTCAAAAGTAATTTTCGTGTAAACCCTTTGGCCAAGGTCTCCTGTTTAAGTTTTCAGACCGCACTTGTGCCTCTTACGAGACCTAACGACTCCTATTCGTAGCCAGGACCAAAGACCTTACTCACAATATTTTAAGTTCGATTTAAAAATATTCTATTTAAATGTTCAAATAAATATTTTATGGGAAAGTAAATTACAGTTTTCTTCAAATATATTTGCCCTCACCATTTCCTATTAACAGTTTGAGAAATTAAATTACATTTGATTCTGACTGGGAATCAAACAATGGTAAGTCAGTACTACAATCACTCAGCTATGAATGACACCTATCAGGAATAATATTTCTTTAAAATTAAATATCAAGGTATTTTTCTTAGATTAACGACTTTTTGTTAAGAATACATTTAAAGTTATCGACCAGGTTTATAATTCAATATATTTATTCTGCGAACGAGTAATCATTATTACGTAATACCGCCATTCTTGGAATTTAGCATGCACGTCACTGAAAGGGATTGATATTTTTCATCAGATAAAAATACTTAATAATAGAGTAATCACAGATTGTTATGGTTATTGAAGACGACACGCGGACCAGCCAGGACCTTACACAGTCTTATCACAGATGTGGTCTCGCGCCCATCCTTGAGCACCAGCTTCCTTTGTGAGCTGTAATCCAAGCGTCGTCGTAACTCTCTGGTTAAGGGGTTTCTTGGTAACTTTATCAGATTAAACTGAATAAACCTTTTTAGTCGGGACAAAAGGAAATGTTACTTCAAAATATTCTGAGAAAGACATTAACTTTACAAACAAAATAAACGGTATCAATGGACTGACATATACTTTCTCCCTTAAGCAAATTTAAAAATGACAATCTGTGATTAAACTATCATATTATTTAAAGTTTATCTTAATATCATTTAAAAATTTGTTTCAAAAATAATCATCGAATTTCTGAAAATAATAACAAGAAAACAAATTTAAATTAATTGTTAGAATTCAATGGGGGAACCACCCCACCGGTAGTACCAAGCTTTTTTGAGTGGTTTATGTTGGGTAATTTGACCTAACACTTCATACCAAGTTT
Source organism: Nephotettix cincticeps (assembly GCA_023375725.1). Taxonomy (NCBI): domain Eukaryota; kingdom Metazoa; phylum Arthropoda; class Insecta; order Hemiptera; family Cicadellidae; genus Nephotettix; species Nephotettix cincticeps. The sequence goes on from CM041785.1 coordinate 35,723,344, forward strand.
CATGGAAAAGGTTTGGAAAATAAGGAAGAAATTGATTTTTTAATATTCATCATAAGAATAACATTGGACACAACGTACTGCGTTTATAATGGACCTTTCTCTGGAGTCGTAGACAAATAATTCAAAATACTAATAATTTGTTTAGTTTTTCAAGCTTGTTTCAATGGTGATAGTCAAATTATACTTTACCTTGACCGTTTTCGCTGAAAATTAAAAGAAATGTTTTTCTTAATTTAAAAGCCCATAACTTTTGTGAACCGTCATTTTTATTTAGACATGCGAGTGGTGTCATCTTATTTAGTACTCTGTTTACTATAAACAATCACATTTTAATTATAGTTTTTATGTTTTTATATGTATAAAAGTTATTCATTGGCCTTCTAATAATGAGTTATGTTAAAGTTATACTTTTATTTATTCATCTTGGTTATTAAACTTTACATTTTTACTCTAGTCTGGGTATTATAAATAGATTTATCTGTCTACCATAATATTTTTAAAATTTTCAATTACACTTCCAAATCTGTGTATTTTCAAACATCGCTCAATGCTATCTAAATCGACTATCCCTAAAAAGGGATTCCATTGTATTATGAAGGCTTTGGCTCACGTTTTACAACCTCAGGGTCGCTCAACCAAGTTTTCTCATTTTGAGTTTTCAATTAATATTTCACGGTGCTCTGCAACATTCAGATGAGAGGATCCACGCTCTTCCGGAAATAACACATGACGTTCAAAACACAGGTAGCGTAGGGGGGATGCGTTTAATCCCTTAAAATTGCATTATGTTCATATACCACAGATTATGGGGGATTTTAAACTTTTGGTCTATTTTTTATGTAGGTTGACGCCAACGGAATTTGGATGGTAGTTTTCATCCAAAATTGAGAAAATGACCAAATTCTCAAAATTCTAGACGTTCAGGGAATTGAGCCCGTAACCTCTTGCACCTAAGTCTTCGACTCAGGTGAACAAGAGAACACCGCAGTTACCGTCTTGTTAACTATAGAGGTAGCAGGATGCCCATGAATTTAATTAAAACTTGCATTCGTGTCTTTTCATTTTATTTTATATTTAAAGTATTTCCTGATCATTAAAATAGTTAAACTTGCCTAAATGTAGGCCAAACAATAATACCCATTACACTGAATAAAATTTAAACTCCACTGTTACAAATGTTCTGAAGTTTATTATGACAAATCAATACAAGGTGCAAAACAAAATATAAGTTTAACACACACGACACACTAGTGTAGACTTCAGTGACTACGTATTGTGAAGTAAATAGTATACACGAGTATTTAATAATTTGATATATTTGTTTGACTCATATTTCATTGAAAAGTTCAACCATTAGTCGAAAAAAGCAAGCAATATTTCACGCTGGACAGCACATTTGTCATCGGTTACAAAACAACAACATGCACATCACGCTTTGTTTCGGTTCCAATCGTCACAAATTCATATTTCTTTGATTCCACGTATGGGAACAAAACAGTTACATATAGTACGTGCTGTAAGTTATGAGTTGAACACAATGATTATGTTTCATGATGAGGAGGTCTATAATAAAATAAATTACCTGATTATTAAATTATTTCAGTGGGAAGATAAAAACTTTCCTAATGAATCAATAAACAAAATGCATTAACAGAATGTTGAAATATGATTGATCCTGATCATTGTGCCCTCTTTTTTAGTTTTAAATATTTTCTATGTAACTTTTGTTGATAAAATGAATAGTTTTAATCTTGTATAGAAAAAAGTATTTAGAAGAACTGAACACATTCACTTTAGACATATCCATGATCTAACCTATTTACCACAGGGAAGAAAATACAAACATTTTTCTATTGACTTCAGGGGCTCAACTTAAATATCCTCAATTTTATAACTGCCAAATTAATAGTGTTATATCAATGATATTTGAAAAAGAATCATTTAAATAAAGGTCCAACTATTAAAGAACACATTAATATAATATTTTTTATGACGAGGGACGCAAAAGATTGATTGTGAAAGTTGTAAAGAATATTAAAAACAAAATCATATATCTGTCGATTTTTAACCAAAAAAACTCAAAATTCTAAAATTTATAGGGTTTAAAATATCAAGAGATAATTAGAAGAGAAAATGTCACTACAGTATTCAAACTTTTTCAAGCCGATCACCCTTAAGGCCTTTTCTGACAGCGGAAAACTTTCTTATGATTCATATTTCAGAATCCCAATAACTATAATTTCGCAAGTAATTGGAGAAAGATGGCGCACATAATATAACATTATTACAATTACCCTATTTGCAAAAAGGCTAGACATACATAGTTTTAACAGTACAGCTGACTAATGCTATTGCAATAATTTGAGTGGAAAGTGTAAACTGTAATGAATATTTAATACACCAATTGGGTGTGATAGGGTGCGTTAATAATTTAAATTGAATCTGATATTTTGACACTTAATAAAATACCAAAACCTGTGGATATTAATATCCCTCCGATTTATAATATCTTGAATTTATATGAATAAAATACAGTATATAAACGTACCTACTATGTACTGTTCGTGTCGAACCTGACGGCGTAGTTATTTCTATTATGTTTGATCAAAGTGTCTTTTTCAGTAATCTGAAACACGTTTAATAATTTAACTTTTAACTTTCCCTTAATTTAGTTAAAATATTCCAATTCGAGTTTTCACCAAATATATCCGTTTTTGAATCCCCAGAGAACCAAAAAGTGATTTTGGTTTCAGGCACTAAATATTTGTATTCATCTTGCGTACCTTTAGTAGCAAATACCATTTCATTGAAAAAATCTCAATCAGATACAAACCAATACTAAACTGAACCAGCAGTCATAATTACAATAAAGACTAAAATTTAAGCACCACCATAAATACAGAATTTATGGTGGTGCTTAAATTTTCCAAATACTGTATGATGTAACTGACTAGAGTAAAAATTTTACAAATTAAAACAATACTCTAAATTTATCAATGATTTATATTTTCAAAAACTTAACGTTTTTAAAAACGTTTTCTTGGACACATTGTATAGAGAATTGCTTCTGCAGCAGGGGCTGTGTAAAATGATCCCTGCAAGGCGGGTTGGATACGGGGCATGGCACCAATATAGGGTATTATCATGAACGGAGGTGCTCTACGTATGATGCTCTATATACTATGAGTACTCTACACGATGTTGTTATCTCCCCCGTCTCTCTGGTTGGTGTTAGTAAAAACCAATACATTATTATACACTGAAAGCAGAGAGCTTGAGAAAACAATATTCAACGCAAGTCATTCTCCCTCATTGGTTATTCAATGTGAAGCTAAAGGAAGGATCTTTCTAAGTCGGTTTTCAGAAGCTCTTTACATTCTTGTATTATGCAAGGGAACAAAACTATAATTTCATTCAATATTTTATATAAATAACTGTCAAACTGTTCTACTAACCGTAAAAAACTATAGAAAAAACTCAGCAGATTTAATTAGTATAAATGATTTAAATTTGATTTAATAAATAATACTATTTCATCAGTAACTATAATTTCCTCTGTCATTAAGTTATAGATCATAATTGGATGATGAAATAGGTTTAATTCTTAATCGATGTAAACAAACTATTATTCATTCTTAGAAGTAAATTACCATGGCAGCTGGCTATTCATTTTCACCATGCTATGATGTAATAAATTTTTTCGATACGTCTTTCCAATGTTAAAAGTAGCGATTTTCCGGCCCGGGCAGAAAACTTTGGCCCGGGAAAAACGATACCCAGTCTTGCATCCTCATGACAACTAAGGGACCTACATTTTAACGTGGGTTCCGAACCATGGCCTCTGAATTACGAATTAGTATAATTATGAGGATGGTTTTTGTGGATTTACATAGTATTCAATAGTGTGGACGTTCATCCACACAAGGGAACACTACACCCACCGACCATCGCTCCTAACTATCCACAATTCGTGACCTCCAAGTAGCTGGATTAAAGGATTTACATTTTACACTCTTGAATTTTACACTTGAATAAATTGAAGATAATGGGAGCTTTATAACAGGTTTTTCTACAGGAAGGAAAGCCAATTCCCGAAAATCTTTTACCATATCAGACGAAGACTGTCCATTTAATCCCTGCCATTTCATACGATAGTACCTATCCCTCCATATATCAAACACTAACAATGTGGTTATTTATTGGTTACAGGCAGGGAAGATATACTACCCAGAATGTAGGCGAAAATACCCTAGCAAACATGCCAAAGAGGGTAGCTGAATTCCTTGGACTCAAAAAAACCCTCAGGCTACACAGGTCACGATCATCAGCCTCCATGTTGGTTGAAGGAGGGGGTGATTTTTTGACCTTAAAGAGACATGGAGGGTGTAGGTCGTCCACAGTAGCGGAGGGTTACGTCGAGGACTCGATAAGTTCAAAAAAGAACGTAAGCATACCACCTGGCCTAAAACATCCACCATAACATAAGGACTAAAAGAAGAACATATTACTACAGACAAATTATTCACTGTAGATGATATTTTGAGTACCCGCCACAAAATGATATGGCTTAGGCATCTGATGCTAAACATAATCTCCATAACTAACCACACTGAAGAAAGTGCAGGATTTGTTTCTTCTAATAACACCAACTGTACATTTAACATTTACATTAATAAAAAGAATGACAGCTGATGGGTCATTCCATTTAAGCTTGATGTTTCTTATTTTCCGAATAAACTATTAAAATGTAATATTTTTTTAATAGTTATAAACGAGTGTAGAATGGTGAAAAGTTTCGTTCGCACCCCGAGACGAATATTTTTTGCAGACCCTCGACCTTTTCAAGATCCCGTCTACGTCTTGAAATAAAAAATATCTCGGGTCATCATTTTCGGCCCTGTCTCTCAAAATTGGATTTTGATAGTAATTAATTCATTAAGTATGATATGGTTCATGTAAGTAAGCATGATTCATGTTTAAAGTGAAAAAAACATGAACATTTTAAGTGATATGAGTTTTATAATGGGTGCTCTCGTGTTTTCGGAGAAGACGACCACAAACGCCCTTACACACCAAACCATCTCCATTCACAACACTTACTATTCACTCAGATTGTTGGTAATAAATGAATATGAATACAAATAATTATGGGTAGACAGACAGTCAGGCAGAAATTTATGTAGGATCAATTTCTGCTTTTATGATGAGTAAAACGTAAAAAACATCATTCCAAGTAATGTACTGTCAAACTCAATTGTTTAAATATTTAAAAAATTATGTATTGATTTCCTTTATTTTACATAGTTTTTTCTGAATTCCATGTTTGAATGTTAAATAACAATGATAATGGTTGTAAGATAAACTATTATGGGACTCTAATCTAGTGCCGCGATAAGAATGAGTAATACGCGTTTAGTAAGTTTGAATGTAATACCTATCGTTGAACGAAAACAAACTGACCATGAAAACAAAAAGAATGTTAAATGATATTACACTGTGTGCTTATCAATTCCTGATAAATTTAGCTCCAAGTAGATTGTATCCAACAACTGTGAATGTCACAATTAATGACTAGCCACAGATTGATTGGCATTATCTTGTATAACCTGATTGCAGTACCTAGAACAAAACTAATAAGATTACATATTTAGAACAGTGACGTATCACTGGATCGATCATTCCACTGCAGCCTTTGAATGCATTTCACTGAAATAGAGATACAGTATATGCGATCGGTTATCGTGTTAAAAAAATATTGCTTTCGAGTTCTAAAATATATCAATAAAAACAGAACAAACTTTTTATTTGGGATTTTAATACATAAAGTGTTTCTCAGGAAAGCTTATAAAGGTATTGTCAATAGATTTAAGTTTGGTATGCCTGCATTTCTTAGAAGATGTACAAAGGAATTTGATTGCAATAGTTAAAAAATTTAACTAAAGAGTTTCATAATTCAGCATAATGAATAATCAATTTTGTTTACCCATACAAACGTTATTATTCAAATTAAAAGTGTTTCTATCTAAATTATAGTAACTCCAAATTGTCCTAGCCAGGCTTAACAATTACTATTCCCTACCTGTATTCTGGTTTATTGAATCTTCGATAGGCAGCGCTGCAGTATAGTTAAGAATAATCTGTAAACTAAAGTCCTAGGTTCCTTGAATGATTCAGTTCAGAAATCAATTCAATTTTTAAATACGTTTACAAGAGTAGTTGTAATTAATTTCTAATGATTCAAGGGGCTAAACGAATTAGCTAGTTATAAGTTTGGATAAATAATTAAGTCGTAAATATGAAACTAATACATAACAAGTTACAATTTAATGTACTGTTTGTTAAGTATACTGTATGTGCTCATAAAGAAAATACACTCTACACTGTATAATTAACACTGAATAACATAAAAGATGAAAATCCTAGCTAGGCAAACCATTAACACATCAGCAGTTCCCCGTCCGAGCTGGCTGCAAATTAACTGCCCGTTCATTTTCATTTAACACTCGATGAAACTCATTAAAATCCTCGATTTTCCAGTTATATAGCAATCACCTTCGTCCACTTATCAGTTGTTTGATCGTAATCACATAAATTTTAGATTCTCATTTCGTTTGCCAATAACACCCTAGCATCTAGAGTGGTCTGTAAGCGTTCTTTAACATTCTCGAAAATGATTTTTTATACCTAAGATAACTTCTATTTTTCAGTATGATCTCTTGTAGGCTTTCAAAAGACTGGCTGCAACGTCAAGTGAACAGCTTATTTATCTAAATTGTCTTACTCTTACTTGTGTTTTGTTCTTTAATCCGCTTTCATAAACTCATTAACAAAATTATAAGACATTTAATGTCTCTACGGTTTTGCAAACTACGACAGGTAAAATAAAACAACCTGATAATGTTGGCTCAGCTAATTTATATATGAGTAATAGCTGATTTAATCAATAATCTTGGTTTTATTTTCACTAAATTAACTACTTAAAATAGACGGTTTAGCAATGTTACACCTGGCTATTATTATAGTCAGATGCATTTTTTATATTTCTTTACTAGAAAAAAATCAATTGTTCTTAGTTTTTGAATCATATTAAATCAATATTATTACTAAAAGAACTTAGTGTTTATAGCGTGATTACATACCATGGTGACATTAAGCAGGCTTAACTTAAGAAGAAGAACTTAAGGAGAAGAATGGAGTTTTTAAACGTATTGTCGATTAATATTGAAAATATTACAGCTCATTACTCGTCAGAAATAAGAATCATAATATGTAAATACATGAAATTTGAAAGGAGGTCTAAAACTCTAAAAAACAGGGGTTAAACTCTGAAAATAAATGTCTAGATTAATAATAAATTCAAATATTTTAATTTGAGCAAATATTCAAATAACTAAAGGATATAGAAGCGGTTAACAGTTCAAATTAGTTTACCTTTGATGATGTGATTAGGAATGATCAACGATTCTCAGCGTGGGTTGTGAGTAATGAAACTCGCCAATCGTCACAATCCACTTGACATTTCCGCCAGTTTGAGCCCCTTATTACTTTAGAATTAATTTATTTCAATATTGCAGACTTACAATAGTTTCTTCTCTTATCAAAATTCATGGAACTTGCTTTGTCCTGATAAAAGTAGTTATACTGTAATAGTTAGTATAAACTGTATACTGTATAGTTAGTAATGAACTGGTAAAATTTCGTCGTTTTCTTAAAATATCAAATGCTATTTCTAAAATACTTTATTCAGTTTACCGTGTTGTCTTTCTACTTTCTCTCTTTTTACACACTGAATATCCAAGCCCAGAGTTTGAGCAGCTCACAAAGTTTTACCCCACCCAGTTATACTAAAAATAAATAAATAGAGTGAAAAATGCTCCAAGATACGGTGGATTGTTACCTATCTAGAGACGACACTATTGGTCCAATTTTCATGAAATACGGTATTTCATGAAAATCGGACCAATAGTCTCGTGTCTTGGTTTATGCACATCCCCATACAAACGCACACACATAGAGACAGAAAACCTCTGAAAACCACTTTTTTCGATTCAAGGGTCACTAAAATCGATATATCCACCAAAAACTCAAATTCGAAAATTCCGAGGAAAACATTACTGTACTTTCTCCTTATACGATCTTATAAAGAGAGAAAGAGAATAAAATGTCAACTTTAACATAGAGAAGTAAATAGGAAATTAATATAATTATTGAGATGTAGGAGCTAATATTTTTCTTTTTACAAACTTAGTGGTCTAAAGATTGCATAATGCTAATAATGAGACTGTAGAAAACCTTCATGTCAATATGAAAGTTATCAAACACGTATCACAAAATAATATGATAATCATATTTTACAAGTAATAAAAATGTTACACAATGTAGTAAACCAATGTATAAAAAGCCTTATGATGTAGAGTAAAAGTATGAATTTTCTTTGAATAACTGTTTCACAAAGTATAATTGGGTGGGGTAAACCTTTGTGAGCTGCTCTCTGGGCTGGAATAATCACATTATTTTGGTTTCGTAAATGAATTAAACTGAGTCGCAAAACACCCCTCATCCCCTTCCGCTGCTGATGTCGGGCTCCCAAGTTTTACTCTTTTAAATATTTGTGATAACTCCAAACACGAAATAACTACCCTGGGTGTCCCCAGAATACTTAAGTTGTTCAGATTTTATTTTTGTCAAAACATCGTTAAGAGTAATTGCTACCTGTAAAACAATTTCTTGTATATTTCTTTGATTTTCTGATAATCTTTGATAGTCGTGTATCCCTTGAGAACCAACAATGAAAAAATTGTTCTCACTTTTTTATAAAAATATGTCTTTTTTAATTATAATTAAAAAGTCCTTAAAATTTAGAAAAAAATCTACTTTTGGATAATCGACATGTCGTACTGTGAGATTAGATGGATGTATATGTAAAAAGATTTGGGAAAACTGAAATTATACCACTAAGAAATTAAGTATCATAATTGAAGTGTATATCTTCTTATTTGGAGTAAGAAAAAGGATATACTTAGAAGAAAAATTTCAATTTTACCCATTTACGAGTAGCAAATCCCCTTAAAATTATGTTAAAAGTTATAAACACATTGATTGAACCTGATTGAAGTGGGTACAGACATTATGTATATAATTACTTCATTTAGATTTTTAGATTCGAGTTTAATATCCCTGAACCACCTTGAGCACAAGCATTGAATTTTGCTTGAGTTAAAACATGTTTTATGTCAGGTTATATTGTTCATCAAAAATTTAAAATATTATATAAATAAAGTTTTACTTTATACATTTTTAGGTGATATCTAAGACTAGTACCTAAGGGATGAAAAACAAAATATAATAAATATCTAAATCTAACATCTTATAGCGGTGTTCAATCCCGTGGCAAAATATGTGCTACGAAATAAGATTACTAAAATAAAATGTTGTAGAGGTTCCAAAGATTCTTACTAATGAACGCATTAATTATGCCAGAAATGCTTAGCAAATTAGATTTGGTAGAGGATAGGAAACTACTGATGCCTGAAGCATGTCCCATTTAAGCCAGAAATTTTAATTAAAATTCAAGTTAGATTAAATAACCAATTATTAGCAACTTCTGTGCGATAGTTGTAATGAACTGTGTGTGCAAATGAATAATTATACAATAAACTAATCCTTAAAGGACGCCTCTTTGTAATACTATCAAATAATAGCGTAATGTGAGTATTGAATTATGTTAAAAGCTCGTATGAATAAATATGTTTTGGTGTTGTTACGAACTTATATTACGAATGACGAAAATAAATACTCTGTGGAAAATAGTTTCATGTTTTAATTTATAAGTACGCGTGAATGGAATATGCAGTAGTTTTTATTCAAAGATGTAAAAAGTAAAGATTTAAAATATGGAAATTAATTTTTTTAATGAGTTAAGCTGAATTTTTTATCACCTAGCTACGTTTAAATATTCTAATTTTAAAATATCCTTCAGAATCTACGCCTTCCCCCTTTTGATCTCAAACTGTAAATAAAAGGGTCTAAATAAATAAAATTAAATTACTACAAATCTCAGTACACGTTGCAAGGCTATTTCTCTTAGTGTTCGACAGGTTAACATTCCACACATTTTATGAAATCAAGAAACAGGATCTTGGAAGCAGCTCTGGGAACGTCTTGGGTAAACGCCAACTACAGATAAGAACGCTTCTGATATACGGAAGACAGATATTTTATATAAGAATCGGTTTCATTTACTGAGTATTTACAGCCCAACACTATTTCATAAATAATTACATAGTTTCAAGAAATAAATAATATTTAGAAATACAGGATTAAACATATTTCAAAGTCAATAAGTTTATCAAAATTTAGAAGTTATTTTAAAACTAAATATTGTTAGAAGATTTTAAGATTTATCCGTAATGAAGTTTTGTTTTACAGCCAGTAAGGTTTTAGTGTTTTTCGTAACCATCCAAACTAAACAACTTGTTTATTTAACTACCTGACAACTAAAAGTCAGCACTATCCAGTGTCACGTTCTATCATTTGATAAATTTTGTACTTTGCAACTTGAATGTATGAATTTATTGAATTTATTTGTTATATTTCACCATCTAAGGTAATAGGTTTTTAATCTACATGGGATTAGCTAGGCTAAAATAGCCTGGCAGGCGTATTAATATACAAGTACTATTAAATCAATTCAACTGAAATCTGCACTTTAATATTTAATACTTTCAATACTGTCAACTTTTTAATTCTTTAATGTTGTTGGTTTTAGATCAACATATTGTTGTTAAGAGAAAAATTGTAGAGAAATAAAAATGATCTAATACTTTTATCGGGATATAAAATTCCAATTGTTTTAAAAATAGTTTTAAAAATAATACAATCATATGGGAGGTGTGAAGTGGCTTTAGCTTTGGTCACAGCTGAAGCTGTGCGGGCGGATCAATATGGCGGACGCTGATAGTCAATGATGTGTGTTTTAGTTTCATTAAAATTTCTAAGGATTAGTAGAATGTTTTAAATATTTCATTAACGATTTAAAACTTGAGAAATTTATCTGTCTTTCCCCATATCAACTGTTAGAGCTACAGTGTTAAAATAACCTGTTAAACAGGTTTAACTTACATGGGAACAATAGAAATATTGCATGTATGAACATGAAAGTAGAATAATTATCGACTTCAGATAAATGTTTCGAACTAAAAATTTTTGTTTTGGTTATACATTTTTTCTAGTACTTAGAACTGATGTATATTCAAACTATAAAAAATTGTTAAATTATTATTCAAACATAATAATTTTTATTGAAATATATTTCATATTAAAAAAAATACATAATAACAAAGAAGATAAACGATGTTTATGCTTTTCGAAAATTAACAGGCTTGAGTAAAACCGGCTAGGCAAAAAATCCTGTCGAATATTGTTTGTACAGCCTCCGGTCAAGACAAGGTCCTGCCCCAGGGAGTCCTGAACTTTCCACTTGAGAGTACAGGCTCTAGGCCATCTCTCCCCCCCAGAACACCCCCAGGGAACGCCAAACGAGTAACCTTCCTCGCCCCTCCCACCAGGACTTGACACTGTGTTCTAGATCAGTTAGGAGACCAGGTATTCCCCTGTAGAGACAAGGGTGAAACACGACGGTAGGGGGTGGGGGTGCTCGGCACACGGGGTAGCAAAATGATTTCCCATTACTCTGAGAGTATCTTTACACTCTACTCAATTTTGATCCCTCGACTACAAGAGCCAGCCAGAAAGCCAACTAGAGCTCAGTCAAAGTAAGAATCAACACATATTTGTAGCAGTTGAACGGAAATGTAAACATTTATTCAAGCCGTAATAACGAAACAAAATGTACACTTATGATTAGATTATGATAAAATATAGTAAAAATCACTAACTTTTTGAAATATTAGTTATCAGAGGATTTTTTTTAAATAAAGTTTTTTTTCATTATTGATAAGTTTTTGTTTTTACGATGGACATTTTAATATGAAAGCGGAAGTAATTACGTTTGTATGTAGCCTTTGTTGTCTTTAGACTCCGGAACCGCTCGAAAGATGGTAATGAAACTTACAGGCTTTATTAAGCATGATTCAAGGATGATTTCTGTGAAGTTTGGTGCAAATTCGTCCAAAGGGCTCTAATTCAGTGGGTATAAAAGGGTGCAGTATCAGATTTTATAAATTTAGTGTATACAAAATTAACAGCTACGTTTAAATCATTTGAAAAGTTTATTCAAACCGTTATTTGTTCAAATGTAAACAACAAGATGTAAATAGACCAATTTACTGTAGTGTAATGATACTATAGTTTATTTAGGCTACTAGAATTTAAATGAATATACCAAAGTGCTCTGACCCAGAGGGCATAAAAAGGTGCGGTTTCAGGTGTAGCAACGCGCGCTGGGCAACTGTAGTATTATACTTAGAAAATTAATATTTTCCCCACAATAAACGAGGTTAGGTTTGGGTTAATGAATGATCGATTTAAATAGGTAAAGGAGTTAATAAATTGCGATTGGATCCAGAATCAAACCTGCTACCCTCAGATTAGGAGATGAGCGCGTCATGTCTGACCCATATAAAGATTGATTAGAAGCATTTACCATTGAAACTCCAGTCAATGTGTTACCCCATGTTTCTGCGAGGCTGCCAGCTTACAACAGCGACACACTTGGCCACACTTCCCTATTGGAGACCAGCCAGGGCGCCACATAAACTTAATGAAATTAATTATTCAATATGATTAGAACTTTTATATTGCTCAATAAATACATATAGCATTTCATGTAATATGTACAATAGTATTACATTCAACGACTCTGAACTGCTTCAACCAATTGGATTGGTTCAGTATTTGAGTCCATAGAGGTAGTAACCAGAGCGTCTTTAGTCTTTAGTCAAGTGTTTTGGATAATTTTATATTTTTCGTAATATTATATGAGTCAAGTAAGACGAAACATAATATTTCATCATGAGGCAATGTATTCAGTAAGGTTTATTAAATTAACCATAATCAAATATATTTTCAAAGTTTAATAATTCTTTGTTTTATATTTTAAAACTGCAATATGTACTTGACTTAGCTTTACAGAGTGCTGTATGTTGGAGATGGATATCTCTGGTACACAACGTTCTATGGATTTAGGTAAACTAAACACAAATGTAACTTATAGCAATTTATTCGTTTAATTTGTAAGAGGAAAATACCTAACATCGTAGGCAGCTGTTTTTCGATAAAAATATGTTTTCAAATTGGAAATATTAGGATATAACATAAGGTTTCAGAATTAATTATAGGAGTTTAAATAGAATTTTAAATCACCACAGGAAGAAATCGTGTAATCTGTCTGGTTGGTAGCTCTTAAATCCTTTCTCGGTTCTTTGGATAAGTGGTCTTTTGAGAGCGCCTTGGAATCTTGCACCGACCTTATAAGGCAAATCGATATCTTCATCCATAGCGGAATTTAGAGTCACGTCTGCATTAAGCAAATTTCTCTTCGTTACTAATTAAACCAATCCAGAAAACAGACTTATGTAGATGTTCTGACAAGTTTACTGGTTATATTCATAATGCTGGTTTAACTAAAAGGTTAATGTAATAGTATGTTACCTCAATTAAGTAAAACATCTCAAACACAAAAACGACATACCACCTACATGAGAAAGCTCTACGAAATTAAAAAAAACAATAAAAAGATAAATTTTAATTATTATATTTAAATAATACATTTTTCCAGACTTAAAATAGAACACTATTATAAAAATACTATCTTAGATGATATCACAATGTTTGGACAAAGTATTAAGGGAAGGTAACAAGCTAATTGGGCGGTGACTCCGTGGAAAACCTAATTAACAACAGTTTAGCTCCGACACTTTTCGGATCTTCGCCTCTTAACAGAACCAGTGGCTGAAATATAGCAATAATTGAGCAAACTTGATGTTTGGAAAACTTACGAATGGAAGGAACATTTCAATGAAAATTGACTGTGCCAACATTCTAAATAAAGACAACTAATTTAACTTTATTTGTATTTATAGGTACTTCTTTCTCATATGGTGGGTCTCCTATCTGTTTTTGATATTTTAGGATATTTTAAAAATAATCTATCACAGTATGATAGTTATAGTGTGACTTACCTCCTTACCTCCTTGGATTTCCTTCTTGTCTCTCGGAGGGCTTCACGCCCATCTGTTCCAGAACATCTAACCAGAACAGAATTCTCGGAACAGGATGTTATATCTCCTTACAGCCCGCCTGGACGGGGCTCCAAGGAGAGCGGATTCTTACTTGGTATGTTTTGAGGTTGTGTTTAGACATGTGGTATCCAAAGGCGTGGGACTTTGACTTGGGTTGAGGATACCCTCAACCCTAGACCTCTGGACTATAACCTATTTCCCGTCTCCGTTGGACTTTAAGGGTCATTGAATTTGATTTTACTATGGTGTATTTGTAGATAAATCCAGGATATGAATTTAATACGGAGGTTTCTGAAGATTCTTGTAAACTATCCCACGTTTTATCAATTACATCCTTAAGTATCCTTCTTTTCCTATTCCTTTTCCTTTTATTTTCTATTCCTTAAGTCCTCAAGTTCCTTCTAATGGATATGAAATCTTCCAAAGAAGTATATTCTATCCGATTTTTATTGCTTCATAATTGTACGAAACGTTATATACATTACCTTATAAGTTTTAGCTTGCACACTAAAAAGTACCGTATCAAATTACAAAGTTTGAGTGTCTCAGATAATATAAAAATAATTAACTATATAACATTAGGTGTTTTTTGAAATAAAATTTATTATAATAAGAATAATTGTAAGGAATTTAACTTGAATAAAATGGTTTTAAAATTGTCTATTGTTTTTAAACACCAACGGCTGTTTCACAAAATGATCACAAAACTCCAGAGATTTTAATTAACAAAACTTGTAATTTACCTTGTCTATCAAGTGATCCAATAAAAATCTAAGTCTGAATTCAGTCTATGTATGTATTTAGACTTCGGTTTGTTCGTGTTATCAGCAATATCTCTAGGTTAAAACGTCCGTTGAGCTAAATTATTTATCTCAGGCGATCTCATCATACAATATACTGTAAAAGAAATATTTTTTTGGAAAACCCTTTTTTTAATCTAGAGAGGCTAAAAATACATCAGTGGATTTTTTAGGTCGTTATATGTACTTTTATCTCCTCCAGTGTTTACAAGATAAATCCATACTGAAAATTTGTATAGTCTTCCTTGTCCGTGGTCTCCCTTCTATTTTTACCTTTTTTCATAATACCTTCTCTTATGCTCTGTCATCTATTTGGGTACATATACCATAAAATTAGACTTGTTCTAACTTTACTTTTATTTATAAAATAAAGTGTTCTAACGATTTAAAAAATACATGTTAATTAGACCTAGCGTGTTATGCGCTATGCGCGGAAGTGCGCAGTACTAAACTGTCTAAAACAAAAGTTAATGTAATATTTCATTATAAAATACCCCCGTCGCAGCAGACCTGCGTACTCAGCGAATTTCCAAATCAATAATATAATAATAATAATGATAATATATGGCAAGTTTTATAAACATCTGTCCATAAACATGAGAATTATTTGCCTATTCTCCACAAGATTAACATGGCAAAGAGTGTGCAGGTTTGCTGCTGTGAGGAACACTGAAATTAGGCATTTCTACCATAAATAATTTTTATCTTAACATTTATACCAACTTTCATCAACATCTGTCCATAAATAAAGGAGATTGCCTATTCCCTATATGACTATTATGGGAAAAGAGTATGCAGGTTTGCTGCCATGATAAACACATAAACTATGATTTTTAAGCATAAATGGATAGATCTCAACCACATGAAGCTAAATATCAAGTTTTATCCAAAAATATTCATTAATATGGGAAATATTAATTTTTCCCTATCCTCCATAAGATTAACATTGGAGCCCCACAATACAACGTACTGTGTTTAGATTTTTTAATATCTCGGTAACCGTTGGAGATAGAGAAAAACTTTAAGGAACTTAATTGTGTAGTTTTTCAAGCTGATTCTAATGGTGAAATATAAAATCATAAACTTTTAAAATTACATGTGAAATACGCAAAAAACCCCATTTTGGGGTACAAAACCCCCCCAAACTACCCGTTCCCATTGACCGATATGTCTGGTTTACGAACTCGTCCGTGCATTTGTAGGAATACACGTCTCTACCAAATTTGGTCTCGATCGGACCATTTTTACGAGAGTTATCGTGTTAACAGACACATATATATATATATAACATATATATATATTATATAATATATATATATATAAATTTTAACGACTATTGTTTTTGGACTCTGGGCACCTAAAGAAGAAAAAATAACATGGTCCCGGGCTTAAGTCTCACCATGAGACCTACGGTAATAGCTTCTTCCCTATGGGAAAATCGCTAAAAGTACTTGCATGTTTGAGTCACAAACAATTTCCTTTGCTATACTCTATAGATTGGACCCGAAGTGATTCTACTCATACCCATACTCATTATACTCTCGTTATTCTGCAACTATTTTAATATCACAAGTCTGTGATATCACGCTTTCATCATCGTTTAACAAAGTAATAAGAAGAGTATTGCACAAAGAAAAACGGGTAAGGGAAGAAATGAAATCTCTCTATAAAAGAATTTCTTTTATGAAGTTTGTCTGGAACTAAAGAGAAACAGGCGGTGTTTCCTGACAAGGTATCTTTTTATTTTAACTCCCCATGTTGACAAGATTACTTTGGTAAAATGTTTCTCTTCCTTGATGTAGGAAAATTGAATTAAACTTATTTTGTTTAAAGTAACTTAAAAATATTATTCTCTAACCTAGTGAATAACATTTGCCTTTCTGATTCCACTCACAATGTGTTTTCCACAATATTGTTATATTCACAGGCTGCATACTGACGTGGCATTATTCGTTGAAGTATATCTATTAGCGAATTTCCCATAGGGAATACGTGAGCTCGTAGGTATTCAGAAACATGATACTTCTCGTAAAATGGTCCGATCGAGACCAAATTTGGTAGATATGTGTATTCCTACATTTACTCGAACGAGATCGTAATCCGGATATATAAATTTTAATGGATATTATTCTATACTTATGCTATACTTATACTTATACTTATTCTATACATGCACAATACAAAAACTATATTTGTAACACAACAAATAACTACAACACTCCGCCTCCAAGCTAGCAGGGCGACATAAGATAGCGTGCGTTTAAAACGAGAGGTTGGTTGAGTACTACTGTAGTGTTTCAACTCTATCATTATTGAAAACATGATATAATTAATATCTGTAACTTAAACCTTCAATTTTTAATGTTAAGTATTAGGTAATCACTTGAAAAGGAGAAGTTTCTCCAACACCAGAAACGTCGTGTAGTTAAAAAGACAGAGTTGGAAAAGTACAATAAAAGATATTGAATAATTAATAACTGACGTTATTATGAATTTTAAAAAATTCTGTAACTAATAGTTTGTGGGAGAGGGCTGTACCCAAAATTGGGTGTATTTACGTTTCTTGTGTGTAATTTTTAATTAATTAAATTTTCTATTAAAATCAACTATGCAATAGTACTTTAACTTTGTAAAACTGAAAAAGGAGCAGATCGTATCAGAATTTCAAATCAGATAATATAAAAATAAATAATAAAGGACAAATAATGAAAAATCTTTCATATTGAAAAGTAAATTAATTTCTCCAAAGATTAACTGGTAGTTTGTGCAGGTTCGTTGAGGAAACTAATAAATTTTATATCATAACATTTATTTTTAATTTTTAAACTTTATAATTGTTATAAAAAATTTTCTTATATAATGTCTAAAAAAAGATTTTTAAGTTAATTACATAAAACTATGTTGTTTAAAAAAATGTAATTAATAAACTATATTAAATTATAAAAATATTGATAAGTGAATATTAATTTTTCCTTTATTATTAAATGAATAAATACAACATGTGTTTGATTTTTTTATATGCTAAAAAAAAAAACTAAGTTATTTTGTAGTTTTTTTATATTTAATGGTGAAAAAATCTAAAAAATTTTTATAACTGAATAAGCAAAAAAAAAATTATTGAAAAAAATATTATTGACATCATCGCTTAAAAATCGTTATTTTTATCTTGACACTACCAAACGATTTTTTTGTTTTCCTTATTTATTATCACATTTTATTTATTTTATGTTTTTAGATTTTCTCCTACAAGATTCCAGATCCACTTTTAATCAATATAACTTATATTTTTTCAATAACTAAAAACAATATCATCACATTGGTTTATACAATAAATAGTGTATTTCAGCTTACTTAGTCATTATAGTACCTTATTGTTCACCAATCAGAATCATTTTTTTTAGAATTAGTGAGGGATGATTATGCTTTATTGATTTGGAAATTCGCTGAGTACGCAGGTCTGGTACGAAATGATGGGGTATTATTCTATTGTAATCTATAAAACCTTTAAATGGATTTTTTAAAACAAGGATATTTTCTTCGGAAAAAGGGTAAAACAAAAATGCCCCCTTTTACGTAAACATTTCTCTCTCAAATCAAATACAATTTGTAGATTTTTTGCGAGGTATACCACGTATGTTTATATGTAAGCTACCACATTACTAGGTGGACAGTAATGATAAAACCTGATTTGAAATACCAGGCTCTCGATCCAGAGTAACCGCTGGCTCAGAATTGGAGTCCGACTCGCTACAAACTGAGCCACACCTTCACCTTGTAATACTGTAATCTAAATCATACTTTTCCAACATTTAAAATTAAAAGAATCCTATATGCTTTAAATTAATCATCAATTTTGGTTCGACAAATTTCGTAAAGTTTGCATGAAAAAGAACAAAAATAGCCCCAAAGTGTATCCCGTATTGCCTAATTATAAAAATAGTTATTCAGTTGGAATTTTACTTTGAAAACACAATTGCGAAAGTAATTAAAGCAAAATAGCTGGGAAAATAGTTGATGGGCTTCGTAGTAGGCAAACCTCAGATGGAAGATAAACACTCATTAACATCCTGTGAACGCTCCAGGCTGTCTTCTTCGATATCGAGCTGAACACTTTGAGGTTCCAAACACTCGTCTGGACTGATTCCATTCTATATTAATGAGTTCCTCAGAAAATATATATTGAAACAAATTTAAAATATACATTTCAAAAATTAAAATCTTTTTATTTTATTCTGCATATAGATTTTCAAACTAGTAAAAGAATTTGGAAACTACAATATTATTATACTCTCCAATTATACGAATGATTTAAATTATTTAATGATCATGTAGATACATACCTGCATTTAAATTAAAATGAAATAATAACAAAATAATACAAAATATTGAAATTTTTCTACTTTTTTGTGATTTAATTTATATTGTTTAAAAAACAACTCAGTCACTACGTCACGAGAACAATCAATAAATGTATTACGTAGTTAAGAATAGTTGAGTTTGTGGTCCTCTGACCTGTTCTTGCACTTTTTGCAAAAATAAGTGTAAACTATTTATTCAGACGATTCAATAGGTAATTTGATCTATTATGGAACGAGGCAGTTAAAAAATTTCATCTAAATATTTCAAACCAATGTTTGACGAAAGTGTTATGATATCTGTAAGATTTTAGATACAAACAAAATAAGTGCACAGTAGTTTGATTGAAAATTCGATAGTTTTTTTCGGTACTGAAATTACAAAATAAAAGGTAAAATAGTTCCGTTTTAGAAATAAAGGTATAAAAGATAAATTAAATAAAAGGAATAAACAAAAACATTATATCTAATTATCTCAATAATGAAACCCTTTATTATTCAAATGATTGAAAACACCTACCAATAAACATTTCAATGGGAAATCGTCATTCCTTTGTGCGAATTTGAAAGCATTTTCGTACAAAAGAGTTGGTTTATAATGGAGGCCGAATCTCGGGGGAACCCGGCAAAAGAGACAACAATAAAGTGCAGAACTCCGATCAAGGTACAACAAGCGCGGTCTGGCCTTCCCATCCGAAACAGTGTGTATCAGACGTTCGTTATTGTTGGTAATTGAAAATAATTTATATGAATACCATTTAATGCTTCGAATTAATAACACTTCAATTAAACCACTAGCAATGTAGGAATAATTATCAAGCCTAAAAGCTGTGTTGAACACATTGCTCTGTTTTGTTCACATATGAGTACAAATTGCATAGAAGACACAGCATAGCAGATGTAGCGTAGCTGATGTAGCATCGTAAATATAGCATGTGGATGCTTGAAGATACCCAGTGGTCATAGGGGTGTAGCCTGTGTTCAGAATTTAGGCAAACTGTTCAGCAAGAAGGAGATGGAATATAGAAACACGGTCAATATTTCACAAAATTATTCTACAACCGGTCATGCTTATCCAACGATGTAAACAGCCAGTAACAGTAGTTTTGTAAGAAACTACACCACGTTTAACGAATTGAAATTTTTCATTACTTAAGTTAAAAAACAAATTATTTGTGTACCTAGTGTTTTTGTTTCCAAATATATTCATTTAAGTAGTGAAACGGCTATATCTAAGACGTTATCTATTATGTGTTACTAAGCTTATATTTAAATAAATAAATTTCAGATGTTTATGGTTACCTCATCTTTTCTAAGTAAAAACTACACTTATTAAAACATCTACGTGTGAAAACTCTTGTTCCGATCCAAAAAGGAGTTGACTGAAAAGTTTTCCTTCATAAAAAAACTTAATCAGAAAGTTTGTCTGGAAATAATTAAAGACACGAGAGGTTTTCTTTGAGAAAGTCCTCTTTAAGCCTTACAAGTTAAAAGTGTCATCAAAGAGCAAACTTTGAAACAGAACCAAACTGAATTACTTGGAATACTTATGAAGCCCAATTAAAAGAATTTAAAAATTATTTCTAAGCTTGGGATGTGTTTTAATATGCTCTCTGAGAGTTTCTGACATAAAAAGTGTCAGTAATGAAATGAAGATGGGTGAATTGAATAAAATATCCTACACGGGGTGTCCCAAGTACAACATTTCCAAATTTGAGTTGAAAGCAGAAATATCTATCCTGAGTAACCTCGGGACCACACTAACGGTCCGAATTTTATGAAATTTTGTCCAAGGGTGCACTTGGGCAACACCTATTTTTCATTTTTTCGCATTTGATTTTTAAGGATTCTTCACCTCTAAAAACCCTCATAAACATGAAAAATCGGTTAGAAAATGAGGAAGAAATTGATTTTTTAATATCCTCCTTAAGAATAATATTGCGCGCCTTCAGACAACGTACTGAATTAATTATGGACAGTAAAATTTAAATTTTAACAGTAACTGTCACTCGTGGAAGAATGATTAAAAAACCTGATTTCTTTAGTTTTTAAGCTGGTTTCAATGGTGGTAGTCAAATTAAACTTTACATTTATGGTTTTCGCGGAAAATGTTTTTTTTACTTATAAAAGTCCGTAACTTTTAAACCCCTATGTTTTGAGACATGTGGGTGGTGTCATTTTTTATCAAATAAAGGACTATATAATTCATATAGTTTTAATAAAAACAATTAAAGCAGTTTTAGAAAAATCTTCATTTTACGTGTTTTTGGGGGTAAAATACTCTTAAAAAACTTCAAAAATAAAAATAAACTATCTACCAAAAAAAACTATAATTATAAGACTGTAGGTGTATTCCCGCTTTGATATCAAAGCGTGAATACACTAATTAATTGTCTGATTCATGAAAATCGGACCAATAATCTCGTCTGTATGCTTCTGATCTAATCTAATCTAAGCTGATCTAATCTAATCTGCACATTTCCTCACACTTAGAGAGACATCACTCTAAAGTCCAGTTTTTTTTCGATTCAGAGAGTACTAAAATGGATATATCCACCAGAAATTCCAATCCGAACATTCTGACCAAAACAATACTTTCTCCTCATACTATCGTATTTATTGGAGGGGGAGTTGAAAATCATGCTTTGTTATAGTCTTTGACTACACGCAAACCATTTCTGTAGTTTAATTTCTTTCTAGACAATAACTAAAGCATTAAACCAACCAAACAGTCCTGTAATGAAAGTAACAGTAAGTTACGACTACTGTGTAGCGTTTATTACAGGAGTATCGAGTGATAAACGTCCCTACAAGTGGTCGAGGGCGTGATTTAAGTCCGCCGATTTTCATTAGTTCGCCCTTAAAAATACCATTAGTTTCAGTGTTTGCACAGTTATTTTACCTGAATAATTTAACTGGTTTATATGTTTTTGGTTTAACCTATTTCTAATATAACTTTGGATGAAAGCAGGTAAATCTGAGCCAGACAGAATGGATGTACAAACATTGGTCTATATGAATGGTTTTAAACTTCTAATTTTAAATAGGAATCTGTTATTTATATATAATATTTAATAAAAATATTTTATTTCTAAGTTAATTCGAAAGATAAAAAAATAAGGTTGGGTGGGACCTCAATGAGACACCCGGTATAAACATTACAACAATAACACAACATATGGCAGCACAACATGACAACCTTTGATGTCATACAGTATATGTTTTCTCAGAGAAAAAATGTGATAATAGAGATGCGATGTGATAATAGAGTCATCTCAAGATAGGAATATTGAGGAGCGTGGTGTATTGGTAGTAGAGGCGCGGTGTATTGGTGCTAGAGGCGCGGTGTATTGGTGCTAGAGGCGCGGTGTATTGGTGCTAGAGGCGCGGTGTATTGGTGCTAGAGGTGCGGTGTATTGATACTAGAGGCACGGTGTATTGGTTGGTCTAATGTTCTAAGCGCTCGCTAACGACTGATAATAACACTATTGTATTTGAAATACCGCGCAGAATTTTATTTTTTTAACTGTGCACATGATATTGTTATATCTACTTTACCTGTGTCACAGGTAGTTAATTTCCATAAACACATACTATATACCTTTTAATGAAGTTGGTTTATAGTGAACAGGAAATGTAGGTTGAACTAGTTCGGTCGTTCAACAAAGGAATTATCGACGTTGAACAGTCACTGTTCAATTAATTAATTGTTGATTCCAAGTGATCGGTCGTGTTCGTCACTCCCACGAACCAGTGTGGCGGATTCCCCAGCCACTGCGACTCTCTGGGACTGTTAATAACAGATGACAGCCAGATAGTAATTGACTCGGCCCTGTCGAGTGTTGAGACCTACTGACATCTACTGATAGAGGTAATTACTCACATATCTCTCTACCTCCCCTTCTCTCTCCTCTTACCCTCTCACTCACGTTTTCTCTCTTACTTACATCTGCCATTGCGATAGTGACTGACCACAAATGAAAGATGTTCCAACAAAGCCGGATACATGTCTTCCTGTGGACTAGACCTATTGTACATCCACCGGAAAAAATAGACTCGTAAGGATGGAAAATGTATGACATGGTCATTGGTCAGTGTACCTAAACTTCAAACCGATCCTGAACTGGGCTCAGGCCACGCAAAACCCTAATATGCACTGAAATGCTGCATAAGTTGCATGACAGTGATGTTGAGTTGGAGTAATACTCCAAGTCAACGACTCTCAAGACACACTTACAAGAAAAGTGTCTAGCCCAGGAAGCCCTCAACGTTTTATTTGAGGGCGCACGCCCTAAGGCAGAATATACTCATTTTCTCCAGGCCAACCATTACAAGAACACTGGACAGTAAGAATATACAACAAACACCTCTTCATGAGAACCCTGGTAAGACTAGGTGTTCACATTCAACTGGGAATCATTACAGCCCTCACGAGGGACAAGAATGAACCAAGGTATCAGGGAAGCCCATCATACTGGGTAGCCAATTAGACAGCTTCTTTATAATTTTGTACACAATTAATTTCAATTTTAGAACTAGTACACCCACTTAGAGAGTGGAGAGGAAGATTGGTTTGACTAGGCGTACGAAATCTCCTATAATATTATAAATAAGAGGTGGTTTCTGTATGTTTGTTTGGTGGTTGTGGCAAGTAAACACGAAAAATACTGCCGACCGGTTTGACATTTTACACAAAGGTAAATCTTAAACTCATGCAACTCATAGGCATACTCATTTCCTTAAAACCCTCTTGGGCTTCGCCCCGTGAACGTCCTAGGTTTCAATGTTTACATTTTCAAAGAATGAAAACATAAAATGACTTGAATGAAGAGGAAGAAAGAGTTGCCGTTACCGTCCTAGGTTTCAATGCTTACATTTTCTAATGTCAACATCTGTTTTCACTACATTTTGATAGTTCGGGAAGAATAGGAAAGAAAGTTCATTTTTACTGATAAACTGCTGGATTGAAATTAGTGATCGAATTATCAGCTCGAAATAGTGGAAAGGATAGATTTTAAGTTTTCTCCCGACCTCAGCCTCTATTACGTTAAAAAAATCCTTTCCCAATATTTGACAGGTGTTACTTTGTCATGTTGTAGACACTCGTGTTTTGTTATTTTGTAAACAACAAAAAATTAATTAACAACAATTTAATATATCAGTAGACCTCTGAGCCTTTTTATCCGTGCGAAGAACGGGTACTTTGGTTAGTGCTAAATAAATATATGAAACACCATAGATAAGAAATAACCAGAGGCCGCTTCTTGTGCCACTTAAACGCTGTACAGACACAATTTTCGATACAAAAACTTTATTTCGTAGGGATTTATTTATCATTTTTTGTGGTTATAAAAAGTATAAGAAATATATTCAATTTTAGCTCACATACCAACCCTTTTGATGTCGACATCCATAAAATGCAACATTGAAAGTTACACGTTTGATGTCTCTGTCTGATATCCTCTATGGGACTACCTTATTTTGATACTAGGGAATATGAAGTTAAACTATGCATTTCAACATAAAACTTTACTGAAGAAGTAAAATTTTACATACAAGTTGGCTAACATAACTTCAAAGGAATCAATGTAAACTATTAGCTGACCGTTCAATAATTAATCATAACATTCAGCTATTATTTATTATAAAATGTATTTATTATAACATGATTCAAAGTTATTTACCTTAATAAAATGCCTTGAGCTGTCAATTATTTTGATTCCAAATTTTTCCCTGTACCTTGAGTTTCAGCCCTATGACGGTCCAACTTCAGTGGAATATTTAAGCCCTATATATGCTGCTGAAGGTGGGCCGTCATAGGTTTGAGACGCGTACGGCGGTGAAAATAATTGACACCTCAAGGCAGTTTGCTAAGGCTAAGGTTTTAACTTTGATTCATATTAATAGGTGTCAAAGCTGTGATGATTGATTCTGATAGTTATTGGAACGGTGTGCCATGTTATCCTCATGGAATTATTCTTACCCCATTGGGGAAAAAGTATTACTTACGTAGTACTCTATTCCAGGGAGTAGAGTACATCTTTACATGTTATGTGGAAGAAAAAATATTTTATGCTATAATGTTCTCTAAAGTTTTGAACTGCGTATCTCATGTTTTAGGCAGAGATACAAACCTGAGTAAAATTACCTGAAAAAAGGCTTTCGTAACATGTCTTACTATGGTATTCATAGTAATAAGATATACTGAGAAAATACGCTCAGAGTATTTTGTCCGTTTGAGATTTATTTAATCTCAACTAATTAAGACGCGACGGACAGCCAGCCGGCGGCTCATTCAATATTAATGCCCAATCACTCTGCCAGCCAACGTCTACGTCATCCATCTTCGCGGTGAAAATTATATTTTGACAGCCTTTGATTATTTTGAGACGTCAATGTGAGGTATTTTCCATTTCAGGCGAAACATTTGATTTAATGGTGGGTTTAGGAGCTATTTGAATAAGCGGTAATTTAATAACACATTGCGGAGTATGGCCTGGGGCGGCTAGACCGGACTGCGAAGTGATGGGTTTATCCCGTCATCCCGTCAACCGCCACACCCAGCCGTGACAACATCGAGATCAAACATGGACTGCGGCGATATGATGACTCTATCCCGTCATCCCGTCAACCGCCACACCCAGCCGTGACAACATCGAGATCCATGTGCGGCGATATGATGACTCTATCGTCATCCGTCAACCGCCACACCCAGCCGTGACAACATCGAGATCAAACATGGTCTGCGGCGATATGATGACTCTATCCCGTCATCCCGTCAACCGCCACACCCAGCCGTGACAACATCGAGATCAAACATGGACTGCGGCGATATGATGACTCTATCTCGTCATCCCGTCAACCGCCACACCCAGCCGTGACAACATCGAGATCAAACATGGACTGCGGCGATATGATGACTCTATCCCGTCATCCCGTCAACCGCCACACCCAGCCGTGACAACATCGAGATCAAACATGGACTGCGGCGATATGATGACTCTATCTCGTCATCCCGTCAACCGCCACACCCAGCCGTGACAACATCGAGATCAAACATGGTCTGCGGCGATATGATGACTCTATCTCGTCATCCCGTAAACCACCACACCCAGCCGTGACAATATCCAGATCAAACATGGTCTGCGGCGATATGATGACTCTATCTCGTCATCCCGTAAACCACCACACCCAGCCGTGACAACACCCAGATGAAACATAGTCTGCGGCGATATGATGACTATCTCGTCATCCCGTCAACCACCACACCCAGCCGTGACAACATCGAGATCAAACATGGGCTGTAAATTTAGATCACTCTCTCCCGTCAACAGCCATATCTCTTATAATAACATTTTATTTGGAATTTGATATGAATTGAAAACCAAGGCTACCGTATGTTAGCCTTGGTATATATGTTTGGAAATAACGTAACAAATATAAAGATATTCGTTTCATTAAGTACTTGACGTTTTCTCAGCGAAGACAATTTCTTATGTTACGTTTTAATTGATTATATTCAGTGTTGTTGAAAATGTATGACTTCTGAATTTGTTGTGAAATAGCAATGTTGATTATAAATTGAGGATTGGTCACCAACCGAATTATATTAAAACGATGTGAAATTGAATGTTTCACATGATAAAAAGCAACATTTTACTTTTGAAAACAACACTCCAAACTCAAGTGAGAAATCGCAAGCGAAAGGTCCTGACACAATCATAATCATATTCCCTACACTGCGTACTTGCTCTCGTGGTCACCTCACACTTGGACCCGTGATATCATCGTTCGGATCAGCGGCCCGCAGGTATGAATGGCGTAGTACCACGGCGGGCGGAGGTGGAGGGGGATATGCCATTCAGTAGTGTGGTGTTGGTGTAGT
Organism: Nephotettix cincticeps; assembly: GCA_023375725.1. Classification (NCBI taxonomy): domain Eukaryota; kingdom Metazoa; phylum Arthropoda; class Insecta; order Hemiptera; family Cicadellidae; genus Nephotettix; species Nephotettix cincticeps. The sequence continues at coordinate 35,750,585 of CM041785.1, forward strand.
GAGTGCGAGTGGTGAGTGTCAGTGAGCCGGTGGGCCGCGTGCGGGGATCATGTGGCGGTGCGTGTGTGTGTCGGTGTGCGTGTGGTTGGCGTCGACGGTCTGGTCTTACGAGATTCACCATGAGGAGTACGCTATCAACGCAGGCCAAGGAGCGCTCTACGAGTGTTACAACTCCTCGGGGATAGCGCAGGTCGGTCCATGCATGTCAGCATTCAAGCAATTGTAGAGTATAAACACCGCTCTGTGGTGGAGGGGAATGTGGGGCTGCTCCGAGCCCCACATGTATGGCTTCTAACTCCATCCAGTAATGATATTGCAGCCACCTATACTTTTTATAATTAGCATTTAATTTATTGCTATCACATTTTAAACTACGACCTAATTAAAATAAAACACTTTTGACCGAAATTTCTGACGCTCAGAGTACTTTTCGCAGAGAACCTCATTTTAAGTAGCCTTTCTGGTTTACTGCTGATCTGCATTTCACGCTTCTGTAGCAGTTTTGAACCCGAGTGGGTGTTGTTTACAGTATAGCCATCCAAACATAACTCTATTATTTGAAAGTTCAGTAAAACATGGGGTATTGCTTATTCTACAGCAGCTGTAACATTCCTTTCGTGGAAAACAACATCAACAGATAGAGTAGTATAGGATACGTAGGGAAGTGAAAGTCAACAAATATAGGCTAAAATAAGGTCACAATTCTATGAAAGACTGTTTAAAGCAAAGTTATTCAGGCATGGAAAGAAAGCTTTTGATGTAATGGATTCAATAAACATTGAGTACATTACATATGTTAAAATAATATATTGATTAAAATAGTTTATGTTCAAGATCTTACACTTTTCACTTTTAATTGCTACGATGGAGTAGAAAAAGAGACAATGAAAAGAGAAAGAGGTGATTAGAGGTGTAGGAAGACTATAATCTTTACTTCAGCACGTTTATCTTTTCTAGTACAAATAGAACACAATTGTGAAACCATATGCACAGAGGTAATATACATTCCGATTGACATATGAATGAACATTGTAAAACTATAGACCTGGAAATAGGAACCACAACGTAGATTTGGTCCGTAGTAATAAAATGTATAAAATTCAAAATATATCTAACTTTATATTTTGCAAAACATCCCAAAATTTCCAATATAAAATACATTAAGAGTTTGCATAAGTGGCGAAATATTTCGTTTTAGCCCCTTAGGAACAATGTTAATTTTGAGACAGCATTACTGGTTGGCTTAACGACAGTCGTAAAAGGATGGTTGAGGCGTCAAATTAAAGGTAACGTGATTATCTTGGGAATTATATGATTAATTTTTATTTTAAAATGATGTGGAAAAATAATTACCACGTGATTATATTCGACAATTAACAAGTAATTATCTTTTTATGATAAAAATTAAAATCAGACATTTTAATTCCCTAGATAATTACTGTACTTTACTTTTCATTTGACACATAAACCATATTATTACTATTATCGAGTGATCAGTAATGTTGTCACAAAATTAACATTGATCTAATGGGACTAAAATCCAAGATGGCGGAGGCACTGCAGACTCTAAGTACAAACATCAGATTGTACAGCATTTGGTCCCTAGTTGGTTTGGGAACAATAATTATTGAAGTGAATCGAAGTAATGTTGTATATTTTAAAACTAAAAATCAGTACCCGATCGACACAACTGGTTCCCGAAAAAATCTTAAATAATCCTCTTCCAAGGGTACAGTAAAATCTGCTACTTAATTGCCGGACTTTGAGCTCGACCTGATTGGGATTATATGCGGAATGGGGATTCCGAGGATTAAAATGCAAATGCACGGCGTGTTGCGTGGAGTGGAACAGAGCCGTGTCGCTGTCTGGAGGTAGGACGTGACTGGTGTTTCCGGCACCTCGCGAGTTGCGAACCTCTGGCCCTACAGGAATGAGCTCACTAGCTCACTAGCTAGAGAAGGGGAACCTATATGGTTGGTTGGATATCAAAAAGGTATTGTGAACTTCAGGCGTTAATGTTAATCTGAGAAATACCTATACGAAATATATGGAAAACATGGAGATTCTGAGAAATAGAAATAGAGGTGTTCCTAGTACCGACCCTTGTGGAACGCCAGTTTGAGTTTCCAAAAACATTAAAATTAGTATTATTTTATAAACTCTACGATAAATACTGAAAGGACAGACCAATAAGTATAACAAAAATCAATCAATTTTTACTACTATCTACTACTACCGTTTTAACTACTATAAAAAATTTAAAAACATTTTAAAGTTTCTTTTTAATACGTGAAAAATGAGTTGTTATTTTAATTTTACTTATTGCTTGAAAGTAGTTCAAATAACGATGAATTCAACAAAAACGTTTGAACAAACACAATCGTCCGATAGTGGTTTCACCCGTTTAGAAAGTTATGTAAGTTGTGATTGGCCGTGTCGGACCGGTCGAGGATGTGAAGCTCAAGCTTGTCTTGGAGGTTACCGCTCAGAGATGAGGAGGAGGCAATATGTCATGTCCGGTAAGTCGAACCTTGTGACCCTGAAACCCAATATGACGCCGAGCCCGGTCAAGTAAGCTGTTCACAAAAACAAACGACTCCTTGTGGCAGCAAGATGGTCACCAGATGTGCGCTCACAAGGGAATTGTCGCTTACAGTACGATTATCATTACTTGGTGGCTGCCACAATATCATCTCCCGGGACTAGCCGAGATACAAGATGTGTGCACTGAAGGGAATCGACGCTTACAGAACTTGGCGACTGCCACAATGAAGTAATCTCCCGGGACTAGCCGAGATACAAGATGTGTGCATTGTGCACTGAAGGGAATCGACGCATACAGAACTATTATCATTACTTGGAGACAGCCACAATGAAGGAATCTCCAGGGGCTAGCGAAGATACAAGATGTGTGCACTGAAGGGAATTGGCGTTTGCAGACCGATTATCATTACTTAGCGGCTGGCACAGTGTAGCAATCTCCCCGGGACTTGTCAAGATCTAAGACGCATGGGAGGATATTTTCCGTATGATTAGGCTGTAGGTTAGCCGAAAATAATCGTCAAAAACTCATTTATTGTCACCATACGTTTTCATAGCCTAGGGAACTATTCAGTGTTCATTTAGTTTGGATTTAAATTACTAGACTAAACGACAAAAGAGTTATACTTTCAAAAGAGAGAGTTATACTTTTTAAAGAGTTTTAGTTTCATAGCACTTTGTAAAGTATCTCATTAAAATACGTAACAGAAAAAAATTACAAGACGTTTTAGATGATTTTCAACTCCAGTTGTTCCCATTTTTTAATGCGTCTTGTATTACAGCTACTTCGTGACGTCATTGACTTGTAGCAGATCAGCCCGATACTTGTTCGTGAATTTTCCCGAAGCAAGTTCAGGAAGATCATTACGGAAGCAGTAAAATTTAACAATCTGTTGGTGATGTCGACGGGTCAAGCAAGACCTCGTTATTTTCTAAATGATTGTTCTCGCGTCAATGAGTTTAACTTTAATGTTGTTTTCTTGTATATTTATAACAGAGTCTTAATTAATTTAATTCGTATAGAATGACATAAGAGTTTCGACGAAAGTATATTTATAACAACTAACACCTACTTGTAATTTATGACCCCAAAAACTCCAAGAATTCAAATATCTAGTCAATGTTAAGTCTTTTGTAAAAATACTCTTTTCATTATCTCTTTAACTTTACCAGAGATTCGAGCTTTATGAGGAAATGCTCTGCTAATTTTCTGAAAAGAAACTTAACTTTGAGACTAGGCTTATAATTTTTGTAGTGATTAAAAACTATTTACGTGCTTAAGAAGTTTATTCTATAGCTTTGTTACTTTTTTAGTTTTATTTTGCCGAGATACGAGAGCGTCTGTTGAACTCGTCCCAATAGCACTTGGTAGCCAGCGAAGCTCATGATTAGCCAATAGAAAACACCGCCCTCGGATTGTCTTTTTCTCATTTTGTGCACGGGGGCCTTTGTCTGCTGATGTCTTTCTTTGGACGCGTGATCCGAGCGTATTGTTCGGAACAAATACCACAAAAGCTGTTTCCCAGAACAGAGTTTTTGTGCCGGAACAAATCATCCCGGCCCAAACTAGCCACCCTGTCACTCTGTGCAAGGTCTCCACACGTCACTCGTCTCTTCGATGCCCTTTCTCACTGATTAGGGTATTTTATATTTAAATTTCATACTTATAAAAAATATTATTTCTATTCTTTTCTTTATGCAATAAAACCTAAAAATCTTATTCCTATTGTGCAAAGACGCTAAAGTATGGACCTTTAAATACGAGTATTTACTTAATGTACAACCTATTTAAAAAAAATCGTAACCTCCGACTAGCCAGTAATAAATTGTTTGCTTTTCAGCAGAGTTTATTTTTATCATTAATAGTTTCTCTCCATTGAATAATCAATCTCTTTATACGGTATTTAGATATATACTCTAACATTTATATTTTTATAAGTGAAGTTTTGGTTCTGATTACTTTCTGGTTCTATGACCCTAGAATCAGTATTTTCCGGTTGTATCTGGGAATCGTTTCGTCAGCCAGTGGTTATATAAAGTAGCTGAGCTAAGAAAAGAATTCCTTTGAATTTGAAATGTAATACTGTATGGCGAGACATTTCGTTGAAGACATAGACCAAACTTGGATTTTTGATCATAACTCATTTTCTGAGAATTTCTTTGCAATTTTACTGAAAATTCAACAATATTCTTGGTTGTATTGTTCATGTGTGTCAGTGATCGGGTCTGTCAGGGGGCTATCGTCTCGGCCTACATCGGGACTGTTATCACCAACGCCGGAACAGAGGTCAACTGATAACGAAGGTCATCGGTTCTGTGGACTCAAAAGGAATTGATCATCACCGTTTACTGCTGCTAAATTTAGTTTTTACAGATTTTAAGTTTAGAGGTCAAATCAGTACATTGTAATATAGAAAACTAAATATTTGTTGAACTTGATTAAAAATAAACGGTACCAGTGGACTGACACATTCTTTCTCCCTTAAGTAAATTTAAAAAGACAATCTGTTATAAAACTATCATATTCTACAAAGTAATTCTAAATATCATTTAATAATTTTTTGTTCAAATTGTATGGGGGAAACCCCCCCCCTAATACCAAGCTTTTTTGAGCTGGTTTTGTTGGTGATTTGACCTTACACTTCATACCAAGTTTCATGGAAAACGGTTGGAAAGTAAGGAAGAAATTGATTTTTTTTATTCTCCATAAGAATAACATTGGGCGCTTTCAGACAACGTACTGCGTTTATCGTGGACAGTAAATTTAACTTTTCTCTGGAACCGTTAGTCGTAGACAAATAATTCAAAATACTAATTTGTTTAGTTTTTAAGCTGGTTTCAATGGTACCAGTCAAGTTATACTTTACTTTTATTGTTTTCGCTAAAAATTTAAAAATTTGATTTTTTTTGACATTTAAAAGCCCATAACTTTTGAACCGTCATTTTTACAGACATGCGGGTGGTGTCAAATTATTTAGTACTCTGTGCACTATAAACTATCAAATTTTAATCAAAATCGTTAGAGCCGTTTTTGAGAATTTTGGATTTTTCACGTTTTTTAATTTTTAGGGGTGAACTACCCTTAAAAATAAAAATTCAAAAAAATGAAAAAAAGCCTGAAGATACGGTGACATATATATAATATTTTTTTTACATATTACATAAAATTTCACTAACGGACGGGGTTGGCTGTGGCATCTGTACACATCCAGACACACACATCGGACAACACCACACGGACGGACAGACATCACGCAAAACCCACTTTTTTGGATTCAGGGGACTCAAAAACGGATATATCACCTCACTCAAATTCGAAAATTTTGACGAAAACAATACTTGTTTATATACTATGTATAACGGAAAGTCAGTGTTAGCAATTCGCTTTGGTAAATGTACGTGTAGGTTTATATGATTAATTCTTTATATGTTGCGAGAATGTGAAAATATATGAATTACAATGCATTTTGGAGGATCACTGCTGTGGTAGGTGTGCATTGTGGAGAATGGTGGAGGAATGGTAATGGATAAATAATGTTATGTTAAAATATTGTAATTTTCACATAGTTAAATAAATTATAGGTATCTACCCAATTTAAACAATTGTAATATTATTATATGTTTTTTTAAAAATCTGTCTATACATGAGTATTTTTCATTTTTAAGATTAAAATGAAATGATTATACATTTTCTGAAAGTCATTTTCAGAAAATAATTTTTATTTATTTTATACCAATTTATAACATTGTTCATATTAAGGAGTTTGCAGTATATATTTTGGAAAAAATATGATTTTTGCCTTATAAAACAATAAACGTTTTTTAAGCGAATGGTTTATAACAGTGAGTTTTTTTAATTTAAAAAAATATAAAAATTTTAAATAATAATTTTTTCCATACTCATAAATAAATTTAGTCAACTTACACGTATGTGTCTTGGATTTTTTTATACACTAATTTAAATAGAGAAAGCTTTAGAACTTAAAATTGTGTATTTTTTAAGCTATTCCAATGGTGAAATTTAAAATTAGAAATTTTTAAAAATTACAAAAAAAGCAAAAAATTTTTTAAACTCCCAAATAGTTACTTTGAAAATTGGTTTGAATGTTTGCAATGAAATACACGTCTCACACACAATTTTCTTTAATTTATTTTATGAGTACGTGAAAAATATATATATAAATTAATAATTTTTACGGCTGTGTTTTTGGACTCTGCATAGAAGTAAAAATAAATAAATGTTTAGGCTTAGCTTACCATAATATAGGATGTTCTTCCCTATGAAATGCTAAAAGTACATCATTTACCCTTTTTCTATCTTCATTGTATCTTTTTTACAATAATTGTTCTTTCACATGACTATTGTTGATGACATTTTTAATGATGAAATGACAGCCTTACATTATACAATACATTTCAGTAACAATACTGAAACGATAAGACATATTAATAACATTCCCACAAAACAAATAAATCTGAGTAGATTGATTCAAAATTCTCTAATCCAACTTAAACCCAAACCAAACCAAACTGTAATACGGATTGTGTAGGAAATATATACAACAGCCGATTATTATAATCAAAATATGTAATAAAATTATTCGTAATATGTATAAATATAGTAATTATTTTTCATTTTGCCAACGTATAAACACGTGACGTTTAATCAGACAGAAAATAAAAAATTTAAATACATAATCCATAAAAACAATAAACTACTAACGTGGCGAATAAAGCTGTTCACTTTATACAGCATATATTTACTTCATAGTTTAACATTAATGACTGATTCAGGTGGCACTGGATAGTAAAGCATATTGCTAATGGGAAGTAAACCAACAGCTGTAGCTTAAGAAATTAAATGTTTTGATAGTAGAAAATTTGTAAACAAACTTATTCCCCTTAAGGTTAACATTAGAAATTTAAAACACCATAAAATGGAAACTTATGGCGTTTTTGAAAATGTTTTTTTGCTAAAACCTTCCCGGATACATGTAGAACAACTTCCTAAACTTTCACGGTGAATTGTTTGGCAACGCAAGAACATACATACATACATACACACACACATACATACATTCATTTTAAACATAGAGATTAGAGTATACGGAAACAATATAATTCTTCCCTTGAATACCGTCTTCCGGGTAGTAGCCTATATCGGACAGGCTCCTTACGACGGTACGTAACGCGTGTCCGTCAGGCACGTAGCCTCCTCGCATGAGTCCTGTTTATCGATGCTGACATGGCATAATTTGTCAACCATTGATGTCAGTCCAATAGGACTAACTACCTGTTATTTGTCACGACAAACGTTCTCCTTTCCTTGGGAATGTTTTGAAAATTAGTCCATTGTATGTATTCAGCTTATTTGTCAAGAGTAAAGACCAGTTGGCTTAGCTAATTTACATTTTCAAAGATTTTTTGTCAAATGGTGCGTTTACGGAAATGAAATCTAAAGGGAAATGGAGGGATGGGAAATACATAAAACACCTCAGAATGTCTTAGTCCTGTTTTTTGGGTATTTGAAACTATTATTTTTGTAAGGTCTATTAATTTGCTTAGTATTGGTATTGGTATTGTTGTTTGCTTTTTGCCATTAAAACGAAATCATCTGCGAAAGGTACATTTTCCAGGTTTTGCCGATTTAGATTCCAATATTCGAGTTTCTTTTTAAGGGATTACTCCAGGGCTATATTAAATAAAGTGAGGGAGAGTCCATCGCCTTGTCTAACCTCTGTATCAACTTCAAAATCGTCAGACAATTCTCTACCTTAACCTTGCATCTCGAGTTTAATACGCTTAAACTGGTCAACACTTATTAGCTTTTCTGGTATCCCAAAGCTTTCCATCATTTCCCATATACGTTAGGGTTCCCCATATTCTGTTAAGGCTGTCGTATGCTTTGGCAAAATCCAAATATAAGAAAAGACATTTTGGTTAGACTCCCAATGTTTGGCAATGGGTTCTTTCAGAATAAAGATTTGATCTGTCGTTGATCTTCCTCTCATAAAACCAGCCTGGTGTTCTCCAATAATTGTTTCCGCGTACTCTTCTAGTCTCTTCTGTATTACTTGAAAATATTTTGTAGGTGCTTGCTAATAATGAAATTCCTCTATAAAATTTACAATTGCGCTTATCTCCTTTTTTTAAAATTGGGATTATTATAACCTTTTGTCAATCCTTTGGAATTGTCTCTTGTTCCCAAATATTTAGAAACAGTTTAAGTATTCGTCTGCTAACTGCGTCTCCTCCTGCTTTCAGTAATTCTGTTGATATTCCGTCTCCCCCGGAGCTTTATTTTTTCAAGCTTTAGTTGCCAGTATTTACATGGAAACAAATTGCACTACGCTCACTATATAGGCGCGAGTCGGTCCGCTGGCCGTTCCTCTGTCGCCGCGGCCAGTCTAGAGTTGTTGGCCGCGAGTCGGTCCGCTGGCCGTTCCTCTGTCGCCGCGGCCAGTCTAGAGTTGTTGGCCGCGAGTCGGTCCGCTGGCCGTTCCTCTGTCGCCGCGGCCAGTCTAGAGTTGTTGGCCGCGAGTCGGTCCGCTGGCCGTTCCTCTGTCGCCGCGGCCAGTCTAGAGTTGTTGGCCGCGAGTCGGTCCGCTGGCCGTTCCTCTGTCGCCGCGGCCAGTCTAGAGTTGTTGGCCGCGAGTCGGTCCGCTGGCCGTTCCTCTGTCGCCGCGGCCAGTCTAGAGTTGTTGGCCGCGAGTCGGTCCGCTGGCCGTTCCTCTGTCGCCGCGGCCAGTCTAGAGTTGTTGGCCGCGAGTCGGTCCGCTGGCCGTTCCTCTGTCGCCGCGGCCAGTCTAGAGTTGTTGGCCGCGCGGCTGTCGTGGCCAAACACGTTTGAAACGGTTTGACGTTTCAAAAGAGCACACAATGGGGATGGAGGTGTCGCGCACTACCCCTGCAAGCCAACGAGTGACCAGTGTAGGTTGAGAGAGCGATCTGTCTACATCCACACCACATTTTTGAGGTGATTTGTACTAGATTCTTGTTAATAATATCGGATATAGATACCTTATACCTTATACCTGGGTATATAGATACCTTATTTCGGATATAGCTTCATTGAAGCGTTGAAAGAAAAGACCTCTTTGTGGGATTTAATATCTGAAGATTATTCTAAAAGAGTAAGTAAGAGAAAGTTACATCCGTAGTGATGGCCGTGGCCGCGTGCTGGTCTGGTCGCAGGAGCTGCGACAGCGGAAAATCGCGGTCGCGGTCGTGGCCGACATTCAAATTATTTTAACGTGATTGATTATAATTTAAAACTTTAATTTATATTTTGCTAGAATAAAAAGGATTTATTAGTGCGAGAATAAATCTAATATGGTTATATTTAAAGAGGGAAATGTTAAAATACATTTATGCATGAATACTTAATAAATATAGGTCCAGTTTGTAATGAAAACTAAAGCTTATGATATAAATAATTGAAATGTAACAAATTTAATGGTTGAAACGCAAGGTGTCCCTAAATTATGTATTTACAACTTCTGAAGAGAATAAGTCTCCACTACCAGGAGGTATTTTAGCGATTTATTTTCAGGAATTTTTAATATTTGTTTTAATATAATTTGGAAGCGTGTAGAATAATTTTGAGCCAGTAAGAAAATTAAGGTTGTCGTTGCTTTGGCCAAGGAAACGTGTGCGTGGAAATGTTTTTGCCCTTCTCTCCACTTTTTCTTTACTACGATGTGTTGGGGGTGTAAATAATCAACCCTTTGTAGCCTTAAGGCCAGTCGTGACACTCCCGGAATACAAGATGAAAGCTTAAAGTAGTTACCACCCCATTACTACACACTGCACAGCACACTGGTCGGATATATCTACCAATGACTATTTTAATTACATACACTGTACTATATCCTATGACCTTTATAGGTTTCCGTCTTTATAATACAGGTTTAATTTGACCAATAATTTGTTTAAATTGTTTTGAGTTTACAGAGTTTAATAACAGATATTTTCCATCTCAACACAGATTAAACATTTTGGATTAACAATACCCTCTTCGTGTACTGTGTATAGAGTGTAAATCATAAATATGGCCGTAGTTGTAAATTGAGTATTGTTTCTTATAGGTAAACATCATTACGGTAGGATGAGAACTGATTATCCACTGTAAGAATAGTGACGTCAGAGTTACCGGCACGACAATGGTGTCATTGATCATGAAACGTAACCGATCAGCTGGATCAGCACACGGGCCGGCGCTGACGTCATCACTGTGTTTGTGCACGCTCTGGTGACCCTATCGGTGACTAACATAAATAGTGCCACACAGTTGGCTGGAACTGTATCACCGGAAAAATCGCTTGCCTTTCATCCTGTGATTTTTATTGTTTTACTTAAAATATATGTTATGTATAAAACGGTCAATATAAGCAAAGACAATTAGATTTTGTACTCTGAAAAGTTGGTCTTGTAATCCTCAAATCTTACTTGAATAATACCAAAATTGGATATCTTTAGGATTTGTGGTGGAACGACATCGTAGAGAAAACGGTACAGGGTACTTAGATCCCAGAAGCTGATGTTTTAGAGGTTTAAAACACCTAAAAAACATAACATTCAAAATTTAAAACACTAGTTAAACATACACGTACCAAAGAAACTAATGAAACACGAAAATAAGCGAGAGGAAAATCTGAATGGAGATAGTTTAGTAGACAAATAATTGTAAGAAATGGCATTACTTAAAATACGCATTCTATTTTCATGGTCATTTAATTGACGACAAAAGCTCAACAGATTTGTACGTTATGAAACAGTCAGTTTAAATATGGTTTATAAATACGACAAAGAGCTGTACTTTCATGAGGCAATCAAAAAATGTGGCTGGCAAGAGCAGAGAGTTGCGTAAATGCGTTCAGAGAACACCGCCAGATAGAGAACGCCGCGCGGTGGTCGGTAATTATACCCCCCCCCAGCAACAATCAAACACAGGCCTCCGTCAACACTTCTGGGACCCGTCACGCCGATTTGGAGACAGCTTTTTGTTTTAAAAATGAGGTCTTCACATTTTTGCCAGTACCAATACTTGAGGGCCAGCACAGTCATTACAAGAAACTGTCGCTATGTTTCTGTCACAAAATAAAAATTGATCCGAGCATCTACTAAAAATGCATCGAGGTAACTATGCTGGAAGGACTGCTTTGCCACACTTCGTCAGGGAAGAAATATAAACCAAACAATAATAATTATGGACTTAAACATGAATTAATGTTAGGGTTTTACTGATTACATTTTTAGGACAGTTGGATTTTGAGGCTAAGGATATTCCATTTCACAAAAGAAGACATGAGACACATTCCTTAACGTGGTGGCTATTGTAAAACCACCAGAAAAAGATACATCAATATTGGGAAGGTCATATTATTGGACCTATTCACAACAATGTATATTTGATTTATATGCGTACGTAAGTGTTATAAGAGTCTCATTGTTTTTAAAAATCAAAGTTTGTAGTTTAGTTAACAACTTTTTGTCTTCTCTGTTTCCTGAAAAATAGGTTTTTTAAAATTTTAACTTATAAACAACAACATGTATCACAACCCATTTTTTTGTTTCTTATAAAATACTAAAGTACCGTTACTGAAAGAGACTTTCTCTAATTAACAGAAATTTTACAGTCAAGGAATTTGTTCATAAACTTTTATCGTCATCTTGCAACAATATTTTGAAATTTTCAAACAAACCTAGCAACAGAAATTTAATATCTCATGACACAAAAAAGATGTGCTTAAAAATATAAATAAGTATTACCAAGAAGTGGTATGGTTTGATCTCACTCATAATATGAGTTATGATTTGGTGTTATGATTTAGTGTCATGGTTATTGAGAAAATTTACATGAGTTACCATGGAATAGTATAGGCGTGGCAAGGCCACATAAATTTTAGATTCCTTTCTTGTTTTTGAAATTACCAGTAATTTCATTTAGAAATTTTTGGGACACTGCATATCCAAAGGTTTTTTTTAGTTTCCCTACAATGATAATGAGATCTATAGCCTTTTATCGTGACTTTTTAGTCATATATCTGAAAATTGTGTTAGATAATAATGGGTGAAAAGTAAGTTTGACAATAATATTTTATAAATAATATCTACACTAAATTTTACACAAAAAATTTAATACATGTCAAATTGGAGATAAACATTTTGCTGGTTTATGATTGATGTTTTGATTAACACATACAAAATACATAACAAAATTTTGCGTGTGTAAAAAATCAGATGGCAATGCGTTCCATAGTATTGCATCATGACAATCTTGTGTTCATATATTAGAAATAGTAAATAAAAGAAAATAATGACATTTAACAAATTTTATCGTACTAATATTAACATATAATTATTCTGTTACTTATAAATTTTAAGAAAATTGTTTAATGTTAATTTTATAAACAAAAAGATATATTTGCTTATGAAATGTTGTTATGCATATTTTTTAAATACATATAATAAAAATTTTTATATGTTTAACATCTATTTTCTAAAATAATAAACTAACAGCTATAAATTATTTTTGTCAATAAATTATTTTCTTGTAAATATAATTTAGAAACAAAATGTTTTTAAAAAATAAATAATATTTTACAATGTACTTATAAAATATTTTGAAATACAATGGATTGAAAATAAATTTATGATTATGATAATGATTTTTATTTTGTTTATAAATTATATGTTGTAATAATTAAAAACAATTAACGTTCATTAGAAAAATATAAATTATTAAATTAGTTCTTACATGTATAAGAACATTTAAAATTTTTAAAATTTTATGCTTTTTAGTATATATTAAAATGATTTAGATAAAATAGTAAATGTATTATAATGTATTATTATAGTATACAAAGTACATAGAAAAAACTTAACACAGCATAGTTAGAGTAATCACGGAAGATTGTGAGAGCGGGGTAGAAGGGTATGTGCCGTTAAGATAACAAAAAGTGCGTCGTGCGTGACGTGACAAAAACGCGCACCAGATAGCGTCGTGTCAGCCGAGCATCAGCTGAGCAGCGCAGACCTGCGATCAGCTGGTATGATAGCAACAGGAACCTCGCCAGAGTGACATCACTTGTGACACCTTAACTCTCACGATAACTTCTATACACCTAATTGCTTAGAAACATTTAAAAGCAATCTATCCTACTTATACGAAATTTTATAGTAACTCTTGTAAATTATGTTATCATTTGACTGTATACTATACGATCCTTTAGAAAGTACTTTAAGAGTAAATGTTGATTGCAATGCCGACCGTATTTTATAAACAATAATAGTTATAATATTGCTTATGAAAATGGGTTTAGAACTATGATGTTACGTTTTAAATAAATAAATAAAATCTATAATGTTTGAATATCTAAATTTTAGGAAATCAGGGATATCTCTATAGAGCCATATATATTCTTACAGCTTCAAATATATTTTTACAAATTCGAAAATTTCTTGGAGTTTTAAAACTGAGAGTAGTAGACAAAGTTTTTTACGTTATGTAATCTGCTGATTATAATGTATAATTTCTAAACCACTGTGACTAATGGATTGCAAGCAAGCTTTTATCGCTTTTTGTTGAATACAAATTGAAATTCTCTTCAATGATTTATGATTGAATATTAATGTTTGTACTTGACTAAAATTATATGATATCAATGCAATCTAAACGGGATCAATTGAAAGGCCTCAATAAACTCATGAAGATTAACGTTCATTATCGTAAAATAAAATGTATGAAAGGTGAATTAAAAATCTTGAGATTAAAAAAGTATAAAAAATGTAAGAAACTATTTACAAGTGACGGCTGAATTTAATAAATTAACGGCATATTTAGTATTTAGTGATAAAATTGACCGGTTTTTAGCATATTGTAGATGCATTATGTCCAGGGAGAGGTGATTATACCGCATCGCATACAATATGAGGAAATCCACGTGAAGGAGGAGACGGAGGTTGGAGTAAAGTCAACGGTGTGAGAGTGAGTGAGAGAGAGCGCGAGTACTCCTCCACCGCAATTTCCCTAATTCGCCACATCTACGGTGTGCAGTTTAATGCGGCCCGAGGCTCCCTCTCTTGGTGGTCTCATCCACCACAGACATCAACACTACCACATAGACCAACACCACCGCATAAACAAACTTAGTAATTAGCATACTTCCGTTGTCTTGGTAAAGAACAGATTTACTCCTCATTATAATTCATTTATCAAGAGTGTCTTTAATAATAATAATGTAATAATTGAATGACAGCCATTTGTAAACAACTATCCGGGCCAGTTACTCGTCTTGTATCAAATTCAATATTTATATTATTTTGCAGAATAGTTAAAAATAAAACATACACACTTTGATTGATATTCGTCTTAAATTACGCAATCAGGTACGGTACGAAGAAATAACGTATATAATGATCCAAGTATAACAGTGAGTATGAACGAATCATTAAATCTAAATCACTTAATGGCCAAGTGTTGTGTGTTTTGTGAGCTGAAGAAGCTAGCTACCAGCTGTGGCCGTCCTGTAATCAGCTGACTGGCGGACAACAGTAGGATATGTAGAGATACGCTATCGCAGCTTCCCGACCGACAGTCCCTCGTCGTCTGATACGGCCGCCTACCACAGCGATCGTTAATAGACGCGAGCCTTGCATCGGATTATCCTCACTAAGTACCACTCATCCTTGACTAAGTAACCTAACAAGATTACAGAACAGAGGTTAAGTGATTCTCGGAGGTCCCTGATTTTGTCACGTCCCCTAAATACGTTCATTCTAGTTTGAGCCAGGGAAACAGACAAGTTGAATTGGGTTTGTTTTTACTGTTGTTTGGAGTTTGTACGTAACAGAAATACATAAAATCATAAACTTAAAAATATGTTAATAAAATGTCTTTTATTTCATGAATAAAACAATTTGCATTATAAATAAATTTGTTAGAACATTTAATTTATATGGTATATTATGACGTACCCGCAGTAACTAAACACAACATACGAGTCAGCAGGCCAATGACGCCTCGTATCGTCAGGTATGTGCTCAGTGCACGCATAAGCCTTAAACACTCCACTACACGTTATAAACTAGCGGTGTAACAATGATCAGTGTCCAGCAATGCCTACTAGCCTACACCCGCAGTAACTAAACACAACATACGAGTCAGCAGGCCAATGACGCCTCGTATCGTCAGGTATGTGCTCAGTGCACGCATAAGCCTTAAACACTCCACTACACGTTATAAACTAGCGGTGTAACAATGATCAGTGTCCAGCAATGCCTACTAGTCTGTACCCGCAGTAACCAAACACAACATACGAGTCAGCAGGCCAATGACGCCTCGTATCGTCAGGTATGTGCTCAGTGCACGCATAAGCCTTAAATACTCCACTACACGTTATAAACTAGCGGTGTAACAATGATCAGTGTCCAGCAATGCCTACTAGTCTGTACCCGCAGTAACCAAACACAACATACGAGTCAGCAGGCCAATGACGCCTCGTATCGTCAGGTATGTGCTCAGTGCACGCATAAGCCTTAAACACTCCACTACACGTTATAAACTAGCGGTGTAACAATGATCAGTGTCCAGCAATGCCTACTAGTCTGTACCCGCAGTAACCAAACACAACATACGAGTCAGCAGGCCAATGACGCCTCGTATCGTCAGGTATGTGCTCAGTGCACGCATAAGCCTTAAATACTCCACTACACGTTATAAACTAGCGGTGTAACAATGATCAGTGTCCAGCAATGCCTACTAGTCTGTACCCGCAGTAACTAAACACAACATACGAGTCAGCAGGCCAATGACGCCTCGTATCGTCAGGTATGTGCTCAGTGCACGCATAAGCCTTAAACACTCCACTACACGTTATAAACTAGCGGTGTAACAATGATCAGTGTCCAGCAATGCCTACTAGTCTGTACCCGCAGTAACTAAACACAACATACGAGTCAGCAGGTCAATGACGCCTCGTATCGTCAGGTATGTGCTCAGTGCACGCATAAGCCTTAAACACTCCACTACACGTTATAAACTAGCGGTGTAACAATGATCAGTGTCCAGCAATGCCTACTAGTCTGTACCCGCAGTAACCAAACACAACATACGAGTCAGCAGGCCAATGACGCCTCATATCGTCAGGTATGTGCTCAGTGCACGCATAAGCCTTAAACACTCCACTACACGTTATAAACTAGCGGTGTAACAATGATCAGTGTCCAGCAATGCCTACTATAGCCTGCACCCGCAGTAACTAAACAAAACATACGAGTCAGCAGGCCAATGACGCCTCATATCGTCAGGTATGTGCTCAGTGCACGCATAAGCCTTAAATACTCCACTACACGTTATAAACTAGCGGTGTAACAATGATCAGTGTCCAGCAATGCCTACTAGTCTGTACCCGCAGTAACCAAAAAACATACGAGTCAGCAGGCCAATGACGCCTCGTATCGTCAGGTATGTGCTCAGTGCACGCATAAGCCTTAAACACTCCACTACACGTTATAAACTAGCGGTGTAACAATGATCAGTGTCCAGCAATGCCTACTAGTCTGTACCCGCAGTAACCAAACACGACATACGAGTCAGCAGGCCAATGACGCCTCGTATCGTCAGGTATGTGCTCAGTGCACGCATAAGCCTTAAACACTCCACTACACGTTATAAACTAGCGGTGTAACAATGATCAGTGTCCAGCAATGCCTACTAGCCTACACCCGCAGTACCTAAACACAACATACGAGTCAGCAGGCCAATGACGCCTCGTATCGTCAGGTATGTGCTCAGTGCACGCATAAGCCTTAAACACTCCACTACACGTTATAAACTAGCGGTGTAACAATGATCAGTGTCCAGCAATGCCTACTAGCCTACACCCGCAGTAACTAAACACAACATACGAGTCAGCAGGCCAATGACGCCTCGTATCGTCAGGTATGTGCTCAGTGCACGCATAAGCCTTAAACACTCCACTACACGTTATAAACTAGCGGTGTAACAATGATCAGTGTCCAGCAATGCCTACTAGTCTGTACCCGCAGTAACCAAACACAACATACGAGTCAGCAGGCCAATGACGCCTCGTATCGTCAGGTATGTGCTCAGTGCACGCATAAGCCTTAAACACTCCACTACACGTTATAAACTAGCGGTGTAACAATGATCAGTGTCCAGCAATGCCTACTAGCCTACACCCGCAGTAACTAAACACAACATACGAGTCAGCAGGCCAATGACGCCTCGTATCGTCAGGTATGTGCTCAGTGCACGCATAAGCCTTAAATACTCCACTACACGTTATAAACTAGCGGTGTAACAATGATCAGTGTCCAGCAATGCCTACTAGTCTGTACCCGCAGTAACCAAACACAACATACGAGTCAGCAGGCCAATGACGCCTCGTATCGTCAGGTATGTGCTCAGTGCACGCATAAGCCTTAAACACTCCACTACACGTTATAAACTAGCGGTGTAACAATGATCAGTGTCCAGCAATGCCTACTAGTCTGTACCCGCAGTAACCAAACACAACATACGAGTCAGCAGGCCAATGACGCCTCGTATCGTCAGGTATGTGCTCAGTACATGCATAAGCCTTAAACACTCCACTACACGTTATAAACTAGCGGTGTAACAATGATCAGTGTCCAGCAATGCCTACTAGTCTGTACCCGCAGTAACCAAACACGACATACGAGTCAGCAGGCCAATGACGCCTCGTATCGTCAGGTATGTGCTCAGTGCACGCATAAGCCTTAAATACTCCACTACACGTTATAAACTAGCGGTGTAACAATGATCAGTGTCCAGCAATGCCTACTAGCCTACACCCGCAGTAACCAAACACAACATACGAGTCAGCAGGCCAATGACGCCTCGTATCGTCAGGTATGTGCTCAGTGCACGCATAAGCCTTAAATACTCCACTACACGTTATAAACTAGCGGTGTAACAATGATCAGTGTCCAGCAATGCCTACTAGCCTACACCCGCAGTAACCAAACACAACATACGAGTCAGCAGGCCAATGACGCCTCGTATCGTCAGGTATGTGCTCAGTGCACGCATAAGCCTTAAATACTCCACTACACGTTATAAACTAGCGGTGTAACAATGATCAGTGTCCAGCAATGCCTACTAGTCTGTACCCGCAGTAACTAAACACGACATACGAGTCAGCAGGCCAATGACGCCTCGTATCGTCAGGTATGTGCTCAGTGCACGCATAAGCCTTAAACACTCCACTACACGTTATAAACTAGCGGTGTAACAATGATCAGTGTCCAGCAATGCCTACTAGTCTGTACCCGCAGTAACCAAACACGACATACGAGTCAGCAGGCCAATGACGCCTCGTATCGTCAGGTATGTGCTCAGTGCACGCATAAGCCTTAAACACTCCACTACACGTTATAAACTAGCGGTGTAACAATGATCAGTGTCCAGCAATGCCTACTAGTCTGTACCCGCAGTAACCAAACACGACATACGAGTCAGCAGGCCAATGACGCCTCGTATCGTCAGGTATGTGCTCAGTGCACGCATAAGCCTTAAATACTCCACTACACGTTATAAACTAGCGGTGTAACAATGATCAGTGTCCAGCAATGCCTACTAGTCTGTACCCGCAGTAACCAAACACGACATACGAGTCAGCAGGCCAATGACGCCTCGTATCGTCAGGTATGTGCTCACGCACAAGCCTCCAACACACCTCTACACCTTATAAACTAGCGGTGTAACAATGATCAGTGTCCAGCAATGCCTACTAGTCTGTACCCGCAGTAACCAAACACGACATACGAGTCAGCAGGCCAATGACGCCTCGTATCGTCAGGTATGTGCACGCACAAGCCTCCAACACACCTCTCCACCTTATAAACTAGCCGTGTAACAATGATCATGCAATGCCCTTAGTAACCAAACTACGCTGCATATCTCCCAGGTATTGTGTTCGGGCTTTACCAGAATTACCCAGTGATAAGCTAAACGGTTTTGTTCAGCCTCGCGCGTGGAAATGGTGATGTGTATGCTTGTCCTATAACTGCAATAATGTTGTATGTGTTTGTCATATTTCCTTTTTAATTCCCAGTATAAATATCACTCATTGAGTATAGCTCACATTTCCTGAAAGGTTAACCTAATAAAGGCAGCAATGTATTAGAATGATTGATTTCTCTTCATCATTAGTTTTAGTTAGCTTCTAGATAATTAGACAGCTACATAAATGACATTGAATATACGATGATATGATAGTGAGCCATTTTAGAAGGAAAAGTCAAAATATTAGTGGTAAAATTGTTCAACTATTTTACAAATAAAGTTTAATTTTCGCTGTCTCCTGGTTCAGCTCCTAACATAACGCTTGCCGATTGAACAGCTAACTACCTAATAATGGTATGATGAGGTCAAGAATCAGGCGCCAAACAATAGGAATAATAGTTGAATCTATTACCATATTTATTTAATTTCATACTTGTTTGGAATAATTCCTCTAAACTATTGATACATTATGCTTCTTCAGTATCAACTTTAGTATTGATTGATTGAAATCATAGTACAGAGTACAAGTTGAATGTTAATTTCATATGTATAATTGAATAATGATAATTTGATTTCATTTGAGAGTTCATGAAAATGTAAAAGAGAAATAAATTATTTGGAGCAACTGTTATCATCTCTTATTTCTCATAAAAACCTCTAAAAATAATAATTTTCAGAATCAAGTTGAATTTAACTTTAAAAGAAAAGTATATCTTTTCAATAGCTTTGTTTTCGTGCCGGCGGCCAGAACGCATCGAGCATGAATGACTGAAGCCTGACGAAGGCTAGGCTTGCACAATGCCACAATAATGTTTACACCAGTCGTAAAATGTTCTCTGATAAAACAGGTTCCACGGCGCGTTGCGTCACAGACCGCGAGCTCTGACAGAGGGATTCTCTCCCTGAACCGCGTCGCGTCTACGCAGCGTTCTACTTTGTAAAATAGGCCTTCCCATAGAATTGAACTGATTTTTTATCACAGTACCTACATTACGTTAACTTCCGAAATGGTTACTTATCAGTTATTTTAAGCTATGAAGGAAAATTTAGTGTAAAATGATCCTGAGTGTGAGGCAGGACTGTTAATAATTCATTCGAGGGGACCTGCAGGGATCCGAACCATAATTGTTCTCTTGAACTACGAACTGGTCTAATTATGACGATGGTCTTTGAGGATGAACGTAGTATTCAATAGTGTCGACGTCTAGGGAATACCGCATTCACAGACATTCGCGTATAACATCCACAACTGGTGACTTCCAAGATGCTAGATTACAGTATGCGCCACCATGCCAGTAGGATTTGGTAAATGTATTTCGCTGTCTAGTAGGCTGATCTTTTTAAGAAAATTTTGAAAATAAACTAGCCTCGCTGACAGTGTTAGACTGAATGATTGACAGTTGTTAGGGACTTTCCAAAATCGTACATTGTCAACCTCACACTTAACCACAGCACTTGACATCAATCTGTAGTAATTCTATAAAACAACAACTAAACAATTAGTTTTATATTTTCAGATAACAAAACAATACAATAGAAGTGTGAAACATAATGAATTTAATTTTTTCTACTCGAGAGCATTCTCGGTTAAACCAACATTTTAAGGAAAAGAGCTGTTTTATTTTATTAGAAATTTTGCTTCAGCCAGCACGGAGTGAACCAGCTGAGGGTTTAGTTGAAAATGGTGGGCTACACGATGTACACTGACTGTTTCGAGCTAGTGTCTGTAAGAGACAAATTATATTTTGTGAGTAACACCGTAAAATTAACTGTTTTGTAAAGAGTATCCTCACACATGCCGGCCACCCACGTGAACCATCTTCCTGACAAAATAAACACAGAATAGTTACATTTTTGGTCATGATTCCCTAGAGATGGTCGTCAGAAGACATTCCCGACAACAGGAAGGCCGTAAAACGTGTTTTGCCCATTGTCTCAGTTCCTAGTTTTACAACATTACAGCGGGCCACACGCGGTTGAGAGACAATGGTAGCACTTATTAATTTTCCAGCCTCCAAGCGCCGCCGGCTGAGCCCATGAGCCCGGGGCAATCAGCCAGTAGTAACCTACAGCATTGTATGGGACCTCCGGCAACGCATCCCCACTCCACAGACACAAAGTGTATCTGTGGAGCAGTGAGATTCTTAAACATATTAAAAATGTTATAATTTTAAATTTTAAAATATGAATCTGATTCTTGTTAAAATTTGTTCTAGCGGAGTGTTTAAAACACACTACTGTAGTGTGGTGTTGGTAACCATTTCAACCAATCTAAACTTAAATTTAAGAGCCACCTAAGGTTTTCATTATTATAGTGCTAAAAAGGCAAATAGGTAGGAAATAATAGTAACATAACTGCTGAACTAAGCTATAAATCAAGAGGACTCTATAACTGTCCTGACTGGGACGTTGGAGTGTCCTGTAATCCAGAAACTTGGAGGTCCAAACTGTGGATAGTTATACGTATAGACTATTGAATACTACGTTCACCCGCATAGACCATCTACATAATTAGTCCAGTTCGTAATTAAGGGGAAAAATTGTGGTTCGGATCCCACGTAAAACATTAGGTCCGATAAGTCATTGTCTATTGGGTTATTAATATAACAATCCTGTCTAAAGAACTTGTCAGTAACAAAACTACAACATCGCGCCACATGTTAGACTGAATACCTGAGTGTTTGCCATTTCAAAATCCTATGTAATGAAATATTAACCACAGCACTTGAAATCAACTATATAAAATCTAAAAAATTAGTTTTTGTTTTTTTTCATAACAAAACAATACAATAAAGTGTACCAATATTAATTTAATTTTTTCTGGAGACTGCTTCTTTTAAAAAAAACCAATATTTATAGGAACCACACGTTTTATATAAATTTTCTTCAGTAAAAATGGGTGGTTTAGGATGGAAACTGTACAACTGTATTTTTTCTATTATTTGGTAACACGTAAAAATAACTGTTTTAAAGTATTCACACATGCGGCCACCCACGTGAAAATTGCAAACAAAAAATACATTTTTGGTCATGATTCCCAGAGATGGTCGTCAGAAGAGACAACGAGTGAAAAATTTTGTTTCATTAGTTTACATTTACAAATTTTTTATATGGTAAACATAAATTTTCCAGCCTCTGGGTGAGCCAGAGCAATTTGTCTATAGCATGTATGACCCACTGTACAGCACTTTTAAAGATTAAACTGTTTTGTTATAATGTTTAAATTAAAAATTTTAAAAAAAATTTTAAAAACAAAATGTTGTTGACAGCAACTAAAACACTAATTCTGTAGGTGTTAAAAAACAAAATTAAATAACATACTTTTTGCTAAAAAATTAATTATAGGCCTAATCCATAACATAAGTTTAGCAATATATGAATGTATTCCACTTAAAAATCAGTACTATAAACATAACTTCGTCATAAGTTGTACATATAATTGTTCGCAAAAATTAGAACGTGTTCCAACTAAACATTACCAGAATTTAGTCTATATAAAAGTCTAAAAAAAACAAAATAACACACATGGCTTAAAAATACCTGAGGATGTTGCCATTTCAAAAGGGTAACCTAATGTAATGAAATATTAAGTAGCTGTTCAAATATATATGTTTTATAATTATATAAACAATACGGTAAAGAAACTAGGAATAAGTGTCTGTGGCAACTGGCAAGCGGTGTCGGGTCGGCGGCATGTTACTGCAGCACGCTTCGTCGCCCCACCGCGACGCCCGGCCAATTTGTTCACCAGGTTTCCGGTTTTGAGTGGTATTTATCTCTCACGATATGATTTACCGTGGTTTATAAGCGAGAGATTCGCCGCCCTGAGCCGAGGTCGAGCCACAGAGTCGGCATCGCCTGGCACAGCAGCAACACGAGAGATTCTAGTCTGCTAGTAGGTAACGCTACCCTAATTACATGCTCAGAAAAATATATTTCTATTGGAAACCGTAACAGATACAAGGATTCAGTCTTTTAGGTTATGGATACTTTAAATTACTTTTTTACTTACCAAAAACCGGTTTAGTTCTCTTTAGGTTTCATAAGATTTATTTTATTAGGTGTATTGTGAAAAAATAAAAAACGGGTATATATTGAATTGACTCTGATGATACTTGAAGGAGACATTATACCAGTTTTTGATAAGTCGAACATAACCAATGTGTCCTTTGCATCCGATACGAAGTAAAATCTTATTTCGCATCGGAACTAAATCCTCCTTTGTAATCCCATCGTTGTCATTTTCTCCAGATAATAGTAAAACAGAAAATTCTAAATGCAGGTCTAACATAGAAAAGTTGGGTACAAATGAAATCAGCCCTTTCGTATCCAGAGTCCCCTTCGTATCCTTTGCCCAGAGTCTAACCCAATATGGTCACGGGGATAAATCGTCTTAGAACACATCGGTGACAAAAATATATATTTTACTCTTCTTGTAGAATCATTCATGTGCCAAAATATCACGATGAAATCATTCATTGCTGGTTTAAAATATCTAATCCGAAATGGTAATAAATTTCCTAGATAGCTTCATACGGCCAATCGTAGGTACCAATGCCAATGTCTTCACCAGTTAATTATCATCAAATACCGTACCAAGTGTGTCGTTGTACGAGAGAATCTGGCCGACGAGCGGTGTAGCAGTGGGAGGCTGCTGGTTAGCACATCTGGACCCCATGTGTGCTTCAGCTGTCGACCCTTACTGGCGAGATGTCTAGAAGTCCGATACAACTCCCACAGAAAAGTTGCATTGCGTAATTCATATGAATCTATTTCAAACTAAACGGCATTAGTGGACTGATACATACTTTCTCCCTAAATCAAATTAATAAAACTAAACTATTCATTAAAGTTTATACAAATATAATTTAAAATGTATTATTTCAAACACAATCATCCAATATCTCAAAATAACAACAAGATAAAATAAGTTAAATTATAGGTTAGAAATTTTTGAAGACACTAAACCTTCCGTCTCCAGTAAAACCAAACATTTTCAGTGGCTTTATACTGACTACGACTCTATACTGCATTTAAAGTTCCGTGGCAAACGGTTGAAAATTGATTTTTTAAATATTCTCCATGTAAACATTGGGCGCACTCAGACACGTACTGAGTTTATCACGGACATTAAATTTTACTTTTCTTCGGAATTGTTAGTCGTAGACTAATGATTCAAAATACTTATTTGTTTACTGTTTTAAGCTGGTTGTAATTGTGATAGTTATATTATTTTATAAAATTATTGTTTTGCAAAAAATCCCGCAACTTTTGAACCATCAATTGTACAGACATACGGTTGGTTCCATGTTATTTGAGATCTCAATAATCGTTAATAATAATCGTAAATCGTTTGAGCAGATTTTGATAATTTTGTGTTATTCAAATTTTTTAAGAGTTTTAAGGGTAAACTACCCTAAATAAGCCTGGAGATAGGGGCCAAAGTGCACATATTTACCAAAATTTCATAAAAATCGATCAGTGTTAATTAATTTTACTCAATTAATGAGTTTTAGACTTTATTGATGGGGTTTGTGGCATCTGCTTTGTTTTTATTAAGCATCATACGTCTGCGCTAAACTAAACCACGTTGTATGTCCATGTTTAATCTATGTTTTGATTTACTGTATTAGCTTTATATTTAATTTTAGTTGACGAAACTGGTCATTAAATGTTGTTATTCAATGGTAAATAAAATTCCTAATTACACTTTATACTTTTAACTGAAATGACAACCTACCCAGGTAGGTATTTATAAGTATGAATGAGAAATAAGAGTAGGATGATTGTGGCGCAATCTTGTAGTATCGTTACTGACTAAGGCTGACATCTTACTTAGCCAGAAGTGTTAATTAATAGTCCAGCAGTCAATTACATAAAATCTAAGACAGTTTAACAGTGGAGTCTGAACCACTGCCTCTGAACTAAGAACTGGTCTAATAATGAGGATGGTCTTTGATGGTTAACGTAGTATTCAATAGTAAGGACGTTAATCCATACAAGAGAATACCACATCCACCGACCTCTCTCACAACTATCCACAACTAATGACCTCCAAGTAGCTGGATTACAGGACACACCACGTTCCTTGATCCCGTGTTCCCTTCACTGTTGAGTAGCTGGAGTGCTGGAGTGTCAGCCACGCTTTGTGCTATTTCCATCATGTCGCCCCTGCGACTCCAGTTGACACTTGGCTATTCTTGTATCGCTGCTCTGTCGTTCCAAGTGGATAAAACTATTTTCTTCCGACTATTTCACTCTTGATTCGTCACGGTAAACTTAAATTTAAACCTCAAAGATGAGTTATTTATAACTAAAAAAATGCGAAGCAAATAATGATCCCGTGGTAATCACATAGCTTTACAGGAACTTCGCCGGTTAGCCAAAGCTTCAATTAACAGTTATGTCTAAGAAACATGGCAGCCTTAGTCAGTAAAAAGGCTGAAAGATCGCACCACAATTAAATTGTACTCATTTCTCATTCACACTTGGCTTAAAATACCTACCATGTACGGTCGCCATTTCAATAATCAAATCTAATCTAATCTTTTGGTGTATTAAGTACTATAAACGGGAATGTGTTCAGCTAGTGAGTCAAAATGTTTTATTAATGTCGTATTATCTTTCCAAGCTGATATACAAGGCTCTTACAATGATCGTAGGTACGTCCCCACCCCTTGGGAGCCGTCACTTTGGAGATGTACCCCAGGGAGGAACCTGGACGCAATTGATGCTCTTTGATAAACCGCAGGGCAATCAGATAGATTATAATCGCAATATTTTATACCTAAAATTAGTTTAAATTCAAAAAATATTGACGTGGTATGTACGTTTACTGTTTGTCAATCCTAACCCTATGAGTTATATGTTATATTCTGGAGGATTAAGATGCCTTTTTAAAGCCGGCGAGGCATGTCCTACTGCAGGATTCATCAGGATGGGAAGGAAAGGTAGGGCATATCAGTCTACGTAATTATCAGGGGTAAAAGGAACCTCTGGTGCAACACACTGAGAGGATTTATACTGCAACTTCAGAGCTCAGACGTTCCCATCAAGGAGAGAGTCTACCCCAGGGAACCCTCATCGTTTTATTTGAGGGTACACGCCCTAGGACAGTACATTCGTCCACCCAGCAAACGCCGAGGGCCAAGCCGAGTAAGCATAATCCTCAAGAGCACCCCTCCCCAGTTGGACGATAAGGAGATACTGGAACAAGTAATCTTCTGCATAGTACTAGAAATTACAACCTAGGTGTTTTCAGATTACCTTAAGTAAACAAAGCTTTATTTAGACACTTACTAGTACAACGGTCCAAACTGTTTCAATCAAATACCAGAAGAAATCATAAGTTATTTGACCTTGAAATTATTCTCTGCAAAATTGAACGACAGGATTTTCAAAACACAGGATGTCAATTTTTTAAATGAAGTTCTTTGTTAGCAGGGAAAACGTTTTATGACTTTTCAAATTTAACTATACAGTAATTTATTTTTTACACAAAACAACTGCCTTTAATTTAATAATATTTTTGGATTAGTATTTTAAAGCTTATTTGTAAATAATTGTTAATTCGCTTGATAATCAAACAAAAATTTTATAAGTTTTTTTACTTTTAAGTAAAATTATAGCTATTAATAAGACGCCACTAAGAGCGGCATGGTTTTTAAAAGTAATTCAAGAAGGACCGGACTCAGAGTATTCATTTTTGTGTTTTTATTATTTTTTCTAACGTTGTCATGACTACTGGAGGCTGTGACGACGTAATCAATTTCAAGGTGATTTTGAAAAGCTATGTATTATGTTATGTTTATTGGGGAATAAAGTCATTATTTAATTTCATTATTCAGGCTCAGCAACAATTAATCATGCACCCAGGAGAGTCAAAAAGGTACCAATATGATATGGAAGCCCTCACTTGGAAAGTCGAAGGAGAGTTATAGAACTAACCTTATGACTTAAAAACCATTTTACCATAGAAAACAACTTCTCTAAACAAAGCCATTATTCTTTGTGTATTTTTCCAGAGCGACATCTAAAATATGTTTGTATTTACTTCCCTGTGAGAATTAGGTTAGATCATGGAAATATCTAAAGGAAATTTTTTCAGTTCATCTAAACAGTTGTTCTTATAACCAAACTATGACGTCACTAATCATATGACCTCACTATTCAAATGACATCACTGTTTCAAATTTAGATCTCGCGAATTACCAACACCACCTAGACCTAAGACATATCCATGTTAAAACACATAATGCATGTACTCAGTAAATACAAACATTTTTCTAGTATTAGTTTAACGCTATTTATAAAAATATATGTGACACAACATGTCGTGTGATTTTAAACAAAATAAGTGTATTTATTATTTTACAGTTCAAATTGCGAAAAAGGGTTGTGGTAACGAGCACCACTACAAGCGACGTATGCAAATAATCTTGATGGCAGGGGAGGAGTCGGCGTAGACCGGTGGTATTCGATCATTGTGATTGCGAGAATCGCACAAATTACACGGTCCGATATCGATAACCGTCGACTAGCGACTAGCCTCCCTCGGCCGCCGCCGCACCGCGCCACCGTCGCTGGCTTGTAATTACACCCGAGTGCTCGATCAAGTCAATTTGCATCAGATCCGTTTCTTAACAACCGTAAAATTTACTTATGAAAATTGGTGCTCGATTCTTGACCGATACCTAAATTGAAAAGCTTCTGAGGAATGCGTAAGTAGAGTTATTATTCAAGATTAAATCCCTTAACAAGATCGCCAGACGACTGGCATCTACCGAAATATCCTGTAATCTACCAATCTAATTAATTAAGTTTACCGAGGTTTCTTGCTCGAAGACGCCTTGGGTGGCGCGTATTGTTTCCTGACGCCATATTACAGATGAGCTCCTTGTTATGGAGAATCCTAACTTTGTAATTACTACTTAGTTTTATTAAACTATGTAAGTATTGCTCACCGTAGGGTGAGAATATTTATATTTACTTTTCAATAAAACATGTACGTGTATATTATAATCGGAAGCATTTTTCCCAGAGGGGTTACAATTTTCACTACTACAGAATTCAGTACAGTACTGCCGCCTACAGGTTCGCAACATATCCTGGCTGAGCCAGAATACTCAGTTATCTATATCTTCTCATTTGATCGTATGGGAAGGTTGATGCCTACTTGATTGACTATGAAGGTAGCTATCATGAGCGGTGTACTTATAAGGTGTACCTATTAGTTAGTGCTCTCTCAGATCTTTAAAGGTCGTAAAGTTTTAAGATAAATCATAATAAGTTATTTTGGACCCTTATATGACTTTTTGAACTGACTGTGGGTAAGCTTTTTGGCCATCAAAAGTGAGTAGCATTATTTGCAAGATTGGTCCCTCTTTGGCACTTGAATTGTGTGCAACCTTTCAACTTAGTACTCAGTCTGAATCCCCCAGTATTGGTTGGTTAACTCTGGGTGGATTGGTCTGGTTCATGCTTGTCTGATTATATGACACTGGGGCATTATACCAGGGTTTCAGAGCTGGATGGTCTTCGGATGACTTCTCCCTTTTCGGGTGACACAGACTCAAAGGAAGTAGCAGAATAGGCCCCATACCAACCCCCTTGGAAATACACGATACACTTAGTGCCGTACCTATCCTCATGAATCCTTTCCATCCATAGAATTTTATGTATGGTTGCAGTGCCTGGCTGAAGCCTCTTATCCATATTCTAACAATGATAATGACAAGATATTCTGGATATATTTAGAGGCTTTCTTCATCAGGAGATATATGAACCAATTCTTTCCTCTGGTATTAAAGCACCTAACTGACTTGGACGGAACAAAGTAAACCTGCAGCGCATCGCTAGCTTCCAGGTTCCCAGACGGCCGGAGACGGGTGGCGTGCGTGCGTGCGCGGTCGAGCGTTACGGGTCCAAATCACAGAGGCCGAGCCCCGTTAATGCAACGCATCATTAAATGCTATACGATTGTGAGTTTGGCCTTGGTAGTCCTTGGAGGTCCGCTTCCATTATCTTACCTTTGGTGTGGATTCATATTTAACCCAGATACTCTGATATCTGGAGTATCGGTTATGTTTAGAGCGAAGATTTGAGAAACCATAGGAAACCAGTTATCGAGCATTGTTTGAACGAATGAATTTATTGATCTATTGACCTATTACTGAACAGGAATGAATGATTTCATAAGAATTGGAAAGCTATGACGTAGATGGAGGTTAATTACTTTCCAACTAATCTAGATTCAGAAATTGGTTATAATACAGAGCCAAGCCTTAAACTTTGAATGGAGTTGTGTATCTCCTTAATCATCTGTTTGGTTATCGGTAGTGAAAGTGTTAAGCTTAGCGGTGTGATTGAGCAAAGAACAGCGGTCGACCAGAATTGCCTATGTCCGGAACTCTACCTGTTCTTACCCTTGAACTGATCCATTCCCACCAATTATTTTTTGCTACCTGCATTACTTATTTAATAGTTTTTACTGAAATGGTGACCGTTTTAGGTCATAAAGGATGAATGAGAAATGAGTGTAAGAAGATTGTGGTTCGATCTTGTAATCTCCATACGGACTGAGGTTGAAGTGTTTTTAGATAGGATTGCTAACTAAAAGATCAAAAACCAATAACATTTAGGGGAACTACGGTTAACGTGAAATCAGAACCAACCTTTTACATATGCATTACGAATTGGTCTAATTATAGGATGGCTATTGCGGATAAACGTAATAATAACGTAGTAATTCAATAGTGTGGACGTTAATCCAAGCCAGGGAATATTGTATACATCGGACCTACTCACAATTTGTGACTTCTAAGTAGTTGGATAACAAGATACGCAGCTTTCTCAGTCTACGGCGGTTGATACCAACCCAAGACAAGTAATATACCTTAGATAATATGGTATAGTTTCATTAAGATCCAATTGATATAGATTTTCCTTCATTCAGTCAATCTGTCAATAGTTTTAACTATGATAAGTACAGTTAAAAGTAAAGAAGAAAGATAAGAACAACATGGGATATTTAATCACTTACAATAACTAATTTTAAACAATCAATTTCCCCTAAGTTACATATTATACATAATAAATGTCAAGCTTGGATGCGACTAACGTAAACTATTTTAGCAATCTTTAATTAGTTTACCCGCGTGGCTCTAAGCGTTGCAAAAGAGAAAAGTTGGTGCATAGGAAACGGAAGTTCTCTTCTCATTAAAAATGTAAATCCCTTAAGAGATAAAAGAACCTAATTTCTTTCAGAATAAAAATAACGAATAAAGGTGTGTTTAAAAGTTTAAAATTCTTTCTTTCTCCTTTTTACGCCGTTGTTAAAAATATGTTAATAGATTAAAGAGGAGTTACGTACTAAAAAAAGACCTTCCTGAATCGATAATATACTGTAGATAGTATAATTTTCTACAAAATGTATTCTCAGACGAAATTTTAGGGCTTCTCGTGACAGACGTCTGTCGTCGTTTGGTAAACCGAGTAGATCCCGGATAAGAGACTAAACCCCATATGACGTATTCGTCTGTTTTCAGTGTTCTAGTTCTAAATACTAGGATACGAATTTAATAATCAGGTTAAAATTAAAGAGGGTATCCAGTTTCAAAGAAATAGAAGTCCAGTTTTAATGTTAATATATTCTTTTCATTATCACCGGTTATATTTCCTGCATTAACATAATATATAAACGGTACAACTGTCCCATTTGGAATTTACCTCACATGTTCTGAGTTTACGGTTTAAGCATTAGTAGCAAGTATCGATAAAGTTTCACAATTACCTGGAAATATATTACGACGTTTTAACGTAGTTATATTTCAGGACGATAAAGTTATAGCAGAAAGCTTTTATCCTACAGGCATTATCATAGAACTACTTAAGAAGCTAGTAAATTAATTTACCCTTTCACATAATTTCGTCACATGGGTATGCGTTCATTTGTACTAACTTGTTTGTGAACTAACTATTATTTTACCCACGTCGTAAAGATCATTACTTTATTTTACGAGACGGAATGCTAAGTCTCTATGTGACTCGATATTTACACACTCGAAATATCACATCAAGACGAGATATCTAATTTAGAACATACAAATATTAAACAAAATATGTTGTTTAAATTAAATATTAAATTTAAATTTAAAAATATACTCAGAGAATTCAATGGAATATTCTATCCCTGATCTAAAACATGGTTTAGGATTATAGAATAATGTTTAATTTAAACTGTGAATTTCTGCGGGAAAATTTACAATTTACATTTTCATTTTACTGCAACTCTGCAATTTTATCAGCTCATATATGGGCGGATAACGTTACCCAGCTAAATAACAGTAGTTTACAAGTATCAGTGTTGCCAACTGATAAAAACTGATAACAACTGATAAAAGCACTGCATAGATTTAGCTTCGTTTTGTATAATATAAAATATAATACATTTTATGGATTTATGACAAATGTTTTGCAACTTAAAAGTTTATTAAGGGTTCTTAATTCTGTGACGTAACAGAACTGAAATTTGAAAAGATTTTCATGAATAAATAGAATGGAATTAAAAATAATGTCTAGGTACATGCTAAAAATAAACCCAAATTTTTAGAAAGTGTGAGTGTTAAGTATGAGTCTGAAAGTTTAAAGTTTGAGAATATAAAGAGTAATCGATGATTATCAGGATCGATCGATTATCGATTAATTGTTATTCTAACTTTTCAGTTCAAATTTATCTGGATGAAATGGTGGGATTAGAGAAAAAACATCAAAAATGTATTTTTCACTGATTACGTCATAAGTCCAATATTAATCATTCTGGAAACGCAAGGAGGACGTGAGCCGAAAAAGCAGCTCAGCTGGAGAGTAGGGACCGTGGCCGTAGCCGTGGCCGCGCAGTCGGTGTAAGGCCGACCCGTGGGTCCAACAAACAGGTTGTCAGTCTTCCCCACGCGATATTAGCTCCCATGTCCGCGTGGGCTTCACTCTACTTCCACACCTCCAGCTACTCCTGCCCCTCAGCTTCCACGTCCACGCGTCTGCTGCCTCGTACTTCCCTGGTTATACATATACTAAAAAACTCGCCTCTAAATTCCCTAATTCTACACCCACATATTGTGTGGATCGACATGCTTGTATCACCCTTCCCTGTCCCTGAATCCACGTGCTAGACTCGTTCCTCTGGTTTTGCATCCACATGCTTCTCTCACATTTCCCTGGTCCTGCATCCACATGCCTGTATCTCAATTCCCTGGTTCTGCATCCACATGCCTGTCTCTCATTTCCCTGGTTCTGCATCCACATGCCTGTATCTCACTTCCCTACTCCTGCATCCACATGCTTCCCTCATTTCCATAACTTTTTATCCACATTCTCGTCTCTCATTTCCCTGATTCTGTATCCACATGCCTGAATCTCATTTCCCTGACCTTTCATCCACATGCTTGTCTCATTTCCCTGGTTATGCATCCACATGCTTATCCCATATCCCTGGTTTTGCATCCACATGCCTGTCTCACTTCCTTGGTTCTGCATCCACATGCCTGTTTCTCATTTCCTTAGTTTGCATCCATATACTTGTCTCTCACTTTACTGGTTCTACATCCACAGATATACTTGAACCTAATGTCTGGGACTCTTTATCTACTCGAATAATTGCCACATAATTTCCTGATTCTACATCCATATTATTCTTGTCGTGACCACAAAAGGTTTATAATGCTTAAGTCCACTATATGTACTCCTTAACTTTGTTGTATAGTTTGTCTTACATGAACGAATCGGCTATATTACTTGACTACCGAATTCATCTATAAAATATTATTCTGACTATTTTTTGAAGTGGTTATCATTGCTATGCGTACAACCCTGAGTTATAATTTATTCATATTTTTGCCTAGATACTTTTCGCTACCAACTCCCCACCTTCTTCCGCGTGTTCCAGCGTTATAAACTAAATAGCGTCTAAATCACCTAAATGTCTATTGTTTTATAGCTACCTGCTTGTCGTTTTCAATACGAGTACCATAAATTTATTTCAAAGTAGATTAAATCCGTCTAAGGAACATATTATCGGCTTTTTTCTTTTTCCTTTAAAGAGGCGACCTGATGTTGCACCATGAGGCTACGTGCTTTATGTTTGTTCCTTTTATCTTGTGGAGTGTTTTTTCTCATTTGTAACTTGACTGTGTATGTCAAAATTTCAGAATGGTTAAGGTTAAATTAGCAAAAATGCCTATTTTTATGAATGAAATAAAATCAGCTAGAAATGTAAATCTACTTATTATTGTATACTAATATCTTTGTATATGGTATAAAAGGGACCCCTCCAATCATCCGATGGTCGTACACACAAGGTGTTCCCTAGGTTTACAAAGCCAGTTTACATTGGGGTCCCCCAGCGTCTGCCGTGGGCGTCTCGAGGTCGACCGGTCTCTACTACAATCCCGCCTCATTCATACGTCTCGTCCCGCTTGTGAATGAATTTATTCATAGATTTGGTGTAAGTCATTTACCTTGTTTTAATTTTTGAACAGCACAATGAATCAAAAGGCTCGGTAATATCTTATGGGTAAATTGTTCAAGTCGCGAGGTACACCGTGTTCCGGATTGAAAAATGTTGGATTCATTCAAAGCGGTTTGAAGGAAAATAGCTCGTTTCCTAGTCTAAATCCCAAAGTTGGAAAGCATCACGACTGACACAGACCTGGAGACGCCGATTGTTCCTAACGAGTCTCCATTTAAACCGTTATCAGTCGATTACGAGGCACGCATGCTCTAGCAGAGACTCCTTGAACCACTCGAACGGAGAATGTGTTTACTGCTGCGGCTCCGGGGCGCAGCTGGCTTGAGAGCTGTACAGAGCTCTTCACTGGTCCTGGCACCTAATTCCAAACCTTCCCAAATTTATTCATACAATTTCACTAAGGGGATTTGCTATCCCACAAATTTGCCGCTATCTAGTGATTGCTGTATCCCTAGAGAATGAGAACATTTCGTTTTTATAAAATTTTTATTACAAAAATGTGTATTTTTAGAACAATCAATAATTGATATTTTCTAAGAACTACTCACTCAAAATTGATAATTTTCAAATAAAATGTTACGGATTTAGTTAATCTAAAATGTAGTTTAATAATTGTGTTTTCAAAGAAAGTAAAACAAAATTAAAATAATAATAAATTAATAAAATATTTAATTTTCAGAAAAGCAATTGCCCAATGACATTCAAAATATAAGAAACCTTTTAATATATCACTGTAAATAAGCACCAACAGTTTCATTTACCTAACTTCAACGGTTCTCTCGGAATATCAATTTGAAGTTCTGAAAACAGAAAAAATCGACATTTGACGCTGTGAGATCAGGTTGATGTACATGTAAAAAGAATTGGGAGAACATAAATTACGTCACTAAAAAACCAAGTATCATATTAGAGTTGTATATTTTCTTATTTAGGATAAAATAAAGTTTATATTTGGAGGAAAAAATTAAATTTTTATCCATTTACGAGTAACAAATTCCCTTAACAAAACATTACAAATATGATTGTGCATAAATATCATCTATTAAACCAATAAACTCAAAACTATCTGTTAATAGCTTAGACGTTTGGAAACACAAAAAATTGTTTTTAATATATCTTCTTGATTTTAGTAAAAATAATTAAAAACCACTCACATTTTTTAAATTCTCTGGCATTTTATCAATGGTTAATAATGTGCAAAACTCAACTAATACTGTTCTATTTTACAGGAATATTCTCCATAGCTTTTATTAAAAACTATGTAAATTTTGGATATCATTGTAATAAATATCACAATAATTAACTCTTTCCCCTTGTTAGTATCTATTTATAATGTATATTAGATTTAAAAATGCACCATACAGGTTGTTAGTTGTTAAAAAAATGAATCAATTTATTCGTAGGTCCATTTATTGAAAATTGATGTTTGAAACATTTTCCTATGTGTAATTCGAAGTTTTCACGGAGTGGAAGTAATTTACGTAAAGATGATCGGTATTAAATTGACGAAACAACGCCGTAGTCCAAGAAGGCCTCAAGACGTAAATGTCCTACAGAAATAGGGTAGCGTAAAAGCTCAACTCCTCCGGGACAGTCAGTATACAAGTTACCGGTTCTTGCAATATTCATGACCTTCTACAAGATTTACAGAAGGCAATCAATAAGTCTCTCAAGCTCAAGAGACAGTTCAGCTAACGAATGTGTAGACAGTGACGAGTGGAAAAGGAGTAACAATATCAAGCGAGAGGAAAAGTTAGAAAAATTGGTCACGTTTTCAAAATTTTCTAACAGTTATAATAGAAACGGTTGTATATGATGCTGATTAATGCGGGCGAATAACAAACGTACATACTCATACGACACTTCAATTTTAAAAACATTCCTAAATATTATAAATACAATCGTGTTTTATTTATATTTTTGAAGTTAGTACTTTGTATGATTGTCGTTAAAACTCCATTGGTAATAATGATATAAATTTAATATATGTAATAAGTTGAATTCTGATCCCAAAATTGAATTCCTCGGGACTTTTATAAAAGAGGATGTTTATGTTACAGTAGGTAACATCGGTTGAGCTGTCAGTATCCAATTTCCCCTCACTGACTAAAGTTCCAATAATTATTAAGTACTGTATAATGCATTCATTATTATAACCACACAGTACATGTAGTTTATCCACCTACTCAATATTCTGTTTACTCTATGCTTAAAGCAGTACATAGTAACAGCCACGCAACATGTACTTGGTGTCCCAAACCAAAACAACGACCGGTTCACCCCCCTCCCACCATGGCTCCCGTCCCCCCATTATTTATCGGCCCCGCCTTTCCTTGGGCTCTTCACACTTCCACTATTATTTCATTATCTATAGATAAAAATTAAATAGACCCTCTATTAGAAGTCCTAATTCTATTCTGTGGATGCTATCAGGGAGGTTCGTCCCTCACGACCGAGGCCGGGCCCGCGCGGACCGGTGGATCCCCTCCCCACCGCACTCCTAGCTCTAGGCTCTAGGACACCCGCAGCAGCATACCTGCGTACTCTGCGAACTTACATTTTTATGAAAAACTGCCTGAGATGATACAAGCTAAGCTTCATCATAGGTTAAAACATATGCCAAATATGAGCTTTATGAAGCTGTAAAAGTAAAATAAGCTCATTGTCCTTAAGAATAACATAAACAGTAAGTAGGTTTGCTGCCACGAGGAA
Organism: Nephotettix cincticeps; assembly: GCA_023375725.1. Classification (NCBI taxonomy): domain Eukaryota; kingdom Metazoa; phylum Arthropoda; class Insecta; order Hemiptera; family Cicadellidae; genus Nephotettix; species Nephotettix cincticeps. Next base: position 35,787,415 of record CM041785.1, read on the forward strand.
GTATTTCAGCATAGATTATTCGATATTATCTATTATCTATTATATATTATCTATTGTACGAGAGTATGCAAGCTATAAGCTATGTATGTAAGTTTTACCATATGTAGTCAAATAATAAATGGGTTATCAATTTGACCTTTCCCCCATTAGATTAACACTGGAGCTCAAAAGATAACATACTTTGTTTACAGTTTGTTACAGTTTATCTCTGTTACCAATTGACATACAGTTATTCAGTTAAGATTCAAAATTCTAAATCTTTAAGTTGTAAACAATATTAAATTAATTACTTGTAAAGAAAAATTCAGCTATACTATCAATTAGTGATAGGTTTTTTCAGTTCGAAGTATTTTATTAAATTATATATTTTTACATAGATACCAAGCCGAGTGAGGGGTAGATAACAATTCGCGTCACGCGAAAATTGTAACGGAAGTGACGTCAAAAAATGTTAAAAACGACATGTGTTTGAAGGAACTGAAAATTTCCTTTGGCATATTCTTCATCTAAGCTATTTCTTAAATGTAGGTAAATACATTATATTTTACTTAATTGTTTTTCACTATCCAAATAGATTTCGTCTGTTAGTAAATTCAACCATGTTCCACGTTTATGGTGACAACCACGCCCAAAACCACAGATAAGTCGCTTCCAAGTCTTGGTATCGCAGCCATGTAGCCTATGTAATAACGTAGTGACTCAAGAACCCTCGAATCACCGAAAAGTGACGTCATTAATTAATTAATTAGTGGTGAGGTGAGGAGCCGGGGCTCGCCACAATAATGCCTCATCGACGTCGACTTACGGCTTTCGACCCTCGACACGCGCGCTTACCCTCTTCATCATTTTATAATTAGTTCAATTTTATAATTTCGTCATGTTCCTACATGCCATAACCTTATAATTTCGTAAGTTCTCTGTGTAACATGAGGATTTTTTGCCCACCTGGTTAGCTCGGTAGGATCTATTATCAGTTAAATATATTAAATAAAATGTTTTGTAAATTAATAAAAGTAGTTTTTTTACATGAATTAATTATACTTCTTGCAATCAACGATCTAAGTAAAATTGATTCCAATTAAATAAGAATCGTACGATAACCAAGCATTATATTGCAAATCCTTTTATTCATTTTAGCGAATTCCCTATAGGATAATGGAATTAATACCATAGTCCTCGTGGCAAGGCGTTGACGTGTGATTATTTTTCGTTTGTGTCCCCAAATATAAAATAAAATTTGATCTACCTATGCAAGCAATTAGGTTTCGTGCAATAACGTAAACTTTCATTCATTCAATTATATTTCTTTAACGGGAAGATATGTATAAGTGTATTAAGGTTGTATATCAATGAGTTAAGTGTATTAACATTATTTACTGACCCATTTAATTTTTAGTTAGTTGGTTGCTGAGATGCACAGTGCTAAATAGTTCTCTTTAGAGGTATCAATGATATCTCACGGTGAAAAGGTGAACATTTGTAGTTTGCTTATAAATTTCAATATTGTTATAAAACTTGACACACATCTTCACCTAGTTATGCTTTAATGCTGAAAATCCCCCCCCCCAAAAACTGATGTAAATTACTTATATTTGAAACTGTACGATACATTTTTTGTATGAACCTCACCATATGCAGAATCTTAGTTTATAGAATCTATAACACATCGAAAATGAGTGAGAAAACGTTGAATACTCAGATATGCTGCTACAGGAACATAAAGCGGAATGTCATATCGTGAAAGCATTTATTGTGATTTAAACTTTGCCTATTAAACAGTTGACACGGTCGATGGGAGGGACAGACGCTAGACTGAGACGCAGGATGTTGCAACACTCCCTGCGGCGGCCTTGACTGCTTATCTCAACCTAGAGGCGATCGGCCGCTCCTCTCTTGTTAGCCATTAAAATAACTATTTGGTTACACCAGCTTTTTATACACCTCTCCAAATCTTTAAGTTGTTTTAGACACCTTTGTTCACTTATTTGCATTTTTGGCCAACAAAATTTAAGGACTGCGTAAACTTAAACGATGGCGCTGGCAATCTCTTCATTGATTTCTTGTGGTCTGTATACTTTGTGAATATTTCAAAATAAATAATATTATGTATGCGTATATATACGCTACAGGAAAAACTTTGACGATTTTGAAGCTTAGAGATATTTAAGGGGTCATATATTGGGATAGCCGTCTTGGAAGCAGAAAACCCTAAATTTGTTGTATTTACTTTCCTTTGAGAAATAGCTTAAGTCATTTATATGTCTAAAAATAATGTTTTCAGTTCCTCGAAACAGCTGTCTTTATAACCATATAACGTCGTCAAATTTTAGTCTGTCAGATTAAAAAACCCCGCCCCCAATCCCCAGAGCTAAGACTTACCCATGTCAAATGTAAGAAAATCAGTGATCTAAGTTTTCCAGAAAATGACTCTGTTGGATGTAGATAAAGTTGAACTTAATGCATTAGTTCTAACACATTTCTTAAAATAACAGTGAGTTACCCTAAGTACAGTAGGTACAAATAGTCCTGTATGTTACGTAAATCATAATAACTTCATGATTAGCATTATACTTGTTGGTTCTACTATTGGATGAAGTAAAAACTCACGTTATCTCAGTTCAGTGTTTCACTCAGTCTCCGTTTGGGCCTGAAGATGTCTGGTGTGACTGGACGAAATTGATCGCCAATTTAAAACTTTTTATATATATTTACCTTTTGTGTATAGTTACAAGTGTAAATATATTAAGAAGTGTTGGAAGACGTGAGTTTTTACTTCAGTAGATCTTACGAAAATTATATATTTTTTAACGTTTGAGGTATCGACCCTAATACTTAGGATGAACGAACAACCACAGATTCTCTAGGCGCTGGGATAAACCAGGCGCTATTATAACCGTAAATAAGGTCGCATAGAAGTAAAACCTGTTTGTTGTACCTTAACTACCGGTACTACAATTAAATTATTTCCACATAAACATACTACTAAAAACTGGTATTATCTAACAAATGTTCTGCCCGGCGAAGAACCTATACGGTATAACGCCGGCAAGTTACGGTCCGGTAACAAGAGCGCGCCTAGTGAGGACACCTGCGGCACGCCGGCTCCGGTAGCCGGTCTGGCTCGGTGTCCGTGTAATTAATGACTCTCCCGTCTCCACACCAGCACCAGCACCAGCACCGTCCAACCAGTCACGTGGTCGCATTACTTCCCAACCACCATCAACAAGTTACCTCTAGATATTGGGCAAACAGTCGTGGTGTCTGGCCATTACTTTAGTTATTTACATAAAACTCAATAATGTAACTTTTAACTTTCACTATAATTTTATATTTTTAACTGAAAACATGATCTACCCGAGTAGGTATTTAAGTGTATTCAATACTGTGGACATTTATCTACACGAATATTACATCTACTGACCATCGCTAACAACTATCCACAATTCGTGACCTCCAAGTAGCTCAATTACTCCCAATTTCTCCTTAGTCCCAGTTTTTGGTCTCTACCTTAATAAAATTTCTATTTTTGGGTCGTAGATGTGAATCCAGACAATATGTAACTGTAAAAAGTTGATTAATTCCACGTTGGATATTAACAAAACAGTGGTATTTTAATTTTAAATTAATAACTAAACAGTGTACCCAAGTAATTAATATAAAATCCTCACGTCGACAAGTCCAGAAATGTTTCTACAAAAACTTACAAATTTTGTATAAACAACTAACTAGAAATTGATGACTGATTGTATAAAACTAATTTGTTATTCCAATCCAATTTATCTTTTACATTTAAAACTAGATTCCTCATTTTATAGTAGGACTAAAATGTATCCTGTGTAAATATTTTCATACTTTCGCAAAATAATTCTCAGAACAGGTTCCTTTTGTTTGAATCCTCTTCCACCTCACCAAATTAAGATATGAACAATTTGTTTGAAATTTCGTATCCGATACAAGGTGGAATCAAAACATATTAGAACCGCGGGCTCTAGAACAGTCCTTGTAGTGGAGATAGTTTCCTCCAAGGCGCAGCGTGTAGGGGACGGCGATACAAGAGCGACGATGACTGAACTACAGAGTGTTACGTAACAAACCAATCACGTGACCTTGAGATGATAAGTAGCCACCACGGCCGTGTCCGACACATCCGATAAGAGCGGGACAAATCGGGTGCAAAGTGGCTCCTGACGTGTAGGCACTAAGCAGCAGGTGTAGGCAACAGAGATGACTCGCGCCGAAATTATGGCTGTTCCGTCTGCTAATTAAAACCCATAACCGATACGATCTCGTGTTTCGGTTTCAAAAATGATGCATGTTACCGATACATATCGATATGCTTGGGCATTGTATTGTAGTCATACATCTCTTAAAACGGCTGCTTTCATTTGAGTTGCGAGGTTAAAAGTTCTTTTCCTACACCCACTATGTAAAGCGTACTTTACTCTTTTTTATTTTATTGCCATTTGTACTGGTAGATTCTCGAATGCTTTCAAAATTGCTAAAGTTATTCCGATTTGCAAAAGTGACTTAAAATCATGAATGAACAATTTCAGGCCTACCTCTCTCCTTTCAGTTGTAGATAAAATTTAGAGAAGTATATTAAAATTCAACTGACCAATTAACTTACAAAATGCAGAGGGATTAATTACGGATATCCAATATGGTTTTAGAAAGAGAAAAATCCTCAGATACCTTATTTGACTTAAACAAGCTCATTTTTGAACTATTGGCTAGTAGACAAAATGTTTTCATTTCTTTTCTTGACCTAACAAAAGTTTTTGACTCGGTAAATAGAAATCTATTATTCAGTAAGCTCCAATCAATTGGAATTAAAAAAAAACTCTTTAAACTTGTTTTTGTCTTACTTCAATAGTCGAAAACAATTTGTCACTATTAACGGTATTGACAGTGAGCCCACTGGAGTTGATTATGGAGTGATTCAAGCAAGTACCTTGGGCCCTTATTATTTATTGTTATACATTAACAACATATCCAATCTAAAAACTAAAGGCAGGATCTTCCTTTTTGCTGATGGCACAGCTCTGGTATCACACTGCAGCAGGTGGGATAACGTGTACGAAAACGCATCCTCGGATCTCCTACTTCTTATAAACTGGTTTGATCATAATATTCTCTCTCTTAATGTCTATAAAATTAAGGTTTTGCCAATTTATTTCAAGAGTGACAGTGGTCCAGGTTTGAGGATGCTAAAAATACACTCCTGCAGTGATCCTGTGCTTGCTATGTAGTTGAGCGTGTGACCCAGTACAAGTATCTTGGAGTGATAACCGATCATAAACTGAATTGGGAACCTCACGTTCGATATATTAAGCAAAAATTGAGAAAGGTGATTTATGCCTTCTGGAAGCTGAAGCGGGTGCTGACTGTGGAGCGCTGCAGGAGTGTGTACTACGCCTATGTGCAGTCTGTGTTGCAGTACGGGATCCTGGCGTGGGCTGGGGCCTCCTCCTCAGTGCTGGGACCATTGGCCGTAAGCCAAAGATCAATAATCAAAAACATTTTACACAAAGATGTAAGATATCACACTAATTTATTATTTGTTGAATTTCCAGTTTTGAATATTAGACAACTTTATTTCAAAACGTTGATAATTTACATTAGAGAAAATAAATATAACATTTTTAAAGCAACTGAACTATGAAACTAGAAACAAATAAAATCACGATATAAATTTTCCTAGGCTAACTTTTAGGTCGAATTTGTTTAATTCTTTCTATTTAGCACACCAGTTATACAGAAATCTACCCATCGAAATCACTTCTTCTGATGAGGCCAGTCTCTCTGTTTACAAGCAGAGGGTTGTTGGCTGGCTACTCCGGATGGCCCTGCCGGATGGACATGCTCCTACTCTCCCCTTATTATATTTATTTCATTTAATTTGGAACTGGTAATTGTGACGAGTGTTTTGACGATTTATACTTTTATACTGTTTATGTTCTGTTTTATTTCTCTTGTATTTCTTCCATTAATTTTATATAGTACTGTATATCACAATTAGTTTATTTCCAGTGAGTGTTGCCACCGATTTGTGGGACTCTATTATTACATATTAGATGTTAGACTCTTCCTCACACACAGGCTGAATAGTCTTGCGAGGAAAAGGTTTCCTTTACCTACAAAAATATAGCCAAATGGTTCTTATTTTTATGGAAATAAATGAATCTTGGATCATATGCTGTTGAGCTATTAATTAACTTTCCTGTAAGGAATGTGTCATAAAGAGACTACAAGATTCAGCAACAATCATCTTACACAAATTTTTCATTCATACTTGGCAAATACCTAGCTAGGTAGTTTTCCATTTCAAAAGGTAATGCATTATAATGTAAAACGTGAGTGTAGAAAAATAAAGAAATTTACTAGGCTATGTTGCAAGCTAGTACTGACACAAACGTATAGATTAGTAATGTATAACAAGATGGAAGCATATTAGAAATAGTATTCTAATATGTTAAAAGGTGTTTTCACTATTCTGATGTAAATTGTTAAACTCGTTACCACCGAGGTGGTTTATTCATATAGTAATGACGAAGAGCAACATTATTATTACATTAATCTGGTACTTATAAGCTGGAGAGGAGCTTTTCTGCATGCATTCACCGAGACAAAAGCACCACGCTCTTTGTGCTGTGAGTAATGAGTAACCTTTTTGCCTTCCGAGCATCCACCTTTTAGAATCATTGATTATTATATAACGGTTGATTTATAAAACTCGTTAGGGAAAATATACTGCTGTGACGCTAAACCTCTTACCATGGTTTGCGTTTAGTAATTAGGTTTTATACCGATTGAAAAAACTTGTGAATTCTGAGGTGTAAGTTTATATAAAGTACTATAGTAAAAAAATTCTCTACAAAAAGCAGTGGGAAAATCCCTTATGTATGAAGTTGTTTAACATTATATCATTTCAAATGAAGATAGTACGTTATCATAGTGGAGTCAAACTTATAGGTTGATCAGACGTTCGTGCGCATGCGATATAAGTATTACTTATGTGAACACTTAGAAAAAACCCTCAGTCATGATCTGACTGGAGTCCCACCATCTGTTTTGGACCAGGTACGATTGAATTACCGTGTCAATCAAGAGATATGTTATTTATATAGATAATTTACCGCAACAGGCATGAATAAGTCCATATGCTGCAATTCTTTAACTTAGGTTTAAATACAACATCCTATACATTTTAAATCATCGATATGTGTACTAAGATCATACTGTATTAACATTCTAAAATTCTGTTACAACACTTAATTTTATTTTTAATACTATTTAACTTAAATATCGATCTTCCGAGGTAGGTATTTCAAGCCAAATATGAATGAGAAACAAGTTTAAGACGATTGTGGCGCAATCTCTGTTGCTGAAAAAGGTTGACATGTTCCCTAGTCAGGAATGTTACTTAATAGCTCAATAGCAAATGATATCTAAAGGAACTACATTTTAACGTGGGATCTGAACGATTATATTACTTTTGAATTACGAACTTGTTTAAATATGAGGATGATTTTAGCGGATGAGCGTAGTATTCAATAGTGTGGACATAGTCCACACCAGAGAATATCCACCGGTCATTGCTTATAACTATCCACAAATCGTGACATCCAAGTAACTGGATTACAAAACACGCCGTGGGTGATGTGGTCATAAGGGTTATTACATTTTTACCATCAACAAGGTGAATGGTGAAATGGAAAAACAACTGAGTTTTGTGGCGACGAGTTGACAAATTAATAAATCCCTAGTTTAAATATGACGGACTGAACGAGTGATAAGTCGGTGTGACGGCGCGTCGCGACTGTCGCGACCCCTGACGGATGGACAGTCACTTATGACGCTGATGACTTGTCGCTAGATGGCAGCACTGGCCTCCTTCTTTGATTGATCACTTCCCTGAGTGCCTCGTCCCCTTTTAACGATCCTTTCACCTAATTATCCAATTTAATGTGCTAAAATCTACAAAAATCTCTTAAAAGCGTTTAAATTGTTCGGGAACAATTTATTTACAAAAACTAATGATCGGCATACATAAATACTATCAACATTGAACGTATTAAATAATTTTTTTCGTGTACCTAAATAATAGGTCAAATGAGCTATTTGTGAGGAGAAAATAACATAGTTAAACTATTATTTTCTATCATGTTTATGTAAAATGAAAAGAGTTATCTTGTTGTGTCATGTTGTTATTTAAATATTCAACAATATAACAGTGTTTATCGATGTTGTGAACACTTGAGCTGACAACTAATAGTAGGCCTGTCCTGAATAGTTGTTGGCTATTGTTGTTGTAGAACAGTAAAACAACAAATAACGTTAATGATAAAATAAACATAAATAAATTTCAAGACAGTTAGCTTCATTTCATTTCGTTTTTATTTTATATAATGAAAAAAGGAAATAAATAATTTAGTTATTATATAGTTTTTCTGACAAAAATAATTTTTACGTGATGCTGTCGCTTGTTTGATGTGTCGTTTTTGATTGCAGACAGTGTTTCGATAATAAACATGAGTAACTACACTGCGTTTTTTTCATGAAATTTTTAATATTCATAAAAAATAAAAAAATAAAAAATAATTTTTAAAAATATTTTTTATTAATTTTGACATTTTATTTAAAAAAATAAATTTGAAATATTTAAAATTGACTTATTTATTAAATGTTTAAAAAATAATTTTTATTTTAGAAATAAATAAATAAAAATAACTTGATGATTAGTAAAAATAAAATTTGGTAATTTAATTATTTGTTGATAAAAAAATTAAATATGTTAAAATAAAAGATATTGTTGTAAAAATGATTTTATAAATAAAAAATAATCAATTTTTATTTAGTTTTTATTATTTTGTAATAAATAGAAAAAAATAAAAACTGTCATTGTTTTAAATTTATACAAATTAATTTGTTGTGTTTTTATTTTTAGAAGTAATTTTTGACAATAAATTATTAAATGATAAATAATTTTAGAACATAAAAAGATTCTTTTTTAAATTTGAAAATATTTCATATTCTTTATTTAATATAGTAATCAAAAATAATTGGAATCCGTCCTTAAATATAATTTAAATTTGGACCTCCGGCTCTATTAAGTTTTTCTAATTGTATCATTTAATTGAAAGGTTGTTGATTACATGCGAATTTCATGAAGAGTAAATGAATAAATCATTTTCCATCCGTGTCGTTTGTTATTGGAAAATCGTGATTAGATTCATAGTGATCATTAGTTAGTTGTAAAATAAAATCTCAAGTTGCACGAAAACTGGAACTGATATGAACATATTTTTAACATAAAAATACATAATCAAGGTGTATTTTTCATCTATGATATTTCATACGGTATTGTATTTCATATTATAAACCTTTTGGACGGTAAACAACTACGATTGGTTAAAAAAAATTTAGTTATTCTTTCGGTTTTAAGCGATTCGAAAAAATGATTAAATGACTGATATAGTTGAGTAGTATTATTAGCACATAGTCTAAATAAATAAAATGACTTTTGTCTTTTAATTGCTATGAATTTGTTTTTCCGTTTTACAGAAAAGCCCAAATGAGTCAGTGAATAGATTGGTGTATTAAGTTAGACTAGGTTAAATTTGGAGTAAAAGGTGGTAGTTAAACCTTGGACTCGAGGAGGAGGAATGGTAATGTGCAGGTTATGAGTGCTAATTAATATGGTTTGATATTAATATTGTTTGCTACCTATTATGTATATTACTGAAGCAGAGAGTGTCTTGTGTGTGGTGAAACAATAACTGAAAGTATATGTATAGATTGACATAAATTTAGGAAACAATTCTGAGATTGATGTTAGTGTAAGTTTTGGATGCCAAAGATATGCTAAAACTGAACTAATACCAACTATATTATCAAAAGTAAGAGGAAGGTACTGGGAATATTACCAAGAGCCCGATCGTAGCCACTCAGCTCTAAACCAAGCCAGCTTTGATGGTGTGCTAAATTTAATACATATCTTGTCTAACCTACCTGGGTAATTTCAATATAAACTAATTATTTGACATGGATGTGAATCGGCCGACACATAGGCGTGGAAGTAGCCCCTGGGTACCGCAATAATTATTAATTTCCTAAGTAATTGGTTGCATTCCCAATTCCCAGTTCCCCTGCTGATCCCTAACATTCCCCCCAACTTTTACTTAACTAATTCAATATAATCTAGTATTTACGGTTAATTATAATCCACATAACTCGGGGTAGGCTGCTAATGAAAATGTTGATGGTTGCTTCGTCGTCGGAAAGTTGCAGAAGAAGGAACCAACAGGTTGCCCCGAAGATAAGACTGCGACATGACCGACTATATCCCGCGTCAACAAAAATCGGTCATGTACTATAAGAAAGTGGCTAACCGCCATATGAGTCTCGCTTTAATATTTTTCTGTGTGTCTATGTGCCTTTAAAGATATTAGCCACGTTGTTTCTGATTTAAGTTTTACTTTTTGACAATGCTATGTCTTAGCTCTGGCGAGGGGTGTTGCCAATTTTTGAGATCAAAATTTGAAACAGTGACGTCATATGGTTATAAGTACTGCTGTTTGGGGGACTGAAAACATTCCCCTTAGACATCTCCATGATCTGATATATTTGCCACAGGGAAGTACTCGTAGAATCATTTTTATATCTTAAAGTGATTTTACAGAAAGAAATATGACCAGGTGTCAAATTAAAATAGGCCTTAATTTTATTTTGTTATAATGATAATTGATTTGAAATGTGTTCAAAAGTCCTACTATATTGAAATAAGTTATATTTTAACATAAGGAGTTTTATTAAGATAAATGAACACTTTCCATCTGCTAATTCTATTCCTTACTAATAGTAACAGTTGTCATAGGTCAAGGACAGGGTAGGGTAATTTATTCCTGCAGAATGACGTCGACAGTTTACTATTCTAAAGCATCATAAATTATTCATTAACCGTACCTTCGGCAACAAAACATCAATTTTTCTTTTTATCTAATAATAGATTGTTGCTTTCATGAAACCTCACTTGTACTACTTAGTCATTCCTTTTCAGAAAGTTGCGCTTAGAATCACAATCAAGGCGATCTCAGAATAAGTCTCGACCATCATTTTACGTTTCCTTTGTTACTTAAAAACTGTATTTTGTGCTTGAAGTATGTAATTTATCTCTTCACCTGTAGAGTCTTTCATTGAGGCGACTATAAGCGATTGAAATTAATTACCATTGTCATCTCGTGCATACGTTTATCGTGTCTCGTGTAAATACACGGTGTGTATAAACAGAAACGTATTCCGAGATGGATTAATTTAAATCCAGTAATTAACACGAGTCCTGCATTATATTAATCAATAAGATAGGTACTTTTAATTATACATCATGATGAGAAGCACTAGACGCAGTGTTTTGCATTACATATTAAAAACTAAAATTTTCGTTTTAATCCAGTATTGTAACAAAAATTCGTTTAAACTATAATATTAATTTAATTTTGTAAAAGTCAGATAAGATTAAGAGCATTTTTCCTTATTGCATATAGATCCCAATTCCATTATTATTCTAAGAAATTTCATAATGTTTATTAGATGAACGACTTAAAAGTATGAACGACTCAGGTCAATATAAAATTGGTTTTACGAAATGAAACATTGATTCTACTTATTTTTAACAAGTTCTGAAAGTATAGTATACAAAAATAAAAATATTAGATTACACGTTGAATTATGGAAGATTATTCAATATCTGTTTACGATTGTATTACGTCTATTCAAACACATAATTGTATTTCCCTTTCATTGCTAACACTTTATCACAGTCATTCAATTTCCGCTGCAGGACTGGATGTACCGATGTGGACTGCCTTAAGTGCCCTCGAGTTGTGTTATGTCTTCCATAAACAATGTCAGGGACAGGTCGTATAAATATCCCGAGGTGGAGGTGGAGGCGATGTATGGATGATGAACGGATCTTGGGACAGTCACGAACCTGGGGACGCGGCACGAGGCACAAGGCACTCCGCTCTCCACCACTAACTATGGGCTCTTGGACAATACCATTTTGGAGCCCTTCAATTATTTTTGGTTTATTTAGTAACTAGGTGTATTTATTTTCAAATAGAATGATGCAGTTATTTCAATTTATTTACGAAATGTTAATTACAATTGTAAATCTTCAGATTTTAACCTTAACTCTACTTACTTTTTAGGTTTACTTTTACTAAGGGCAACCTACCAAGGTATTTTAAGCCAAGATGTATGATGATTATGGAGTAATTTTCAATCTTGTTACTGACCAAGGCTGACATGCTCCTTAGACAGGACTGATAATAGCCTAACAGTCAATGGCATCTAAGGGAGTTGTTAATCCACACCATGGTATATCGCATTCACAGGCAATCGCTTTTACTATTCACTGTTTGTGTCCGACTACCATGTGTGATCTATACTACTATTTGTCACCTACTACCATGTGTGATCTATACTACCGGATTTACAGTTTGGAGTCTTCCATCGTTTATCTAAACCAACTCAGTGTTTCAATTATCACCATTGCGTCAGTGAAGTTTCTCTGCGTTATTATTATTATTTGTGAACATAAAATAAAAATAGAAATTGAATAAATCTAAAATTTAACAATTTTAATCCAAGCTAATCTGGTAAATCCAAATAAAATATGTGTTGTATGGACATAAATTTATCATAAATGCTAAAAGGATTATGATTATAATGATGATTAGAAAAAAATGATGTTTAGAAAAACTGATGATGATTTGAGTAGAAAGGCTTTTTATTCTTTTTATTGGTTGGGCTAAATGCGTGTGTTACGCTATTGATACCTCCTGAACAACCAAAAGTCTCCTTAGTAGACATAACACTAGACAATAACAATTTCAACTTAATTACTAAAATGTTTATATATAGGTTCCAAAATAAAGTTTAGGTGATCATTTTATTTAACTGTTTCGTTAAATAGGCAAAAGAATACAAAATGTTTTCGAAGTAAAATGTTTTCCTTTTCATTTTGAAGCGGAGGTCTAGGCAATTCTTTCACTTGTAGGACCTATGCCTTTGTCTGTTGTTCAGTTACCACAAGTGACTAGGCACTACGTTCATTTTATGAAGTTACATAAAATTAAAACACATTCTACAATAGTCCTGATTGGACCAGTTGGACTATCCCAATTGAAAGCAATATCGTATATAAATATTTATGACACCATACTTTGAAAACATTCCCGAGTAGGTTTGGAGTTTGTTTGTGATTTATTTTCCCACAAATATTTTTATTCAAAATATCTTATTTCAATAGTATTATATTGGAAAAGATAAGCCGCCAAAAATACCTGGTGGCTTAATTTATAAAATGTATAGTTTTATATAAAATTGAATTTCTATGACTGTCGGTGAATGAAAAGTATTTAATAAGAGAGATAATTTAGGTGATATTTATAAATATTCAATAGCCTATATTTTGTTGTTCAATGGTTTGAAAATCTCTATATTCCAGATATGAAAACAGCAAAATAAAAAAAATAGCTTATATATTTAGCCCTACATTGTCTTTGGCTTTTAAGTGAGACGGACTATCCCATCAGCTTGGTTCTTCATTGACTCCCGGGTGAGCCAGAATACCCAGTCTTACCTCTGGAGAAGCGGTGTATCTCCTTACTGTCCACCTGGGAGGGGTGTCCTGGAGGAAAGATGCTTACTTGACGAGCTCTCGGAGTTTTCTGGGTGGAATATATGCTATATACTATCCTAGGGATGTACCATCAAAATGCGAGGACCTCTGCGGTAGACCCTTTCATTGTCTTAGGGACTTTGCAGATGTTCAGTTGGAGTACGAATCCTTCTCCCAGGATATAGAGTGGTCCAGCCTTAGCTTTGGATTGGTTTGGAGGTTCTTTTTACTTCTTTGAGAATTATATGTTAGACTGGCCATGTGCTACCCTTCCTTTCCTTATATTAAGTGGCTGTGCAATTCTGCCCCAAGGCTGTGTTGGCCAAGCATGGCTGTATGAAGACTCCTTACTCTCCACAATATAATATATAACATGTAGTGATAAATTTACATGGATAAGTAAATTTAAAAGGAAGTGTGTAAGTTCACCATACTATATAATAATATATAGTCCTAAACAACCAGCCCTACCAGTCGATCTGCTCTGTTTTAGGTTTTAGTAACGTGAGAGAAATTGAAAATCTGTAGTCTATAAAGGCTAGGCTAATGAGTAATGTATAAACTTTGGTAAAGGGTAAATAGGACACAAAAAATCTAATGCCTAATAATTGGTGTAACATTTTTTGTTCATTATTTTGCATCACGTGGCTAGTTGCACAAATACACAGTTTGCGCATCGAAACTGTGTACGCATTTTTACGTATACTATTTGGTATGAATGAGAAACCCCATTGAAAAATATTACTAGCTTTAACAAGATAGATTATACATAAATAATTAATATATGTAATAGGTTAGTACATATGTTTTCCGACTCTTACATATGGTTAAAGGATATTTTAATTAATTTAATCATTCCCTCTAGGTGATTAGAACGTAAAATATCAACACGAGAGATAAAGGATTATAAAGGATATTGATTATAAAGGATGCAGATTATAATTATTGAACAAACCACCACTTAACACTAATGCTTTCACAGGAAAACCATGTGTTCTTTGATCTATATTTCAATATGGTTCTAAATATTGAAATGCCACTTTTCATCACACCAGTATTTATATTTCTGATTTATTGAAGTGCATGTGATTTTTTAAATTAAAAAAAACTGTCAGTATCTAGGACTGAAAATATTTTATTCTAAAATATTATGATTGCTTATCATATATTTGTTACGTCAATATACCAGCACCAAAATTACAACTTGAATAAAATACAGATAGGTTCGAATACCAGTGTCAACAAAGAGTGTGAATGTTAGATTATTACCAGAGTTTTATTATTCCAGCATTCATTCTGGTGAAGTTTCCTTGATGTTATTGTTCTTGCTGTACGTCAATATAGCGTGGCAGAAAAATTGGATAGACCCGAGGGGCAATTGGGTTTAGCCGGATCACAGCAATGCTGAGGTAATGCGCAATATCTATGGTAATGCTGTTACTTCCGTGGCGGCGCACTTTGACAGCTATGGACCACTTCACCACTTCACTACTAGTTTTGTACTTTTGCCCCATATTGTAATTATCAAGAAACTTAAAGTATTAAAGAACTTCTAAAATCATTATTACGCTAGTTAGGCCTATTAATTATTCTTATACTCGTTTGTTGGTCTTTTCCAACTCGTCTGTTGTTTTACACAACGTTTCTGGCTGTGAAGAAACTTCCCCATTTTCAAGTGATTGTCTAACAATTTACATTTCATAAAAATAATTCCAAATGTTAGTAGATGTAAACGGTAGGTAGGTAAACGCTTGAAAACGGGAGTTCACTATCTCTAGAAACGTTGTGTAGTTAAAACAATACATTAACATCCAACAAAATAATATGTAGAATAATTAAAGTACCGTTCAAATCTTTAGAGGATACAAAGATGGTTCCTAATGCATTGTAGTTGGTGAATAGGCCTTTTGCAGTGTCGTTTGGTTATACCTACCATTTACGAATGCATTTGCTTCAAAACACTTTCACGCATTTAAAGTATTTGCATTGAAAATTTTCGAGCGTTGATATATATGGCTAAAGTTTTTTATAAGATTAATTTAAACACGCAATATTTTGTGTGTTCTGGTAATAAAATTTTGGAAAATACGCCTTAATGGTGCATCTGCTCCAGAATTTAAATGTTTCGAAAGAGAAACCCCTCATTTTACCTCAAGTTTATGCTTGAAAAGCAATTTGAAAAGTAAAAAAAATTATATTCCTAAAGGAGCCTTGAAATGAATCGATTCACTGTATGATACTTGAACTTCATTTCAGATACGGTACTTTTAAAGACATTATTAGTGCAAATTAATGTTTTTGTAGACAAAATTATAAATAATCGATATATTGTGTCTCGAATCAAAGATGAGACGAGTGCAGGTTGCATGTAGCTACATTACTTTCGTCTGTAGGGCCCGCGCGACTGAAGGATTGAGCGATTCGCCACGCCTTCTTCACGCGACTACCGCCCGCATTGTTAGGCCTACGTGACATTGAGCGTGAGACGATCTGTTGAAGCCGGTCTCTACGTGCTTATTATTGACACGTATCTCCACCAATAACAATTATACCATTCTCACCTGCTATAATTACAATAACCAATCAGCATCAGGAACTGATTTGAATTTCTGATTTTATTTATGCATACTCGGTCTCAGCGATTATTGCAGGTTTAATTTTTTGCTATCTTTCAGTTAGAGAAGAAAAAAGATATTTAAATTACTATTTCAGTTTTACAGTGAGGTGGTCGTTGATGCTTTTTGCTTTGTAAATGATTGATCGATTGGGATACTATTCGTCGCAAACTTTGTATACTGCACTATTGATTTAGACTCATTTTTAAGTCATTACCAAAATTATTCACCTGATTCGTCTAAGTCTATGAGCGTTTTTGGGACAGCTTATTTCTTGATTTACACTCTTGCAAATCAAACTGTCTGTGTAAAACGATTTCCTCTAACTGAGTAAACGTAAAAATACAACTATGATCATTACCTTCATCACCACAATTATCCTCCGTTTGGAATTTATATGTTGCTGGGTGTACGGCTTTTCCATAGTCCTCAAAGTAAGTGATTTGTTACTATTATCTCTTGAAATGGTGACCTATCCAAGAAGGTATTTTAAGCCAAGTATGAATGAGAAATGAGTGTAAGACGATTGCGGCACGAACTTGTGGTCTTGTTACTGACTAAAGCAACCCTTGCAACCCCCTGATGTTCCTTAGTTAAACTGTTTAATAGCACAACAGCTGATGGACCTTCCGTTTAAAGTGATATCTGAACCACAATTTGCCTGTGAATTACGAACTGGTCTAGATATGAGGATGCTCTTTGCGGATGAACGTAGTATTCAATGGTGCGGATGTAAATCCACACCATGGTTATCATTCATTGGCCATCGCTCATCGTTATCCACAATTTGAGACCTACAGCTCACGTCACCGTTTGAGTCAATTGTTCCTCAATTATATTGACATGTTTTTTTCCAGAGATGTCTGCCGACATTCGAGAACGCGGCGTTCGGCCGGCAAGTGGAGGCGACCAACACGTGCGGCGAAGGAACCAAGGGACCGATAGAGTTCTGCGTGCAGACCAGCAAGGAGACCTCCAAGTCCTGCCAGGTGTGCACCAGGGGCATGTTCCCAGCCAGTCACCTCACGGACTTCGTCAACAACACCCACACCTGGTGGCAGAGCGAGACTATGCTGGAGGATATTCAATATCCCACCCAGGTCAACCTCACGCTACACCTCAGTGAGTATACGAAGAGGAATGTTTGAACTAATATTTTGTCAGGATTTTGATAAGAAAAGGTCATTCCACAAGGGTTCTGTAAAAGCTAAGAATACATCTAGGCTGTATAGACTGGCTAGATTCTCAAATCTTTTAATCAAAAAGTAAGAGAGATCTGTTGAACAAAAGTAAAAATACACCAAATAAACAATACAAGGGGTTTAGGTCTACAGCGGAGGAGTCTAGCTCAGTAGTTTTAAAGAATACTAGGTTAAATACTTGAATGTATCAGGAACTCTGGGCTCTTGGTCGTCTTCTCGGTATGGTACTCAGCAAAATTATCACAACCGTTAGGTGATTCCTGCGCAATTATGTGAAACCAATAATTTTTAACAATCATATGAAAAAATCATTACGATGTTTCCTCATTTCACTTTCGAGTTTATCTTGCAAAAGTATAAGAAACTATTTAATTACCGAGGAAAATGTAATTTATTTCAGATTCTTCGTATTATCGTTCATATCAAGGGGCTCCCTGATGTGTATAATGATATCACGTAGTTCCCAAAAAATGATTAATACATTTGCTATTTCTATGTCTGAAGTACGCCTCGTATTTTTAAAATACGTATTCAACTAACAACAACCAAGTAAGCTCTTGAGCCGACCTCCAAACTAAAATGATTTTGAATCTAACAGGATCAACTTGATCCGGCCTATCTGCACGAGTGTCGATTTGGTGTAAGCCATTTCGAAATATAAATTTTACTAGTATTGTAAACTTAAAGTACGCTAGATTTTTAATTAAGAGAATTCACGGACAATAAACAATACAAGGAACGTGACTGTTCATAACTTAATAGAAAATCGTTAATAGAAAACGCCACGCCAAGGGGAAGGAAGCGACGCCCGTTTTTTATAACTCGAGTTATAATAATAGTCGTCGCAATCTAAAAAAATTATTTGAGAGGCCGTAAGCCATTACCCGAGCCATTACAGGTCGCTTCGCCTTGTAATTTGTAAGAGACCAAAACAGAGTCTCGGGGCGATAGTTAGTGGATTTACAGCCACTCTCCACTTAGTGTCCCCTGCTACAGTACGTCAGTCGCTTCGGTTGTTCCGTTATCGATAATCTTCTGACATTGGATATCGATAAAACGTGAAAATCGCTAGAGCAAAATATCGATGTGACTGAAATCGAAACAATGCTATCGAATTGGCGAAACTAGATTGAGTTGTCTAAAATAAAGGTACAATTTAGCGATAGTACAATAGCGATTATAGTAGTTTTTTTTTAAATTGAATAGTTATGTATCACACAAAGTCGAAGTTCTCTTTTCCAAATAAACTAAATAATACATACCTTTATATAAATTATTTATTATTTAATGCTTATAATTATAACTTATAATTATAAATAACTTATAATTGTTTAATGCTTACAGCCTACTAGTGTCAATACAATAATAATAATAACCAAACAATCGGCGTAGTGCCGGCAACTTGGCTCCTTGGAGAAATGAGGAGGAAGAAATAGAAACTGAAATCTCGATTTCCTGGAACATACATATTTAGATCGGTGTGAATGGTTTTTGTGGGTATTTGGCTCATCTATAGTAACGTGTAGCCTATGTTAGATACTGGATTTTAAGCCAAGTTTTGATAAGAAGTGTGACAAAAATGAAATGAAAATATGAATATGGTGCGATCTTGTTGTCTTATTACTGACTGAGGTTGACATGTTCCTTAGACAGGACTATTAAATAGCCCAAGTACCAATGATCTGTAAGGGACATAGAGTTAACGTGGGCCGGAACCAAAATTTTTAATTTGAACTACGATCTGGTCTAATTTTGAGAATGGCTTTTAGTGATGAAAGTTCCACCATCCGAATCCCGCATTTAATAGCGAAGACGTTGATCCACTCAAGAATATCAATCCACCAACCATAGTTAATATCTATCCATAATTCGTGACCTTCCAGTTTCTGAATTACAGGACACGTTGCCATTAAAACTTTTATTCCGATCCCAAACAAACTTCCACCGAGATTAGCCAGGCTAGCATTGCTGTTCCTTGAATCTAACGCCACATTAACCAATACAATACCCGGTGTCCACTTTGAATAAAAGACTCAAGTTTAATATTCAACATTATAGTTAAAAGTAATAATCTATTTTTGGAACGAGTTTTGACACTTTCGCAACACGAGTAGAACGCTTCATCAGCTGTTTTCGTATACCTGAAGATTTCTTTCCTTATCATACAACTAATTTTCCATATTGGAACGCGTTTTAGCGATACTACAGTTTTATGTGAGATTCTAGGATTGAATAATTTAGTTCATTCTCAAATATAAATATGAAAATTGAATATCCATCACTCGATTATCATAATATAGGTTAATTTATGTATTTCATTTTTTACTTAGACAAAATCTCTTCATAAGAGAAATTGTGTTTGTTCATCAAGTTTGAGAGGCAGTTGTTGAAATCAGCAACGCCTCCACATCCGCCTCAGAACGATAACCGCGACCGGGACACAGGAACAGTGGCGCGGATAGGACTACGTGAGTCAAGTATAGACTGCGACGGGAGGGCGCTTCTCATACAAACTGGGCTAAAGCATCCACACATACTGTTGTTGAATTCATGCGACGGCGCTAAATATAGCAATCGATCCACGTCCTTTGTGTATTGAAAACCTTTTCTTGTTTGAAAACTTGCTTTATCCAAACTGTATTTGCAATTGGATAGCTCTAAATTAAGAAGGACAATCTTTATAAGTATCTTTTATTACAAGCAGAGATATATACTTAACAATTATAGGTATCCTGAGATTTGGTAAAATTTCAGATGCTGATTTATGTTTAAGCTTAATACTCAATAAACTAAAATGTTTTTGATTTTAACAGACGTTTCTCGGATAGTGTTCACTTATTACTGTGTTTAGGATACTTTGTTCACTAAGCATTCCTCTTTTTAAGATATACCAGTAGTCGCGCGAGCTCATCTTCGTGATTTCTCGTAGTATTTATATACTAAGTCGTTTTGGAATTCCAGTCGCGCAGTATTCTGTATCCTTGTCACATAGACTCATTTGCGTGTCTCACTGATTACCAGTCGAGTATCCCACTAGCCACGTACAAACTAACAGCATACCTCTAGTCACATATTCCATTATTCGCGTATTCAACTTGTCACGTAGACTATAAGTTTTGTAGACCTTTAGTCGAATATCACACTAATCTAGTAGACCACTAGTCTCGCTTTCCATTAGCCGTAACATCCTTTAGTTTTGTAGACCACTTGTCACTTATCCCACTTTTATCGTAGACATTAGTTTCGTAGTTCACTAGTCGCGTATCACACTAGTCTCGTAGACTACTAGTCTCGTAGACTACTAGTCGCGTAGCCTATTTGTTTCATACACCAATAGTCTTGAAGAACAGTATTCGCGCAGACCAAAAGTCTCGCAGACTACTAGCCACGTAGAACACTAGTCGTGTATCCATCTAGTCGCTTAGCCTATTAGTTCCGTAGACCACTAGTCTTGTAGATCAGTATTCGCGCAGACCAAAATTCTCGTAGTAGAACACTAGTCACGTAGCCTATTAGTTTCGTAGACCAGTAGCCTCGTAGAACACTAGTCTTGTAGACCACTAGTGGCGTATCCCAATAGTCGCGTGAACTATCAGTCGGATCCCACTAGTTTCGTAGCCCGCTACCCGGGTCGCGTAGCCCACAAAGTTCAGAGCCGCCGGCGACCCAGCCACTTTCCCAGATCGCCGCCCAAATCAAAGCCCCTCTCCCAATTACTGAGGCCCGCCGCTATGAAGCCTATTTAGATTATCATCTTTAGACTGAGGGCTAATTAATTTTATGGCAGCAATAGAATGTTTTAATTGATGTAGTTTGATCGATGTTAATGTAAAAACTTCATTGAACCAAGCTATTTATGTGGATTTAAAACACTCTAACTCACTGTCATCCATTTACGTACATTATCTATAAAATGCGTATGCGCATGTAACCGATAAGCTAGGTTGCATTCTGTTGCCAAAAAACAATATTCCAAGTTACAGTTGAGTGGTTGTGTCCGATCTGTGTTCGTAATTAGTTAACATTCTCATATTTAATGATGAATACACTAACGCTAAAACTATAAACGCAGTTTGAGATCTTGTGAGATAAATTCCAATTTGGGGTTAACTTAAAGCTCACGTAGATCTCGTTATTAATGATTCCTGAACAAAGTTTCCTGCTTCTGTAATTTCCGATTTAGGCTGTCTCCTCTCGTATATTTGTAAGAATGAAAACAACTGAAACCAATAATGTAGTTATAACAATAAAAATGTTTATAATATATATTACTGTATGCATATTTTCCAGATGGTAGGAAAAAGTATTTTTATTTAGTATGAATGTAATTATTCAGTAGAATACAGCATGTATAGCAAGTATTTTTTCCTACAACCGCACCTTAACAGGCACATTTCGCACTGTTGGCAGACTGTATAAGTAGTACATTCCCACACTAGGGTGGATATGAGCTCATATCCACCCTAGCACAGCAAAGTAACCGGCCAATCACAAGGTCGGAACGCTCCAAATCTCTATGGAACTAACCAATCGCATGCGCTAATCGCTCAGCCAGCTGACAGGCGTTGTTCCTACAGCACTAACTTCCGGTTTTTCGCAATGAAACTGAGGTTACCGTAAACCTAAAAGTTATGTTTATATGTATCCCAACGGGAAAATCAAACATAACCTAAATGACTTTTTTATTGTAGGAAAAATCTTGCGTGTAATACGAGTGCAAACTGTCATGGCCGCCCCCGAAGTTCTGGCAGCACTCAGCTGACGTTTCGTGCTGTCATATGTCATATCATATGTTCGTGCGATATGACATAGTTTGCGCTCTAGTTACACAAATAGCAATATGAACTAATATTTCAATTTAACAACTGGTTATTCTTGTATGTTAAATCACTTAGATGACATGTTCAGTAAAACTTAGAAAAATATACCGTATCTAAAAAATGGGGTTTGGGGTTTTATTACTTTACTGGCGTGGGTCAGTTTAACGTAAACAAAAACACCATCCAGAATGTGTAGAATAATAAAAATATCATCGTGGGTGATGTCACTTCAACAGTGAATACGAACATGTATGCCTTGTTTAGCGTTACAGACACGAAGACTGAAATTGAGGTAAGACCCATTTTTGCTTTTCAAGGGCATGAAATGTGAAAATTAACAAAAAAATCATAATTTCAAGAAATATACGTACAAAAATCTAATTTTCTTTATATATATGATTTGTAAGTTATACCTAGTTAATTTTTCTTGTAAATCTTGTACACAGTGGCTTTAAATATGTTTTAATGGTAAAAATATTAACGATTTGCCACTGCTTTAGCCTGTGAGTCTAACAATTCACAGACCAAAACATTTCAAACTGGAAGCGCACCTAGTCTGCTTATTGGTATTGAAGTTGCCCTTTGTCATAAAATTAACACTGAATCTGAAAGGTATATCTCTCTTTTGTTCCATCCGGCTTACACTTTGTCCGCGTGGCCTTTGTTCAGTTTTTATCTATCGAGGCAGAATTGTTGTACTCATTGCTTCCTATTTTAGGCTAATAGTAAGCTTAAATAATACATAAAAAATGTCTTCATCGTTATTTAAAAATAAAAATGTCATAATGAATAGTTTAAGTAATTATCGCTAGAGACGAACTAGGCTTACAGTGACCATTGGGTCACGGGGGGGAGGGTGTTGGTGATTTGTAAGATGAAAAACATGTAACGGGTTTCCATAGAAACTACCAGAACTATTGTATTGAATTTTAAATATAAAAGAATAAGAACGACTGTTTAGATGGGCTGACAACATTCCCTTTAGACATATCCATGATCTAACCTATTACCCACAGGGAAGTAAATACAAACATTTTTGACATGGATATGTCTGAGCTTTTGGGGGAGGAAGGGGTGAGCTTTAGGGGTGACAGTTGGCGAGACTAAAATTTGAAACAATGACGTCATATGGTTATAAGGACAGCTGTTGACCTGAAACATACCCTTTATACATATACACAATCTAACATTTGTCCCATAGGGTAGTAAATGCAAACATTTTTACTCAGAAATTAGTTATTTCTAAACATTTCAGGAACTCTGTAGAGCCGTTTTGGAGATCCTTCTGCATATAATTTCAAACCTTGTTCGTATCATATTGTTATTCTTATTATAATACATTCAATTAATTTGCTTGTTTATTATTAAATTATTTATTAATATATATTTACAATTTAAACTGTGTGGCCTTTCAAAATAGTCTAAGGCTAGAAAGGCAAAAAGTATGGCGCTGTTGTGCATATATTCTGCGGATGCGAAAAATAAATAATTGAATTGAGTTGGTTAACCCGAAGTTAACCATACCATAAATTCACTCCAGTACAAATACACAACAGCAAATTTCCCTTTAACAAACCCCATGTCATTTCGTACCAGTTAAACATCTTGGCTTCTATCGGGCCTGTCTGGGTGAGGGATTAATCGTCAACTAATTATACCTTTTCACTAGACTCGCGGTCTTGTTTCGGCACTAGTTCTTAGCTGATTTGAATTATTAGTTCATTTAAAGCCATGACTTGCTTTACTACTCGGAAAATTGTTTGAAGAGAAAAAATATTTTAGGTCTACACTTTATAAATTGTTATCCTTTAACAAATAAAAATCACTCAATTCGAATTTTTATTTATTTTATTTGTCATGGTGTAATTATTTAATCAACTGTTTAGGATCCATTAGCATGGAATTAATATCCTTTAAAACTATTAATTAAATATAAAAATAATCATCAAGAGTCTAACGTGCCTTCGCTACCTTTGATTTTAGATCCATAAGAACGATGTTAATTTTTCATAACTGACTACTCAAAAAATACGTCGTACAAATACGGTTGAGATGTCAGATTAAAAGTAAATTGGCCTATCTTTTCATGAATATTATGTAACCGGTAATACTGTCACAAAAGCAACATTGTTCTTATGGGGCTAAAACAAAAAAGTTCTCCACAACTGTAGATTCAAAAAGTAATTTTTAACCAATCACATGAAATTTAATAAAAAACTAATCAAATAAATATCCAATTCAAACTGTAGTTTATTTATTTGATTTTATCATGGGGAAATTATTTTATTAACTCACTGCAATTTTAAGATACATTTAATGTTCTGGTATATTTATTTGTCTACTTCAATGTGAGAAACACATTTTTTATAACATTGTGAATGTGCTAAACAATCCAAAATATGCTTTAATCTTATCAATAGACGAAAAATAAACAACAAACTGTATTCTAATGAAAGCTAATATTAATTTTGTACTCTTTTATCTGTCAAATCTTTGTTCCTTATGTGGGAAACCATGGATAGCGGTCAGAACAAATGGGTTTACCGAGTTTCTTATTGTATGCAGTTTTAAAAGAGTAATCTAAATTGTTTGAAACAGTAGTTTATAATAACACTAAAGTGAATTACCAATTATAAGCTTGCTAAAGAAATTAACTTCAATGGAATAGAAAGAAATACTTAGAATAAATTAAAATAAAAATGATTAGATTAGATTAGATTAACGTCCAAACATTAAAACTATACCATAAGTAATAGATAAGTAAGGGTATGTAGATAGTTTTAGGTAGGCAAGGGATAGGTAGGTAAGCAAGATGTAGGTAGGTAGGCAAGAGAGTGGTAGGTAGCGGCAGGTAGGCAACGGATAGGTGGGTAAGAGGTAGAACTATGACGTGAACGTATAACTGCAAGCACCGACAATCATACATTAAACTTTTACGTTTTTGAAAGTGTTCGTAGCTTGTGCAGGAACCCAGGGAAGTATTGTCGTTGAAGTGTTATGGTTTATGTATAGCGTGCCGAGGGCGGACCCTGTTTTGTGGACGTACTCAGTTGCAGAGCTTAGTTGAGCATGATAAGCCGGTAAACTTGTCTGAATATAGAGCGGCATAACGGTATCCCGGGTCCCGGACCAAAATGTGGCTAGCGTTATTGCATAAAACATGGGACAGAAACTTTGTTCGCATTAACCTCAGCACCACAACTTCTCCAGAGTTTTTTCTTTACAATACCAAAACATAAACCTTTATCATATCCCCTTAATATATAAATTATTCAAACCTTTTTCTCACGGAATGACTAAACAGATTTTGTATATAACGTGCTGTGTACGCCTGACACCAGCATTTAGTTTACGTTGTAGAAATGTTTACCGTTATTTAACCAAGCACATTTACATTCATTTCCCACTAGGAAGATCTTTAAATAATAAATGATTTCGTTATAATTTGATGATAGCTTAAACTTTGCAAAAACTATGCTACAAAAGGTATTTATTGCTAACTCGATGGACATCGGTGACTGGTTCAAACCTCAGGATGACTATTAATTGGAAATTGGACCGCTTTTGCAAAAAGCGTTCTTATGGCAATTCATTGACTAATAAAATATCTCTGACGTTGATACCATAAAAACACCTTAATACTTTGTAAGCAGTTATTAAAAAAACAATTTCAAGATAAAAAG
Organism: Nephotettix cincticeps; assembly: GCA_023375725.1. Taxonomy (NCBI): domain Eukaryota; kingdom Metazoa; phylum Arthropoda; class Insecta; order Hemiptera; family Cicadellidae; genus Nephotettix; species Nephotettix cincticeps. Next base: position 35,813,419 of record CM041785.1, read on the forward strand.
TATTTTTTAAATTCAATTAAAGTTAATAGTTAACATAATTACAATTTATGGTTGTAATAGAATACACCATTACCATATATACCTTTCCATTTCTTCTTGGCTATTATTTGTATTGAAGAATACGTCTTATAAACTCTTATTGATTAAAAAATACATGTACAGTTTTTACAGTTTATATAAAATGGTGAAAAGAATATAAACAATATCCTGGACCATATTTAAGAATAGTACATTTAAATTACAGCCTCACAGATAGATCTATAGATTAATATTTCATTCGTGTGCAGTCAACCTGTAATACAGCTGGGCTGTAACCCGCTGACCATTAATACAGCTGACCACCAATACAGCTGACCGTCGTCACAGCTGACCAGGGCCCGGCCTCGGCGCCGCGCAGACGCTCTGGACTCATATTTACGACGTCTACTTGTCCGATCAACGATGACGTCATCACGCGGTTTATAGGCCAGCAATTAATGTTTACATCAACCAATCATGTACTGCTAATGGACCGATGGTCCCGAGTATTAAATATTAGTTATCACAAGTCCTCTGGTAATGAACTATAAACTATAGTGAATGTTTATAGTAATGTTTTATAGTATGTTTATAATAATGAACTATTAACTATAAACTTAAACTGCAGTGACGACTACACATACCCACTTGTAACGCTTAAATTAAACGATGCTGGGCTTAAAATAATCATAGTCGTTGTATTTTGGTGTAAGGTATATGAATCCGTATGATTCAATTATATCTAGAGATATAGTAATACCTTGTTTTTGTTATACAGCTTAAAAAAGTTGTTTTAGATACTTGTATTGATGAGAAAAAGTTTTTATTTTCTCCCTAGAACTAAACTTATCATTATGATGATGATCATTTGTTTGAGTCCTATGCCACTAGAGATCATTGCTTATGATACTTTTGATTCGAGGTCAGAATTCGATTGTAAATAATCGATAAGATAACTGTAATAATCACGATCGATTTTTGTATATTTTAGACGTTCCGGATATCAATTGCTATCCGGAATGTCTAAAATGGGTAATCGACTATTAAATTGAACTATCTATTGGTTGAGATTTAACTATCGATAGTAATAACTGACATAACTTAAACAACTAATCGGGAATCAGAAGTAACTGTTACATCGTAAGTAACATAACAGCTGATTTGTCTAAAGCGAAAAAATGGTTGACAAATGTTAATATAAAATGAGGTAATTTTTGTTTTACGAGTTTGTTTCATTTTATTTATAGCATAACGAAAAATATTTTTCATCACACGGCCCAAAATTGGCTTTTTTTATATATACACGTACATTTAAACGCCTTGGAACACCTCGGCTGTTAAACTTGTTCGTATCAAAAACGTCCGTTTTTGGTCCTAGTGATGAAATATACTATTATTAAATTAATATCACCAATAGAATAAACTACAAATCGCCCATATATCGTTGCTTCACTCTAGTAGTACAATAGTTACACACAAGCAGGGGTAAAAACCATCTGGTAAATGTTTTGTACAATTATGTCATGATGAAATACTGTTTTAGATGCAATATAATATGCAGTGCTAGGGAGTGGTCCAAGTAGATTAAAATGTAAAATATGTTTACCGCGTTCTACCTCCCATTAGAGACACTTGTAGTTTATAAACTAATAGATACATTAAAATCGTTTGAAATTAGATTATTTTACGATACAGTTTATGTTAATATGGTGCATACAATACTATACAGAAGATATGGGTGAGTGTACACGATGCAAGATGAACAGTACTGATGTAACCTGGCTGGCAATTTGACAAACATTTACTTAAAATACAATACGATTGAAAATGAGTTGAACATGTTGTAGTAGTTATTGCATGATGTCCGCTACATAACATCCTACTATGGCATTGTAAAATCTAATTATCCAGCAAAAAATTACAATATATATTTAGGCTTAATACGTAAAGGTTCAAGTGTGACTTGGCTGGTTAAAAAAGGTAAAATGTAAATATAAGATACTAGCAGTTTGCCGGTCCTTTACAGGTTGTATGGCTCAGAGTATGGAAAAATAAATTATGGTCTCAATTGTTTATTATTCATTTTAAATTAGATAAAAATAAATTAAATTACTCGTAGAAAATGTGTACCATATTTGGCTAACTTTTTATTTAGTATAACATTTTAATACAGTATAATTTTCAATGAAATGAAATGAAAATTGTTTTTAATATGGCAGCTGGTTAGTTATTTCTGAAAAATCACTTTGATAGATCACATGTTTGGTAAACATGAGCAAATGTTGCTAATATTGCTCAAAACTGGGAATTCAAGAGCTCTTGGACTCATTTTGTGCATTATGTATAACATTGATCCAGGGTATAAACCTTTTGGAAAACTTTATTTTTAGGTCGTGAGCCAGTTTACAATAACGAAAATTTCCTCCAAAAGGTTTCGAATGATGTTAATAAGTTTCATCATTGTGGGTGCTCCCATCACGAAGAGGCGTTACGAAAATAAAAAAAGTGGGAAACGTAAAATAAAATTTAAACTGTTCTAGGTTCCCATTGAGTCTGCAGACAATGGTATCTTCAATTTAAATAAATTTTCTTTTCGATTTCAATGATTTTGAAATCATAACCAAATAAATGGGAAAATGATTGTATTTACATTACAGCGGGGAAAAGTTAAGATCATAGATATGTCTAAAGGAACTGTTATCAGTTCTTCTAAACAACTCTTCTTATTCTTAAATATCAAAAATTCAATACTTCAGCCCTAGTAGATTCTAACCTGTTTCAAATTTTCATCTTACAAATTGCCAACACCTTAAAGCTAAGACATATCCGTATCAAAAGAAAAATAGGCAAAACCAGTGATCAACATAAACAAACTAATATTCATTTTGAGTTGACAGGTGGGTTATGCATTGCTAGTAAACCACTTCGATTACTCAATCATTAAAACTGAGAAAAAAATTAGCCAATGCCACTAAAAATGGGATTTTGACAGCTTATTACTTTATTTAAATAGAGTGAGAGTTAGTTTAACTTGAATAATCAAAATAAGTTTCATGTGTGTGCCTACATTTTCTTGGAGAGTACGCACACATGTGCGTGTTTATCGCTACAGAAAGACAGACAGACAGAAATTGTGATAAGACCCATTTCGGCTTTTCTACGTTATAAAACGTAAAACTAAAAATACCAAGATTACAAGCAATGTACAGACCAAACTAATATTATATAAACATACAAACTTTATAGTACCTAACTTCATATAAGCTTATGCGTGATTATTCCCGTTCCGTTCCATAGTTACGAAACTTCTTCAGTAAATCCAGGATGATCGGTTGTGCAGTATTTTATCAAGGCAACAAAGAGGCGCCTGGAGCGCCGGGCCTCCCCCGCAGATATATCACGGCGTTGCGGCGCGGCGCGGCGCGGCATAGCGTTATAGGGGGCGTAGCGAGCACTACGCCCGCGGCGGCCGCGCTGAGTACGCTGTAATGGCAAGTGAGTCATCGAGATAGCGATCGAGAGGCGAAACTATCATTACGTAGTGTGGTCCTCGCGCACACAGATGGCGTTGGCTTGTTAGCGAGTATAAGACGACGTGGATGGTTTCGATATTTTTATTATCTATAATATTATAAAGAAGATAATTATGGGTTTGTTGGTTGTGGCAAGTAAACACGAAAAATACTGGACCGACCGATTTAAAGTTTTACTCAAAGGTAAACTTTTACTTTTGGTCAACTTTACAGAGGTAAACTTTACTTAAACTCATGCAACTCATAGGAATATTAACTTCCTTAAAATCCCCTAGGGCTACGCCCCGTCAACGTCCTAAGTTCCTATGTTTACATTTTCAAAAGTCAAAATCTGTTCACACTGTATTTTGACACTTCGGGAAGAAGAAGAAGGAAAGTTCATTTTTACATATAAACTACTGAATCGAAATTAGTGATAGAATTATCGATTCGAAGTAGTAAAATGGTAGATTTTAAGTTTTCTCCCTATGCCTGTCTCTCTTACGTTAATCCTGACGTAAGAGGTAATACTTTGTCATGTTGGAGACACTTGTGGTTTGTCATTTTGTAAACAATAAAAATTCATTAACAATACCTAATTTAAATGTATTAGGACACCTCTAAGCCTTTTTTACCCGTAAGGAGAACGGATACTTTGGCTAGCTTTAAATAAAAACGTTGTTTTTTAAAGAGAACAAGCTCAGTAACAGCTACTTCCCTTGTGGAGAAATTCGCTAATATATTCAAGATTCAACGACAATTACTTCCTTTTTTTGTTGTTTTAATGCTCATGATTACCGGATATCCACTAATTTTTGCAAGATCATCCATTTTTAATTAAACTCACCCTACTTTGGTTTCACTTAGACTGGCCAGTGTTACCGAAGACATAAATTATGAACTCATGGTAGGTATTGATATCAAACAACCAATCAATCAAAATATCAACCACCTACATATCGAATTCTGCACTGATGAGTTCGGTTGGTTATTGGTCGCTTTGACCATATTATTATTACTAAATCAATAACCAACCTAACTCATATTAAAATATCAAACATCGAAGGTTGCTAGCTATGTCAACATATACTCTTTCCATGAACTGCTTATTGTGAGTTTTCTTAATCGGCTTTTCAGTGATAAACTGATTTAGTCGGTTTATGTAAAGAATCTTTATCAGTGGCGTCATATTGGATTATCGCAGACGAACAACAGAGCATACCTCCACATACCTCCTCACTCGATTGTTACGAAAATATTGTTAGGTTGTTCACTGAAAATAAATTTCATATGTCAATTTATAAGGAAGTGTCTATTTACACGATATTCGAACGTGTTGTATATATTTATCATTGACATGGATATGTCTTAGCTCTGGGAGGGGAGTTGGTGATTTTTGAGATGGAAAATATAATAACCGATAATAATCAGCGTTAGAGTCTCTAAGGAAGGGAGCTCAGGATCAAGGAAGAGCCGAAGACAGAGACAGAGAGCAGATGAAAGATAAACAATCATTAACAGGTCCTCCTGCCCCCCGCCGCCCCTCCCACTACCCTAGTGACAGGACACTACACAGACCCCCAGCTGACACATGGTTAGCTCTCACACTGGCACTGGATACCAGCTGTCGATGCTTCAGTACAAATTATTATTGCAATCTGGTTTGGTTTGACAAAAAAACATATTTTACCAGTAGTAAATACGACTACCTTGACATGACCTTTGGCAGAATTCGTACTTGGCACTTCCACTCTCTGAAAAAGAGAACTACCAGAGACCTAACAACTAACAAATCGACCTGGCTTCTCGGAAAAAAAATAATTTTTAGTTTAAAACAATTTACTGCTGTACAAAGTCATATTACAGCTTACTGTATGTGCATAAGGAAACAAGCTCTAGGAAACAGCATCGAATCCAAATATTGAAATAATTTAACCATACCATTTAAAAAGATGAATTCTCAATGATCCATGGTACAGTAGATACAAAATAATCCACGGTAGTTAAAAAATTCCATTTGTTTGAAGATAAATTTCGAGATTTAGTCTAAATTATCAGTGTAAAATTGACCACCCTAACTATCTGGCATTAAATTTCCTGGACAACAGTTTGTGTACCTATAGGTTGAAAAGCTATTACATCCTTGATCCAGCCAATCATTTTTTATAATTACTTTTCATCAACAACTGTTAAAATATAAGATATCACAATAGTGTTTAGTTAGCTAATTTGCTATTTAAAAAAAATACTTATTGTTCTCAATGTCCTGAACAGATTGTAAATAAAGTTTGATAAAAACGTGCTATTATTTTGATCTAATTCCAATGGTGTTGAAGAAAAATATAATGATTTAACAGATGTTCCACATTGACTGTTCTATAAGCAGATGTGAGTCAGTGTCGATATAGCACTAGAGTAGGCCCTACTGGCATAGCACATTATAAAGTTTGTTAAAACAATAGTTTAAATAGATCAAATAATTAATGGCACAGTGATGTCTTGATACCTAATTATTCTACAGAGAATAAACAGATGTAACCTTCAATGTTAAGCTTTCCTTTTGTTGACCGATGTTGAAGATTGGGCTAGCTGTATTAATTGTTTGGACACCTCCAAACAATACAGCCATTTCAATTAAAAGAATAAAGTATGGGGTATTGTTTGACCACAGAACAATAGAACTGTAGTACTATAGGTCCAATTTGAGTTTGTAGAGAATTTTAGTTATTTAGTTACTGAAATGGCAACACACCCAGGTAGATATTTTAAGCCAAATATGAATGAGAAATGAGTGTAAGATGATTGTAAGATAGTTGTGGCGTGATATTGACTAAGGCTGAATGTTCCTTAGACAGACCTATTAATTAATAGCCCAACAGTAAATGACATATCTAAGAGACATAATGTTTAACGTGGAGTGTGAAACACTGCCTTTGAATTACAAACTGGTCTAATTATGAGGATGACATTTGCGGATGGACTATTGTTGGACGGATTTATGATGGACTACTTAGACGCAGGCTACTTCCATAAGAAAGAGAACACGTCTTTCATTCTCTGTGGCATGTTGAACTTAGGTGAAAGAAAGATATCAAGGATTAAAATTCCGGACTGCCTCCTTTCTGAAAAAATGCATTCACGCAATAAAAGAAAAAAATCAATACTCATAGTACTAAAACATTATATTATATTTTTAGGCTAAACAAGACCACAGACCCTCTACATTAAAAACAAACATTACCTACTTGCATTCTCTTTCGTGCTTTCTATTCGCCATCTCTATTCAGCGAGGCACCTCCAGTGACAGAGCCTGTCCCGGACTTTGACTAGGCCGATGGATTTATTGCCTTCTGTTGACAATTGGCTATTGAATGCTCTCCTGGAATGTGAGGCCTCTCTATTACCATAGCTGCTTCCTCGCCGCGTAATTTGTGGCCGATTACACAGATGAGAAAAACATAGCACGGATTCTTTATTCTTTGTGAAGAAATGTCGAAGGTCAACGTAAAAGAATTATTATTGACTTTGAAACGGAATGTTTATTTCGAATTTTGAGCTTAGACATATTTTTGGATTCACTTTAAAGTTGAATTTCCAGATTTGACACTAGCTATTGAAACGTGATGGTTTTTTCTCGTAGACAATGATGAACCAACACGTTTTCCATCGAGTGTTTCAATTAAGCCTAGGAGGCAATAGAATATAACAAGAAAGTTGATGAACCGAACAGAATTATCTGGTTGTGTGACGATTAAACTCAAGCTTAGACAGCATATAGTAATACTCAGCCCTTCAACCAACATGTTTGTCTAAAGGCCATCAAACATCACACCCCATACATTAGCTAGGAGCCACAGTCCTGTAGTAACACATCGTCTCCAGCGATTGATTAGGGTGAAAGGGTAGTTTATATTGGGCAGTAAAAATACTTGCTACGACAACACAATTTACTTAATGTCTTCCTCGTAAATGTTATAGAGGGTTAAATTGGAAAGGTTTAAATGTAATACTTAATGTACGTAATGTATGAAATCGATAGAAATAAAATTAGATTATTGTCTGTTACACACTAAAATATACTTGTAAAATTACTAGGAATGAGGATATTTATTTTTGTTTTTAAATTTTTACCACAGTAAAGCCGAAACAGGTAATGTCTTAATTTCTGTCTTTCAGAGTGTCTGGCTCTATACAAGGTATTGCCAAAGATATGTCTTAGCTCAGTTGGGGGATGACGCCATTTGGTTAATGACGCCATATAAGTACAGATTTTTGGATTAACTAAAACCATTCCCTTTTGACATATTCATGATCTAACCTATTTCCCAAAGGGAAGTAGAAACACACATTTTTTTGGTACGCTCCGACGAAACTTATTTTCATTATTTTGTACCTATTGGTTAAAATTTCGTATAAGTATAACTGTCTAAAACCCTTGTATTAACCTTTACAACCTATATTTTATTTTATTTAAACCTTTATTTTAATAAGCTCTAAAAAACTCAACTTGAGCGATAAATGAAACTTTTTATCAAATTATACTGAACATTTGATCTATAATAGTGGTTTTAATATAATAAATTATCTTAATGAATGAAAAAATTTTAACGAGACAAACTTTCTAATACATCTAATTTTATACTAGTGATACTAAGCGTCCAGATTATGGGTAAATACTAAAAGTGACTAGAATACCTATTTTATTAAAATTAAATCTGAAATGACAAACAATGATTGTCGTTGTTTACAAACAGTAAAAGTCTTTAAATGAAGAGATCTACAGACAACGTATCTTTGACAGGCCTAGGCCTGATAATGTTAGTTAGATTGTTAAATGACAACCTGTCCAGGTATTTTAAGCCAAGTATGAATGAGAAATAAGTGTAAGATGATTGTGGCGCAACCTTGTAGTCTTGTTACTGACGAAGGCTGAAATGTTCCTTAGATAGAACTGTTAATTAATAGCCCCACAGTTAATGGCATATCTAAGGGACCTGTAGCTGAAAGTGGAGTCCGATCCACAGACTTTGAGTTACTTTCTGGTCTAATTATGATGGTGTTATTTGTGGATGGAGTTAATATTTAATAGCAATCATTAGAAGTGGACATAATGAATATACGTGTACATGTTTAGAATCTCCATAATGATTTTAGTTTTCCTGGTCAAATTAAAAAATTCAGCTACAAATGATAAGCCCATTTATACCCTGCATGCTCAACCTCCGGCAAACTGAAACCTTGTTAAAATAAGTCATAAATTAATAATAATTAAAACCCCTGTCCTAGCTCTTTACTAAGGCCGTAAAATGCTTTAAGCACTCGTCGGACAAACAAGTACTGTAAAGTGAACTGGTGATACAGGAGACTGCGGGCTGCTTTTATTTTCAGACATATTGAGAGGTTTCGCTCGTAAAAGAAGGAACGCTAAAAGCTTGATAAACGACTAAAGTTTGTATTCATTGGAAAATGATTTAGGACGAAGTTTTACGCGGCCAGTGTCTCCTCGGTTGTGGTAGCTCGTTGCTCGTAAAGAGTCTCTGACTCGCGGATAGTTGAAGTTGATTCATACAAGCACAATGATTAGGCAGTGAATGAAAAATGGGTAATAGATTTAAATAAATAATTTCATCACATATATCCTTTTAATTTCTTCCACCTTTAGACAGTGTAAGGAAAATAAATATTGTTTTCGTAAAAGTTTTAGAATTTGAGTTTTCAGTGGATATACTCGTTTTAGGGCCAAAGTATTGGTTTTACAAGAGCATGTGCTTGTGTCAGTGTGTTTGTGTGAGTACAGAGACACTCACAACACCCTCATATTTTTGAAGCTACTTACTTAATTAGGCCAGGATCATATTTTTGCATCAAATTTTCATACCTAAGTTAATTTTTTAGAAAACCGATTTTTAAGTATCCAGTTTTGAGTCTCTTCCGTACCGAAGAGAGGGAGCTCAAGGAAACTTATCCAGACTGCAAAACCTCTCTGGAGTTGGTGCTCGTTGAATCACAATTCACAGCCGCAGGCTAACCATTAAATCAACCGATCGGTAAATTACAAGGTCTCGGATAAGCTTCACACCTCACGCCTCGCTTGGAAAACATGGTTATACTGTTATTATACTGATTGTGTGTTCTCAACGAGCGCTCGCATCATACTCTCGTTCACTCACCAGGATGGGTAACGCTCCCGCCTCGTCACTACACATAGATGCCTTTACAGATATGGTTTGAGGCTATTTAATAATTTGTAAAAAATAAGGTGTTAAATTACGTAACCTCTCTGAAATGACAACCTAGTAATGTATTTTAAGCTAAGTTATGAATGATTGGGAGATTGTGGCGCGATCTTGTAGTCTTGTTACTGACCAAACCTGACATGTTCCTTAGACAGGACTGTTAATGAATAGCCCAAACACTAAGGGTATTTAAGAGACTTAAAGTGGGATCCGAACCACAATTTCACCTCTTATACTGTAGAGTTTAAAATCATTCCAGTGAGAAAAACCCGCATTAGTTGTTGCATCGTGTTGTACTCAAATAAATTATTTTTAATTTATATTGATTATACTCATTAAATTAGTAGTTTGTTTAAACAAAACACTGGAGTGTTTGTGTTTAGTTCCAAGTGACTGGTTTATTTTCGGCAGACTCCGCCAGGGCCGCTTTGGAATTCAACAGCTGTCGAAAATGAAAACTTCCAGACGAGTTTCGTAACATCCAAATATTTGTGTTGCCATCTTAACAAACTCATTTTAATTACCTACTCAAATAAATGTTAGCCTCACTAATTTATTTCCTATTTTATTCCTAAGTTATTGCGGATACATATTTGAATACAAGTATGAAATATTGAATAGTTGATATTCGGCAGATCATATCAAAGACTATTAAACACGCGGGCTTTGATTACGTTGGTCTATAATCAGCATGACAATATTATTATATTATGGGTTTAAAAATTAGTGAGTACGCAGATCTGCTGCGATGGGGTATTTATTTATAAAGGAGTCTGTTGCGAGATGTTCCTATGGTTCGATTCAGACAACACTTTATGTTCATTTTAATGAATTAGTAAAAAATGAATGACATAATCTCATTTGTGTTACAGTAGTTATATACAATTTAAAGAATACGAATCGACTCGATAGGCAAATACTCTGATATTAAATTCCTTCTAAGATTGTTAGGTGTCATCATAAAGTTGCAAACTACCTTTACAAAAAACAGCAAAACTAAAAACAATATTTACAAGTAGACTTTAGGATATTTTTCAAAAATAATTAAAGTAATTATTAGTTAATATAAAACAGTTGAAGGATCTGTTCAGAATTACGGCGGTTTCGCTAAACACGAAACTTTGAGTCCCCAATTGATAACCGTCAAGTGGTCTCAAGCCGTTGAATCTACATAATTAGCGGGGTGAAATAATTACAAGTAGCAGGCCCCAACTTTGAAGAGTGCTTCGTAGCTAAGCCAATATTATATTTGTATTTTGTATTTTTAACATTAAACCTATTTACTGTTTTACAAAAGTGGCATAATAATGTCGATACTAAGAGTTCCAGTACATAAATATAATTAAAACTTACTAAAGTTTTACATTAGATAATTAATTAAGTACAAAAAATAAACCAACTGATCGGTGATACTGTTCATTACGCTTACGGAATAAATACCAGCGAAAAGAGAACGAACAATATTTATAAATAATTTTTAACATCATATTTAATAAACAATTCAAGCAATATGCATATTTTAAATATATTTAATGAAGATTTAAAACAGGTTGAGTCTTATTTTTAAATGTAGAGAAAACATAAATTTACGATCTTCAAATAATACTTGTACAGTTTACTGAATGTTTTAAATAGAAAAATCATACTCAATTATGGATTTTCACTGGATGATCTTTATTAAATAATTAGTGTTACCATTATTGAAACGTACGTATGCAGATATATATTGCAATGATGAAAATGGCTTCGTAAAGGACAGTGGCATATGGGAAGTAATGATATTGCGTTTCCAATCGCAGTGTGTAATAAACGAATAGATACGGTTGTATCTAGCATACTCGTATAGCCACATCGCCCATCTGAGTAGCGATAACTGCGAGTAAGCTGTAGCTGGTGTCTCCCTACACCTATCATTCTACTGAATAACCACCACAGCTATCAGTTATGTCTAGAACCTCGTTTATGCTATATACAGATTTAATATATGTGAAATAGATTTCGAAATTTATCTAAGAAGTACCTGTAGCATTATTAAAATTACGTGAGCATTTATAGACCGAATTTATACATAATTATAACCCTAAAAAACTCACTTATTCTTATATTTTTTCATTTACGATGAAAATCGTTTATTTCATTGTGGAACTGAATTCATTGACTGATTTCATTCAGTGATTGATTGATTACTCAGTTGTACAGTTTTATAGCGTATTCTATAAGCGTTGTATTATTGATAGTTGAACGAAGTGGGAAGTGTTTCATGTTGGTTTTTATTACCGGAGTCAAAGTTTCAGTGGCGTCAGTGTGAGTTTTATTGTATTTTTTGAATTTAGAATCTTCTCTCTCTGTATGTGCATCGTTTACTGAGATATACAATCTAGTAAACACGTCTGTTAAAGGCCCAGTCCCGTGTTAATCTTACAAGGAAAAGGTAAAAAATGATATCATACCTTGCTTATTATTTTAAATATCGTGATGAACTTTGTATACAACTTTAGATGATTAAGATCTAAAAATGCAATCTGAAAAATCTAATTTTTACATTACTTCTTGACAATAAATCTACTTACCCTTTCCCCATGTAGTTTTAAGTAGAGTAGGAAAATTGACATAAACTCCTATTATTTAAAATATTTTGATAAAACTTGATAAACAGCTTCTTATGTTCAACCTATAATTCTGTGTGTTGACAAAATTGACCAAACTATTTTTTTAAGGAGATAAGGAAATTGGTATAACCTTCTCATTATTTGAAATGTTGTAAGAAAACCTTTTACAGCACCCTTGTCTAGTTAAAGTCTTCTAATACAAGCTAGAAAAAGGTTCAACCATAAAACCATGAATGTTTTGCCATGGCTTTAAAATTTTCTCATGGTAGAAACCACTTTACTCATTTATTGTTAATAAAAACAACACTTACGTAGTCTTTAAAAATGTGTCTATTCTGAGTTCTTTCATACATTACGTGAATATTTAAGTAACCAGAATAAAAAGTAGAGGATTCACATTTTGGGAAACTAAACTCTTTGAAATCACAAATATACTTTTATGTTGATTAAGTTGCTGTAAACATTTGCTGACTACAGTCAAATGTGAATATTTTTTAATGTTTTAAGCGTTATAATAGTAAAACAATCTATAAAACACATTAATGAAGGGTCTACTTGAGGAAACGTATGGAATACACGGGTCTTTATTTTACTATTTATTTTTATCTTTAGAAATCTAGAAGTCAATTTTTGAAGAAACAACTCAAAGATTAAATATAAACATGAAATAAGAGAGTGAGTTCTTTTTCATTTGAGAATACAAGAAACAAATTGAGCATTCATGGCCCATCCCCTGCTATCATTTTTCCAGGAAGGCTAACCCTTACTTTGCTGCGGTTAAAACAATGAAGCACGTTTTGTTTCCACGTTTTATCATCACTTTCACATTTAAAGTAGTAGATGATTTAGTTATGTTGTATTATGATGTTAAGGAAACTTTCTATATTACAACTTTAACAATTTGCTATCAAGACTTTACAATCAAGAGAGAGATTTTACAACAGGTAGGCTACTTTATTTCCCTTGCTATACAATAGTGTCTTCTATGTGACAAGTCTTGATAGTGTGCGTAACTGACACTCGGAGCGACTCCTGTTGGTTATTTTATCTGAATTAGTAAGCTACCTAGTTTAAATTTGAACAACAGGCTATTTTTTTTTGAGTGTGGTTGAATGAGATGTAGCTTTGTTAACTGGGAAAGATTTTTGGGATCATTTTTATTAGTTCATTTTGATCATATCAAACCATTATTATTACAGTAAAATAAATTATTTTATATATTATTATTAAAGTGTTGATCACTGTTGAGTCACCAAAATGGAGTACAGTACAAAATAACTATGATTTGATAATAGAATTATTTATAAAAGTTTTTTTGTGTAATTTTAAAAGACTTTTAGTGGATTTCCATAGGGAAGAATATATGTATGAATGTGTCTGTTAACACGACCATTTTTACGAGAGCTATCTCGTAAAAATGGTCCGATCGAGACCAAATTTGGTAGAGACGTGTATTACATTGCTCAGATCGAGTATCGGTTGTTTGGAGTTTGTTTTTAATGTTAGGTTTTTTTGTAATATTTTTTTTTTATATATTGATTAAAATTTTGGCTTGATAATAGCTCGAAATAATTTGTTTTCTTAATAAAAGTACTTATATAAAAGTACAAACGTTTTTGACAGTTTTATTTTCGAAGCCAAAAAATTGAATTGAATTGCTTGATTTGATTTAATTGTTGTGTTAACAGACTTTACTAAGGTATAATTTTATTTAGTTAATTGAGCCAGAGATATTTGTAATGTTATAATAGCTCTCGAAATAACTTGTTTTCTTAATAAAAGTACTTATATAAAAGTACAAACGTTTTTGACAGTTTTATTTTCGAAGCCAAAAAATTGAATTGAATTGCTTGATTTGATTTAATTGTTGTGTTAACAGACTTTACTAAGGTATAATTTTATTTAGTTAATTGAGCCAGAGATATTTGTAATGTTATAATCCCCAGTTATAATCCCCCTCAAAAAAACTCAGCTAGCAATATAGTTTCGGACCAGGGTACACAGTCTTCATAAGCCACACCAGGCCAAACCCCATATTTCGGATACTGGGAACAACCAAGAGAATTTTTACATGTTCAAATCATATTCTGGATATTTTAATGAAAAAATAACAATTATCATTCGATTATTATTCAATTATCCATTCCAATAACAAAGTTACGCATACTAAACCAATTTAAAAAAGCACAAATTAGGTTTCGTATTTATGAAAATGTTTTGGATTTAATTTGAGTATTTCATTTGAAAAGGCTTCAATGTGAAAAGTAATATTTACGGAAAATATATGACTTTTCAACAATGATATAAAAGTAATAACAACTTCAATTTAGTTTCTCGTCTATTTCATTTCAAACAAAAACTGACCACTCTATGACGTTCAAATAAAACGCACAGGACTCAATCTCGGGAAGGATTCTCATTTCACAATGAATCCGTGATATCGACACAAAGCATTCGGTTCAAAGAGGAGAAGTTGGATTATGGAAAGCGGGTTCAGAATCCATGGAACCGCTCGTGCCGCCATATTGGCGATGATCCCGCCGTCCTCCGGCCAATCAATACGTTTCATAACATTCTCCAGCTGGAGTTTTTTTATTATAGTATTCTTATTGTATCCACAAAAAAACTGTTACTGCTATAGATAGTCCTAATCATTTATTGCATCAAATGTCATAAACATTTCCTCTCACGTTTTTATTGTTACCAAACGATTTACGACCTATTATTTATAAACCATAACACTTCAATTAAACCATTAACTAAACTCAAATTAATTTTTTTGTAAAATTTCACTCCGCCGATGGTACTACTATCTTCTTTTTTATAGAGGTACAGGTATATAAGTTTATTTGGAAGATAATATAAAGGAAACTAATGTAAGGAAGAAAGACATGAGGTTTTATAAAAACTATTGTGTAATTCGATTTCCGTTAATTCGGGCAAGGTAAAAACTCGACACCCATAGTGTTGAGTTTGAGAACTTCCACTATGTTTTTATTTCACTTATATTCCGTTTAAGTCACACACATAGGGTTTAGTAAAAACGAAAATAACACAATCTACAGTACTGAGTTTGACTAAGTGTTACGAGGCAACTCTGTTGTGCGAGGGTTAACATAAGCATTACTAATATTAATTTATTGTACTTTTCCAACGCGTCAGTGTTTTATCTGCACAACGTTTCTGGAGATGGAGAAATTTTTCTAATTTTCAAGTGGTTAAGCCTACCTAAGAATTTACATTTCAGTTACAAAGATCATAGATCTTTGTAACTCATAGATCTTCAGTTCAAAGTTTATATAAACATTACAACTTACAAGCGTGAAGTAAATAAGCTGGTATATTGGCGAAACCCTCCACTCAAATTCAGTCAAATTCTGTAGATACTTTCAAGCTGATTAATATACTTAGAATACAATATTAGTCTTATACTGATTATAAATCATGTTGTTTGCAAGATTCTGGTGCTAATATTTATCGTTGTGCTAACATCATTTCCCTTGCGGTGTTCCAGGAAAAGCCTTCGACATCACCTTCGTCCGCCTCCTTTTCCACTCGCCCCGACCGGAGAGCTTTGCTATCTACAAGCGAGTGTCCGAGAACAGCCCTTGGGTGTCTTTCCAGTACTACAGGTAAACTGTATAGTCCACACTTCTCGTAGTCGTAGTTGGGGTGTTTTACAGTTTCTTGAAACCGGAGTGTTGTGTGTTTTGTCCCGGAGTGCTTGGGAGCGATTCTCTAACGGTCCACAGCCATCATATTGTTCAAGTTATTCCGCCTTACTTTCTTTTTGTAAATGCCGCCATAAATAAATTGTTACTTACTAATGGAAGTAAAGTAGGTGAATTTTTTATCAATGGCCATCGCTTAACCGTGTTTTTTTTGGGGGGGGGAGACTCCCTCTGAACTATATTTATTCTATCAATAACCAACCTAACTCAACTTCGCATAGCTCTGTCTGGGGGCATCTTCCCCTCCCCTCCAATCAGACAAAAGAGGGGAGACGATGGACCGAACGCCTGTGGACTGAATGAGATCTCCTCCCATCTAACAAAAAAATAACGACGTATAAAACCTATAAAAAACATTCAAGTGTACTAATAATACTATTCTTCATAAAAAAGAACAGTTTTGATCGAATAATGGATGGTTAACGGTTGAATCGTGTTTAAACTTTCAACAATCAATTTTGACATTCTGCTACATGAATGTAAACAAAACGTTACATCACAAGTCAGCTGTTCCAAATCCTATCCATTGTTTGATGTCTAATTTTCCATTTGGGAGAGCGTTTCTGTGGTATTATTATACGATTAAACTCTCACAATAACCTTTTCAATAGAGATAAAACCACCAACGTTTACTAACTCAAAGTAAACTATTTAAATGTTTTTATTACTAGTTTGTTTTTTTAGTACCTTTGTGATTTTTTCGTACAAAAATATATAGGCAATGATTAATTTTCAACTTATTAAGTCAATAAAACCCATTATTTCATTAGTTTAAAAAGATACATTCATTGTTTTATCAATCTTGAGGGATTTTACACAAATTATTAATTAATTTTAAACGTATCTAAAACTAATTACTTTATTATAAATAATGAAATATTTCATTAGTACGAATAATGAAATAATATTTATAACTTAGAGGTAATCAAGTCGTTCAATATTATTATAGATAGGATATTCTCATAAATATAAAGGAATTGGATATTTTTAAAAATATTTACGTGAAACTTTCCCTTTTATTTCTCCCTGAAAACGGTGGCATTGAATGAAAAAGTCAGTATTTTCAAACCTTTTCACAGTAATCATTCCTTGAAAATCTGACGCTGTGTGATGGTGAGAGCTCCTTCAATTTTGTGAACGCAATATAGCTACAAGCCGGTAAATCTGTTTCGAGCATTGTTGGAACGGCGCTTCTAGTGTAGTTTTATTTCAATCGTCATGCCTTTCGTGTACTCCAAAGAGCGTTCTTTAAATTCCAAATTGCTAGTGGTTTTCTGTTCTAAACCCTAAAATACATTACTACCATCGGTTAAAGAAAATAAAGTTCAAACGATTGTAACAGTTTTATAGAAAGTTACTGTAAAGCGGTAAAACTTTAGAATTATGAGAAAAGTTTCAGGAAAATGCGAAAAACAACGTTAAGAGAACACGTTAATTCCACTGGAGGGGAAATTAATGGGTTTTATAAGCATGAAATAATGAAAACCTTCCTCTCTAAACCATCACTCACCAAGCTTTCAGGCTGCGTTTAGTTCAAGAATGCTTTATCTTTTAACATAATCTCTGTTTGAGTGGAGTTTCCTTGTCCTGATTTATGCTTTACACATTGTACAATAACCTCAAGTTCACGCTTCTATAAAGGAAACTAATTGTGGAGCCAACTGTTAGCTATCCGATTGCCATGTTGATTAAGTAAACCGATTTAAATTTATCAATAGTTTTGATGTTTGATAAACAGTATTTAAAAATAAAGTATTGATATTGATACTGCGATATTCAATATGATACCTAGTGTTGGTTATATTTAATTTCATACGATCATTATGAATGCGCAAAATTATTTTTATTTTTTCCTAAAAATTCGTACACTTTTTTGCATTTATATTATGTGTCTTTGATTTATTAACGTAATACTAACTGAAAAAAAGAGTACACATATTATACACAAATTAAAATACTGTAATGGTCTACAACACATCTGAAATGAAACTATTGGTGCATGTAAAATACATATTGACATCAGTCGCCAGGGTTTGAAAGTAGAGCTGGCAATTTATCTTGCCGAGTTGATATCAGTCGTCGCATCCATGGCAAATTGTCACATGTCACTCTGATACTCTGTCAGACGAGTGGAGAGCCAAAACTTACTTGCGAGCTTCAATCAGAGTTTCCTGGAATAAATATGGGAAACAAGAGGGTTATATTAGTCGTGATCTGATTAAAATAATTGTATGGATACAAAAATATCTTTAACTTATTATAATAAGTTAGTAACATCATGGTGAGTCAAGGTAAGGCATGGTGTGTATGGTGAAGGGAGTTTGTTACCTGCCTGTAAATTCTTAATCTATATATTTTTTGACAACACAACTAACACGATTATGTTAGTTTGGTATTACTGGAACTTTGATAGCCGTAAAATAGATTTACGTTTTAAATTAAAGATAAAGTTATTAAAGGATTAACGTGTGGAAATGCTCTGCACATTACTTCTCATTAATACTTCTGCTGATTAATACATCGCTAGGGGTTTCCTCGCTTGGATGATCATAGTACAATATCGACCTTTTTCGCACGGAGTATGTAATGGATATTATTGCTTAACACAGTTCCAGATGTCTTCACCCTGAAGCGGTCTGACGATGTTGTTAGGATGGATTGCAGAAAGCTTTATACCATTAGGTATAAAAAGCAATATGGTGATACTGATGGTTCAATGATCACAGAGACCGCTTCACAAGCTGAAGCTCACCGGTTCAATCCCGGCCTGGATCCAGCTGCTTTGATCATTGTGCTATCAATTAATGATATTGATAAATTAAATGCTAGCCTTTGTTACTAACGAAGATACATAACATTATAAAAATCATCACACTCATAACATTCATCCTTCACTAATTTTTAGGGTGAAACACCCTGAATGATAGGGCTCCTGTCTCAAGAATTGATAATTTATGATAACTCTTACCTAATACTTTATATTTTTACTGTCTTGATTTCAGCGCTTCCTGTCGTGACACGTATGGTCTACCGGACACCAAGGACCCCCGGACACCCGCCCCCCGCGAGGGGGAGGAGACCCGCGCTCTCTGCACTTCGGAGTACTCGGACATCTCCCCCCTGACCGGTGGACAAGTACCCTTCTCCACTCTGGAGGACAGGCCTTCCATCTACAGGTTCGACTCCTCCCCCGAGCTCCAGGCAAGTTTGAGTTACAATTTATGATTTGAACTTGTGAATTTGAAGAAACTGATATTTTATTTCAATGAACTTTATTGCAAAGAAAAAGGTTCGGAGTTGCAGACAAGGACAACTTGGGAACGAGTCTCCACAAAGGCGATTCTCGTAATGTCATCCTTCGTTTAGCACATACAGGGGTGAAGAAAAGTCCTAGAACGGTTTAATATATTTATTATTGTAAAAGTAAACTTTTAAGATTGACTTGAGATATAAATTACTATTTTTTAGCTTATTACCGACTACAAACCTCAGATGGGGACGGCCCGCGAGGAGTCACTTTTAAATCTTAAATAGAAGCAGAGATATATGTCAATAACTTTTAATTCCATGTACATCGAATTATAGGTCTGTTGTATCAGGGTAGGCCTACAATGCCGCAAGCTTGATTTATAAAGGACAACCGGAAATGGCTTGAATTTTATATTTTTAGGTACTGACCGACTCCTTGTAAGCCGTCAACCCGGAGGTAGGTGGCATTAGAGTCGGTAACAACGTTAAAAAGATATTATTGGCATCCATTTGAATCTATAATGTTTTACTCTAGCAGCTTGAATGACTAAACATATATGCAAAAATTGTCAGCACAAAAATTTGAAATTCAAACCATAGTGCCTACCATTTCCAACTAGGTTGTCCTTTTAAAGTCGGGGTGCGGCGTTGTTCACTGACCCTTTCCCATCTGAGGTCGAAAGTCTGTGAAAAAGTTTAAAATAGTATTTCAGATACCAGTTCAAGCTGCAAAGTTTTACTTTTATAGAATAGATAGAATAAAAATATACTAAGCCGTTTTGGGGCTTTTCACCACTCTTGTATCATCGAATATTATGAAACACATCTAGTTCACTATATCATGTCTACCTAAGCACAGCCAGAGTCTTAATCGTGTGTTATGAATACAAAACGTGTTTTTTGATTTTCGCTCGCATTTTTGTGTAAAATAAAAGTAATGAGATATGTAATAAATATGTACAATTCCAGAGTTCTTTTCCGATTTTCAGAAGAAATTTGATTTGAGGAAAGTTACGCTAGAAAAAAAACTCTGTAAAAAGTCTCAAACAATCAATTGGCATTCTTCAAAATCACTTGTACAAACTTGTGAAATATCAAAATCAAGAGTCACAAATTTTTTGTTATACAGCAGCTTTAGATGTAAAGAAGGTGTTAATTTGCATGAAAGGTGTTATTTATAATTGAAAATGAGACCAAATAGATTGAAAATCGATCATGACGAATTGTAATTAAACTTTTATGTAATACGATATCATGTTTCACGGGGACAACAAAGCGTAAATCATAGCACAATCAAAAATACAAAAGAGAATTGCAAAGGTGGAATAATCAGATTACCCGTGTATTTCAGTTGTATTTTATTTTGAATCAGAAAACACAGATTATGTAAAATATTCAGAGAATCAGGTTGGAAAACGGATGTTTCGGTGATTCATTGAAAACTCGTTTTATAATCTTGCTTTTGTTTGGAAAAGGTTCATATTGAAGAACCAATATTTCGTCCAGCTTTTGTGGGACGTTTCTGCTGAATTTTTTTATTAGTTTTCATTCTGAAACCTTTCATAACTTGACATTTTAGTTCATTATAAAGAAAGTTATATTGGTGCATTCAACTACAAAACAATTTTAATGAATTGATTGATTTACGACTCAAATTTTTACTTCCTACATTATCACAAAACAATGTCACTACTTTTATTTAATTTTCATCTATAAAGTATTTATACCTTTAAGTACGTATTTACACTGGATATTGTTTACCATTGTATTTGAATAATAATACAGTTTTATAACTTGTGAACGGAAAACAATATATTGTAATTTGGGATTTGTTTTATTGTAATTTAGATTGAACAACCAATTCACAGAGTAGATCAAATTTTCAGCGTGTTTTTAAAACACTTTACAGTGCTGAAGCCATCATGTAGATTATTGAAATCATAACTTTAATTGAGCTCTAGTTGCGGAATGTAACCGTACCGTGAAGAGGCGGATGTTAAGTTCAACACGGACTGTGACGTCACGCGGCGTCGTAGTCAGAGGTTACTATAATAGTCACTATAATTCATTATAACTATTCACTATACATAATTTCAGTAAGTATTTTTCCAAATGAAAAATCTTTAATTTATGGAAAATCAGAATAACTATCTGTCATTTTCAGCTAGTGTGATTTTTAAGGGTGAAACAACTTACTCCTAGGTTTATTCGATTATGTTCTTTACTGTTTATTTAGTATTTTCAAAACATCGATTTCATAAACAGAGATTATTTACAAGAACTTAAGTAGAAACAAAATTTTAATTTATGAAATTAGAGTTTTGTGAGTACATTGTTTGGAATTATAATATTTTAGGTTATTTCTATGTTTTATAACCCTGCAACGCCGAAATGAGTCTTATCTCAATTATTGTCTGACTTTAATCAAGGCATTTGTGTTCGTCTTCTCCATATTAACGAGAGCCCACAGCTATGAAACTTATTTTAATATTTTGTACCTTTAGGAGAAGGTTTTTGATTACTTTAAACTGACGCATAATGAAAATTAAATAATAAGCTCTCAAAAACCAAGTTTTGAGCTAGCTATAGAGACCTGTACATCCAGGATGTCTGTAGTCCATCACAAAACTTTAGGATGTGATTCGTTGGGTCGAAATAAGCAAGAACATGGGGGTATGACCTAAAATAGATACAGTTCTTAGCCATCCACCATTTTGTATTTTTATAAAATATTTTGTCTCGGTCATTTTTAAATCGATTATTATTAACTTGGCATGTGTCTTTAAATAGTTAAGACCCAATTTAGTAAAAATATTAATGTGATTAAATTTTTAATTTCAAAATGGCGGTCAATAAAAAACTGTAAATTAAAATAACATAAAAATAGGTGATTTTTTAAAAACTAAAAAGAATAAAAAGCTATGACCTATTTAATTCCATATACAATGAAATCAGAATTATGAAAGTCGGTCCAGTATTATGTGTTTACGTGAATCATTTCTCTTAACACAGAATCCTACAACTCGTTCACAGGAGGGGCAAACTACATGCTAGTACATACTACAAACGTAGTAGTTATTTCCTCTCTCTTATGTTATGTATAGTACGTAAAAAATTCAGTCAACTTATGCGAAAAAACAATGGAATATGAAATGAAACACAATCTTTAGGTGACAGTTCTCAACTTCGTTTGATGTTGTTGGTAAAGGTGTAACAGTTGGTAACATTTGCCATAGTTACCGGTAGCACTGGTTGTGATGTTGTGTTTGCTGGTCGCAGGAGTGGGTGACTGCCACGGACATCCGCATCACCCTGGACAGGCTCAACACGTTCGGAGACGAGGTGTTCTGGGACCCCCAGGTGCTCAAGTCCTACTACTACGCCATCATCGACTTAACCGTCGGCGCCAGGTAAGGGAGTCAAATGTAAACCGGAAAATTCCTTTTTTAGTTTAGGGATAACTCGTTGGCCCAGTAAGTCAAAGGTTGATGGTCGAATCCTGTCAGATCATGAGTGGTCCGCCTCTGGCTAGTCTATGTGACTCTCGCGGTTATGGCACCACACAGTCTTTAATTTATAATTCACCAAACAGGTCCTAAGCCCACGGCGATGGACAGTTGAGGATTAAAAATACTTAATTACTTTATTTGTAATGAAATATTTAAAATATAATAATAACAACGTTGCCATTTATAGTACTAGTAAATGGCCATTTTTTGTTTAATCATTTCATAATTTTTTTATAGTAGCTCTGTATTGTGAAAACTATTTATAGTTTATTGTTCAGTAAAATTTCTTAAACGTTTTAATGCTACTATTTATTTTAAAATAGATACGTTAATAAAGGTTCATAAGGTTGTAATGTACAAATTAAAACTAGAATCTTCCTAACTAAACGAGGATTTAAAAATACAACTACACAAATAAACCGTGTTTTCGATATTAAAGAAATAATATCAGATGCAGAATCTATTTTGAAAATAATGATTGTATTTGTTCAACGAGTTAGAAATTATTTACTAATGAAAAAATTCTTGGAAGTCTCGCTCTCGACTCGCAGGTACACGTGCACGCTGGAATATTAGATTTTACGAAACGTGTATTTTTAAACGTTACAATAACGTTCCCCTTCACTGTGTTAATAAAAGTAACACTTCATTGCAGTCTAGTGGAATATGCAAGATAAAATTTTAATGAAAGCCTCTTACATTTTTGTTTTCCAAAAAAAACTAATATGTACTCTAACGATATTTCTCGACTTGCTGATCCAAGCTATTTATATCTGAGTTTATATGGGTTACATTATAAAGTATCCAACTAAATCTAGATTTATTGTATTATTGTCACTAATATTAAGACTTCTGGCAAATGATTCAGTTGGTCTTCATTCGTAAAACAGCTACAAGTCACCAAATCCAATACCCTCCACTAATGGTAATTTTAAAATATCCACTAAATTGGGATGGTGTCTTGAATGTGGTTTTACAAGTATTGAATATGATTATTATCACATTCACATAGTTAATATCATAATAATTATACAATAATCATAAATTAAACATG
The DNA here is from genome assembly GCA_023375725.1 of Nephotettix cincticeps. Classification (NCBI taxonomy): domain Eukaryota; kingdom Metazoa; phylum Arthropoda; class Insecta; order Hemiptera; family Cicadellidae; genus Nephotettix; species Nephotettix cincticeps. The sequence continues at coordinate 35,837,337 of CM041785.1, forward strand.
TAAAGAAGGTTGGAATACTTGTTGGAATAACACGAGAACAAAACTAAATTGTTTTAGTCTACTATATACTAACGACGTTTTACTCTTCCATATGGTTTTATGTTCACTCTTCAGTTCCTCTAGTTATACTTCTTCATCCCCACTCTTCAGTTGCTCTCGTTAACCTCCTCATCTCCACTCTTCACTGCATCCTATTTACTTCCTCCGTACTCATTCTCATCTCTTCCTCCTGTGACGCAGATGCAAGTGCAACGGCCACGCCAGCGAGTGTGTGACGACCAGGTCTGTAGACGGCGACTCCCGCCTCGTGTGTCGTTGCGAGCACAACACCGCTGGGGTTGACTGCCAGGAGTGTCTACCCTTCTACAACGACGCCCCCTGGGGTCGAGCCAACCACACTCATACGCACGAGTGTAAAGGTCAGCTACGAATTTACATTTACAGTTCCTTGTTGTAGAGGCATCTTCTACGTGCCAATGTGCGAATGTTTCAATTAAATTACCAATAGAGTAGCAATGTATACTTGTATCTTATATAAATATATCGGCGAGCCTGTGTAGTAGTTGATAGCGTGACCAATTCTGAACCTGAGTCATCGATGACCCTGGCTCGGATTCCAGAATTGCCAATCGGTTTTATCAGTATTGTCCACTTTATCCTTTCTCGGTTCATTCCTATCTTTGCTCGATACGTTACACGTATAGATCTTTGTAGTGTAAACTCATGTGGGAGAACAAAGTAAGAAACCCTATTGAACAAAACCCTAAGACACAGATTCATCTAAGTGTTATAGTCATAACAATTTTTTAAACAAGGTTTTTATAGAATTATTAAAAAGGAATGGTACAAAAGTATTCATTCGCAAATTTTGAATTAGAAAACCATGAAAACAGAATAAATCTACTTCTTATAATAACAGGTTGTAATTTACATTAAAAATAACACTTTCGTATGCATTACAAATGCTAAATGTGAGCTCGATTAGAAAATCTGCAAATATCGAGTCAAAATTCCAACTGAGCCCAGACGTTCTGGAGCATTTCCTGAGTTATGGACTGCACGGACTGTTATTCGATGTCTTAGTTTTTGTAGAATTTGGGTCATTAGGGCAGTACACTTTTTCTTTAATTCTATACTAAAGTACGGAACCAAATTTCCGCTGAACACTAACACTAGCATTTATAAGAGCAAGCTCTAAGACACAAAATGATTTTTCCGGTTTCGTAGTAGCCATTTGTTGACAGGTTTCATGTCACTCAACCAAGCACCTGATAAAAACGTAATCTTGTCAAAACAAACATATAAACACACCCTTTTCAATTGTTGTAACAATAAGCTACATGAAATAACGGAATCAACGCACCAACCATTTAGTTTTGCACCATTCTTTTGGAATAACCCTGTATTTATTGACTCAATTTAATCATTTTTGGAGGAACTCTGAAGATGTAACATAAAAATTGCTGATTGCAAATTTAACGTAGTATATTTATTTAACTTGAATTGGAACCGGGTTTCATTTCATTACTACTAATAGAAAAAAACTAAAGGACCAATCTAAAATAAAAACTTGCAAAAAAATTCAAAAGTAGACAAAGAAGAAGCAAATATTACTTTCAGATAAGAGAAGTATAGGCGAACAGGTGACTAGCAGCAACCATAGTCCCACGGCTGGCCAAATCCCCATGTTTTATGATGCTAATAGCTCGAACTGACAGAACAATAACCCTCTGCCCGCCATTTGACGGTTTTATCCAGCAGAACAATGCCATATAAAACATATGTCTTTATATGCAGAGAGCTCCTGCTTTATACGGGGGCCTGGCTATTGTTGGCGAAATTATGGCTATCGGACCTGCCTTCAGAATTAGCATGGAATCTGGAGAATTATATCGCCGCTATGGAACCGCTATTGCTATTTTCAGAGATATGTGTTCCATTGTTCAGTCCTCAGATAGTATTTCAGATATCGCGTTGTCATCTGAAATGAGTTACATTGTAATTTGAAAATAACTTTAGGATGACCATTTATTTGTGGTGTTTTTAGAAGAAATACAACCGTGAGAATCAACTTATACGTTGATTCTTGACTATCCTATTTATACACAGGATAGTCTAGTTTCCAGTTTATTAATTTAAGTTATAAATTTTTATTGTTTTATCATTTCAAATTCAACCAAAATAAAAAACAATCATTTTAAATAAAATATTTACAAATATATAACCTGTACGATTTACATATCGGCGGTGCTTAAAATATTTTTAATCCTCAGCAACAGCCTGACTATAAAAAAATTCAGGTGCAAAATTCGCAACTATATTGTGTATTATTGTTAACAACAACCAGGTATAATAGTTGAATAAAGTAGTCTGAGGCTGCCATAGAAAAAAATCATATTTCATGTAATAAAATCTCTAGGTCGATACAGAAGCTTCATCTAAGCTCGTCAAACACTATGGATCAACATTAATAAAACCTTTGTATTTATTTTCAATATTGTATACATGATACCTTGCCTCAACTTTATAAAATAAATTGTAAGTTTTTACTTTCTCTCTCTATACGATAGTACAAGGAGAAAGTATTGTTTTCAACAACATTTTTTAATTTGAATTTCTGGTAGATATATCCATTTTAGTGTCCCCTGAATCGAAAAAAGTGGTTTTAGAGTGATGTCTGTCCGTGTGTCTGTGTGTGTGTGTTTGTTGGGATCTCCAGGAGCCTAGAGATTAGTGCCCCCGAATCGAAAAAAGTGGTTAAAAGAGTGATGTCTGTGTGTGTGTTTGGCGCGCATGTGTGTGGAGGTACAGAAGAAGCCTAGAGACGAGATTATTGGTCTGATTTTCATGATATTTGGTATGTAGGTAATAACACACGGTATCTCGGGATGTTATTTATTTTTTAATTTTTAAGGGTATTTTACCCCTAAAACCCCTTGAAAAAGACGAAAAATGTAAATTTCCCAAAAACGGCTCTAACGATTATGATAAAAATAATATGATTTTTAGTCCTTTATGAGATAAAAAAAAGACACCACCCAAATTTCATCGAGGTAAGTTAGGGGCTTTTCAATTTTAAAAAATCTATTTTTTATTTTTTTTTCACAAAACGATAAAGTTAAACTATAATTGACTACTACCATCAAAACCAGCTTAAAAAAATAAACAGATGTTTTTATCATTAGTCTATGACTAACGGTTTCAGAGAAAAGTTAAATTTAAAGTCCGTGGTAAACTCAGTACATTGTGTGAGAGCGCCCAATGTTATTGCTATGGAGAATATTAAGAAATAAATTTCTTCCTTATTTCCCAACCGTTTTCCATGAAACTTGTAATGCAGCATAAGGTCACATCACCCAACAAAATCAGTCAAAAAAGTTTAGTATTAGGGGGTTTGTCTCCCCCATGAAATTCTAACAATCAACTTAACTTTGTTGCCCTTGTTGTTATTTTTCAGAAATATGTTTAAAGCAATGAATTATAAAATGCTATTTAGATAAACGTTAAAGAATATGATGGTTTTATTAAAGATTTACTTAAGGGAGAAAGTGTGTGTCAGTCCACTTATACCGTTTACTATAATAATTTAAGTAATTAAGAAAAAATGTATAAATTAAATCATTTTTTATAATAATTGCTAGTTTAATTGTTTTTATTCAATTTAATTGTCCTTCAAAAATCACCAAAACTCGTGAAATATGGACAAAAAAACTTTTGTTTCATTGATTTGAGAATTTTATGCAAAGTAACTGAGAAACATTCTGACAGGAAACAATTTGTTTCTCCAACTAACTTGGATAAACATTTCTTTTTGACAAGAGACAGAATGATAACGAGCAAGCTCTGTTCTTAAAGAAACAAACATTTTATAATTATTAATCATTTATATTATTCATAGATAAGTTAGTTGCACGAAGTGTTAAGATTTTTGCATATTAAATAACAGGCCTCGTGGTTTTAATTTTATTTTTAGAGAACGTATTTAATAACACATGGCTATTTAAACTATAGTCTACCGTTTCTCCTTTAACATCAAGAATTTCAGATATTCCTCAACTCTTTGATTATGTATAAAACTTTTAATTTAGCTGGATCAAATTTCCATCTTTGGCAACATTTTTCCATTTCATTGGTACACCACAATACACAAATATAACATGGTACACGGTTTATTAAAATATAAGAAAGATGTTCGTTTTACGTTTAATAAAAAATTCAAGTTTTTGTTTATTCTAGGAATTTCTTGAAAATTGAATGTTGTTGTCCATAAACACCATATATAAAGTATTTCCATACGTATGTGTCGGTTTGGTTATTTGTTTATTGGTATTTTTTATACGTGCTAATCATAGGAAGTAATTTAAAGATTTTTTAATAACTTCATGATTCGTCTTGTTGTGATTATAATTGTGCTATAGGTCATCTATATGTCTAATGAGATACTAAAAAAAGTTAATGTGAATCTGGAATATTTTTAAAGTTAATGCGTAGAATATTTTTTGACCATGTTCAAGCAACAGAATGGTAGGCGTCCCGTTTCCAATCACATTTCATTGTAATCGACCAGTGAAGTCGATATCGCCAGGCGAAGTCAACAAACATTACAATTTCCGTTATTATTCAATAACCTAAACATTGTGGAAAGATTTATTTGAACTCTATGACGATCAAAAGTAAAAAGAAATTGTAATTGTTTGAAATAATCGTTTATAAACTTTCAGGGTAATTTTAAGTTAGGAAGTCAAAGACTGTGGGGTTCCGTGGCTACGTAATTTTAAGATCACCGGATCGACCCTGAGTAAAATCTGGTAACGATTTTGAAAGAACCCAGTTGCCTTTGCACCAAAGCTACAAGTCATAAAACTCATTACAACCCTCGCTCTCGCCCTTCACTCATATTCACGTTCAATACTCACGCAGTCTCGGGAATAACAATAAATATGATTCATTACAATCTTCTGAAGTCATTTCTAAAAGCAACGATTCCACGAGATATTTTCCGGAGTTCCGTTCCTTCGCCACGACCCGCGGTCCGCGGTTCGAGTTTCACGATTCCCTGTCACGAGCTCACTGGATCATAATGCGCAGAGGTGTCAGCCTTTATAAAACCTAACACCGACCGCTTTATTTATGACTTAATTTCCGCCAACCAATTCCCTGCCAGCGATGTTACGACCGTAGATAACACGAGGTCAAGGTTTGATTCCAACTTTAATCTTCTTCCTTGTCTCTTCTCCTCAAACTCCTTCGGGAGGTTTTATGGAGACGTTAAGTCAAATTACTAGTGAGTTTTTTTACTGTCTAACAAATTGGTTCTAACATCTAATATGTAATTTTCACTGTCTTCATTCTATTCGTGTATTCGACAGAGTTTAATTCGTACCACTAAGGATTAACATTTAATTTAGATCTAATTCATAGCCGTACTTTCTTATTCCTATTCCATACCTAACTAGAATGTTTTTAAAAACTAGAATCTTAAAATGTTGGGATTTAATTGAACAAAATATATGATGAGTTTTTTTTTAATTCAGAGACAGAAATGACCCTTATTATATTATAACAAGTGATATAACACGTATGGTTGTGTGTAAGTCATTGTCGGTGATGATGAATGATGATGATGATGATGATACCACTTATGATTCGGTGTCCTACCAATCATGAATTACAGCCGTAAGATTATTTTTGAAGGTATGCCTACCGTAGCATTACATATTTATCTTTTTCCACCAAAAAAGACTACCGAGGGCCTAGCAAAGTCAATGGGAAACCGACATAGTACTAGGTAGGCAGTAACAATATCATCTGCTTGACACCGCTGCCTCAGGTTGGAAGCCGGCACGCTACTGACTGAGCCACCAACTGAGTCCAACATTGTCTCCATGTATTTCATTTGAACAGCTGTAAAGTGGTCGTTTACATGGTGGAAGGCCGATTTCTATAGAAACATAGAGTGGAAAGTGGCCATATGCGCCCGTTTGCATACAGAGAGACATGTCGAGATAAGGCTGGTTGCTGGCTGCGTTGCCTTACCGGCTAATCTGCGATCGCGCTGCTAAATATGACGGTCATTGGCGGCGGACACAGACGTTTCTATACCATTGTATGCTGCGCTTGCGCAGTGCGTTGCCGCCGGCGCTGGCCACAGTACCGACATCTACCGGCCGCGCGCGCGCCGTACTGCTACAGTGTTACGAAAATATTGCTTATTGGCTTTTCACATGGATATTTCTTAGCTCTGGGGGAGTTTTGACCATCATTCAGACCGAAATTTAAAATGGTGACATCATATGCTTAGTAACGTCATGTGTTATTATGACAGCTGTTTAGCGTAGCTGAAAACATTTGTCTTAGACACATCCATGATCTAAGTTATTTCCTAAAGGGAAGTAAACACAATAAATTTCACACAACGAACAATAAATTACCCCTGTTCAAAACCTTTCTCTAGCTAGTGTGCACTTATTGCATCCAGCAGTGGATATCAGCCTCCAAAGTCAGCATTGAAATTATAATATACAATAATGAAAAAATGAAATAAAATTAACCCCTGAGGTTTTGAACCTGCAGGTGATCATATTACACATCTCTTACCAGGGACACATTTCAATCACTGGCTACACACCGCTGATGCAACATGTGCCGCGTCCTCAACCTGTTGGAAATGTCATTGACATGTAGTAATTTTATTGGTAAATACAGTAGAGGAATGCACTAAACGGTTACGTTGCTGCCAGTGGAGGGGGCGAACACCTGTTAGGAACGAAGTTTTGACCACACTCGCGTGTCTTCAAATATATCTAGCACCTTAATAGGCCTGATAAATTCTACTTAAAGTATTGTTATAATTTTTAAACAGACGATATTTCAGAATGTTTAAAGAACCTCTTAGATGATTGTGTTATACATATACATGCATTTGCTTTTTACGATTTACAAACTGATATAATTCTTTTCCCATTGGTTATGAAATAATATTAATATATTTTATAAAATCCCTTTTCTAGTCTCAATAACAATAAATAAAAGAGGGAGGAATAAAAACGTATTAGAAACAAAAATTTAAACTGGATCCTGAAGAATTTACTCAGTTTTTGTGCCAATCAGGATATGTGAACACTCGTTTCAAGCATATTAGGACTCGTTTTGACAAAGGGCAATTTCTCCAGTGTCTAATAATTGTTCCGGGTAGACAGCTCTGCAGTTCGCATCAGTCAAATTCTTCTTTCCAAACTCTTTTTGCAAAAGCCGGTTTGCGACAATGGCGGCAATTAAATGCTAAGCAGAAGCCGCACATTCCGAGAGAAGGAGGACTCCTCAGGCCTCAGGCCCTTGCGCTGGATGTAGGCCTAGTACAGATGACACCGAGTGTGACGTCACTGGAGGACGTGTATGAGTTATGTTGTTTTCTTTAACTGTTCACAACACAGTTTTTTAACACAACTAACCCCATTAAATGTAACCGCATTTCACTAAATTTCAATCATTCATTTATACTAGAAGTACTGATTGGAAGAAATATATAAATTATTCTACTAACGTCCATAATTTTAGACTTATTTCCGTCCATTACATTTAATTGAAATCCTTACAATTCGCACAAAGGTTCTCTAAAAATGAACATAAATGTTTATGTTATTCAACATTTTTAACGACATTTTCTATAACGATTTTTCGCCGAAGTTTTCACGAAAGTTCGGGATCTGGAACCTGATTCCTAAAAACTTACAAACAATATTATGTAACTTTAGCCGATTTAAACTTTTTTTATTTTAAGCTTTATAACGCCTTAGGCCGGATGATGTACCAATGGTGTTATATTTTAGGTACCACCTAGCCGTCGTGACACTTTGTTTTGCTTAAAATCGTGACGGAAGATGTTTGTAATAAAAATCTGAATAACATAAATTCATCATCAATGATATAGAATTAAAAAAATATATAATCCTGTAGTTGTTTATGTTTCAAAATGACTTTAACGGATAGAAAGTTCTTGCATACACACTTGAGAATGCATTTTTAAATAAAACTTGTAGTAGACCAAGACCTTTGTGTAAACTGTGTAAGTAATTGGTAAATTAAATGTTTTGTCTGATAAAATTTTAGATGGAGATCCAACTATCTGATGTCATCTTGAAAAGGAGTAGTAAAATAGTAAAATAAAGGAAATTCTTAGCACAAGTCATTGTTATTATGGTTTAGTCCAACTTAATAACTTCTTGATTAGCATTTTACGTGTTGGTTTACTATAGGATGAATTAAAAACTCACGTCTTCCAACACGACTTAATATACCGTATTTACACTTATATTGTAACTATACAAACTGTAAAGATATACAAGAGAGTTTAAATTGGCGATCGATTTCGTCCAGTCACACCGGACATCATCAGGCCCCAAAAACAGAGACTGAAAGAAACAAGATAGCGTCTCTGCTTATATACCATTGGCTACCGGAAGCTCCTGTAATGGCGTCGGAAGTAGCGTTTACTGGCTTGCAAAGTATTTATTTAGTAACAGTATTAAAGCAGGTATATGGAATCGATCGGTAATTTAACAGCTTTTGTCTATATTTACCGTTTGTATATAACTACAATATAAGCGTAAATATATTAAGTAGTGTTGGAAGACGGATCATGTGAAGGAAAATGGTCTTTATTTTTGTTCCTAGATGATGTACGTGTTACAGAATAAAAGTAATTTGAATCATGAATTCAAACTTTACATTGACATTGAAAAATCAATATTCAAATTGTATTTATAAAATAGAAATCAATTACCGTACACTGAGTGTACACTGAGAGTTACCTTCCAACTGTGTATTAGTAAGCGTCTACATCAATGGTACTATTCTTTCTGCATGGGGAAGAGATAGCCCGCATGGTTATTTGCATGCATTTCATTAGCCTAAGAAAATTAACATAAATAGAAAATTTAGAAAATATGACATTTTAATATTTTTCGTGAGCTCTCAACATCCTGCATCGACTGTTGAGGATCACATCGTAAGCCTGACCTTGTCGAGTCAGGAATATCCAGGAATCCTGCGTAGTCCGCTATGTCGGTGGTGGACGACCACCATAGATGGACAACGGCATTCCGAGGCAGGTCTGCGGAGTGAACACTACATGTGAAATTTTAGTTTAGGAATTGGCCCCAGCTGTTCACATGTGAGGTCTGCCACGATAGAAAAGTTGTCGAGGCAACTTTGCTATAAAAACTGTCCCACTGTTAGGTGAGGCGTGGCTATATGCTTTTGGAAAGTAGTTGGGTAGAACAATGGTATGTGTCACAGAATTCGTCTATTGACGATGTAATTGTATTAAATTACAATTTTAAACTCTTAAAAAAAATTATTTTTGTAGTTTGTTAATGCAAAACAATTTGAAATTGCTGTAGACCAAACATAGCAAAAAATATAACCTTACTGGATACATATCTTCATCAAAATCCACTGTGAATGTAACCCATCATACTGTTACTTTGTATTGGTGACGGAGGTACTCAATATTGTCTTATTGCTGTTGAAATGTGCAAAAATACATTGTACGTTAAATATATCAGCCGGAATCAGTCAGATAAAGAGACTGTAAACTTTAAATGCTGGAATCATCATTGTTTCTTAATTTGAATAAACAATACTATCAGAAGTAAATATCATTAAATTTTAAGAAAACTTAAATTAATTAAAACCCCGCTTTTCAATATGGGGATGAGATAGAAGAAAAGGTAATAAAATAATTACGCACTAGTCGTTTATTTGATTTATATCAAATTTGTTTGAAGTTAAAAAAATTAATATAAGAAAAATATACATTTTTACCCACTCTAATTATTTCAGATCCGTGGCCATTCTCTGGCCTGGATTGTTAGGCATGATCTAACATAGAAGAGTTTTTTCATTCAAGATATGTATGTTGATTAACATTAATGGCTCACCTCGTAACCCAGCCGCCATTTGTAATTATTGGGGTATCAAATGGTAATATATAAAACAAAAAATTAACATTAACAACTCAAAGTGTAATATCGCGATAAAACCTGGGAGCCTAATTGCAAAAAAACGTGATTTTTGATATTTATTTAAAATATGTAGTTATCACTAATTAGTGGGATAAATTGAGTCTAGTGATTTTAGAGAGGTTTAATATGACAAACAGCTGTCCTGAAGTGTGTGAGGAGGCAGACATGAATAGTCCCAGAGGCTGTAGCGATTGCGAGGGGACTCTTGAGTTTTCAGTTTACCGTCTGTACATAGCTCATGTTTTTTAACATTAGACGTGCCAGTCGACCAAAAGCTATCTCTACCGAGAATGCCGCGAATCTTCTATATATGTGTAAAACGTATATACCAAGCACAGCTTTAACTCTTTCAGTGCTACTGATTTCATATATAGTTGTTATCATCCATCCTGAAAAGTCAAGTGACAGGTAGTGACATCTGTCAACGATTTAGTGAACTTGTTAGTCGTCGTCGTCGTCAGCGGTGATGCTATCTATGAGCTGAAACTGGAACTATCTCAAGGGGTCCACCGTTTTACCGAAAGAGAAGCTTTATACACTAAAAACCTGCTCTGACCAGTGTACTTGTGGACCAGAGGGAAAAGCGTTCACCCGAGAGAGATTCGGAAGTAATCAGGTTCGAATCCTTACCGTGTGCAATCCCAATTTTGCTGAGTTTGTGGTACAACGGCGGGAGGGCCTACATTAAATAAACTACGATGGGATTGGGTGAAAATTGACGGCATTTATAGGCTCTATTTGGATTGCTGTGGACACCAGAAAAGTAATTCGATAAACGGCTGTCCTGAAGAGTATGAGGTCACAGGCATGAATACTGAATAGTCAATCACAGAGACTGCGGCGGCGGCGGCGGCGCGGGCTACGACTCCCATAAGTTTCCTGTTACCTTATTCAGCGAGGTAAGATACCGTCTGTACACAGCTCATTAATATCAGACGTGCCAGACGAGTTCATTAGCGATCTCTACCGAGAATGCCGTGAACCTTCTATGCTCTATGTAAATTACATGCATGTAGAACCGCTTTAATTGCAATCTAATTTCTATTTGAGGTTCTTTTTCCAGAAACATGCTTCAAAAATATCATAATTTACAAAATAAATTATAAAATAATGAGGGCTATTAGAAAACAGATTTTTCTTTATTATAATAATTGCATCCACGTAACATCTGTTTTAGCTGAAGTATTAAGAATAAATTCATGATTTTCATTCATTCATATTATTAAATAATTCATTATTATTTAGATTTTTATTGCGTGATGGAAAATGTCCACAATAAAAATCGATATAAGATAAATCCATCATCACCAATAATGAATTCCATGAAAGTATTTTTAATATTCTTATTATATGTATATGAAACGATATTTCTTCAAGACCAAATTGACCATTACTGAACAGATATATTTTTTTGTTTATAAAGAATTATATCTAGTCACATATATATCACTATATTATTTATTTTACCCCAGTCTCTATGTATGATTAGGATTTATTAACTACCTCTCCAACAGCAAGTTGATGTAATGTAGGCCTACTAACGAGACAACAGTTCGGAATTTTACCTATCTTGAACCAAAAAAGGTAAATGTTAGTTTTTACTCGATAAAACGAGGCTATCCTTGTTATTATTGGTTTTATGAGATTGAAAAAGATTTCATTAAATCTTAGCTAAATGTAATTCAAAGTAGTAATTTATTAATTTTAAAGTTTATTTCAAAATAAAAGAAATGTTTTTTTACTCAAGGGAAAATGATAGTAACTTTGTTATTATCACTATAATGGTGAAGTATATTTTCACATACAGCGTTCAGCAGAGTTCAATTGCTCGTTGATATCTGCATTTGCATACAATCAACAACAATTAAACTTAACCATGTTGGGCTATGTATTTCTGTGAAGTATTGTTACAACATATATTGAGGATGGCCGCTTTGGTAAAAATGTATCAAATTTACACATCATCTATGTCTTTTGTATATTCTGAATTTATTTGACCCATCGAACCTTCAAGAGTCTTCATCAGTGAGGGGATATTACGTTTTAGCACCTTAAGAACAATGCTAATTTTCTGTTCGTAGTACTACCCTCACGACAGTCGTAAAAATATGATTGAGGTGTTAGAGTAAAAATAAAATTGTTATCTAAAGAATATAAAATAAATTTGGCATGTGTAAAAAGACAAATATTTTTATATCTTGTAAAATTGTGTGGTAATTATATTTTGTGGATGATCACTTTAATTTGACATCTTCACTATGTTTTTATAACGACTTATGGCAAGTAATGCCACAAGGTAATGCTACCAAAAAAATAACATCGTTCATATGGGACTGTAATTGCGGAACTGATGACCTCTAAAACCACGAAGATCCGTCCCGTCCTGCCAATGTGTTGACGGCATCTGCTGTCCTTCTACGGCAACTGTCATGGACCCACAACCGCATAGCTAGGAGGTTGTTGGACCGTGGGTCTCGAAGATTTGTACATGATTAATTCTAACAACACCGTGACTTAACAGTCTTCCTATCAGATTTTCGTCCCAAGACAACAAATTTAAATTTGGCTCTCGATTCTTACTCACTCAATATCCATAAAAATATAACTCTGTTAAGTTATAGTAATCATGGCTGTTTTAAGTAACGAAATATTGAAGTAATTATGCCTGATAATTTTTAATAATACGGAAATAAAATAACATCTTTCGCCAACCCCTATGACTTTATTTTAACACCTCACAACTATATTTTACGATTATTGGCTGACTCGTAACGCTATTACAAAACTTAAATTGTTCTCGTTGGGTTAAAACCCAATTTTCCGCTTTGATAATGACTCTTAAGGTTAAGCAGGATAAAATATCACTGAATTTATTTAAAAATTTGCGAATTCTTTTTAGTATGTTGTTTGAAATTCCTCAGTATTTTCTTCATAAAGTTTTGAGTTGGTTATAATAATAGTGTTCAGTATTTTTCACGCTAGTGTAAAAAATAAAACTACATACCGAAATACGAGTTGAAAGTAAAATTTCTTGTTCAATTATGCAAATTTCTATAAGATGTAAATATATTTATTTTTCTCACATATGAAAATAAACTGCTTAAGAAACTAATCAGTTTATATGTTGTCACCATCAAGTTTATGCCATTGACTGTTTTGAATGCTGAAAGTAACTAAATGATGTAGGATCTTAGCGTATTCTGTTTATTTTGAATAACTCCTCTACCCGTCAATATGGAAGTGCCTCTTTAGATAATTATACTTTCAATATAAATTAGAGTAATAAGGTAGTATTTTCAAATGTGATTGATAAGCTAGTTTTTAGTAGAACCTTACTCTGTAGTAGTGTATGAACCACCATTTCATATTGAGGAGGTTTTATCTTGTATGGGATTTTCCCCAAAACTTTCATAAATACAGTATAGACAGCTGGGTAGTCCAGGGGGCAACCCAGCTTGTATTACGAGGGTGGCCTTTTAGACCCAGTTGCCATTTATAATTGGGTTATTAGCTAGCTAATTTCATTAATTAAATTACCTATCTAACAACAGGTCAACGTTAGTAGTTAGGTTAGGGCTTGGACGGTATAAAAACCTTAAAAATGTACAGACGTAGATGGACACAAAATATAATTGTGTCCCACTCACATTTCAGAACGCATTACACTGTAAAGGTTTGTACAACTTGATTGTCGTTACTGAGCGGGTCCACTGGAGCCCCAGAGCGGAGTATTCCTCCCGGCGTTTCCACGAAGGCTCTCCCCCGAGTTTCTTCAGCGACCCAGCGACTCCTGGTCGGAGCAGTTCGGTTTTTGCGCGACGCACCATCCATATTAATACAGAGAACATTGTCGTCGTGGGAACGTTCTCTGTCGGTCGAACTTAAAATATGTTCACATTCCGAGAGGTCCGAGTATTGGTCGAGATTTATAGGCGAGAATCCGCCACTTGTAAAAATTCTGGGCATTCGACAAGAATTCCATTACCATTAATTGGAGTTGGATGGATTTAAAAAGGTGATGAGTTTGAACTTTTTGGGCGACGGGTCATTGAAAAGCAAATGTGAAGAAGATACGTTTAAGGAATTCCGCTGGTTTTTAGTGAGTAATTAAGTCATTGAGGGAGCAATCAGTGATTAATCTCTGAAGAACCATTATTGAGTTTACGTTAAATGTTAATGCTGTCAGAATTGAAAGAAAAAGATTAACGTTTTATGGTCGATTGGAGTAAATTATTTTTACGTGAGACCAATTTAAAGAGCGTAATTAACTCTATTGCTGTAGAAATTTAGTAGGAATACAAATCGATTATGTATACTTGTGTTGTGTTTCATAAAGTATCTAAATAAAATACTATATGAATATTTTAACGGAAGTGTATGATAATTTGTCATCTCATTATTATTTTTTACACATCTTATGTCATTTTTTAATGAATGTGAAATAGTATTCCTTTAACATGTATATTTCAATTTACAGTCAATATTTAAAGATGAATTCAATAATTGTTTTGATTTTTAAGCTAGCCATTCAAAAACTACTGACTTAAATAAAGGGTCCTTTTGGCACTCCTTTTACTATAAACAAAATGTAGTTTTAAAATAACGTATTGTAACTAATTAAGTAGATTGTAAACATAAGTATATGAACAGTAAAACTATTTCTACTTTTAGGTCAAACTAATAACTTATTTTAAATTTTACTATGAATAAAGATATTTTATTGAATGAAAAGAAGAAAATTAAAATAGGGAGAGTAAGAAGATTACGAAGCAGAAAAACAAGAGGTGCTTATCGTCGGAGGGAGATAGTTTAGCCTTAAACAAATGGGATTACCTTCATTCCGTTACGTTAAATCTAAAGTGAGAAGCTTCAATACAAATCTGAAGCTTTCATAATTAAATTAAAAACAGCGAAGTAAATATTCAATAAAATAGGCACACATATTAGACATATTATGTTATATCCTTACTCTTACCATGTGAATAACTAGTTGACGCTGGTATAGTAGGTACAGTAAGTTGATTTAAAAGCAAAATTATTAGATGTGTAAATTTCCATAAACTATTTCACTGCATGATAGATTTGTTAAAATCGATAACCTGCCATTTACCATCAATAAATATTTTACCTTTTCAATAGTAGCTATTAGGTGACATTTTATTTAATATGTAGTGTCAAACTATTTAGTGAAATTTAATATAATAAATAAAACTATACTATTGAAATGACATATTTTTAAAAACTCTTGCCTCCAAAATTGATATATACACTTATAATATGCTATAATAAATACCTTTGTAAAAACAATTCCTTTATTTAATAGTCATCAGGCGACAAGTTTCGCAATTAAAACCCCTATTTTCAAGCCATTTTCAAGATAAAATTTATGCAAAACAAAATGCATAAAAAAGTATTTTCAAATGAACAGCAGCATTAAACAAATTTCTAAAAGACTGTCTTTTATGTCCAATCAGCTGCTTCCCCCACTCCAAGGTCAATGTCAACAATCAGGTATCGGATAAAGTGTCGTGGTCATCTGCTGCTCAAATGTAAATACTTTTGTTTATGTATTTTGCTTTAATTTCAATAATATCTCTTTATTACAATCATATTCATTCCGGTTCAATGTTACAAACATAATTCACAGAAGGTTAAACGATATATAACAATTTAACCAGTACATGAAAAAATCTGGTTCGTCCCTATTGGAAACACCTAGTAAAAAGTATGCCACTGATGTTTAAAGAGGTGTGAAATTTTGATATGGATACATATATTAACTCTAGTAGATATTGGCGATCCTTTAGACCAAAATTTGTAACGGAAGTGTCATCATATGGTTATTAGAATAGCTGTTAAGAGGAACCGAACATTCCCCATGTATTGCGTATTGAATAAATGAATTGTTTTGACGAAGGTATTTTTAAGCCTATTAATCTAAAACGATGCACTCTTATAATTACTAAAACCTATATATAAATTATTTTAGATAAACCACAGTTTTATGCTAAAATTTATTAATTTACTTTATAGTTTAACGTTCAACAAACGTATTTCTCCTTAATACATTTGGCATGCCTTGCATTATTAGTTTTAAAATAAATGAGATCCGTAAAAAGTGTAGAGGAAGCGTATCGCAATGATATTCATCCTCTCATAACTTCATACATTCCAAAATGCTAAAATGTAGTTTTTATTTTAGTAATATGTATAAAAAAATATAAATTATTACAATGAATGAAAATATTAAAATAAATAAATTATTTAACAGAAAAAGCGCAACCTTAGGTTAATTAATATGTATGAGTTATATAAACAGCCTTCCACAATCGAAACTAAGGAAAGAAAACTGAAACTAAACAGGATAGAAAAAACAGGAGGTTTTTTAATTTTAAAATCAAGAAAACCTACGCCCGGATTATAAATAATGAAAAAACTATATCAAATTTGTCATTAATATTAAAAATACGTACACAGTAAAGGAAAAGTAGCCCTATAAAACCACAGTCGTGGAGAAAAGACTAAAGAGTCAACAGCCGGTGCAGACAGTGGCAGCTAGATCTCGCAACATCCATACTGCCATATAAAGACATCAGGTAACCGACCGCCATTGTGCTGTCCTCACAAGGTCGCCTTCTCACAAGTGTCACCACCACCACCGCCAGCTCGCACCGTGGATCTCCTCCTTAGTTACCTAGGCGTATGTCTACCCTGCACTGACTATTACAGTGGTTGCTATACCAGATATACATACTGCCATATAAAGACATCAGGTAACCGACCGCCATTGTGCTGTCCTCACAAGGTCGCCTTCTCACAAGTGTCACCACCACCACCGCCAGCTCGCACCGTGGATCTCCTCCTTAGTTACCTAGGCGTATATCTATCCTGCACTGACTATTACAGTGGTTGCTATACCAGATATACATTCTGCCATATAAAGACATCAGGTAACCGACCGCCATTGTGCTGTCCTCACAAGGTCGCCTTCTCACAAGTGTCACCACCACCACCGCCAGCTCGCACCGTGGATCTCCTCCTTAGTTACCTAGGCGTATGTCTACCCTGCACTGACTATTACAGTGGTTGCTATACCAGATATACATACTGCCATATAAAGACATCAGGTAACCGACCGCCATTGTGCTGTCCTCACAAGGTCGCCTTCTCACAAGTGTCACCACCACCACCGCCAGCTCGCACCGTGGATCTCCTCCTTAGTTACCTAGGCGTATGTCTACCCTGCACTGACTATTACAGTGGTTGCTATACCAGATATACATTCTGCCATATAAAGACATCAGGTAACCGACCGCCATTGTGCTGTCCTCACAAGGTCGCCTTCTCACAAGTGTCACCACCACCACCGCCAGCTCGCACCGTGGATCTCCTTAGTTACCTAGGTGTATGTCTAACCTGCACTGACTATTACAGTGGTTGCTATACCAGATATACATACTGCCATATAAAGACATCAGGTAACCGACCGCCATTGTGCTGTCCTCACAAGGTCGCCTTCTCACAAGTGTCACCACCACCACCGCCAGCTCGCACCGTGGATCTCCTCCTTAGTTACCTAGGGTGTCTATTTGCTATACCACAAATAATAATAAAAATTACTGCCATTTTCCAACCCCTACAGGTCGTTCTCAAGTGTCACCAACCAGACAACTCCTAATGTCTAACCTGCACTGACTTTGGTTGCTATACCAGATAAATCAATAAACAAAAAGAATGTGGCTATCAATTTTTACTAACCAGGTCGCTGTTTTTTCTTTAGTCTTCTATTCTGTTAATATAGCCAGTAAAATACAAATGTCATTGCTTGCATTTGTTTTATTTTTTACTAAAATTGTATAAAGACAACTGTGCTTTATATACAAATCACTTAAATTATTATAATTAAAGTACAAATATTGTTTTAAATTTTTAGTGTGTGTCTTACGTATTACTTATTTATTATTGTTATACATATAAGACATCTGTTCATCGACATGTTTACTTTTTTATAGTGTATATACCCGTTGTTAATTTTTTGAACAAGACTATTAAAAATAAATATATTTGTTTAAACATAAAATTTAAAAAAAATGTACCGAAAAGGCGCCTCACTTATGTATCACTTGCACCGTGGATACCTTATTTATAGCGTATTTTGCACTGACTATTACAGTGGTTGCTATACCAGATATACATACTGCCATATAAAGACATCAGGTAACCGACCGCCATTGTGCTGTCCTCACAAGGTCGCCTTCTCACAAGTGTCACCACCACCACCGCCAGCTCGCACCTCCTTAGTTACCTAGGTGTATGTCTAACCTGCACTGACTATTAAAGTGGTTGCTATACCAGATAATCGAAGTATTTAAACACGCCAGTAATTCAACTTAAACTTTGGTTTGATTAACGTCTTGAAAATCACTTGCAAGACAAGTGTAAAACACTTCTGCTCCTTGTTTATTTACCTGGATAAGCAAGTTACTGCGAGGTTTATTAAATTTTGATGCTTCTCAATATGACTCACATGTTACCGTTTAAGCCAATTAACGTACAAATCTGGCTTATGTGAAGTGCTTTCGGCGAGTTAGGTGGGATTTATTTTTGTAATTTCCCAATTAAATGTTGTATTATGGAATACCAAAAGTCGTTGATCCCTCTCCAAACGCGTTGGGGATAAGTTGCTTGTAAATACGTAAGAGGATAGACTAGCCTATATGCGTTATTATTAGCTTGTATGGATTAAATACTAATCTACGTATTAAAGATTAATATTATATTATTTAGTTAAAGGTTTAATATAAAATTTATCGAAGATTTATTTCTGTACCTTATACTGAATTATCAATTTCCTATTATTGAATTTCATGCGTTCGTGTCATATATTTCAATTTTTAAATTAATAATACTGTTAACCTTTTACATTTACAAATAAATAACGACGTTTTGAATAATCCATCACGAAGATGAGTTGAGTATATGTTATTTTAATTTTCCGTGAAAATGTGACAGAAAATAAACTCAATGTGTTGAAATTATAGGCAATAAATTTAAAAGAAAACTAACATTGAAGTTCGAAGAAAACAGGGCCGTAAGTTTTGTTCTGGAAAACAATCGACATTGCACTCTAGTTTATTTGAACTAACTTCCCAGTGCAAGAGATCTATGTACCAAAGGAGACTGTATCCTTTTTCATTTAAATATTATGATAAGGTTTTTTACAGTTTCCTTTTATTTTTTAAATTCCACCAAACGAAAGTACCATTTGATTTTTGGTATGTTTTACGATAGCCAGGAAAATGGAGTGCAGGCGTAAAATGTAGGCAACATAACTACAGTAGAGTTATAGTCAACACAGCAAAAGAAGGGGCTCCCAATGCATAATATCTTTGCTTGACCATTAAAACTTGGTTTTCAAATATTTATATGCTATACATTTTTTATTTACACTATATTATTAACTCAATTTTACTCTTTTAGTCCAATGTTACGAAAATGAATTGCTAAATTATAACCTCAAGCATCGAATTGCTGTCTTTAATTTCAGACTTGAAGGTTCGAACTAGACATTCGAACGTACATTTAAGGTTTAATTTCATTAAACCTCAAATAGAAAAGCTATATTATACATTTTTATTATAACTACCTTCACATCTCATAAATGAAAATATGTTATCAACTTTCAACATCAATTGAATAGACCCAAACAATTCTAATTCATAAACTATTTTTATTTCATAAATTATACGTGAATTGTGGATATATTGTATTTCCTGTCAGCATACCGAAGAATATAATACTGTATTTCATTATTAAAACACCGATATATGATAGACCTCATATTATTTTTGTTATTTATTAAAAAATAATAATATTCGTGTTTTTGTAAAAAATTACTGATAGATTTTTCCTAGAATTTCTGTACATTCACACTGAAATGTCGTTGTTTGATTTGTTTTCACTAACTGCGTATATTCGAATCAAGTGAAGACTAGGACGGCGGCGTATCCGGTAATCCTGCCAACAGGAGCACACGAATTAATTGTGCAAATTTTAAACGATTGCTGGTGGGTGTGATATTCCCTGGTTCGCTATTAAATATAAATTACAAATAATACCATTCTCATAACTAGACCAGTTCGTAGTTCAGAGATAAAACTGTGGTCGTATCCCTCATTAAACCGTAGGTTCTTTTGATGTCATTGGCTGTTGGATTATTAGTTGAACGGTCCTGTGTAAGGGAAATGTCAGTAGCAAAGATCGCGCCACAGCCATATTACAGTCATTTCTTATTTAAAATACATAGGTAGGTCACAATTTTAGCGAAAGGTACTGTATTACAGTAGATTTATTACTAAGAGCCACGTTAGAGAGTTTGTTTATCCATTTCCAAAGCTCCTGGGGTCCCCGGTAGACCCGCGTACAGGTGACAGGTCAGAGGCATAACAGAGACCTGGGTCGATATCGTATATTACAGGTGGAACAATGGCCTAACGTCTAACCCACCTAGCCCGCGCCCGTGCGTGCCTGTGCGTACGTGTGAGGGGCGTGTGTCTGTCTGCGGCTCACGGACCAGGACCACGGCTCTCTGCTCAGTCGTGGTAGCGACGTCCCCGGGACAGGACCGCGGTACACGCCCTCTCCCTCTCCTTCTCTGCCGCTCGTGCGTCTTCGGAGACCGCGACTAACCGTGCGCATGCTAAAATCCGCTTTCTGGTTCTGATTTAAACCCACAGTTTATATCTTAATCGATACTATTCATTAAAACAGTTTTAGTTAAATACCCATTTTCCGCAAATCTTTACCCAGCTGCAGGACATTGATTTAGTTCAGCAGCCGTTGGGAATTGTTATGATGTTATGAACATTTAGTTCTTTTAAAGTGATGACATTCAACTAATTATCACAAACGATTCTAGTTAGGTTTCTTAGATATTTGTGGACGTGCTGCAAGTACTTTGCCTTCTATGTCACTAGGTTCACTGCGGTATGTGCGCGATGTAACAAATATTGACATTGATACCATCTAAAAAGTAGACGTTCCTTCAAGAATGGATTGTTACTCAGTTCTTGTGATATTCGTGCTTACAAAGATAACTTATTCAGCCAAATGGGACGGACTGACCCCTTGGTATTCGGACTCAAGTAAGTGTTTTGGATCAGTCACATTAGGTTACGACTTTCTGCATAAATGCTTATGAAAAATGTTATATTTCGTTATTTTAATATCTCATGACATTTTAACTAACTGTAGGAGTTACTGATCGGAACACATATTTGGCCAATCGCAAATATAAAAAACCTTTTACGAACTGATACACATGACTGCGTGGGTACTTAAAATTCAACCGTTGAATCTGTCATCGTTTCATTTTTCGCATTTGTTCGTTTGAATACGCCAACAAACATTTCGAGTTCGTTACCGACGGTCGTTCTGTTTTATGGATAAATAATTCATTTGCATTTACCGTGTAGCATCCAAATAGTGGCACTATTTGTGTAACAAACATACGAAATGTAGCGTGTGCGTAGAGACTACAACAGTTTCATTGTTTTATCAATGAATTCATTGACATTTATCATTGATTCACCTGTTATCAAAAACAGTTTCAGGCTACAAATCGTATGTTATCTTTTTAAAATATTTCTTATAAGGAAAATGTTTCTTCTATGCTGCTGTAAACATAGAGTTGAATTCACATCATTGCGGGTTTTTATTTAAATGGGTTTCATCAGTGACTATTAACACTCAAAGCACCAGCAACTGTGTATGACCTGGCTGACTTTACGACTTTGGCCTTTACCTGACAAATGACACAAGGTGTAAGAGTAGCTAGCTTTCATCAGTGACCATTAACACTCAAAGCACCAGCAACTGTGTATGACCTGGCTGACTTTACGACTTTGGCCTTTACCTGACAAATGACACAAGGTGTAAGAGTAGCTAGCTTTCATCAGTGACCATTAACACTCAAAGCACCAGCAACTGTGTATGACCTGGCTGACTTTACGACTTTGGCCTTTACCTGACAAATGACACAAGGTGTAAGAGTAGCTAGCTTTCATCAGTGACCATTAACACTCAAAGCACCAGCAACTGTGTATGACCTGGCTGACTTTACGGCTTTGGCCTTTACCTGACAGATGACACAAGGTGTAAGAGAAGCTAGCTTTCATCAGTGACCATTAACACTCAAAGCACCAGCAACTGTGTATGACCTGGCTGACTTTACGGCTTTGGCCTTTACCTGACAAGCAGGCCGCGGTGTGGAGCTGAGGACTGGTTTGGTCCCTTCAGTCCGCAATAAAATCTGCCGTTTCTCTTGAAGCTGGAGAAAGTAGTGAACCTAAGAAATGTCGGTGAGCGCGAAAGGTCAAAGAGCGGCTTAGCGTGCGTCGAGCCAGGTAGCGAGTGATTTGTGCTCGAGGTGGTAGCTTGTACTCGCCGGGAAGGAATTTCATTAAACAAGCAGTCGCGAAAACGTATTTACCACGCAGTGTCAACCTATACAAACAGACATTTGCGATAACCGGTGTTCTTAAAATATTTCCTCACTATTTACTTTACTTTCTTTAAATCCTAAAATTAAAAAACAATTTAATCAAATTATTTGAACGTCGGAATTTAAAAATCTTACATATTTGAAGTAAACAGATTTTAAACTATATACAACATTGTTCTAATGTAGATGAATTTGAAGCTACAGGTAACCCAGTAAGTAAAAGTAAAAGTAATATAATTTTTTCTGCACTAAACGATTAATTCCATGCCCTGTTTAAAACCTACAGTTTAGTCGTAAATGTGTGTTTACGAAAGATAGATGATAATACAAATAAATCAATATTAATGGGGCTTTTTATAATCATCCCTAGTAACAGCTTTATAGCGAAAGAGACATCGAATCGACTAGATTAACTTTTTGGAACAAAATGTTTATTTAACAGAGGAATAAAAGAGATTGTAAAATGTAAATTGATGGAAACGTTAAAAGAACGTTGGCTGAACGTCCACCTCAGCATGATTTGTGTCGGTAGTAAATTTGTTGTTTAGTTCCAACGTTGCATTACCATTCTTACCGCATCCTCTCGTTGGGATTAATAAAAGATTGAACCATATCCCTTCTTCATGCATATAAAACTCTTTCACATATAAGTTTGACTTGTAGGGATAGAAGTCTCGGGTAATACGGCAAATCCTTGACAAAAGCTATTGCTCAAAAGTAATGACTAAGAAAAATAAAGGTACGTGGAAAGTAATAGCTTATCATAGTGAATTTATAACAGTTTTGAGTAAACATTTGTGTTCTTTACAGTTTATGAGCTCAAATCTAGAAGAACGTTGCTCACTTCGACGAAATTTACTCATTAGGATAAAAATTACTATTGATGGCAATGAGTTTGGAAATATATGTTTACGAACACCACAATGTTACCTGAATGACCTAAACGGATATATTTGTACACGTTTATTATTTACCATCAGTATTAGATATTCTTGGATATTTATGAAATTATTGAAAGGAATATTCAGGCCCAGAACTTTAGGTTATCAGTACCAAAAACATAACGCGTAACACGTAAACGTAAAGAATAACGGTATTAAGCTGATCTACTCTGGTTTGTTTTCAGAAACATTATGTGTAAGCAATTTAAAATTACATTAAACATACATTACTGATTACTATATACCTTTTACAATGTTGTATCACAGTTCTGTAATGGCAGCAAATTCAAATAGTCTTACTAAGAATATATAAATGTATTAAATATTAATGTATTAGGTAATGTAATGTGCTCTTAAAAATAAAAAAATACTACTGTTATTTTATAAACTTCACTGTATTTTATGTGTCAAAAATAAATATATATCACAGGCCATAGAGTTTAAAACCAAAATATTATACTGTCCTTAACCATAACATAACGTGACGTATTATATACTCTAAAAGTTAAGTTTAACTCCAACTCAAGTGGGGTACTGATTTAACCAAAACAAGAAACAGAGAAAGGCTAAACAGTTTTGTGACTTATATTATTAGTAACAAAACTGGATCTACAGTAGAAGCTTTTGGTTAACGAAAGTTTACAATATGCGCACATAAAACATTATCTCTCTCTTACATGTTCATTTCATAACTAATTAACACAAACGCGAAATGTCGTCAATACATACAGAATTACAGTAAAGTTATATTTTCCAATAGGATGCTGAGGTAATTTTCGGTTTCTAGAAAGTTTTCCGACCAAATTAAAAACACTGATGAAGGGCTGAAGGTACGTTTATTCTCCAAGACACTAAAGGGGAATTAAAAAATAGCTTGTGACAAAATACTAAACTGAGGGAATTTTGTATTTTCTAGGGATTTACGGGGATATTTTCTCCCTCGAAATGGACACGGGGCCGAAGGCGGGCACCCCTGGCACGTTCCTCCCTTTGTAACCCCTCCACATTCCACACTTTACAGTCAACAAGTTATGTGTTTTTAAAAGCCCTTTACACGCCGCCGCCTTGTTTGACTTCTCCGGAGAGTCTGAACAAACCTCTTGTGTTCGGCTCTGGGGTAATTTAATTGAATGTTTATACTCTTACATGTTAATAATTTCAGTTTTCAAATAACCCACTCCAGACTAGACATAAATGACAAAATAATACTAAGCTTAAATTAACTACATATTGGAATTACGAGTATATGTGTTGTGACAACGGTTAAGTAGTAAGGGGATGGTCAAAAACCAAAATAGGCTATTAATGTATTTATTCCGTATAAATACTAACAGTATTGAACAGTAAATAAATCGAGTGATGATTTAAACGTTATATTTTGTGTGAAGCTAAACATAAAAATAAAACCTATACGAATCTACCCAAACTTAAAATGCTTGGAAATTATTAATTTTAACCTTTTTCCACGTAATATGTAAAATGAACGTTTTCTTTACTTTGATAGTCCAAATTTAAGAAATCAGTCTATGTTTCACGGTGTTTCTTATTTCGAGAGCAAAAAAGCAAGAAATTCTTAAAGATAGCTAAGCAAGCCAATAAAGAAGCAATCCAATTAGTTTTAATTGGTTTCACGTAACAATTATTTTATACAAACGCAATTTCCATACTTATATCGATAAACCAATACTTACTTATACACTTTATCACAACACTTTATCACACTTAGTTTTCTACAGATTCATCAGGAGTCAACGTAAAATACTATATTACGATATAGTTCAAATTCGCTTTAGAGAATTCATATGATATTGTGTTTAGTTAATTTTACATTTGAAAACATCACTTTGCTAATTCTGTTAGTGTAGGAGTTTAAATATACCTTATGGTCGATTAAGCCCCTAACTAATAATAACAATATTTATTGATTTATAACAACTACAATTAATGTATCATTAATTTTACATGAATAAAAACTAAAAAATCACAAAAAATAATATAAAATTGAATAATAGCAAAATACAATATTAAAACCATATTTTAATTACTATAGTCCCAAATATATAAACCTCTAACATAAAAATTAGAATATATTTATTATATGGTCTGTGTATTCTGATATATTTTAAAATGCTTGTTTTGTTGGACATTATACAGTTTTTTTACGCTGTTCTATGTTACGTAATTTGTTAGTCTATTCATTGCGTTACACCTACACCTGCTGAAAGTTTGGAAACAAGATTTAATCTGTGCTGATGAGGGCGAAAAGGCTTAGAATTTCCTGTATTATAATCATGTATATCTTAACCTTTCAATTGTTCAGACTTAAATGTTGCATATAATATGGTTTCATATATGTACGGAAAATGCAGGTTTTAAACTCATGAATATCTGAAGGTAGGTTCACATGAACTTCTGAGAGGTACATTGCCAAAAATCTTATAGGTTTTTGGAGAATAAATAGTCTTTTAATTTTTTCCGTGCTCAGCATCACCATAAAGGAATGCCATATGATAAAAATGGACGTATCAATCCATAATAAGCCATCATTAGAATACGCTTTCCCTTCCTGGGTGACCCAGACTCGCCTTTCCTTAAATGAAAACAATGGCAATAAAAATAATTGTTGATGTTAGAATATATAAAATACTCTTTACTTAATTAATGTAAAAGTAATAATCTAGCTGAATCAGTTACTAGTATTTTTTAAAGTTAAGCACTATGTTCATTACATTATTCGGGCGAAAAAGTCTATTTCATTGGCCATGGCTCTATGATCCACCCAATGAGGAAAGCCTTAGTGGCGTATTAATCAAATATATAGCCCGAAGCAAAGTGCAAAACAGCTCTAGGCCAGTCGTTGGAGGTGAGGAGGAGGGTTTAGTAGGTGCGAGTGACACTACCGCACTTTGGTGCACATTAAAATCACCTCCTCTTTCCCACAAAAAGTATTTGATCACAAATGAACTGTATTTAAACCTAACGAATGTGGCCGGTGACGTGGGAGGCGGGCCGCCGCCGCCGCGCCGCGAGATGGCGCATTCTACCCATTGTTGTCGGATATTTCCATAATGTCTGGGAGACGTCTGTTTACAGAATGGACCCGGTTTACACGAACCGTCATCCGTCTCTGTCACGTCTGATACATCGACAAGGCGCATTTTATGCCTCCAGTTATATATTGTTTTAGTTATACGTGATTGACATAACAAACTGATGCCACCATTCGTCTACAAGGAAATAAGCCAGGTGTATTTCCTGCTATTCCCAGAATAGATTCAAAGATCCTTAGGTGATTTAAATTAAAAAAATATTCTCTCTTTAAATAACTCGGCAAGCTCAAACTTGTTTTACGGCTTCTCTCCTCAAAACCTCCGTAGAGTGGTCACATCCTGGATTCCTACTCTGGATTAGTTCAGCATGTAGCTGTTATTTTATTCATTGCTATTGTTTTATGTCATGGTGTAGTGTTTAAAGAGACTATAATCTATTATTGTATTTTTTAAAATCCCTTTTGTATTTTATTATCATTGATAATTTTTTCGTTAACAAAAAAATAAAATTGCCGAAGTAATTGCAATTAATACTACCTTTAAAATGGTGACCTATGCAGGTAAGTATTTTAAGCAAATTATTAATGGTAAATGAGTGTAAGGTGATTATGATTCGATTTTGTAGTCTTGTTACTGACTAAGTCCGACGTTTTCCTCAGAAACAATTGTTAATTATTATTCCAAGACCCAATGATATCTAAGGAAACTACAGTATAGCTTTAAAGTGAGATCCAAACCCATTTTGCATCTGAATTACGAAATGGTCTAATTATGAGGATGGTTCAATAGTGCAGACGTTAATCCACATAAGGGAATAATTGTTTTAAAGCTCCGATAAACGCGATAAATTTAAAGCGATTAAAATTCAATGATTGAGTGTTTCACCTCCAGAACTATGGTGCACTAATTGGAAATTAAATTTATTGAAATGTTCTCTCACGTAAAGTGACCACTAATGGATCCGGAAGGATTTAGATCAAACACCTTAAATTTCTCATTGTGTTTCCAATGGAGCTGACGAAGACAACCCCGGTATGGAACTTGATTCTTACTCTTCAGAATGATGTTGACCAACCTTTGTCCTCAGGCGCGAACCCCGGACCTCCCTGTGACAGCGAGAAGTTTCCACTCCACAGGAACGGGACACGGCGGGGGCACGCTTCGCGGGGATTGACAAAAAAGGGCAACCGGGCCAGCAGGTACCGGCGCCGTCTCAAAGCGCAGGGTTCCTAATTAAACACGGTGTTTCCGAAAAAGGCCGGACGTGACTGATGCGGTTGTTGAGAGTTTCCCACGTCGCCGCCACGGGTCGTGAGCAGCGCTGACGTAGCTACAATGTATGTCTCGTATGTTATAGGCTTAATACAAAAATGGATTTATTTCCCCTTCGGAAATAGCTTAGATCATAATTATGTCTAATGAGAATTTTTTATTTCCTCTAAAGAGCTGTCCTTATAACCAAATGACGTCACTTTCACTTCAGATTTTGTTCTGACGGATTGCCAGTACCCCCCTCAGAGTTTAGACATAGGCCTATAATTTTATTTCAAAATGTAATCTAATCGATCTATGTCAAAATTGCTTAAATATCTCTCTTGTATCCAAGATAAAAAACTAACTAAATAAGGGGATTTATCGCAAACAACAAAATAATGCATCCGTTAAAGAGGAAATGGAAGGTGTTTTCTTTCCCTCAGTGAATGTTTTTGAATGTAAAAAAATGAATTCTCTTGATAAAAAAAACATTGACTCCTAAGGGATCATAGGGTGTAGCGCTTTCAACGGTGTTAAGAAAGTAGTTTAGCTTTCCAGCTCTAAACCTAAAAAGCCCTAAAATGGTTGAAGCCAGAGTTGTAGAAATACGCTGTAATCAGTGTATTATTAAATGCATCTTTTCTAAGCATTTGACAAGGACAAGGTTAGTTCAATTGTAAATATATAAAACATAAAGTAAAGATATTAATTGAATACGAACGATGTTGATTTATACTCGATTGATTTCTATTCAATCAATATTTTAGTGCGAAATATACGTATAAGAATAATTTGTATGTTTGCTATAGACAGTAAATACTCATTTATCACACACACGAAATTCTATCGAAGGGCCAAGGGAAGCTCTGGTCCGGAATCTTTGTAGAGAAATGTGTTTTTTGTGGGTATGTTCATTAGTTGTGATTTGTAGAGGGTAGCCCGTCTAATGGCCAGCTGATGCCGCCGCCGCTTCACAAGTACTTTGCGCTATCTAAAGTGGTCTCCCAAATAAAACTCTTTCATAAAATTTGTTACGAGCGACAATAGGGTGACCCTTTTTATTAAATTCTCCGAAGATTAACTGTGTACAGATGGTGCCCTCTTCCGTGTAGAATAGAACTTCTCGAAAACAAAGTCAATTTCCACAAATATCAATATCAAATGAAGGAATATGTACAAATTATTTTATAGTTTATTAGTATTAGTATTTATACTAATGTTTAGAATATAATGATAAATCTTTGTTCAACATTCATCTTTAGAACTTTAACTTTATTTGTAATTTAGGTCCATATCATGATAAACTAATTATATTTACTCTACTGTAAAAGATGTTCTCTTAACATGTATTATTGTGTAGGAATCGGAAGATTTACATTTTAAAACTAAGAAGTAAAATTAGCACTCCCATTGAAGATTCCCTTAACCGTTGTATTTTATAAACCGTTTCATATATATGATTCAAGAAGGAAAATCTTTACTATTAACATTAACATGGAGTTAAATTAATTTTTAATTTGGACAGGTGTTGAAAAAAATACCCAAACAGCGTAATCTCAAAAATAAAAACCAAGTCGAATCCATCAATCATAGATGGTTTTCTGTAGTAGATTTTTGGAAAACTGAAAACTATAACACTTATTTTGTCTAATTAAAATCAAAATAGCAGAAAAGATATTGAAATAATAAAAATAAAGCTAAGGTAAGAATGGTTGTGTTAGTTTTGCATGATCATCAATTTGAATTAAAATATATAACTCAAAGTTTTTTTACTACAAAATGTACTCAATTTAGTAATAAAACAAAGCAATCAGACCAATCTACTTCCGATGAAAAATTGAGAGAAGTAAACTACATCACTCAAATATTCTGACGTTGCCTTTTGGCCGTCCAAGTTTAAACAAATTGCAAGTTATCGGGTCCCCTGAGCTCGTATTGTGTTTCAATCGATGCGCGGCGGTGGGCGTGTGGCCTTGGTAAATATTACAGCACGTCTGGCGGCCGTCGAGCAGCGGGCAGGATATGCAGATGACATAAAGCCCACGTCTGGGCCCACTCGGGCGACACTTCCTCCGTGAGTCACATGGAGTAACGATAACTGATACATAGAGTAACAATAGCTAATACATGGAGTAACGATAACTGATACATTGAGTAACGGTAGTTAAAACATGGAGTAACGGTAACTGATACATAGAGTAACGGTAGTTAAAACATGGAGTAACGATAACTGATACATAGAGTAACGGTAGTTAAAACATGGAGTAACGATAACTGATACATAGAGTAACAATAGCTAATACATGGAGTAACGATAACTGATACATTGAGTAACGGTAGTTAAAACATGGAGTAACGATAACTGATACATAGAGTAACGGTAGTTAATACATGGAGTAACGATAACTGATACATTGAGTAACGGTAGTTAAAACATGGAGTAACGGTAACTGATACATAGAGTAACGGTAGTTAAAACATGGAGTAACGATAACTGATACATAGAGTAACGGTAGTTAAAACATGGAGTAACGATAACTGATACATAGAGTAACGGTAGTTAATACATGGAGTAACGGTAACTGATACGAGTAACGGTAGTTAAATACATGGAGTAACGATAACTGATACATGGAGTAACGGTAGTTAATACATGGAGTAACGGTAACTGATACATAGAGTAACGGTAGTTAATACATGGATTAACGGTAGCTAAATACATGGAGTAACGATAACTGATGCATGGAGTAACGATAACTGATGCATGGAGTAACGATAACCGATGCATGGAGTAACGATAACTGATGCATGGAGTAACGATATCTAATGTATGAAATAACGATAGCAAATACATGAAATAACGATAGATAATGTTTGGAGTAAAATTGTAAATTTCAGATAGTAAAGGTTAACTGAATGTCATAAAACAGATTGATGAATTAAATAGTAAAATTAAATTATTAAATGTAAGTTAAGAAATATCCCATATGATGTCCTGCTCGGGCACCGAAAAGAAATAAAAGATTAGCTTTGAAGGAGGTTAGGCTTAGTGGGCGGTGTTGCGCCGACCTTGGCTGCCACGTGACTACTCAGCAAATTACTAGTCTCTTTGAGCAAATGTTGAGGTACAGCGGAAGAGAAATCTGCACTCTTATTATTTCAGTCATACCCTGGTGAATGAGAGTAAATGATTTTTTGCATACTTCAACATGACCTAGGTAAATTTACTTGATGGAATGTACTTGATTATTAGCATATGAATACTAGAATGGAGTATTCATTCAAACTATTAATAGATAATTATTTAAGAACTATGAATTAATTAAAGTTAAATAATAGTAAAGAAGGCACGTTGTTTCTGCGTGGTTACAATAGCCCATATTCAAATGGAATAAAAAGTCATTGGTTGTTGATAAAACGGGGTATTGTCAAGGGAAGGTATTTTCTTCCCCTCAGTGATCGTTTTTAAATGTAAAAAAATGAATCGCCTTGATAAAAAACATTGACTCCTAAGGGATCATAGGGTGTAGCTCTTTCAACGGTGTTATGAAAGTAGTTTAACTTTCCAACTTCAAACCTAAAAAGCCCTATATATTTCAAGTCATAGTTATAGAAATGGGCTGTAATCAGTGTATTATTAAATGCATCTTTTCTAAGCATTTGACAAGGACAAAGTTAGTTCAATTGTAAATATATAAAACATAAAGTAAAGATATTAATTGAATACGAACGATGTTGATTTATATTCGATTGATAATAGATCAATCAATATGAATAATCAATCAACATTTTAGTGCGAAATATACGTATAAGAATACCCTGGTCGTAATACTACGTAATAAGTACCCTGGTCGGGGACTCAACTGTACTATCTCAAATTTGAGTTTTTGTTAGTGTATTTAAAAAAAACTATTTTAGACCATTAATTAATGTTTCTGTCCAAAATATTATAATGTTGATTTTTAAACCAGTATGATAGGTAGTTATTTTATAGCAAGCAATATAAAATTTGTGTAACTTTCATAACACTTAAATCAGTATCAATTGGTAACTACCTCTTGAATTATATAATCCTGTCATTCTTTACACAGTATTATATCAAACGATTATTTCACGCTTTAGACCAGTGACACATAGTTTTTCTTTTCAGTTGTTTAGCGTAAAATACAAATTATTTGGATGAGTTTTATAATATTTATTGCACCCTCTAAATTGACTTCCATCTAGTTAACAGTTAAAATTTCTTAGTGGAAAACTGTCTACTTTCCGAGGGAGGGTGTTGAGACAAAAGAGGACAGAATGGCTGTAATGCACCGGGCCAGCTAATTTAGATGGAATGACGTAGTTGTCCTTAAAATCCATCATGGCGTTGGTTTTGTTATTAATTAAATATTCAATATCTTTTATTGGACTTTTACAACTATGTTTTTAACTACACAACGTTTCTGGAGGTGGAGAAACTCCTCCCGTTTTCAAGTGATTACCTATTAATTTACTGCGTGTTACAATAGGACTCCAACTCTCGTCTTGAGCGCACGGTATCTCGTGCCGTTCCGATAAAGTGTTTTGTATTGTGCATGTAAGTGTAGCATTATTGTCAACATAATATAATTAATATCTGTAATTTAAACCTTCAATTTTTAGTGTAAATTATTAGCTAACCACTTGAAAACGAGAGTCGTCTCTCCACCTCCAGAAACGTTGTGTAGTTAAAAACACAGACGTGTTGGAAAAATCTAATAAATATATTGAATGACGTAGTTGTAATGCGGTCCAGGTGAAGTAGGTAACCTCTTGAAGTATTGCAGAGAACTAAATTAATTTCCCCGAGATTCAAATGTGTTATTGCTGTTGGAAGTGGTGGTGGTTACAATACGAACGTGTGGGGATGAAGCAGTTAGCATGGGGTGCGGGCACGTACCGGCAGTTGGGCACGTCGCCGCACGTGCCACGTGCGTCAGGCGTCAGGAACCTCCGAGGCTCACATCAGACGTGTCGATCCTTCGAAAGGGGTTTAATTTCTCTGATATAGTTCTCAGTTAATTATAATCGATAAGGTTTGTAAGCATCAACTTGTTGTGAACCACTTCGTGCACTTTTCCGTTACGAATAAACATTGGATATATAACACAGTTGCAGATCAACATGGAAAATAAAATTATCTTCGTCCCTATATGTTAGTTTTGTTTTACACGTGTATGAACATTTTTACTTCCTCAATTACAAAATAATATATAAAAATAAAATATATTTTGCATATAGAAATATCAACAAAACGTATCACTTATAAAAAACTTTCACTATTCATTCAAAACCGAAATTATATATAACGAACACATAAACTGTGTAACTGTTAGCTGTCGTGATCCATACCACAACACCTAATATAACTGTGTCCAAACTGTAGGCTTACCCCATGTACTGTTTGATAACTTTACCATTCTTTTAGACTACTTAAACTTAAGGGGAATGAAATAAACTGGATCCGAAAGATTTATCTAATTATATTATTTTGAATTATTATTATAGTTACCAAGCTTGAGTCAGAGCTAAACTTATCACCAAAAATGCTGTAGTTAGTATCAAACATAATAGTATTAATTTAATATAGGCCTACCTGTGAGAGAAGTTTCTCAAAGTGAATACCATCATTGTATACACACTTATAGTACCTTTTAAACACAGGTTTATAGATAGCGTTGCATAGTTGTGGTGTGAATAAAACTTTAAAATGTATATTTATTAATTATATGGGTTCAACTTTGGGGTTTATACAAAACGCATACTCTTAACAAATAATACACATTTAAACAGAACGGAGTTTAGTCTGGGGTCCTAGCAGCCCAATAAATAGTTTCTCTTCCTCCTATCCATTTATGAAAGTGATAATTCAAAGAGTGTCACTAAGAGATAATAATAACTCGAGAGATAAAACATGGCGCTCGCCGGCCTGAAGCGGTGCGCTGACTTTTGCTGCACGTGGTATTTCAATTATTTGAATTTTAAACAGCCACTGCCCTCATTTTAAGGACACTCCTGGGACGGTGGCACGTCCTGAAATCTAGCTTCTTGAGGGTCCAAATTGTGGATGGTTATAACCATTTGTGGGCAGATGTTTAATCTCTGGCTTGCATTAACGTCCACACTATTAAATACTACGTTTGTCCGCAAAGAACAACCTCATAATTAGAACAGTTTTTCAGAGGCAAAATTAAGGCTAAGATCCCGCGCTAAATTGTTCCTTAGAGGTAATCGGTGCTTGGACTATTTATTAACAGTTCTTGCTAAGGAAAATGCCAGCATAACAAGACTACAAAATCGTTCCACATTCATGTTACACACATTTCCCATTCATACTTGGTTTAAAATACTTACCTGGGTAGGTCATCATTTCAGAAAGGTAATAATAATATAAAACATCCACATAATGTATAATAAACATCATTGTAAATTTTCAACCTTAATTTAATATATGACGTTTTATAAAAATATGTCCATAAACATGAGAATTATTTGCCTATTCTCCATAAGATTAACATAGGAAAGAGTGTGCAGGTTAGCTGCTGTGAGGAACACTGAAATAAGTCATTTCTACCATGAATAATTTTTATCTTAATATTTATACCAACTTTCATCAACATCTGTCCATAAATAAAGGACTTTGCCTATTCCCTATATGATTAACATGGGAAAAGAGTATGCAGGTTTGCTACCATGATAAACACATAAACTATGATTTTTAAGCATAAACTTATGGGTCCCAACCACATGAAGGTAAATATCAAGTTTTATACAAAAATATTGATTAATATGGGAAATATTAATTTTTAACTATCCTCCATAAGATTAACATTGGAGCCCCACAATACAATGTACTGTGTTTAGATTTTTTTAATATCTCGGTAACCATTGGAGATAGAGAAAAACTTTAAGGAACTTAATTGTGTAGTTTTTTAAGCTGATTCTAATGGTGAAATATAAAATTATAAATTTTTTAAAATTACATGTGAAAAGCGCAAAAAACCTGATTTTGGGGTACAAAACCCCCCATTAAAAATTACTAACGTTTGTCCGGAATCATAATTAGAACCCTCAGGTTTTCAGAGGCTAAAATTAAGGCTAAGTTCGCGCAAATTGTTCCTTAGAGGTAACTTGACCTATTTATTAACAAAAGCTCATTAATGCCAGCATAACAAGACTACAAAATCGTTCCACATTCATGTTACACACATTTCCCATTCATACTTGGTTTAAAATACTTACCTGGGTAGGTCATCATTTCAGAAAGGTAATAATAATATAAAACATCCACATAATGTATAATAAACATCATTGTAAATTTTCAACCTTGTATGATAATCTTACTGAAGTTGAAAACAAGAATAACACTCTAGATGAACCAAGAATAAGCTTAACTCCTCGGAAATGTTAACAGTTCATTGTAATTTAAACATATTGTACTTGACTCTCAAGTTTGAAGACAAAGACGTTGAAATGAGAACTCTGACAGCTGGAACAATGAAACAAACAACTCGCATCATACGGTGCTTTGAGACCGTTGTAAGAAGCTAACGTGTGTTGCGTGCCCCAGCCAAGCTCTGTCTGAGATACTGTTATGGGAAAATGTTGGATACGTTTCAAGATATTCCTTTAAAAAAAGTTATTTATATTTGTTTTAAATCACGATGAAAAATTCTAAAAACATTATCGAAGTAAAAAGTTAAATATTTTACTTTGAATATAATTTTTATTTAAATTCAAAACCAAAATTTGGTTCTACATAAAGTTAGTAAAAACTGCTGCTTTAGTAATGAGTTATTTTTTATCGATCCTATAAATAGGAAACACTCCAAGTACTGGAAGTCTTGGTACTAGCTTACTGTTGTTAGAGTGAATATTGACTAAAATCCCAATTAATAATTACAACTGGGTCCGGAATCGAACCGCCAACCCTCAGGTTGTGAGGCGAGCAATTTCTCTCTGAGCTACCTAGGTGTTTACAAAAGCTCATTAATCGTATAGCATTAGAATTACATTTAATTCAACGAAATAATGTTCCATGACAGTTGATTACATCTTGTTCTGTTTGGGATGGAAAGATGGTGGAAATGCTTTGCTGCCTAAAACCTAATAACTATTTGAGTTTGAAATTTATTTTTAAACCTAAAACCTCTAAGCTGGCTATATGGCCACCTTCCAACATCATAAATTTTACTCATATCAAAGTACACACACAGTTCTAAGTCCTTCAGACGAAGTGTTTTCCGCCTCGTGTGTAATTACTAGTATTTTGTTCTGCAAACTCCCAACAATAGTTGAGTGACTACCCAGATCGGTGAGAACCCCTATACTTCCCAGAGGGGGGCATCGCCCCGCTGACGCAACGCGGTTGACACCAGCCAGATGGCTGGGTCTCCAAATTTGTCGGATCGCTTTCTAAGGAGGAGATTACGCCCAATATGGAGTGTCGGCTGAGGAGAGCTGTCTGCTGCAGAGGGCCTCCATTGTACTCCTCGCCTTCCCTACCCGACACTTGCGCTTATTTCAATATTCTTAAACGCCTATTTGCATTTTTTGAACATAGACTGCGTGGAGTGATGGTTTGATACTGGCCATGGAAAATTAATCAGTTGATTGTCATTGGTAATAAGGCTACATTTCATTAAATCCATTATATTAATCATACTCACCCTTTATTCATATAAACCTAAAACACCCAAAGGTCCCTTAAGATTAAGAATCAATAAAGAATTACGATCGTTCCAAAACCACTAAGAACTCAACGACATTATCAATGTACATTAATTCGTAGTACTGTATTGCAACAAGTCAACTTCAAGTGAAGACACCGCGTGCCTTGTCGTTTTTGAGACAAGTTCGCACAATGTTTTGTGCGAGATGTTTTGACAAATAAGTTTATATTAATTTATAGTGGGTCATTTACTAGATCTATCGCCACGAGGTCAACTGGCCCAGGAGTGTGTTAAAATAACAGTTTTTAGTGTAAATTTAACAAGTATTATTTAGAATTGTTATGTACATATTTCAATATTATTGATAAGTCTACACTCTACACGATTAACAACGTTATTGTTTGTATTGGCTTTGAAAATTTCAAAACAATCGTATTGTCACAAAAATTAATATGTCTGCTCAGAAGGTAGGTTGTTAATATAGTTTTTAAAAATAGTTATAACTCTTTTGATTTTAAACGTAACATAATTAATTTTAGTCGTTCCGTACTTATATCAGATAGAATAGTCAATGCTTATTGTTTTTAACTAAGGTATTATTTAAAAAATTTAAAGTAACGGTTAAATTAGAAACAAATGTTTATTAAAACGTGAAATTACAAAAAGGGGATTTCTTATAGTTAATCTTTATTGTGTATTAACTTAAATCATACTATGTTAAAGAATATACGATTTCGAAAATACTTATTGCTATCTGTTTTGTTTCAGGTAGGTGACATCTGAACGGTAGCTTTTGTCCAGTTTGTAAGTAATAAGGAAGCTCATATCTATTTTTTGTTTTGACCACATTCGCCAATAGATGCCGCCTTTGTCGCGGCGCATAACCAGGTGAAAGCCCGAGCTCGGTCACGGTTCAGAGCGCATGCGCGGTTTACTGCGCAATTAAAGGAATGAGAGCCGCAAATGTCAACGGTGGTAACGGAGAAACTCTATGACAAGTTTCGCAAGGCACAAGAGTAACTTTGATGCTGTATGCAACGGGTCTATCAACACTGCCTTCACCTGCACATACAGTACATTATACATACAGTACAACGCGTACGAGCTTGCAAAGACTGGGAGAGAAATGAATTGCACTTTCAAACACAGAACTCTCGTGGCAGTACTTACCTACATTACTTCCACTCATTTCTCATCCATTCTTGGCTTAACATACCCAACTGGGTAGTAGATAGGGCAACATTTCAGTGAAAGGTGAAGCATTCCATTAATTTAAACAATTTATACTGTAGAACCAGTTTATTTTAAAGCAACTTATCAAGATGTTTCAACTGAATAGTTGGATCGGTAAAGCATAGGCCTATTATCTCGAGCTTAAAAGGGTCCTTTCATATTACTTTAACTTGTATAGCTTTACTTTAAAAATAAAAAATTAAATATATATAATTCAATAATAAAATGTTTATAACTTTTTGCATAACAAACCCATAAAAGAAGAGTTTAAAAAT
Source organism: Nephotettix cincticeps (assembly GCA_023375725.1). Classification (NCBI taxonomy): domain Eukaryota; kingdom Metazoa; phylum Arthropoda; class Insecta; order Hemiptera; family Cicadellidae; genus Nephotettix; species Nephotettix cincticeps. Next base: position 35,875,310 of record CM041785.1, read on the forward strand.
AGAATGTCTGGAAGTGATAGATTGATTAAATATCCTACTTATTTTTCTAACTCCAAGATAGAATTGAAAATTTTTGAGATTAAATAGTAAGTAAAGAATCGATAGCGTCTTGACAAACATCTAAATATTTTTACTATCTGAGTCAATGACCTTTTTCAGGTATTTATTTTTTATTTATTGAATATTTTTTATTTTATTTATCGAGAATTTATATGTTGTATTTAAAATTTATGTATATTTTCTTATTGCTTGAAACAGTTGTGAAGGTATTTTGAAAGCCAAAATGGAAAATGCATACGTACAATAACAAAAAACCGACGTGTATTTTTCGGGACAAGCTCAAAGAATCTTTTTCAAAGTCGTTAAAAGTTCTTTAATTTTTTATATTTCTTTAAACAGTTCCTACCATTAAATGTAAACGAGTTATGAAGAGAATAATGTCGATTCCTATTTTTTGGTTGAACAAACTAGTGTCAAATTCACTCTCTCTTAAACCACGTTTGTAAACAAATTTGCCACTTTTCGGACCACTTTATTTATATTCTTATTACATGTTCTTAGTGAGTGTTTAGGCCGTTTAAAGTATGTTTATTTGAACAAAAATGAGCTTGAAGTAAAAAATTCTTTTCGTATTTTCACAAAAGATCGTATTCAAAATAGCTCGGAAAAGTTTAATTACGTTAAAAATGTTAAAACTATCCAATTAAATTGACAAATTTATTTCGGGGGTGGGGCGTCTAGTAAGTATATGAATACAGTTAACACACTTTTGCCGTCATTAACTGGACTGTCATTTAAGAACGTGTTGAGTTGAATGTTGACCTTAAAAATAGCTGTAAAGTTTCCTTGTATCAGTGTTAGGAATGTGTTTGTTTATACAAGTTCAAAATCTCGTTAACATCAACTGTTTTCAACGTTCGCCTTCATACAATGAAGTCGTATATGCTATCCTATACTCTTGATTGGGTTAGTGATTTAACCGTAGAACGTTTGTTTAGTGCAATTTCTGTTTTAAAACGCTACTAGGTTAAGGTTTAAACTCGTGTACTTAAGTTTAATGCAAGGGTAGACTTATTTTACACTGCACTTAGAGTTTTAGGTACATTAGCCATCCGTTTAAATAAATATGGTTAAACAAGTTCAAAATAGTCGCATGATTAAATAGCCGTTGGACCTCTTCAGAAGTTAATCAGAAGGTTCCAATTACTTGAATCAGCCAAGTAATCTGAATAGCGCATTTAACTTCCACAGTTTTGAGTTTCGGGGAATTTATTTTTAAGTTACACCATCAGGTTATTTCATTTTCATGTGTAAACCCTTTCCACTTTCTAAAAACCCCTTGAATCCCGTTATTTACAATAAACACTGAAGTTGTAATTAAAACTTTCAACATTTAAAAACACTTAAAGAAATTTTTAGATACTGGCCAGTTACGGTGTGATAAACTTGTGCCTCATCGGCAGATGTTGAATCATATTTTTAAAAGATGAACTCCGTTGAATTATTTTAACCCACAAGTTCTATGATACAAAGTAGTTGTTGTCTATAAACTGGAATTTAAATGTAAAAGGAAACTGAAAGGAATATTATATAGTATTAATAGCTCTAGTTTGTATTACGTGTAACTTTGAAAATTTCAATGCATTTTTGTAATGTTTCACAACTAAAACAAAGTTCTTATTCTTGTTCTGTTTTAATTTTACATTAAATTTAGTCCCCGAAACTAAAAAAGATGGTAGTTAAATTCACTTTTGGGACCACTTGGCCGATTCAGGTAATTTAATTTTTCTTATTAATTGAACGTAATTATAAATAAGTCATTTTTGAGTATTCATCTGTCAATAAATACACTACAGTACTACGAATGCTTGGTGTGGTGAGTCGTTCCCTTCTCACAGCTGCATCGCGCTTCTCCAGGGAAGGGTCACTTTGCCCGGCCACGATTCTCTGTGCATATTTAATTAACGCATTAGCATTGGTTATTTGCATACCAAGGTTTATTCCGTGACTTATAAATGCTTCTCACTTTACACGGGGAAAGCTAGACTTACCTTGGTGCTAAATTACTAGTTTTATTAAACATACACCTTAATATGTATTTAAAACAGTTGTACCTTATCGTATTATGTACGATGTAGGATTCGCCTTTGTATTATTTGAGTAGAAGATGAATTTGAATACTAGATGAAAATGTATTTAAAAATATTTTAAATTTAAAATTCTTTGAGTAGCATTTAAAATTACGTATAGTAGTCCTTCCAATAGAGTTAAAATATAATGACCTCTTTTATTAAATGAAATAATAACATGAATATGCTTCATATAATTCCCAATGGCATATAGAAAAAGTTTCGATTATTATTTTAAAAATAGTAATATTTAAGAGTTGTTTTAGAAATGCAAATTAGGTAATGAGTAGATATATTTTCTATGACAGATTATTAAAAGGTTTAAATAATATATACTTTTATTATAAATACCTAGATTGACTTATAACTCAATCTGAGTTAATGCCTGTGTTAAGTGAAACAAAACTGTATGTTTTAAGTTGTAGTACTCGATAAAGCTGTATTAATAACACCATGCGTTACTCTATTGAGACGTATGTTTATGTCCAGTACCAGTAAACCTTGATATAACGAATCTCAAGGGACCGGACTGAATATTCGTTATATCAAGGTTTTCGTTACATCGAGTTTCGTTATATTGAGGTTAGGTTTGATGGAATTTCGCTATATCGAGGTTCACCGACATCGTAATGCAGGCCAACATCTAGCAATGCTTAACCTCATTAAAACGCTCTGTAATTGCATAGGATACTCTGTTGTTAAGTAAATGGAGAATAAAATAAATAGTCACATTCTACTTGATACAAAATAAACTAACTTTATTTTTTAAAGTACAGTATGTTTAAAAGAAGAATCAATTACGTAGTAATGTTGTTATGACAATAATGTACATACTTATATGTATTAAAAAAGTAAACTACAGTATGTATTAATAAAATAAAAAAGGCTTAATCCTTAAAAAATAGTTTTAACACTGCTTATCTTTAAAACAACGAGAATAAAAATTCTAAATTGAAATTCATGACAGTCAAGACCGTGGACACATCCGTGGTCGTTCATGTTTAGACACGATTGTAAGTTTGTTTCCGTTCGTTATATCAAAGGATAGAGATCATTCGTTATATAGAGGTAAAATTCGCTATATAGAGGTTTTTATTAGAAAAATTCGTTATATAGAGGTTGATTTATTTTTTCTGGCATCTTCAAAAATTCGTTAAATCGAGGTTTACAATACGGTTCAATCGTTATATAGAGGTGAAATTAGCATTGAGTCTTATGGAAGTTGTAGATTTAAAAAAATCGTTATATCAAGGAATTCATTATCAAGCTTAAACAAGGTTATGTATACCAATCAACACAAGGTCCGGTAGTGTAACAGGTCTGCGTTGTTTTGACACTCGTCCAATAAATATTCATGGTCTGTTCAAACAGCAATGTGCAACATACGGACAAATGCATGTGATTCATGCGCTGCTGAAGTAGGTCCGCATAAACAGCTAGCACTGGGCACAGAGCAGTGAGTACCGAGCAAGCGTCGATGCAAGGTTCTCGCTATAAAATATTGCTGGAACCATTCGTTAAATAGCTCCAGCTGATGGCGCGGGCATGAAATACGGCCTGCCGCTCTCCTCCAATATATGTACATTTATATCCTCATACAAAACCATTTGGGGTATTTGAAGAAATTATTAATTGAAGGTGGTCTTCGAATAGGTTCATTGTAATTAATCAAAATAATCAGGAACCTATTAACTATTCCTTTCGCATGCCTGTTTCTACAGAGAACATATTAAATTTGATAACGATTTTTATATTTTAATAACATAAAGGAGTGAAGGTTTTAAATTAGTAAAAAATGTATCTGTCTCAGTAAGAATTATTTCTAAAGTAGAAAATCCATTAAACATGTACTGTATATTACCACAAATTGTATTATTTTACTAAAAGTATCAGATTTTATTACAATTCATATACTAACACTTACCATAATGTGTTTTAGTGTAAACCTCAGGTCAACCAATGCCGTTTCGGACAACCACGTGAAAATATGTTTAATTAATTTAAAGTTAAGGATCACAAGATACATTGTTCAAAGCTTAAACATACTGCTTCATTATTACACCATCAACAATAAAGATTAATTTAAAGATTAACTCAAATTAGTGAGTAATCCTTGAAAACATATTATTGTATAACGTAATAAATCCAATAATCCCATTACAGTAGGTATTTCTCACACGGAACAACATGGCTAAGACAAAATTTGTAGAGGATTAATACTTGATCTATGTTCCGATATTTCATTCCTGTAAAGGATAAATGCTTTTCACGTTTGGGCTGCGAGGCGCCCGCGCGTAATGATGGCCTGATCGACGCTGTAATTTGAGGCGGCGATGTAGATTAGACAAGGAACGGCCAGGGATTTGGATGATCTGTCTCACTGGTCGCTGTACAGTTTGAAACACGTTTACAGGTTAGACAGAGATAGTTAGATAAAGAGAGGTTAATCGTATGTTAATGGTGTTCTATGGAAACGTCTTTGTTTAAACTTAGAACTAGAATTTCCAATTCCATCAATAGATTGGAGAAATTGTTTCAAATTTGGAAATTTTATGGAAACAGCATTCAAAAGTTAAAATATACCTTAAAAATAAATAAGAGTTTAAAACGTTCACCAACAACTAATCGTTAACAATTCCACTGAAATACATAAAACACCATATATTTAAGGAAATGGACTTAATATGACTGAGAAGTACACTCATTTGATAAATGTTTGTAAACATAAACTTGTCAATTATAGTAATGTAAGATCAATGTTCTAGTTTGTTATGAGATAATGGATATTACAGTTTTAATCGAATACTTTATTTTTACTATTATAACAACTCTAATTTAGTAAACTTTGCGAATATTTCGTTGGTCGATCGTGTCGGTAAGGGCAATCAGGGTAATTGTCGATTAGTCAGTCAGCCAGTGGGGCAGACATCATTAGAGCAGAGACGCGACGGTGGCGCGGCCAGCGGCTGTCCGACCAATTAGACCAACTGTGTCCACTAATTGGATCTCTATTAGGAATAGGTGAAGTCGTCATAGTAACGATACGGTGAATGTTTTTTTTTCACTGACCCAACCTAATCATGAGTGTCCGTGGCAGCCAGACATACTCTTTATTTAAAACTGATAGGAATGGAATTCTTGTAACTAACACGTGAATTTATTATTTTATTTTTAATAAGTTGTAATTTTTTTATTTTCAAATTAAGTTACACTTTTTAACGTTTTGCTAAGGAAGGCTCCAAACCTTGGACAAGTTAGTATTTAACTCGACATATTGTTAGATAGTAATCAATAATTACTCAATTACAAATCACGGCCGTCTCTGGATTTCAAACGACGACCTTCGGATAACAAGGATAATTTTAATATGTTTCATACAATCATATTAGGTTTTTGTAACTGAATGTTAATGTTGGAGTACAAATAAAGCCGGAACAACATTTTAACCACTAACTCAAACATTATTAAACACGATCATTTCAATATTTTTTTCGATAACGTTTTATGGTGACCCAACGCAACTTGCCAAACCAAGCCTTGAGCGGCTGTAAGTGGAATGTTATGTGCTATGTATACCTGAATACACAACCATCTACAGTACAAGACGAACTACTATCCATAACCGTGATTTAGCGTCAATGAATTTCCCATACACAGATTTACTGTGTACAAAATGTACAGAATAGCTTACTAAAACTAATAATTAATAACCTACGCAATTATGAATTTCAAATACTCTGTACATAATAGTTTTTGTTTTTCTACAAACATATTTGTGGACATGGGTTTCTTCTGGGACATTTAAAATTATACCAACCAACTGTATTTATCATTGTGTCGCACTTACCGCTGGTAGAATTTTTCTAAAAATTTTCTGGCCCCTTTTACACATCATGATAATAGTTTATCGTATCTCTGTGGTACAGATTGTACCACAATATCGTATCATTGTATCGTGTTATCATATTGTAGTGACCGCAGGTAGAAGGTATGAATAAATAAGTGGCCGAGCCGAGGTGATAACCGCTTTAACACCTCGGGATGGTTTATCGACAACCGCGAGCTGCAATTTTACCGATAGGTAATTTAAACGCACATGCCTACTGTCATTATTCCGAGAACTCTTCACCTTGTTGTACAGCCAGATCTACGGGACCTTTTTCAGATTTATGCACGCTTTTTATTACTTTCTTTTTTGGTAAATTTTATATATTTTTGTTTAAAAAATATCATGTAAATATTATGAAATATTATGGGGTGTAAGATAAATAAGGGAACTCTCCACGATTTGATATATTAATTTTAAACTGATTTAATAACAATTTACAGGTGAAACTAGATGGACGGACTACGAATAGCGGAAACGAACCTAGGAATTGTCACATTCAGCAGTTTCCACTAATTCTAGTGTAAGTTCCCAGTTGAATAGCGGTTGAATGTTCATAGTCATTCGAAGTTGTTCCGGAGCCCTCCGAATGGATCGACCCTCCACCGAGCAAGGCCATCGTCAAGTGTCATATAACAGACCTAACCTACCCCCCGGAGGTATTAATGATGGTTGGGGCCAGTAACTCCCTCTTGAGCACGTTCGTCGTCGCATCCGAGGGCCGATCCCTCCCTCCACCCACCCATCACCTTCACCGTTCATCTCGATGTCCCGGTAGGGAGTCATGGAGTAATGGGATACCCACCGAGAAATATTACAACAAATATAGGCATATGTCTACTACATAAGACACGCGATTCAACATTTTTCGTTCTTTACGTTATTTACCATTACTTTTTAAATTGTTCTTTTTAATATGAAACTATAACAGTAGATAAGACAAAAACATGTGATGAATAATTCTGATACATTTTACCTAAGTCGAAAAGCACACAAAATGTTGTGTGCTTTCGGCAAATAGAAAATTCTAGTATAGAAACAAGTTTAAAATTCAATCATAGTAAAGTTTATAGTTACAATGGGTACTAGACTAGTACTAGATATAATATTACACTGGCATGGTGTTGCAGAATGTTTTATAAAATGTTATCAGCCCAATAATGAGAATATTGAAAAAATATTTTTAAAAATTCAATAATCAGTGCTAAACAATTGATCGCCAAAAACACAACCTCAATCTCAACGTTACTGTGACGAAAAGAGACGGTTGATCGAAAGAGAAGATCGACGAATAAGTTAAGATGGTGCGAGCGAAGAAATTGACTAGCTTAAAAACATCTAACGTTTAAAAATTTTAACTTTTATTTGTTGATTGTATCATAAATATGCTTTTGCATATTTTTTCAAGTCTTTAGTGAAAGTTGGTTGTGTTAGAAGGTGATTAATCGGGAAATGTTGTGGGTTTTTAAGGAGTGTAGGAAAACTATTAATCCTTTTGAGCTCAAATTTTGGCAAAATTCATAGATAACAAAGCTCTTTCATGTAATGCGAAATTTTAGAAAATACAAAAAATCATATACTACAGAAAGCGATTTTTTAAAATTGATTTTCGATGGTCTAAAATGTTAAAAAAATGTACGAAAAAAGTAATTGTTATCATAAACACGTCACTCGGAAAGCTTGCATGAAACAATCACATGCGTATCGAATAAGCTACACTAGCGCCGACCTAGCGGATATCAGCTGTCTCTAACTTAAACAAGAGGATTTGAGCCATCGTCCAGATAAAATCTTAATCGCCTTGCCCCAACATATTACTCTATGCGCCGTCGCGTTTCTATAAGAGAGAATGTTTGTTTTGTCTCCTTTCAGATTTAGTAGATTAAAACAATCCTAATATTGAATACGTCTCGTACGTTTCTTCAAGCCAGTTTTCTATAAAAATATTTCTTTTGAATATTGTGCTGTGTAATGCCATAACTATAAGATCTTATCTGTATTGGATTTTTACTTATAAACATCTAGTATTTTAACCATAACTACCTTTTTACTTATAATTAACTTTATATTTGAATTATGAAAATAATTAATCTAATAATAATTTATTACTGTGTACATGCAAATCACTCTTTTAGAATGATAATTGTAGACGTCAGAGTAAAAGTCGGGATTAATTAATTTCTGTGAAAGGCTTCAAATTAAAAAATTTCCCTATTAAAATTATGTTTGTAAAAATATACCTGTAAATAATTTCGGATATTACACTGATGGATTCGTCGATAAGACTTGGACATGTCTTTGTGGTACTAATATATGAACAAATTGTTCAATTCCTTAGGAGTAACATATGAACACGAAACCAATCAAACTTTTTGTCTTCGGTCAATAACGCTAAAAGGGGTTTACCATCTAACTTATTCCAAACACAAGGAATTCAGTAAACCCTAAAACTTTCGTTGAATGATTTTACCTTCCTGGGCATTCTTTCAGCCTATATTCTCTTTACATGTATTCTGCTTTTGATAAAATTGTGTCATCACTAAATTTAATTCAAAAACCTCCTATTTATTACAGTCATTAAGGAAGATCATTCATGTAAAGAAACAATTTGGGTAGAACACCATTTCCTTATTTCGTTCTTAAAGGCTTCAAAAGAATTATTAAAAGTTCGTTACCACGCCAGTCGCTTCCTCCTGCCTTCCGCGACATTATCGCAGCCTAACGACCCCTGTGAAGAGTTATCTGTGGTGATCTGTAGCCGCCACCAGAGCGCAGTGATGTGCTGAAAGTGGCCCAGTCAGCTGGGAGGCAGCGACCTGCTCAGTGCTCACATGCCTCGCCATATCTCAGTGTCCTGTGATTAATGGCACTCTCTGCGGATAGGTTACCACGTTCACACGACGAGAGATCGTCTCTCAGCCTGCTGCCGGCTCAAGTTAGCTGCTACCATTATGTCGTTCCGCACAGTCATTACGAATAGTCTCCGCTTCTTATATGGTCTCTGGTATAACTCTCACCTGGATATGAGTAAACATATTAAATTCTAAACAACAACTCTTTAATTTCAAAACTGTCCATATGAAAAATGCTAATTGTGAAGGTACACACGAAAAAAAACCTTTTTGGGTTTGGAATAAAAAAGGTTTAATTGATCTTTGCAAACTGTTTATGGTTTCACCACGTAGCCTTCGTAAATTACAATCTAGTTCAAGATGAATCAGCTGGTTTTAGTAGTGCAATGGTATAAGTAAGTAATACGTTCAGGAATAGTGATAATACTTTTTTTGTTTGTGCGAATAATTTGCATTCTCCATAAACCATAATCTAATGTGTTGAAAATCCTGGAAAATGAATCAGCTGATCTTTCTCAGAAATACTTATCATCAAACCTATTTCATTCACCATAACTACAACAATCACCTTACCTCATGTTCTACCTAAAAATCCATCTAGTTGGATGGGTGTTTCACAAATGGAAAAAAGAACATTAATAAATTCGAATTTGCTTGAGACTCTGTCGTCTATGTTCACAGGCACAGTATTGTGATCTGGAAACGAATAAAAATACTCAACAATTTAAATACTCCACCAAAGTTATTTATGAAAGAAATCTTCTGCGTTTAGTCCAACCATATCACAAACCCATTACTTTCTCTATAAGAATACCAACAAGAGAAAGCGTGTATTGAAATTAAAGCCACCAATCCAAAGTTGAGTGTTGTGTAGTCCCACGATATCCGATGTTCTCGTTCCACTTGGCTTCTGTTGATTGGGATTGACTGATAATATATTTCGTGACTGGCGATAACGTCTGTGGGAGCGACCGACTAACGAACTGGTGGTGGCGCTATCTATCAACATCGCATGGAACCTCCGCGCCGCGTCGATCAGCCGATCAGCTGGCAACTCGGTCAATATTGAATCTTAATAACCGTTATGACATCTACTTTAATGGAAATGACAGAGTAGTCAGACAAATGTCGGACAACGCACAACCTGTCCCAGAGAGACTCAAATCTTCAAATTCTCCTCATTAGTTTCTATTATATTTTAAAATAAGCACTAAGAGAGGAATCTTCAAAGATCTGTGTTAATTTTATGGATATTAGTTTTCTTTAACCACATATTTTAATAAAAATTATTATACTTACTTATGGGAGATAGGTTAGATAATGGATATGTCTAAAATGTTTTCAGTTCCTCTAGTCAGCTGTTCATATAAACATATGACTGCACTTCTGTTACAAATTTTGGTCTTAATGGATTGAAAATATCCCCTTTTCAGAGCTAAGACATGTCCTTGACAAAAATAATTAATTTTAACCTTTTATCAGGTGAAACAGGCCTATATAATACAACACAATCATGTTGTATTTACTGTATAAAATGTAATTCATAATTAGTTGTGTTGGTTGTTAATTACTAATATTATGTTTTTAGACTTTTCTAAACGCCTCTGCATTTTTAACTACACAACGTTTCGGAGGCGGAGTGAAGAGGTTAATCACTTATTGTATTTGTATATTCGATTTTGTACATGGTAGATGGATATATATTTATTTTATTTTGTTATTTTTATGAAAATAGTCATAGAATATGTTAACTGAAACATTAAATTCAATTGCAATTGTTGGGTAGTCATTTGAAAATGAGAGGAGTTTCTTCACCACCAGAAACGTTGTGTAGTTAAAAACACAGACGCGTTGGAAAAGTCCAAATAGATAATATTAGAAAATAAAATGTAAATCACAAGGTATTCATCCCTACCAGACATTATTTATGGACGACTCTTCTACAGTTGCCAACTAGAGGAATCTAGAAACGCGCAGTCGAAAGGCAATCGTTCACGGCCCGGAAACAGCCACTTTCTTTTCAAGTAATCTAGTATTCTTTTTGGATTTTTATACAATACGTCTCAGTAGACCTAAATACACTATGAGACACCGTTTATTTAAGAATTATTTGTTATATGACAAAGATTAAGTCATCGATATGTAAGCTGTATACAATATTTGATCTATGTCTATAAATTTACTTACGCAGAAGAATAACATGAGATCGACCTATCTGTCTGGTATTGGAACTGGAATCGAACAAACGCTCATTCACATTTGTATACCGAAATTCGTCTGTTACTTTACTTTTCACTACCCATGTAATATTTCAAGCCAGTATGAATGAGAAATCAGTTTAAGAAGATTGCGGTGCAGTCTTATAGTCTTGTTACTGACTTAAAGCCGGCCTATTTCTTAGATAGGACTAACTTTAGCTCAACGACTTAATGCATCTACAGTTTAACGTGGTGTCCGAACCACAATTTTGGCTCTGAATTACAAACTGGTCTAATTATGAGTATGGTGTTAGCAGATGAACAGTATTCAGTAGTGTAGATGTCAATCCAAACCAGAAAATATCACATCCACAGGCTATAGTTTACAATTACATCCACACTTCGAACCTTAAAGTGGCTGGATTACAGGACACGCCACCGTTCCTGACGATCGTGTTAACACATTCATATGTAGATATGAAGTCTGGAATAAATGGGTGACAGAGAGCTCAAAACGAAAATAACTTCTGTTAGTTTTATCTCGGACTTGATTTTCCCATAGGACGCGGTGTCCAGCTGATCCACTTGTAGCAGTTGAGGCAGCCTCCGCCAGAGCGAGCCGTCAGACCACACACAGCCATTACATTAGACCACTAATTATCCGCACATTACTCCGAGTATTTCATTCCATCAATCACCACCAGACACCTCTGCAGTCTGCAGTCTGCAGCATGCCTCGGTTATCTGTCGACTTTCACTCGTTGTGCTAATTAAATCTAAATTTGACTTACACATCAGGGAAACTCCTTAAAACCTTTCAATGCATTAAATAAAGTTGAATTTATATCTTTCACTAAAAACACTTTAGTAAGATGTTTAAACTCAATTTTAATTTAGTTTTAGTTTAGACATAGAAGTCAGATTTGATATTTCTTCTTTCATCTGATTTTAGGCCACAATGATGTTTGATGAACCAATTATTCGTGAATATAAGGTAGCGAAAAACTACATTGTAATTCTTAATAAATGACATCCTATCCTATTAAAATATAAATTAATTATAATCTTATTAACCCTATTAATCATCAGTTAATCCTAGTAAACTAATAGTACAGTAGTTACTGATCATGGTAACTATTGATGGGGCATGTAGGATCTTCTCTACATCAAGATCTCTACATCAAGATTAATGTGGAAAAATTACAGTATGAAGCAAGAGAAAACAAATGTAATTAAATTTAATCAAATCGTTTTAATTACAGATGAATAATCTCATCGACTATTTCTTAAATATAACAAACAATATAATTAGTAATATTTTAACGGGGTTTGAGTAAAAACCCTATTTATGTATAGCTATGTTTAATGCCAGCGTATCCTATAATTTGTACCTACACCACCATATCAGAGGCGAGCATTTCATTCCATTCCGATCAAGTTCAATAGAAACGTAATAGATTTTTACGTCAATTACATATTTTATAGCCCCCAACACCAATGACAATTAATTATTATTTCACCTAGTGTCAAATCCATGGGGGTTTTTGATCAAGGCTATGACTACTATAAAATGTAATTATTATTTATTTATTTATTTCCTATAACAATTATACTACAAAAATAATAAAGTGAGCCCTTAAATATCCTTAAAAGGTTCCTTAAAAAGCTCATGGGAAAACACACTTCTTTGTCTGAGCAATTTAGGCCATTAAATTAAAAAAAGTAAAAGCGTGAAACGTTATTAAAATACCTTGACTAATAGCTATGCAAAATGCTAACTAAACAAAATCAATTACTTAAAAAAAGAAGAAAAAATGTATACAAGGCACCAGCAAACGTATAAGGTAGAAGAGTTTTTGATGAGGAATTTGAAGAATTTTTGGAAATTATTTGGATATTTTTGAAAAAATCAAAAGAAGAAAAAGAATAAGAATACAACATGAGATTGAGTTAAGCATAATAACTAAATACAATAAAAAATGTGTAATAAAATTAATAAAATACAAAAAGAAATGAAATACAGTCTACTCGTGTGATTCAAGTGATACGATGTGTTGATTGCAGCCTCCGCATCGTCCAGAAAGAATGAGAAAAGAAAGCGCCATCAGTATGTCTATGCATTATTTAATTGACATAAGAGTAGACAGCGCTGCTGGCTCAACCTGTTAGCATGCATTAGTACTACGTCACTCGTGATAGTTCATGTATCCGGCGTGGGAGGTGTCGGCAGCTCTGTGGGCGGCCGCGCTAACCACGTGCATAATTCATCACCTTCCTCACGCCTTCATATTTGCACTTTCTTGCGCGCTTCATTTCATTCAATTTGCTCAGACTCCTCCGGACTAAATATTTTGACAGTTCCATAACGTGTTGTAGTTGAGTTTTAAAGTTGATTATTATATGTAACAGAGGTATTTTTTACAATAAACGAATAGGTGTATCCGTTAATAATATAAGATCTCCTGAATAAAAATATCCTCCCAAACTACTGTTCACTGTCTTCCCCTATTAGAGAATCCTTATAGTTAACTAGTGCCTCAATGTAACACGTATACTACCCTTAAGGTTCTCTCTGAATGGCCGTATGTAATATGCAGTATACTGTACTATTCAGTACAATGTGATGGGACACTATGACTTCACCGAAATATGAAATAGACATTGCAACTATCGTTAATATAGTATGCCAAAGAGCTGCAGAGAAGTAGATGTTTCGGGACGCCGGCCAGCGGTGTACGTTATCAGTGTCAAACAAGTGTCATGGACGTCACGATTTGTCTGCCGGAGTGCCAAAGGGTAGCAAAGAAGTGGCATGTTTCGGGACGCCGGCCAGCGGTGTACGTTATCAGTGTCAAACAAGTGTCATGGACGTCACGATTTGTCTGCCGGAGTGCCAAAGGGTAGCAAAGAAGTGGCATGTTTCGGGACGCCGGCCAGCGGTGTACGTTATCAGTGTCGGATCGGAGGCCCGCGGCGCGTTATCAGCACATCAGCTGACTGCTGAGCCCCCGCTGTACCGCGGGGCCTCCCACCCATTAGCCGCGGAGATCGACCCGGAGATTAGGCTCAGGCGGGAGAGAGTGGAAATGGAACTAGGTAAATGTTTAAACTGTTAATAGGCGCACTTAATTGAATAAAGAATATAAAAACTGATTGGAAACGTGAGAGGCGTGTGGGTGAAAAGTTTGGGACGATTCTGTGTCTACCCGGAACCGATAATTGGAAACGTTAAAACAATAGGAAGTTTAATTCAGGACTCAATAAGAAGCTGTGGCAGCTATTACAGAATACCGAGATAATAGTGTTTTTATTTATCTTAGAGTTGAGTTGTACTCAAAGTTGAATAACTCATATTTAGTTGAGTGATATGCAATTAGGTTAGGACTATTTTCAAAATAGCTATAGTTTAACGTTAAATCAATATGAAATAGGGGATTAAAAAACCTATGCCATTCTAAGAGACGTTTATTTAACCTCAGAAATTTCATCCAATTAGAGTTTTCCCCGTAAACTACGAGATTCAACCTTCTATGTACTTGTTTCGCCTTAAGCAATTGAGGGCTCTCATGTTAGCATAAATCATCTAGGTTATTACAAAAGCTATTCTAGTAAATTAATTTGAGTACACCTAAATCCAGTGATGCACTCAAAATCTGATACATATTTACGAATATCGTTCCTCGACTAAATAAATTAAATTCACGTTATAAATTCACAAAAGACATACTAATTTTATAAATTGGTCGTAAGCTTGCATTTTGGTTGCACGTTAGGAGTGAAAAAGGTTTAAAAAATATAGTTTTTGTAGGTATCTCTTAGACTGCAATAGAAAATTTAATTATTTGGCCTGTGTACTGTATTCGTTTCTTTAACAATTGTTTAACTAAGTAATGATTTATATATTATTTAAACTAAATAAAGGGCATTTTTTTAAAATTTTAACTACACATTACCAAAAGTCCACAGCCTGGGCGGCGAAGGCAGCATAGCACTGAAGCGGTACTGGAGACGCAGCAGTACACGTTTATAAGTCGCCCTACACAGGTTTTTAACCAGAAGTTTGAATTACTGGGCTGGCGTGTTATCTCTGAGATTCCACGTCCGTAAATAATACAATAGCATAATCAATCCGTAAAGAGAGCACCAAATACACGATTTATTTACGTGCATCGAGATTTAAGAAGATCGAACACAACTGTTTAAGCAAACATTGACAAAGTGCAGATGTTTTTTAAAGCTCTTTGGATGCAAAACAAATTTACAAAAGCTTCTGATGGAACAACGATAAGAAGTATTTAAATTCTAAATAGCATTAAGGGATTATAGTGTCTGTTCAAAATGGTGGAACCTCTAAACCGGAGCAGTCCAGAGCCGTGGTGAGGTAGGCCCTACCTCGTCCCACGAATCCTCGTGAGTCACTCATGGCTTCTCGTTCAGGGACTCTTCACTTCACTGCCACGATGACTCACTCGTTCAGTCGAATCCAACTTTCCAATCTATCAGATCCCCTGTGGTACAGGAGCACGATTAAAGATGATTCTATGACGGCTCTTCCCTGCCACACCCTATAAAGCTGTCAAAAATTAAAATTCACGTCAATAATCAAAAAATTTTTTTGAATCTATGCAACAAGACCAATGGGTTCCCAGTATTCGTAGGTACCCAGAGGCCAAAACCTGTTATTAAAAATTTATATAAGTGTGTGTGTGTGTGTGTGTGTGTGTGTGAACACGATAACTCTCGTAAAAATGGCCCGATTAAGACCAAATTTGGTCGAGACGTTTACTCCTACATTTACACTGAAAAGTTCGTAATCCATACGTATCAGTCTATCGGAACGGGTAGTTTGGGGGGGGGTTTACAAAAAAATTGGGTTTTTGCGTTTTTCATATGTAATTTAAAAAAGTTTTAATGTGTATCTTTTACCTTTAAAATCAGCTTAAAAACGACATAGTTTAGTTCGTTAAAGTTTTGCTCTATCTCTAACGTTTACCGAGATATTAAAAAATGTAAACACAGTACGTTGTATTTTGGGGCTCCAATGTTAATCTTTGGGAGGTTAAGAAAAATTTGTTGGTTCACTTATCAATAAATACCTTTGGATGAAACTTTATATTTAGGTTCATGCGGTTGAGATTCATCCATTTATGCTTGAAAATCATAGTTTATGTGTTTATCATGGCAGCTAACCTTCAAACTCTTTTCCCATGTTAATCATAAAGAGAATAATAATAATATAATATTAATATTATATTATTACTAATATGCTATTGATTTGGAAATTCGCTGAGTACGCAGGTCTGCTGCGACAGGGGTATTTTAACTATATATACAATATCATAATATGGTACTGTAATGCATTTAATAATCTAGTTCTAGTTCATTCTTCAGTATCAACTAAGCCTTTAAGTGAATTCTCACAATACATAACTAGTAAGTATACTATCATTAACAATATATTCTGTAAAATTATGTCACCCGTTATCTGTAATGATTTGAACAGCTTGATTTTAATCTGTACTTGGAAAAATAAACAATAACAATAAAAAATATAAGTATACGGGGTTTAAAATCATTGCATAAACAAATGAACAAATTTACCTCTAACTAAATTATTCTTTCAACCTAAGTTATTTTGCAATTTATAAGATTCATGAGTGTCTCAACTGAGACCGAGCGGAGTAAAATTAAAGATTTAGAAGATCTCACCAATTAGATCGTGTGTACAGTTGAAGCCGTGAGACAGAAGAGACACAATCAGAGCGCTGGGACGGAACAGGTGATGGATCGTGAACTGAGCAAGAAACAGTATATTGGGCTACATTCTTTGAAGATACTCAGGGCTTCTGCTTCGTACTTCGTCTCTTCACTCTCACTTTTTCATCTTCATTCTAGATTTACCTTTATTCTTCAATCTTCACTTCGTACATAATAACTCATTTCGAATAAGTAGTATCATATACTATACTTATACGCTGTCTGGTAAACTTGAATGTTCAAAGAATAAGTGTTTGAACACCGTAAGCTAAATGGAAAAGCTCATAGTCCATCTTACTCATTTTCAATAAGTATTATTCTTTATATTAGAGCAAATACTAGAAAATAATTGATCTAAAGTTTATAGAAAACCTTGAGGTACCTTACCAGTATGGGAAAGAAAGGCAGTAGCGATAAATACTTGAACAATTCATCACCTTCCCTTACACGTTGTCCATCACTTATTACATGTTATATTGATATTTTTTCTAGAATAGATTTATAAATAAATTGATCATATTGAAACACTATTCGAGTAACCAGTGTTAGAGAAGCTAAATGTGCTTCATTTACAACGTAATGGATGTTCGTGGTCGTTATCATTGAAGCGTTGTTTATGTAACGATGTAACTTTATAGCACACATGTTACTGGTTGCTCTTTCAACATCGCGTATTAATCTATTAGAATTGGGTTGAACAGCTGAAAGGGTAAATGGTGCCCGTGTTACGAATATCAGTTATCTGTGGGGGATTAGTGTAGCCGTCACCAAATTTTCTCGGAATATGATTTAATAGTAAATCCTAGATAATTGGTGCCTGTTACGTTGGGCTCAGCAACACGAAAGTCCAGTTATTGAGTTATTGGAAATTTGAAACGTTATTCGTTTTACCATTGTAAACCTCAACAAATTCATTAGTTTCTTTCAGTATTAACATGTCTGTAATGTGTTTTCTTCAACAAATATTAGCTTAAAATATGTCAGCAACATTATTTGAGGGAAAATAGATAACATCCACATTTTGGACGTAAATATTGAATAAGTTAAAGAACAAAAAACAATTTTTTTTATTACAACTTTAATGATGAATTTATTATTGGTTTAGAGTTTCAATAAAGGTATTGTGAATGGATGGAAAAAGGTTTTTCCATAACAGCCTCAACCCAACACTTGCGGAGTGGAGCGATTCTTTGTACATTCTAACTTGTTTCCTAAAATCAAAGCACAGACCAGGAACACGTGGAGTTACTGTTCCACTGTTTACAGCTGTCAATGCGTCAGCTGGAGGAAGAGGAAGCTGCCTACAGCCGGAAGGGAGTGGTAAACTGCAACCGTTTGTATACTGAACGGCTACTCCACTCTTGTGTAATGACTTCAGCTGATCAGTTGTTTACATGATCAGAAAAAACTAAACATATTCTAATGCCTTTAGAGTCTGTTTTACTGGCAAAATATTTCGTTTTAGGCCCGTAATAGTTATCTAGGAAATTACATTACAGTATTAATTTTTATTTTATTTTCCAAAAAGTATCATTTGCACGCATGTTATATCAGAGAAGAAAGTAATTATAGTTTTTATGATAGAAAAATAAAAAATGGAAATGTATTTCCCCAGATCACCACTTTACTATAATTTGACACCTCAATTATCTTTTCCGACTATCTTATGGTCAGTAATACTGTTGTTAGGTAATTAACATTGTCCTTATGATATTAAAATACAAAATGGCAGAGGTATTCTAGACCCCTAATAAACAGCTTAACAATTTCTACTTTTATGGGATTATAATTTAAATTTATTGCTTATATATTTGCCCCATGATTATTGTTTTGTAGTGTGTTTTGAGTATTTCTGTGATTCCCACTGGAAACATTTTTGTATTTACTTGAAATAGTTTAGAACATGGTTATGTCTAAAATGAATATTTTCAGTTCATCTAAATGGCTTCACATAAGCAACTATGCTGTCACTAAACCTATGACGTCACTAACCAAATTACGTCACTGTTTCAAATTTTAATCGTGCAAATTGCCAACACTCCCAGATCTAAGACAAATCCATGTCAAAAATTCTACTATAAACTCCTACATATTTTGTTAAAAGTTGACGTATCTACTTTTGTGAGTATGACATAAAATAAAGAGCTGTATGTTTTATTCGTAGAGTGAATATTTATACGTACAGTCACAGTGCACCTACTGTATTATGAATTCCGTTTATATTCTATCTATATGATGCGACCAATTAAACACACATATTAGATCAAGGGAATGCTTTTAACAATGAAGTGAATACACGGTGTTATTATTTAAAGACTGATATGCGAAACATCCTAGTCAATAATTTTAAATATGACGTGTACGGGTCAGATACTAAAACCATTTAAAATTTAGTGCGATTTATCTTTTATAATAATCTTGATATGAAAATAAATAACTGTTAATGGTGTTCGAACCCATTAAAATAAAACTATCTGAACATTGCAATCATACGATGGTAAAGTGGTTTTGTGTGGCATTGAGCAATCACAATACATTTGCAGAAGTAGTAGAGCCTGGTGGCATGAATGTGTAATTGCGTGAGTGATCGTAAAACACATAACTCTAATTGGTTACGTGAGGGTCACCAAACAGCCATGTTATATGCTCCTGGCTGACTGACAGTGGTAGGCACACAGATGCGTCATGAAGCCTTTATATAGGCTTCAATCCTAATACAGCCATCGTCATGGAGCCTTTATATGGGATACCTATCACACAAGTGATTTTCTGTGCCAGTTTAATTTGTAAAAATAATATTTTTTTACTTGATTACCATCGTTATAGTTATACTTGGTTATAGTTAATAACGTTATATATCGTAGAAAACCCTCGTTATATTTCATATTGAGGGTCCAAAGTGTATTTTCTTTTATCGCTTTAATTGCAATTATTCTCGCCTGGCGGCTCGGTTATAAACCTTGAGTTCGTACCAACATCACTTTCAACCTTTGTAATGAAATATACTATTACTATGTAATGATACATATCCATTCATACATAAACCATATGTTTCGATCCCTGTGGTCACATCCAGTTATACTTATCCCAGGATTACTCAGCTGTTTTCATTATACTCGTAGGTTATATGGCAACGCAGTATAACTCATTGCATGATGAGGTAAAACTCCTTAAATTTTGTTAATCTATAATATTATAAAGAAGAGGTGGTTTCTGTATGTTTGTTTGTGGGTTTGTGTGTTTGTGGGTTTGTTGTGGCAAGTGAACGCAAAAAATACTGAACCAAACAGTTTGAAATTTTACACAAAGACAGATCTTAAACTCATGCAACACATAGGCATACTCATTTCCTTAAAATCCTCTCGGGCTACGCCCTGTGAACGTCCTAAGTTTCAATGTTTACATTTTCTAATGACAACATCCGTTTGCACTATATTTTGACAGTTCGGGAAGAAGAAGAAATAAAGTTGATTTTTCAGATAAACTGCTGGATCGAAATTAGTGAATTATTTGAAATAGCGGAATGGTAGATTTTAAGTTTTTTCCGACGACTGTCTCTATTACATTAATCCTTATCCTCTCCCAATATTTGACATATGTTACTTTGAAATGTTGTAGACACTCCTGTTTTGTCATTTTGTAGACAATGAAGAATTAATTAACAATATCTTAAATGTATCAGTAGAGCCTACACCTTTCAGCCTTTTTAGCCCGTGCGAAGAACGGGTACTTTGGCTAGTATTTTATTATTTGAGAATTACACTTTCACCATGCACTTTTCGTTCATATTACACATAGTTCATATTACAAATTTTAGTTATTTTCCCAAACACAACGTGAAATAATGGCTGCAATTCCGAAAAAGGATTTTATAGATGTCGGTTTTGGTGTCAAATTAAAGTTTTCTAGTAGGAAATCTTGAATACCACTCACATGAACTCCGCAAAATGACCTATAGGTATAATATAACCTGTACAGGTTATATAGGTTAGGTTTACTTTCATCCGTTTTGTGAAATACCCGAAAACGACTTTTTAGCGTCCTTAACTGCTTTTTAAGTTTATTGGTGTCAAATTAAAGCTCTCACCTAGGACAACTCCAAAGGAATATTACCTTCTTGACTTCCACAAAATTACCTATATTTATATACAGTTTTTATACTATTGATACCAACCTAACCTAACACCACAGAGTGGTATGTCGAAATAATCTTCTGGCAAATTGTTTATTTTAATTTCATTGCATTGTGCAGGAGAACAAAGAGTCTTAGGTTCGTAAGTTCGTGGACAAAAGACTTAGAAATGAGAACAGTGACAGGTGAAACAAACAACTGGCATCGCACGGTGCTTTGAGGCCATTTGTACAGGGAATGTGTCTTGTTGTGCTGCGCGACTGTTCCTAGACAGAGATTACGCTATATTTATGTGAGGAGCGGCTGGAAACCTTTCCCTGTCTACTTGCATTTTGTGTTTCAAGTATAGCAGTAGTTCAACACAAAATTGCTTATTCGTGCTATATTAATATTAAATGGAATGAACTGAACCTCTTTTAAGGTACATCATTTACATTTTATATACCGTAAAGGTATGAGCGTGGAAACTATCTAATCAATTAGATTTGTTCTAGAAATGGATTACGAAAGCTGTGTTGATGGTGTAGTTAAAACTATTACTTAACATGTAAATGGTGTTCAGTAGTAGTTGGGGCCATCTAACACGTTATTAAAGAACTTTCTTTTAGGTCCCGCATGAACAAAAACTAACCAAACAGTAGTTACATTGTTAAACTTTATACATTGGCTCTTTTCTCGTGAGTTTATTTTTAATTTTGACAATTGTAGCATTTGGATCACTGTTATTACCTGTAAGACTATAATGAAAAGGGTTACAGATATAATTACAGGTATTTCATACTTTATTTAGTGTTAATTTTTATTAACTTACTTCAATATTTATTACAATTAGCTGCTAAAAAGAAAACATCCACTCCAATTAAAGCAATGAAGTTAGTTGTACAGTATTGGTAATTTGTTTACGAAAAGCTGTGTTCAGATGTTTATATTTACGATATAATTTTTGATTGTTGGTAAAAATACAAAGAAACATGTTGGTTAGGATACAGTAACTTTAAAGCAATTTTGAAGGAAGGACTTTCTAAATCCGAGTTGAAACTCTATAAGCTCTAGGTTAAGTCAATATAATAAGAGTTTGGCAACAGATAGATTAAATAAATAGCCGTTTTGTTTACAGACAAAAGCCTGTGTTGATTGAAAACACAATCCAACATTGGCATTTCTTTAACGAAGGTTTTTATGAAATCTTGAACAATATATTAGTATTAAAAAATACTTTTTCTGCTTTTAATGTAGTAAAATTTGTTTTTAATATAGGCCTTTGTAAGTGAGAATTCATAATATTCTCATTCGAGTTATTTGTATATATATAAATATTTATTTGATTTTTATTTATTTATTTCAAATATTTGAGTGTTTGAGTTGAGAGTGGATACATCCGTTTTGGAGTCCCCTGAATCCAAAAAAGTTGGTTCGACGTGATATCTGTCCGTCCGCGTATGTATCTGTGTGTGTGTGTGTGTGTGCGTGTGTGTGTGTGTTAGAATGTGAACAGAGCACAACCTATCCCGTTGTTGGTCCGATTTAGATGAGATTTGGTTTGTATGTATATATTCACCGTATCTCCAGGCGTTTTTTACGGCCGAAACCTCTTAAAAATGTGAAAAATCCAAATTTCTCAAGAACGGCTCTAACGGTTTTGATTAAAATTTGATAGTTTATGGTTCATACAGTACTAAATAATATGAGACGATAGTTTATAGTGCATAGAGTACTAAACAATATGAGACCACTAGCATGTCTGTAAAAATTACGGTTCAAAAGTTATAGGAATTTAAATGTCAAAACCGTTATTGTTTGGGTTTTCCGCGAAAACAATAAAGGTATGACTTATAAATAAAGGTATAAAGGTATGATTTGACTACCACCATTGAAACCAGCTTAAAAAGCGAAACAAATTAGTATTTGAATTATTTGTCTACGACTAACAGTTCCAGAGGAATTGTTACTTAGTTAAATTTACCGTTCATGATAAACGCAGTACGTTATCTGAGAGCACCCAATGTTATTCATATGGAGAATATTAAAAAATCAATTTCCTCCTTATTTTACAACCGTTTTCCATGAAACTTAGTATGAAGCGTAAGGTTACATCACCCAACAAAACCCACTCAAAAAGAATGGTATTGCCGTGGTGGGGGGGTTGTTCCCCATTAAATTCTAATAATCAATTTAACTTTGTTTTTCTTGTTGCTATTTTCAGAAATTTAAAGGATATGATGGTTTTATTAGGTATAGATTATTGTTTTTAAATTAAGTTAGGAAGAAAGTATGTGTAAGTACACTGATACCGTTTATTTTCCCTAAATTAAGGTAGGGTAAATATACGTGGAATAAGGCCATGTAAATTAATGTTTGATAAGATGTTAAAGCGATTAAATAATTGCGTAAATACAAAACGAACAGTTTTTCGCCCCATTGTGAGTTGATCGGTGTGGATACTGCAGCTAGATCAAGCCGACGTTTAGAGGCATTTATGCTTAAAGCGAGTGGAGCTAAAACAGAAGATGACTGGCGGCAGTGAACGTGTGCGTATAAATTACCAATCGGTGAAATTGCAGCTCGCGCATGTCGATAAACCATCGCGAGGTGTTAAAGCGGTTATTACCACGACCCGGCCACTCATTGATTTACACCTTCTACCGGCGGTTACCGCGATACGATACCGCGATACGATGATACGATACTCTGGTACAATCTGTTACATTGTGATACGATAAACCATCGCGAGGTGTTAAAGCGGTTATTACCACGACCCGGCCACTCATTGATTTACACCTTCTACCGGCGGTTACCGCGATACGATACCGCGATACGATGATACGATACTCTGGTACAATCTGTTACATTGTGATACGATAAACCATCGCGAGGTGTTAAAGCGGTTATTACCACGACCCGGCCACTCATTGATTTACACCTTCTACCGGCGGTTACCGCGATACGATACCGCGATACGATGATACGATACTCTGGTACAATCTGTTACATTGTGATACGATAAACCATCGCGAGGTGTTAAAGCGGTTATTACCACGACCCGGCCACTCATTGATTTACACCTTCTACCGGCGGTTACCGCGATACGATACCGCGATACGATGATACGATACTCTGGTACAATCTGTTACATTGTGATACGATAAACCATCGCGAGGTGTTAAAGCGGTTATTACCACGACCCGGCCACTCATTGATTTACACCTTCTACCGGCGGTTACCGCGATACGATACCGCGATACGATGATACGATAATCTGGTACAATCTGTTACATTGTGATACGATAAACGATCGCGAGGTGTTAAAACGGTTATTTGCACGTTCCGGCCACTCATTGATTTACACCTTCTACCTGCGGTTACCGCAATACGATGCGATACGATGATACGATTAATTTAATTTTACAGGGTAGATTCACGCCCAAAACGATCGCGAAATAAAAACGGTTATTTGCACTAATCCCACCATCTGCATCTGTAAAATGCAGGTTTAACGTTTAAGGATAAATAATTTCAAAAAATAGTTTTTTTTAATTTACTGGAAAACATTAAATTTATTAAATAGTTTAACTATTCCCACCAAAACCAGATGAAAAACAAATAATTTGAACCGGAGTTATTTATCTACAGCTTTTGGTTCCACAGGAAAGTTAAATTTAAAGTCCCCGCTCATCGGAGCACGTTCTCTAAGAGAGCAATACTCTTGGACAATACTAAAAATTCAATATAATCTCAACCATGAAACATGGATACAGCGTAAGGTCACATTACCTAGTAAAACACACGCCAAAAGTTACTCTGGTTGGAGGGTTGGTAATTTCGACAATTCCCCAAAGGATTTTAACTTGTAGTTAAAAGGTGTCTAAAAGAAATTTAATACCTATTTTCAAGCATTTTATTCGTTAAATGAAGTGTAATTTTAACAGAGACTTTGTAATGTTACAGTTCATTAAAAATAACAATTATTTTGTTTACTTTGTAAATATCCTTAGGGAGAAAGTATGGGTCAGTTCAATCATAAAGTTTTGACATGGCTATGTATTAGCTCTAGGGGGGTGTGTTAGGAATTTTTAAGATGAAAATTTGTAACGCCATATGGCTATTACGACAGATGTTTACAGGAACTGAAAACATTCCTTTTGACATATCCATGATCTAACCTATTTCCCACAGGGAAATAAATACAATCTTTTATTACAAAACTTATTAAACGTTCCAATTTCAATAAATTTTCCGCAAAATCGTACATAAAATCAGTATATGGCGTTCCCGAAGTGATCCAATTAGTGGACACAGTTGGTCTAATCGGTCGGACAGCCGCTGGCCGCGCCACCGTCGCGTCTCTGCTCTAATGATGTCTGCCCCACTGGCTGACTGACTAATCGACGATTACCCTGATTGCCCTTACCGACACGATCGACCAACGACTGGATACCTGAATTAGTCTGGGCAATTTATCAAAATAAACCATAGCTAATAAATCATCGCAGACGATAGTTCCTGCCTAGCCAGTATTGGAGGAATTGTATAAATTGCTTTATAAAAATGCGATGTGTTTCTATCATTTCGTGGAAGTGAATATGAAAACGTGTTAGTTTTTCCGATGAATAAATGTTCAAAAAGGTAGTGTCTTGATTTATTCCCGCAAGAAACGCTACTTGTGAGATGTCCGAGAGTCCGGGTGCCTAATCTCCGGGGCGATCTTCGCGGCTAATGGGTGGGAGGTCCCGCGAGAGGTACAGCGGGGGCTCAGCAGTCAGCTGATGTGCTGATAACGCGCCGCGGGCTTCGGATCCGACACTGATAACAGCGTCCATCGTGGTGGGAGAGTGGACGTTCGCATGTCTGCAACTTTGTGCGTTATACTAGACACCCAAATGTAGAACTCAATGGAAATGTTTGTTACCTAAAGTTCACGTAATGCCTCCGTATGCCGTCAGATATCCCCGATAGTATTCTTACGTATTCTACTGGGATGGAGCCGTGTCCTGTAATCCAGGTACTTTGAGGCCATGAATTGGGGATATTTGTTGTAAGTTATGGCTGGTTGATGTAATATTCTCTAGTTTGGATTAACGTCCGCACTATTGAATACTACGTTTACCCTTAAATACCTTCCTAATAATTTAAATTTTTCGGAATTCAGGGGCAAAATTGTTGCTCAAATCACACGTTGAACGTTGGTCATAGAGATGTCATTGCCTGTTGGGCTATTAACTAATTAATAGTCCTGTATAAGCAACATGTCAGCCTTATTCAGTAACAAGAAAACACGTTCGCGCCATAATCATCTTATACTCATTTCTCATTCGTACTTCGCTTAAAATATCTACCTGAGTAGGTGGCCTTTTTAGTGAAAGTTATAAAGTATTAACAACTGGTGTCTGGCAGCATTTAGTTGGTACTTCACAAATTTTAGTTCCAAAACTTCCATTCATATCGTTGTAGATTCATGTTAATACCTTTCACGAGGAAAACGTTACCTTTGTGTCTCAAACGGAAAGTTGGATCAAAGTTAGATGGATCTCTGAACAATACCTTTCACTCAGGTCACTGTATAACTTGTTCTAACCTTGCACGAGTGACTAAGTTATGATGTGGTGCGTTGTTACTGTCAGTCACAACGAGTGAAATTTTAAAGGAAGATTATAGGCTACAGTTCAGAGATCTAAGGCAGAGATAGTGACTTATAAAAATGTCACATAAGTATATTATGTATTCTATGTATTACTCTATGTATTCCTGATTGGGACAGTGGGACTTAGTCAAAACGGTATCGTACCAAACCAAGGGAGATTTGGGTTTTGTTACTATTACTTTAAAATCCTCATGCTTCGGGGACAAGGGACGTAGCTAGAATGTTTACTGTACATGTTTTTAAACAATTAACTATTGCGATCAAAGGTATAAAACTGTTTGTATTTACTTCCCTGTGGGAAATAGTTTAAATCATGGATATGTATAAAGGGAATATGTTCAGTTCATCTAAACGGTTGTTCTTATAACCAAACTATGACGTCATTAGTCATATGACGTTGCTAACCAAATGACGTTACTGTCTCAAATTTTGGTCTTTCAAACAGCACACCCCCAGAGCTAAAATATATCCATGTCAATATGTGCGGTTAGGTTATTTCACCAAAGAAACAATCGACACTAATTAACACAGTTAATCTGTCAATTTATGACCTTGATCATTTCAAATAAATACTGTCTATATTGCTTGAGTTTGGATACTAATATTTATTCAGTTAAAATGATTACCTTATGATTTTTGTTGGTAAAACATTAAATGATTGTTATAAACTCATAAATGTATTACCGATGGTGTTGAGGTTGAAGACGAACTAAATTATTCACAACAATTCTCAGAATTCGAGTTTTAGTTTATCTAAATAACAGTTAGTTATATGCAATGGTAATAACAATTTCAAATAATATTCAATATATTCAATGTTCAAAATTCAAATAAAGAAATTATATTATTAAATTATAGCACTTTGTCATAAAAGTTTGTTTGTTGGTTAAAATTGTTAAATTAGGTTGGTATAAGGTTGTACCTGTAACCAATGCAGTGAACAATTTCTTAGTACCGACCCTCATAAAGACAGATTGTTAACTGTTTTAAAACTAAGGTACTGAAATTTATTGAATGCTGAGCTGTAAGAATACCATTGGCAACTTTTCTCCGTTTACATTCCACATAAATGGAGACCTACCCAGGTAGGAATCTATTTATTGAATGAAAAATAAATATAAGATGATTGCGGCGCATTATTTTAGTTTTGTTACTGCCTAAGTCTGACATATTCTTTAGGCAGGACAAGTTATGATTAATAGCCTAATAGCTATTTTCTTCTAAGAGACCTACAGTCAATTTGCCTATGAATATGAACTAACTATATGAATATCACATCCACCGGCATCTTCCCCAATTCGTGTCCTACATGTAGATGGATTACAGGACATGCCAGTCCCAGTACTTGCCAACGAAATTGTCTTCTAGCTATATTAGACAGGATTTATATAAACTGATAGGTTTACACGTGTAGAAACACATTCCTGATTGTTGTAATATTGCTGTCCAAAAAACAATAAACATTGGTTTTCTACATTTTCCGAAATGTGTTTTCCCAACTCAGCGTTAGGCCTACACGTAATTACAAGTGAACATTTTTAAACAATGGTACTTTGCATTTTTGAGGCACACATTTGACGAAACTGATGGATCAATTGCAGGTTGTAAGCGTGGCCTGAGGCCAACGTCAGTAGCCGGACCGCGGCCTTAGGCCTGTCATTACCGGGCCGCCGGCCTCAGGTACAGACGCCACCTCGGCCTACTGCCTTGTTAGTGTTATATGGTAATCTCTGTTAATCGATGTGGATGTTCAGTTAAGATGATTCTACATGCATCCTCTACCTCATGTCTGATTTTGATGTTCTCGCATCCCTTTCCAGATGGTATGTAATAATACATATATGAATCTCGATATTTATACAGGTATAACGAGGTCATTTATTTATAACCGTATGATTGAACCCCCAGAGCTAAACATATCCATGTCAAAACCACACTATGCGTGGAGTGTTATTGAATTAATTATTACAATCACTCAGGAGATTTTTTTGTTCTGGGCAAAACGAACGGTAGTGTATGTAGATGTTTGTATGAAATATGGGATCAAAGAAAAAATAATGTTTAATGAGAATATTACCATTAACCAGCTTTGTAATGTAATATTACTATGGTTAAACGGTAGTATTTGATAACATTTTAGTCGTTCAGAAACATAATGAAAAAACTTGAAGCGTTAGAAAATTCCGTCTCTTCAAC
Source organism: Nephotettix cincticeps (assembly GCA_023375725.1). Taxonomy (NCBI): domain Eukaryota; kingdom Metazoa; phylum Arthropoda; class Insecta; order Hemiptera; family Cicadellidae; genus Nephotettix; species Nephotettix cincticeps. Next base: position 35,904,098 of record CM041785.1, read on the forward strand.
GATACACCTACCTTCAAGAAGGTAGCTGAGACAAAACTTGTTAAAATATATCGTTCATAGAATTTGATAAAATAAAATTTCGTCTTAAGGACAGCACAAGTTTTACTCGCGACAAGGATAAGAAATTTTCTACGATACTTTTAAAATGATCTATTACAAAAGATGATCGAGTAATCAATCAAACTTTGGCATTAACAGAAATAAAATAGTGGTTATGCTTTTCCATACGCCAGTAGTATTTTATGTAGTTTCGATACAGCTTGTCTTATTCAATATACAGTAGTGTCAGGTGTATTTATGGCGAGGGGGACGAACCCCAGTTTTGTCTTACTACCCTTAAGGAGGATAATTATTAAATCCAGTATACGTATTTTTCATTATCGTTCTCCATTAACTTGGTTTAAGGTAGAGGATTAAGGTTAAAACTTCTGACTTAGTTTATAGACCATTCAGAATAGTTAAACAAGATTTTAGGTTTTGTGTATTGATATTGCATTGCAAGAAATGAAGGCGGTTTTACGCTGGATCATTATCGCTCCGAGATTTGCCGGTCACATTTGCAAGCGGTCACATTTACGAAGGATTACTTTTGTAACGAGTGCTCGCGCTCGTGTTTCTCTAGACGATATATTTCAAGTTAACGACCCATTAACCGAACCTAACTTTGAGCCTTGCCCCCCATCCCGGAAATATTTTCTATATTCCCCACTGAGTAGTATTATTTACTTCCTCATGGTAATAGAGTACATTTCACCCTCCGGTGCTGTATGCATGAGCAGGAGCCCAGTTCGAATACAGCGTTGTGCGACTTCTGTCACGAATGGTCGCGGTCACCTCAGACACCTCGCTACCTTTAATTGTAAACAACAGTCAAACGACCAAAATGACGAGGTTAATAAAACATATAATATGAGCAGGATGCCTCAGGAATCGGCCGTGGTTGGCTCAGGTCAGTACCGATCCCAGGGCGGGGAGGTTGGAGACTCAGGGTTCTCACGCCCACAAGTCACAGAGCGCCCCTCCCCTACCCAATAATGATTTAGAACAGATGATTGTATGTCACGACAATGATTATCACAGGAATTATACCACTCCAAGATGTCGTCGTACACTTCCCACCATGTATCACATCTTGCACCTCACTACATATCTGTTAATAACTGTGAAGTTTTTTATGCAACATTGTTATTATATAGCTAACTTCTCTTTATAAAATTTGTATCTAAGAGTAAACTAAACAAACATTTATACTCCCATAAACATTTGGTCGCCATTCCAAAATAGTGATCAGAGGGATGAATTGGATTGGATGTGAAATGTTGAATGATTCTCGTGGGAGAGTATTTCGTATAGTTTTCCTCCTCTTATTAAAAAGTGTAATACTAGGTTTTAAACTCAACCAGACCCCATATTCTGGAAAATCCTCTTTTTCAGTTCAAGAACATCGGCTGTCATTTGACGGGTAGTAATTGTTTCAGTTAGGAGTTCCCAGAAAACCTCAAACGTTCTAAACTTAAATTGCTTTTGCGTTGGCGTCGGTTATTGAATGAAGGTTTGGAAATAATCCTCTCCCTGGAAATATGAGATTATGTGTTTTCAGAAATACACATTGTACACTATATTTAGTACTAATTAAAACGGCCAAAAGACAGTTTAGATGTAGCTGTTTAAAACTAGGAGGAATGGCACAAATTATATCTATCGCAAGGAACAAAACTGGTATTTAGTAACGTTTCTCGATTATGCTTCTCTAAACGGTGAAGAAACTATTGAAAATTCATTTTATGATATAATATTGTGGAGAAATTTAAGTTTAAACTATAAAGTTGATTTTTCGGCGTCAACCGCGTCGTCATGTTGTTAGTATTGCCAAACGTTTCACCCTTGCTGTGAAGTGGCATCCTCAGTGGCTAGGCTGAGAATCACAGACACATGACAACGCGGCTGACGACGAAAATTCAACTTGGCATTGTTGACACCGGCCGCGAAAGCCTACGTTTGAAGATTAAGTTTAAACTGTTTATTTTGTATTTATTCCGGGATCCTCAAACCTACAAAACACTAGACGTCTGATGAGTTCATATTTCTTGAGAAGAACTTACAACGTCACATCTAACATCAAAATATGAAATATATTTTCACATGCACTCTCACATATCGCTAGGTTTACTGTCTCGTTAGTCGCTAATACAAGAGTGATTTCTCCGCTGTCATATCAAGTCGGTCCAGTTGCCAGCTGATCGACGCGGCGCGGAGGTTCAATGCGATGTTGATAGATAGCGCCACCACCAGTTCGTTAGTCGGTCGCTCCCACAGACGTTATCGCTAGTCACGACACAGCCCCAAATTAATTTTCCGCTACTTTCAATCATCAGGACTCATTGAAAAATCAACATAGGCATCATATATTTATTGAGTAAACTTAAAACTGCTCTACGATTTTACCGCCCAACAGGAACGACTTTAAGTTATAAGTAACGTAAGTTTTCTAAAAGTGTGTTTTATGATGGCACTTTATTCTGTATTTATGATCGGTATATTAGTGAAAGAGTGATTTAGAAGAACTGGTTTGCCATTCTGAAAGTTGGGTGCCTAAAAAGGATAAATTTAACAGCGAATATGCGTCACCGATTAATGTGAAAGATTTAAGCAACTTATGAAAGTAGGCTAATGCAAAGTGTTTACGATATGATTACTATAGATTTCTTTGTTTTAAAGACTATTTACTTGAGATATAAAAGCTAAGAAAAACATGTAAAAAAATTCTGAAAGTGAAATTCTGTTCTGTAAGAACAGAATAGAATAAAAAACTACAAAATATTTGCATGCGTTATTCTGTGACTTGGACAGTTCAGATTGGCTTAAACAATCGCTCTTATTAATAACGTTTTACTAATCACGTTATTTCACAAAAACAATCACCATTTAGAGAGGGAGAGTTAGTTTTAGGCTCCACGTCTACGCTGGAGATCTGATCTACTCGAGACGAACATCTAAACCTTGAGCCCGCCTGTCCCAGAGGCACAATTCCTTTGTTCTCAGATGGTTTGGTCTTTATTAGTAGCTCGTGGTAGCTCGCGGTGTCCCGTTCTCACTTTGAACATATCCTTCACTCCTACAGCCTTGAGACTGGCTTGTCTCTCTACGACCATATGTGACGAGAACAATTAGGCAGTCCAGTAAACGCGTAGTTTAATTATTTTAGTTTTATTCATTTGTGCAATTCGGGCTGATAAATTGTACATGATTGATCCTAATAATTGTCACAACTTACATAAATGAGTTGGTTATTTTATCTCAAAAATGCAATTGAGATTAATAACATCACAAAGAAATTTGGTATCTAGTGGACCGCCGATCATGTAAGCCCAGGCCTAACTCATAAATCAATAGTAGATACTCTCGCCTAAGAAGTTGTATCTCTGTCAAAATGTACAAGACATAGACATACAGATCTCTATAGAAGACTGTATGTCTTTAAGGAAAAGGGAAAACATGAATATACTTAAAATATGAATACGAAATCCCACTAAACCTAGTTGATATAAATGCATTTGCAATTGAATTCGTAGAAAAACACGGTTCTTAAACTCCAGCGTTAGATGCTTAACCATAAACATGTGTCAATTAAGAATATGTCACGCTCTGGGTCAAAATACCTCCACTCCAAAAACTTTTGTTCACCCCAAATATACTTAAATGAAACAGGAAAAACAAAGCTATTGAACTATTACTAAGTGTTTTATTACAAATAATAAAGTCACATAACAACTAGTGTAGTGTATGACCTCACTACTCCAATTTCAGCTACCAAGTCGCACTCTATGAGCTTTTAGGTCATGCTGTGTCAGCTTCCAGGTCACGTTGTATCCGATATCAGGTCGAGCTGTATAGCATACCAGGTCGAACTGCATTGGCTACCATGTCGAGCTGTATTCACTACCAGATCACGCTGTATCAGCTACCAGGCCGCGCTTTGTCAGTTTTCAGGTCGCGTTGGATCTGCTACCAGGTTGAGCTGTATTGGCTACCAGGTTGAGCTGTATTTGCTACCAGGTCGCGCTGTATCAGCTACCAGGTAGAGCTGTATTGGCTACCAGGTCGAGCTGTATTGGCTACCAAGTTGAGCTGTATTTGCTACCAGGTCGAGCTGTATTTGCTACCAGATCGAGCTGTATTTGCTACCAGGTTGAGCTGTATTCGCTACCAGATCGCGCTGTAAAAGCTACCAGGTCGCGCTCTGTCTGCTTCCAGGTCGCGTTGGATCAGATACCAGGTCGCTTTGGATCCGATACCAGGTCGAACTGTATCAGCTAAAAGCTCGAGCTGTATCGGCTACCAGGTTTTGCAGTATCGGCTACGGGCTCGAATTGTATCGGCTACTAGGTCGCGCTGTGTCGGCTGGAGATCGCTTGGAAATGTTCCATAGGCTAACGCAACGTCAAGCGGCATTCCAGGATCGCCTTTCGCCAACCGCCACCTCGTTGACATTTGCACTTGCAGACTCTCGTTCCTTTAATTGCGTAGTAAACCGCGCATGTGCTCTCGACCGTGGCGCTGTATGCCGGCCGTACAGTAAAGCTCAGCTGCAGTATACATGAAGTAGGTGATAAAACGTGACTCAAGTGGTTCAGTTGTGTATGCACTTGACATGGGCTAGAACGTTTCCTTATCTGTTTACTTCAACTATCTAGAACGATCAATTAGTGAGTCGATAATACAATTTGTTTGGTTTCAAAAGCAATTTTAAAATTTTACCAAGATATTGTGTAACATTTTACTAAAAAAATTAAATAGTTGAAGCCTTTCTTGAGTCTTTAGCTGATAAAGTACTAGTATTGTTTTGGTCAAATAAAAATATTTTATAGTTTGATATTTTATCCATTCTACTAATTTTATTGTGTAAAAGGTCATTTGAACCATCAAAATAACAAGATAAAAATTCAAATATATAAATTTGATTTGGAAAAAACTAATTAATTTACATCTGTGCCATGTGTTTTCAGAACACAGTAAAAGTTTCTCTATAACATTTCTAAAGTCATAAGTTTAAGGAGTTACTATATATTTTCGTCTTATAGCTCTATAAGCTTTTTACGTCGAGGAAGAAACTATTTTTAATCTAATGAGAAGCGTAGACTAAATTAATGTATGTCTCAAAAGTAATTGAAAAAATTAATAAATATACTTAATACAATAAACATGACATTTGTAAAGGTCCTATCGGTCTTATCTAGTAAGAACTGTTATTCCCCATAAAATAGTCATAATAGTGTACTTGGCTCGTCAGAAAAACAGTTTCTTCTCATCAGTTGAAAGCTCTTTTCAACTGGGAATCTAATAATAAGTAGCCGGAATTACAATAAATTAAGAATTATATTATCACCTTTATATGGTCTCGTAGCTCAAGTGCACATAAAAATTTATTACCAACTGTCTCTAACGGGATGCGCAATTAGCTGCTGGAAGAAAGCGCACAATGCCTTGCACCTTTAGGTTGGCTATACACTGCATCTTAAGGTAGCTATTTCTCATACTTAGATTTTCATAGCTACAGTAATAAATAAACCCATAAAGTTTGAGTATTTTCTTCAGTATTTTATATTGAAATGTGTTCCTTGTATGACAGTAGAATTATTAATTCTGGGTTTAACTAAAAGACAGATTAACATTCAATATTTTGTAGAATCTACGTCGATTTATGTCGCACGTAGGGTGGGCCTACTCTGTCAGGATGAACGTCGAACGATGGCGTACGTTAGGTAGGCCTACTCGGTCAGAATGTATGTCGAGTGATGACGTACTTTAGGTAGGCCTACTCGGTCAGAATGTATGTCGAGCGATGTCGTACTTTAGGTAGGCCTACTCGGTCAGAATGTATGTCGAGCGATGTCGTACTTTAGGTAGGCCTACTCTGTCAGGATGAACGTCGAACGACGTCGTGTTGTTAGGTAGACCTATTCTGTCAGGATTAAGGTCGAGCATTGTCGTACGTTAGGTAGGCCTCTTCTGTCAAAATGTACGACGAGCGATGTCGTACGTTGGGCAGGCCTACTCTGTCAGTATGTACGTCGAGCGATGTCGTACGTTTAGTCAGGAGTACTCTATCAAAACGTAGGTAGAGCGATGTCGTACGTTAGGTAGGCCTACTCTGTCAGTATGTACGTCGAGCGATGTCGTACTTTAGGTATACCTACTCTGTCAGTATGTACGTCGAGCGATGTCGTACGATAGGTAGGCCTACTCTGTCAGGTTGTATGTCGAGCGATGTAGTACGTTGGGTACTTGAGTATACGGAGAGCTGTACACCAATTTTATATTATTTATCATATTATTATATTATCAATATTTATGTGTGCATTATTCAAGCACAGTAATACTTATCCATAAATCTGTTCAGCATTTTTGTTTACTTATTCTTATCTGTAAAATACTCCAAAAGGTCACTTAAAAATAAAAACTATCCCCGACGACCCTTATTTAGGTATTTTTGTGATAAAAGAAGGAAAATATACAAAAAGTAGTATGGTTAATGCCTTATAAATGTGCCTAAGATTATTTGTAAATGTGTCATTAGTTTTCAGGTAGGAGAAGACTAGATCGCCCGATATACAGGCACACAGCGTATTCATCCGAAAAAAGTTCAGAAATAAAATATAGAATTAAAGAGAGAGAGTGCATATTTCGTAGCTTCTCGGTTGTTGGTTTCATACGATGTAGGCGGAGTAAGCCTAAATGCGTAAGAACAGCACAGTAATGATATTCAAACAAAGCAAAGAGAGCGGCTTCGGCAGCAGTTGGCCATTACTCGACCGTTACCGGCCCGATCTTGTAGCCTGTAATTTTATCACAATTTGCAGACCTGTTATCATACCCGCCTTGCAAACTGCTTAACAGGCGTGCCAACCGTACCATCTTCCAATGTTTCTGACTTATGTTTTCCTTGTTTGTTAATTTAATAAAACGTCGTGTTTTTTAGGTAAAATCGTTTACTCTTTCAGAACTTTATTTGATATACATATTATAACGCATCCTCGTACTTCTTAATCATATTCGTTGACGTATACGTTTTTCCTTGATACGCTTGTACGTATTTTAAACTCACTTTTAATAAAAAAAACTGTTGCAATTATTTCATAAACACTTCAGATTCAGTAATATGGTAGGCCTGGATTAAAAATTATTTACCTAATTTAATCAGCGTAGGACGCTTTTAAAGGGTTGAAGTAATTAAAATGCAGCCACCGATGATGGTCCATCAAAAAGGCTTCATCAGGGTGGGATTGCGCGGTGCTAAAGTGGTTTTTGACAGGTATATACGTTGAAATACCTTTCACTATAATGGAATGTATATTTTTTCGTGGAATAGGAATGATGATTTTGTAGTACTCGTATTACAGTAGTACAAATTTATATTGGCTAGGTAGCTCAGCAGTTGTTGTCAAGGGTGGATACAGGGAGACACTTGAGGGGGGGGTAATGGCGGGTATGGGGATTATTGAGTATCCCAAGGAAGTGGGGAGTTCGGGGAAAGAATTAAAACTATACATGCTCTTATAAGTGGGTTTGAAGCTTCTGACAACTAAATAGCAAAGGTGGGCAACATGTAGTAATTAATTACACAACTACTAAAGTTTAAAGATATTTTTATAAGTAACTAGCCAAAGTACCCGTTCTTTGCACGGGTAAAAAAGGCTGAGAGGTGTAGGCTCTACAGATACATTTAAGTTATTGTTAATTAATTCTTTATTGTTTACAAAATGACAAAACACTTGTCTAAGTACATGTCTAAACATGACAAAGTAACATCTGTCAAATATTGGGAGAGGATAAGCATTAACGTAATAGAGGCAGGCATCGGGAGAAAATAAAAAATCTACCATTCTACTATTTCGAACTAATAATTCACTAATATCAATCCAGCAGTTAATGTGTAAAAATCAACTTTATTCCTTCTTCTTCCCGAACTGTCAAAATAGAAATAATAAACGGATGTTGACATTAGAAAATGTAAATGTTGAAACCTAGGACGGTCATGGCAGCTCTTTCTTCTTCTTCTTGTTCTTCTTCCCAAACTGTCAAATTTTATTGTTCACAGCTGTTGACATTCAAGTAATTTTATGTTTTCATTCTTTGAAAATGTAAACATTGAAACTTGGGACGTTCATGGGGCGTAGCCCGAGGGGAGTTTCAGGAAATTAATATGCCTATGTGTTGCATGAGTTTAAGATCTACCTTTGTGTAAAATTTCAAACCGGTTGGTTCAGTATTTTTCGCGTTTACTTGCCACAACAAACCCACAAACAAACATACAGAAACCACCTCTTCTTTATAATATTATAGATTAAGGTATTAATTATTTCTTTATAGTTTGACATAGAACTAAATTAAGCCAATTTCTTTTGGGCCAGTCGAAATTAGATTTTGATTACTAATTTTAAATTCATTTTCAAAAATGTTATCAAAAAGTGGTTAAAACGGGTATAAATAACTGTAAACTTTTGTTGACTAATTCATCTGTTGTTTATCCCTTACTATTTGGAATCGTTGAATGTTATTTCAAAATTGCAACATGCAGTGCTGGAAATAGAAAGCAGCAATTTTTTAAAAACCTTTTTTTGTCATTTAAAGAAATTTTTCAACTTAACCGCTTCTATTCAAAATCATCTTCTGAGCCCTTTATAATAAACATACTGTAATGTAAATGTATTTATAATGCAATATTTTTACAATTTCATCATTATGATCAAGAAACAAACAATAGCAAAAACGTTTGGTCATGTTTTGATTTTAAGAGCTTACAACCGAAAAGTCTTATAAAATAATTAAAGAAAAGTTCAATAACATGAAAAATAAACAATACTATAACAAACATAAACTTAGGATTATGTATAATAAATAAGCTATAATCTACATTTTTTGACATTTGACATTGAACGTTTGTTTTGTCATTTTTTATAAAATAAATAGAAAGTTCAAAATTAACCTAAACCAGGAGTATTACCTAACAAACTAACATTAAGAAGTATCTTGTTGTTGAACTCTTATGAATTACTTTATTATAAACTAAATAACTGTTTTTAAAAAGTATTTTTGCTTTGATCTGAATGCTTACTGAGCCAATTTAAATTTTTCTTTCGTGTAGCGAAGCTTTGATTTCAAAACGGTATGGTTATTTTACAGATTATTTTTTCATATTCTGTGTGGTCAATAAATTACAATAAAATCGTAGATCATTGTTTAAATAATGACAAATATAAATATATTCTAAGAAATTTTCATCCATTAGTGACAATGTATTTAAAAAAGTATCGTTGTTGTTGGATAAATTTTCTTGAAATATACCGCACCGTTAAAAACAGGTCAGAAAAGAAAAGATGCCGCCACGATATAACCTCATAAAACATACAGGTTATTGCTTCATTCAGTCGATAATCACAATAATTCGCTGAAATCCTACCCTCCAGTTATGCCGATGATATAACCTCACATAAACCAGTCTTTAACTCGTCTCGGTTAGTTTTGCTTTATATAGTTGTTTTTCGAATCTCATCGCTCTATAACGAGCAGCATGGGCTCAACTGATCCTTGGTTATGGATGTTAACAACAATTGATGCCGGGGGCGGGCAGCGGCCTGTAATTACAAAACATGAGAGCATCATTAGACCTTGACTGGTTTCTCTCTCTCTCTCTCTTTCTCTCCCCTCCTCCTCTCACACCCCTCTACACTTTTCTCACTCTGCTCTTCCATAAGTATATTATGCATCAGTCAGAACGCGAGGAACCTACTGATAAATGGGATTATTTACTCATGGGACAATGATGCACGCTGGGTATTCCGCAAGGTGTCGTATTAGGTCCAATATTTTTATTTCACGTTCATATTTCGCAGTTACAACTTTATTTTTAACTGATATTATTTCATATAAATAATACTAATCTTGATTATAGATTATGAATAAACCTCTAAAAAAATAATCACCATAGATATTTTAGACTTAACATCAAAATTGTTCCTTTACTATAATTTTCAATGTAAATATCATAGCTGTACCATATTTTTAAACGTCTTCAGCGGTAGACAGGGACATCTTAGTAAAATAGAAATATACTATAAATGCTGCACAATAGCGTGCAATTACAGATTTAATATTTAGAACTCTTGCACCAAAACCAGGCATTTTAAATTCCAATTATAACTAGAATCTTTCACAACCCACAGACCAATGTTATTAAGGACGACCTAAACTCTTCGAGAATACTTCACGATCATTCCGAAGGGGGAATATTACGATTTTGTGTTACTTATATAGAGATTACTTCGGAATTTTACGACTTAAGCGTTGTAAAAAAATTAACAATAAAAATATGGGTTTCCTGTAACGAAACGCACAGTTCTAGGAAATTGAAATAGCGGCCGCAACGTTGGAGGTTTCCAGTTACGACGGTCATTTCGTCGTTCCCAGTCCGAGGAACTGTTTTCTGAAGTTATTTACCGTCGTCGGAGATTGTCGTAATTGACAGTTATTTTCTTTATGGAACTGCATTTTTGTTCTTGTAACGCAGTCTTGCTTATTGAAATGGTCTGAGGATTCAATGGACGCGGCTGTGGTGGCGCATTGAGTGGTTTCCTTTCCAACCTCAATTTGTTGAGATTTTTCATTTGAAAGGAAGAACAACAGTAAGTGGTAGTGGTGATCTAATGTCATGTAGAAATAGAGAGGATTTGTTCTATTAGCATGGCTGTTATATCATGAATTTTGTAGTAATGTACTTACATTGTACGTACATCTACAAAGTTTAAGTTTATTACATAATAAACTTAAACTTTTTAGAACTTATGAATTATTTCCTTTCCTTTCTATTCTATTAAAAATTGCTAAAAAAGAAATAGTTTTTTATGGATTATCCATGTCTGGAACGCCTAACATATGAGTAAGATAAATTTGATTTCACTAAGCAATATTTATTGGGCGTATTGTGTTCTAGCGTGCAACTGCAACGGATTCTCGAACCGGTGCTTCTTTGACAAGGATCTGTACGAGCTGACGGGACACGGCGGCCACTGCCTGGACTGCAGGGGCAACAGGGATGGCCCCAACTGCGAGCGGTGTCGCGACAACTTCTACCAGCGCGAAGACTCCGCCTGCGTGGCCTGCGGCTGTAACGAGATCGGTAACGTTCATGATCATAGTAAACAGTTACTTGTCATAGTAACCAGTTACTTGTCATAGTAACCAGTTACTTGTCATAGTAACCAGTTACTTGTCATAGTAACCAGTTACTTGTCATAGTAACCAGTTACTTGTCATAGTAACCAGTTACTTGTCATAGTAACAGTAACCAGTTACTTGTCATAGTAACCAGTTACTTGTCATAGTAACCAGTTACTTGTCATAGTAACCAGTTACTTGTCATAGTAACCAGTTACTTGTCATAGTAACCAGTTACTTGTCATAGTAACCAGTTACTTGTCATAGTAACCAGTTACTTGTCATAGTAACCAGTTACTTGTCATAGTAACCAGTTACTTGTCTAGTTTCATATTTGAATATTAGATTGTTTGTGATTATGAGATCCCAACAAAGCTATTAAATTGGATCTTTACGATTCGTGGGATTTTTAGTGGTATCACAGAGTATATACCGGGTGGTATGTTCTTCACAGCCAGGAATAAGTGGTTTAAACTTTAAAAGGCAAACATATTGAAAAGATGCTTGATCAACCTCCTTTGAGAGAGATTAGGCACCTTTATAAGATTTTTAATATAGGCCTATATTTGGCTATAGTTTACTATACTGAACCGTTTTAGCCTTAAACAGTTCTCTGACTAGCCCAGGGACCAAAATGTAGTATATTAAAAAGAAGGTGCTACGGTATTAGTAGATTATTTGAAAATACAGTGTTTCGGGCTTCCCTATTACATTGGAACGTTTTTCCTCTTCTGAACACCCAGTCCGATAACGCCACCTCACACACAACGTGTACCTCATTACTGTGACTGTATATCAGTAAGAGGCACCGTGGAGGAAGGATGATTACTTGGTGTTCCGTCCTGAACTGTCTTAGGTTGTCAACCTCAACTTCCACCACTACATCTACTCTATCCTGGAGATCTTTACGATGATAGAAAATGACCAAAGTGAGTCTTCAATATTTTATTTCAGAGCATATTTACTATATAAAGTAGTTTTTACGTTCCATTACATTCAGTTTTAAGGTGTGGTGAAGACGTTCATTTCTTGACAAGATAGCTAAACCTTCTACCAACTAGAGTGTTTTAACTAGACCGTTTGTCCACCAGGGTCGCGCAGTCTGCAGTGCAACAGCGAGGGTCGATGTCAGTGCAAGCCCGGCGTGACCGGCGACAAGTGTGACCGCTGCGATGACAACTTCTACGACTTCGGGCCGTGGGGCTGCAAGCCGTGCGACTGCTACGCGCCCGGCAGCTTCGACAACCAACCGCGGTGTGACCCGGTCAGCGGCGTCTGTCAGTGCAAGGAGCACGTCGAGGGACAGCGGTGCACAGGGTAACAACATTAAGAACCATGCACCATGCATGAAGTAGGCTTATAAATGTCCGCTGGTCCTGAACCAAATAGTTTGACTAAGACTTTGACGCGCGTTACCATCCAGTTACTTGGAAGAGAAATGGTTTGGACGATGGAATTTGGATGCGATATTCTTTGGTGTGTATTAACGTCCACACTATTGAATACTACGTTCATCCGCAAAGACCACCACCATAAATATACCAGTTTGTAATTCATAAGCAACATTGTGTTTCGGATCCCATGTAAAACCGTAGGTCCTATTCCATTTAATGTTGGGTTATTTTAAAAATCTTGTTTAGGAACATCTCAGCCTTAGTCAGGAACAAGAACAAAAGTTCGCAGCAAAATCATATTACACTCATTTCTTATTCATACTCTGCTTAAAATCAACCTGAGTAGGTTGCCATTTTAGTGGAAAGTATTTAAGTATTAAGTTCAGTTTTGTGATGTTTCAACACCAACCAACCGTTTTTATAGAACTATATTAATTAATATCTATTAGTTAACTAATAATTAGGTCTACTGGTATGTGAACCAGGTGGTATTTCTCATAACAAAACTACCTGACAACAAATCCATGTCACTACTGGGGATTCATATTACGTGTATTTCACATTTACCCTCCAGATTACATCAGTTATAATATACGCCATTCTTGGCTTTGAAAGTTTATTATTAATTTTTTGTGTTACCAATTCACATTTGAGTTTACACTTTTCGTCTGGTGTTAGGAGCATTGTCCGTATCAAAAAGACCATGTTTGTAGTAATCTAAAAAAATAATAAATTTTTTAGATGCCTCAATGATCACTTGTAAAAAATATTTTTATCCTAAAGCTAATTAATGACTATGCTATAGTAACCAAAGTTTTATTCCAGATGCAAGCCAGGATTTTTCAACATGGACGAGAACAATGAGTTTGGCTGCACCCCGTGCTTCTGCTACGGACATTCCTCAGTGTGTCGCTCGGCCCCCGGCTACTCCAAAGGTAAGGTATTGTGTTGTAAGGAACAGTATGTTGCTTAATGAAACTTTAGAAATGGTCTATGAACAAACTATGAAACTATGAATTAATTCAGCGATACGTGTGTCCAAACTGTGTAAACCATCGGTAATTAACATTATGTCTTATATATTTCTTCATTTACTTTCTCATCCACAAACATTTCTTTTCATACTCCTTTATACTATATTAATAATAGTATCTAATTGGATATTATCATGGTTGTGTGTAGGATTTTTTGTGTGGATTAAGTGCCACTATTGAATACAGTTAATCCAGAATCCATCTAATTAATTCGTTTTTGTGGTGTGTGTTTTGGTTCATTAAATGTGGTTTGTTGACATTGTTTTGTATATATTAACGTATCTCCAGGGTATGTCATTATTTAATGTAGATGAAATATAAAAATTTATTTATGTAAAATACCTAACGATTTCATTAATCTTTTATTATTTTGATTATAATATTAATTTTTTAAAATTTAATTTAAGTTAGAGTTATAATTTTTAATGTAAAAGTTATGGGATTTTTAATGTAAAAAAAATATTTTTTTTAGTTTTCCACTAAAACAATAAAGGTAAAGTATAAGCATTCGTTTAGTTGATCCCTATAATATTATATTTATCTTGAACAATTGTCTTGCTTTTGCTATGGCACTGAAAAAATGTAAATAAACTTTTAGTTTCTGAAATTAAGTCTTTAATAGCTATTTGGCCTGATAAACAAAATTACCGACAAAATTCAACTCTTGGATTACTCAGAACGCGGTATTTAACCTGCTTTAAAGATTGTCTCCTGTTGATCAGTTTTGAACACAGGCCTACAGGTGTTGTAAACGTATTCTGAGCTGTTGATCGTGTGTTGCAGTGATGGTGGAGAGCATGTTTGCTCGCAACAACGAGAGATGGACGGCCGAGGACCAGGGCCACACCGTCATCCCCATGCAGTACAACGGCATCACACAGTCCATCGGCGTCAGCTCGCCCGGCCGAGAGCCCATCTATTTTGTGGCTTCAGGTCTGTTGTGGCATATACACTTATTTCATCCCCCACTTGTATCCTTACGTGTATTACTTGTCAGAATTATTCATTTATATGAAATAATTAAATAAAATAAAGTAATGAATCTATTTCTTAATAGTAGATAAAATACAAATTCGTAATCCAGAAATATCGGATGATTGGAAGGGGTATTTTAAAGGGGTTTTGTATCCCGAAATTGTTTTTTCGTGATTTTCACATCGAATTAAAAAATTTTTCAATTTTATCTTTTATCGTTAGAATTAACTAAAAAAACTACACAATTTAGCTCTTTAAAGTTCTGCTCTATTTCAACGGTAGATATTAAAAAATCTAAACACAGTACATTTTATTTTGAGGCTCTAATGCTAATCATATGGAAAATAAGAAAAAATTAGTATTACACTTATTAATCTATATTTAGTCGTGTAAACGTTACTTGGAAACACTTAGGAAGTATTTACATAATTTTGTACCTAATTTTGGCAATTTATCTGTGCCATAGTGTTTGGTTTTTATGCTCATTGCTCTTTAACATGTTTAGATCGATTTCTGGGTGATCAGAGAGCAAGTTACAATCAGAACTTGGAGTTCCGTCTTAGGATCGGTGAGAACGGCCCTGCTCCGACTGTTGAGGATGTCGTCCTAGAGGGGGCGGGCCTTAAAATCACACAGGCCATATTCGGCCAGGGCAATCCTGTTCCTTCCATTGAGGTATGGTTTTATACTGATAACTTAATAAAATTAAAAAATGTTTTTTTTTTATAATTTAAGTATTGAAGATATTATTAAGTATTGTTTATCAAGTAATGTATGTATTTTTTAAGTTTACCTTATGTCTCAGCTTTGGGATAACCTATGAAAAAATACAAATTTTCCTAGATTCCGACATTCTAAATGGCGGAAACTTAAACATAAAAAAAGTAACTATGAAACTGGTACCAAATTTTCAAGGGATTTTACAAGAATATATATTTTTTGAAAAATCTAAGGATACCTAATTTCTGAAAACCAAATGAAAAATAAACAATGTATGCTATTTTTGAGTGCATGGCTATTGATGTAGGTCAAAGTTCCAAGATAATATACTATACCAAAATGTAATATTAATCACCTAACTTGGCCCTGCACAGGCAAGCATGAACCAAACAGTGCCATACCTTGTTTATATTATATTCTGTAATATAAAGTGGTGATAATGCAATATGCTAGATCTGTCTAAGATTGTTTTGAAAAATTTTTTCCTGTAAAATCTGTTAAAGAATGCCAGTGTCAAAGTTATTCTTATTCAGATTCTTGGTCATTTGTTTTTGAAATTGTGATATTTAGATCAGTGATTATTAATTTTTTTTCAACAAATGGAAAAAAACCAAGTAAAAAACTAGTAAACAATAATAAAACTTCAATGTTCTTGTAGGACAGTGCCTACAACTTTCGGTTGCATGAAAATCCAGATTATGGTTGGCAGCCAAGATTGTCTGCTAGAGACTTCATGAGTGTCCTTGCCAACTTGACTGCTATTAAAATTCGTGGGACATACACACCTCAAGGTAATGCATATCAAGAGGATAACACCACCAAGTTGAAGCCAAAGTTAAGATACTTTTTTTAATGATTTGGATGGTTTGGATCTGAATGGCGGAATATTGAATAATTTAAACAATCAACAATCAAAAATCCAATTTTGTTTTAATTGCCACTAATAAGGGTGGGATAGCTTTGTTACTTAATAAGAGAAAAGTAATTTTGAAATATTAAGAAGTTCACAGGCCAAACCGATAATAATATAAAATCCAAACAAATTTTATTTTACAGTACATTTAAACCCAATGAAAATAGCATATGGTATTTAAACACGAAGAAATAATTACTTAGACTTTGGTGAATTTTTTGGAAGAGTTAATTTTTTCAACAGTAAAATTTATTGAATAAATATAATGAATAAGCTAGTTTGTACAAACATGAATAACAAAATATCAATGAAATTGGGCAAAACAGTTTTTTTCATAAACTTGTACCTATATTTAACAAATTTTCTAATTTTACAGCTTTTAATTTCAACTACAGTAGAACGTTGATATGGTAATCTGGATTATTAGGGACTAGACCCCATTCGGATGATAAAATTATCCGGATTATCAAAATTACCTTAAAAAAGGGCTAGTAAACACAAATTGAGAAAAATATTTGAAATTGTATATTTTCTATCATAGACAAGTACAGAACAGTGTCTAAAAGAGATATACATTGATATTATTTTCAAGCACTGTATCATATTTTATTTATAGGGACATGTGTACATAGGGACACACAGTTAACACATAAAACACTACATAATTGAGCTAAAAAAAGTGTGATGAGCTTTTGAACTGTGGCAGAGGTTCGTTTTATCCACTCCCCTTTTCATCTCTACACAGTACACATGTCATTCTACTATCACCCACTCATGTAAAGAACTTAGTCCAAAGGCAAAAGTATGAAACTTTATTTCTAGCTAGAGACAAATCCAGATAATTGACCGTCCAAATTTTTGACCTCTGAATTATCGATGATCTATTGTACTTTTTTCTCAAACTGTATAATACTTACATATTTTGAATTCTAATATATCCTATGATAAAATAAAAATCAAATGTCAAAATGTAATTGTTTGATCAACCACCCTTAGTTGTGTATTGTATCCCCACCACATCCACTTACTGTCCAGGTGTTGGTTTCCTGGATGACGTGAAGCTACACACGGCACGGCGGGGGGCTGCTGGTGCACCCGCCTCCTGGGTGGAGATGTGCACCTGCCCCAACGGCTATGTAGGTCAGTTCTGCGAGTCCTGCGCCCCCGGCTCTCGACACGACCCCCCGAATGGCGGGCCTTTCGCCCCCTGTGTCAGCTGTAACTGTAATGGTCACGCCGACATCTGCGATGCTGATACTGGTGAGTAAACTCTAGCCTTTACTTTATATTTTGGTGTCTGTTTTTTTTAAGATATTAAAAATACAAAATAAAACGATAACAAATTAATGTATAACTTTTAATTTAATTTATTTTTATTTTAATTAATGTATTTATGGCAAAACAATATTCATTATCTAATTAGTAGTAAATTTAAATGTAGTAAATGTGTATTCAAAAATATCTTTCATAGAGCTCTTTTTTTCATTTTACAGTTTTTGAAATGTCTTACAAATATTCAACCACAGTATTTGTAACTAGTTCTGGAAATAAATGTTTACTGGACAAATCTGGTTGTTCAAGAAGAAGTTGAGAGTGGTTTGACTGTGCCAGTACAGTAAATACATTTTGGAAGAGTGACGCTGCTACAGTAGTTACACCTTACTATGGTATATACACTATTCCAACATAGTTTTAAATGGATCATGTAACTTTGTAATATTTTGTTCACCAGGACCAATGGTTATGTACAACTTATGGTAGATTGATGAGTCTCATTTCTGCACAGGTCGTTGCATCTGTCAGCATAACACTGCTGGAGACAACTGTGAGCGATGTGGTCGCGGCTTCTACGGCAACGCTCTGGACGGAACAGCTGATGACTGCAAGCCGTGCCCTTGCCCGAACCAAGGAGCTTGCTACCAGCTTGAAGACCAGGAACAGACCATTATCTGCACAGAGTGCCCTAAGGGCTACAGCGGTGAGTTGGTTGAATTTGGGCAAGTTCAGTACCAATATATTTTACACTGAGTTAAAATATTTGATATTCTAAAAATCTGAAATACTGCACTTTTATTAGTATTTTACACAAGCAAAAATGAATAAACAAACCAATTATGTTTTTAATTTGACAGCTGATGGCTATGTATTGACATGTATATGTCTTAGCTCGGGGGTGTTGTTATTGCAAGACCATAATGTGAAACAGTAATATCATACGCTTCGTGACGTCATATGGCTATAACAACAGCTGTATAGAAAACTAAAACATTCCCTTTGACACATACATAATGTAAACTATTTCCCACAGGCAAGTAAATACAATCATTTTTCTATTAAATCACTTTTATAGATCACACATATGTCACTGTAAAACTTAACAAAAAATCTAATATTGCTATAGACTTAGTTTTTAAGAACTTATTATTTTATTTTCATAGTTCTAATGTCAGTTTAAAGTAAAAAAAAAACTCTTCTCCAAAAAGTATAGAACAAGAAAATTATGTTTCACCATTGTGGATGCTCTCGTTTTCATGGAGAAGAAGAACATAAATGCCTTGTTTGGCGTTACAGGAAGACAGTCAAAAGTTGAGATAAGATCTATTTCAGCTTTTCGGTGTTAAAAAACATAGAAATAACCAAAAATATCATTTTTACTTTCTTATAAAATTGTTTAAAAATATCCTTGGAGTTCTGTAGTTGTATTGATGTTGCAGGGCCTCAGTGCGACCTTTGCAGTGACGGCTACTTCGGAGACCCTAAGGGGCGCCACGGGCCGGTGAGGCAGTGCCAGCCCTGCGACTGCAACCTCAACGTGGACATGAACGCCGTCGGCAACTGTGACAGGACCACCGGAAACTGTCTCAAGTGCATCTACAACACGGGCGGACCCCAGTGCGACCAGTGCCTTCCAGGTACCTACATTTGTTCAATGATCTATGTTACAGCCTTAGAATCTAATTTATGTCACTACACCTTTAACCGTAATGAACATAGTAAACATTACTCTAGACATTTTTTAACTGAAATAGGTTTTTGTCTTTAACAAATGAAATCTGTATATAATAATGGAATGAATCAGAAAAGGAGGTAAACTTAAGGATGAAATAAAATTTTCTATGTTTAATTTTATTTTTATCCAGTTTCAAGAACTGCTATACAATTAATTTACCTGTTTTTTGCCTGTATGTTCTAGGTAGTTAGATTTTTGACATGGATATGTCTTAGCTCTGGGGGGTTGGTGTTAGAAATTTGTAAGATGAAAATTTGAAACATAAGAACAGCTGTTTAGATGAACTAAAAACATTCACTTTACACATAACAATGATCCTATTTCCCACAGGGATGTAAATACAAAAATTTTTGATACACATATTGCCATGAGTGTAGCAATGTTAGAAGACACTCATTTTCTGAGTAACCTAAATTTAGGTTGATGTCTACGGTTTTCAATACTGAACGTGTGTTATGTATAATTGAAATTCAATATTATCTTTAGTTTAATTAAATATACTGAATTAAACTTATAAATTTTACGTCTAAAACATAAAATTTTAGTTAAATTATTATAATACATTTGTCCAATATAATTATTAATATTTAAAAGTAATGTATGCTCAGTAACCTGAGCATCATACTTACAAAATCACCTTGCATTACTCAAGTTAGTGAAACTTAAAACTTGTCCCAAAGTCTACAGGTGCCATACTATAATTTCTACTTAAGTGCCTATTATAATTACAAACTCTGAAACACAGTATGATCATTCACAGGATACTATGGTGACGCCCTGGCAATTCCAAAGGGTGACTGCAAGCCATGTCAGTGCTACCTGCCGGGCACGGAGGTGGACGTCTCAGGACCCCCCATCTGCGACCAGCTGAGTGGTCAATGTCAGTGCAAGCCTCACGTCACAGGAGTCAACTGCGATCAGTGCCAGGCTGGCTACTATAACATCGTGTCTGGACAGGCAAGTGGCGTGGTTATGTGTACTGGAAATGTGTATGTAATATTATCCGAAAACACTGTGGTCCTGTTTTCCTGAAAAATTACTATTTTAATGAAGGACACATTAGTTCAGGAATAAACCCAGTGAGTCAAAGTTTGCTAGAAAAAATAAACCAGTGATCTGCGACTCCTACCAGATCATTAGGGGCTAGCCCATGTGACTCATGCCGCCACAGTATCTTGCTGTCTTTCACAAAACAGGCCCTAGGCCATGAGTGTAATGGACAGTTAAGGTTTTAATAGAAAAAATACTGGTGTCAAAAATGTTTTTATAATTAAGAGCTTTTAAGAAAAATAATTTAATTTTTCCTAATGTTTTAATGATTATAGAAGTATAAAGCTAAGATGTAAAAAAATATGAAAAATAAAATATGCAAGGTATTGAAACAAATTGTGTGTACAGGGTTGTCAGTCTTGCAACTGTGATCCGGTGGGCTCTCTGAACCAGTCGTGCAATGCTGTGACGGGTCAGTGCAACTGTCGCCCTGGTGTGACGGGTCTGCGATGCGATATTTGCGAGCCATACCATTACGGCTTCTCCAATAATGGGTGTGAGGAGTGCAAGTGCGACCCCATCGGATCCCTCCAGCTGCAGTGTGACGCCCTGGGACAATGTCCGGTGAGTGTCATACCTGACTATATAACACTTGTTATAAATTACCTATCACGCACAATTTAACAGTAGATGTAAATTTTCACCATAAAATTGTTATTTGTTTATAACTCTCAGAATGTCTTTGACAAAAATCAGTTCAGGTAATGTTGTGATGTAATTTTCATTTTAATGTAAGCTCTATGTGGTGAGTTGGACAAGTTGATAGCATGACAAATCCAGAGGCAGGGATCCCTGGTTAGTTGTTAGTACAGTGTTGCTATCCAAATATAAAATTAGCTGAAAATAAAAATGTCTAAAAAATATAGCTATAGCTAACAAATTTTCTCTTGTTATAGTGTCTGGAAAACGTAGAAGGTCGCAGATGTGATAGGTGTAAAGAAAACAAGTATGACCGTCAGCTAGCTTGTGTGGACTGTCCCGCCTGTTACAATCTGGTCCAGGACGCCGTCAACAAGCACAGAGACAACTTGAAGCATCTCAACTCCGTGCTGAAGGAGATAGAAGACAACCCAACTGTCATTGATGATGTTGACTTCGACAAAAAACTCCATGTTGTGCAGGAATACATTGAGGATTTGTGGAGGGATGCAAGAGATGCTACTGGCCGTATGTTGACCAACTAATTTTAAATTTTATTTAAGTATAATAATTTAATAGCTTGGTTAACTAAAATTATATGTCATTTAGATTTCTATGACGGGCATTTTTCATCACAATTTTTAGCATATCAAATTGTAAAACTTTGTTTTACTTAAAATTGTGATGCAAAATGTCCATGGTAAAAATCTAAATGACATAAATCCACCATCATCAATAATGAATTTTAAACAAAGAATAAAATCATACATAGATTAACCGGTGAGAATATGTAACAGAACACAGTAATCTTGTGGTTTTGAATTTCAAATATTTGTTTGGAAAAAAAATTGAGTGGATACATGAGAGGAGTGATGGCAATTTTTATCTGGTTAACCTCTTTAGATAGGAGAAGTGTGTGCAGTTAAAATAATTGTGTAGTACGCTTTTGTTCTATAGTAAAATTTTTGAAATGTTATTTAGGAGGGTATTTTTTTAAGTGAGGGCCGTTTGCATGTATAGTCCCTTAGTTCGTGCGGCTGCCGAAACAAGCCACCGCACCACTTGCCGGTATCCTTCCCATTCACACTGATGCCATTTGCAGCTCAGTAGCTGACTCGTACGCTGTGCTACTTTATACTGTTTACAATTATTGAATTGCCCACCGTTTGTGAGATATGGTCAGTGATTCGTTTTTTGATCGCGAGAAACCTATCAGCTGCAGAAATTCATATCAGTTAACAGAAGTTTATGGCTTGAATGCAATGAGTGAAGGTAAAGTGGGTTAGAGAGTTTAAAATGGCCGTCAAAACGTCCATGACAAAGAATGCTCAGGCTGGCCCTCTGTGATCACTGATGAATTGGTGGCTGCAGTCGAAACAAAGATTAGTCAGGACAGAAGATTCACAATTTCCACTCTTTCTTTGAAATTTCCACAAGTATTAAGATCGGTTGTGTACAAAATTGTATCTGAAAACCTAAACTGTAAGAATCTGTGTTCTCAGTGGGTAAGAACCCGCTGAAAAAACAACCCTCGTAAAACATTAAATGGACTCTGAGGCAGTATTGTAACATTGTGAGTGTAATTAAAAACAGTTTAAATAAAAAAAATGTATTCTGTTCAATATATGGCAGAATAAAAGGTTAGGATGGACATTATTCACTAGTAATTCACTAGTGATTGATGTTAAATTCAGCAATTTATTCTTCTCTTTTAGTTAGAAAGACCATGAAAAAAACAATGAGAGGTCTTTTAAACCTTGAATTATTAGAAATATATGCAAAACTAAAATTTAAGAAATCGACTATCAGTCGTTATCCACTATTTTCGATATTCTGTCTATTTTTCAACATAGGTGGGTTTGATAGCCATCCCTATTATACATCTTCTACTAAAGAGAACTGAGTAGAATAAACTGTATACCTCATACTGTGTTCTATCAAAAGTTTTGTATTGTCTATTATTGTTGTACAGTGAACAAAGATAAAACGCTGATGGATGAAGTTCAAGCAGTCAAGAAGCGGCTCGACGACGTGGATGCCCTCATCAAGCAGGCTGATCAGTGGATAGGGCAAGCCAACGAAGAGACCAAGGAGGCAGAGGTCAACGCCACCCAGGCCGAGCACACCATCGAGCAGGCCCGGGATGTCTTGCAGGTACAATTTACTAAAGCTCTTGTAAAAACATAAATAGTATACTTTATTACATTCTTAAAAATGAAATCGGTAAATCAACACACACCAAGAAGATGAGGTTAGTATAAAATATTATTGTTTCATTAAAAATAAAAATTATGTAATGAACCAGTTAAGAACACTGTGTGCTGATCAAACTCGGTAGGCTTACATTGTACTAGAACATTCAACAAAAGCCATGGCTAGCAGACAAAAGTATTTGAAAGGAATATGATGGTAACAGCAATATTATTATTATTTTTTACTATTTCACTATTATTATTATTTGTAACTGAAATTTTAAATACCTACAATCCTTCCGAGTTTCTGTTGACACCGTTAAACTGTTTTGCAGGATGCCTTAGATTATCTTCAGGCAGATGGAGCAGCTGCTCTGTCCAAGGCTGTTGAGCGGTCCACTTTGTTTGGTCAGCAAAACCAGCAAATGTCTGACATCGCCAGGGAAGCTAGGAATTTAGCTCAGGAGTGAGTATTTTACATTAAAAAAATACACCTTTATAATTCACAGAAAAACATTTTATCAGACCCTTTATTTAAGTCACATACACAAATTAGTTTGTTAAAATAAGAATGTATTATTTGTTAACAAATTAAATACATGGTTCAGTCCATTCAATTAAGTAGTAGATTTGTAAAATTAATATTTTTATATCAACATCTAATTTTAAATTTATAAATAGAAACTATTTAGATCATATTAAAAAAGGATTTTCTGTGCTGTAGACAAGAGAAGCGTGCTGCAGAAATCCACAGCATTGCGGAAGCTGCGGTCAACCTGTCAACCCAAGCTTATGATATTGCTAAGGATGCCATCAACCGCCAAAAAAATATCAGGTATACTTTCCTGAAGGATTTTTACTTTCTCTCCCTATACATAGTATCCATATACTAGGGTCATTACTCTGAGAGACAGATGGACAGACTCTGAAAATCCCTTTTTTGTTTTCAGGAAATCTCAAAACACATATATCTACACTCATCTCAAATTCAAACGTTTTGACAAAAACAATACTTTCTCCATGAAAGTATTGTTTTTGTCTAAATAATAAAGACACCGATACTGTTTACTTTTTTAGATTTATGTTTCAAGTTGGTTCAAGATTTATGACAGGCCAACCATATCTGTAGCTAGATATACAAATATGTACTAATTGACTGTACAATTTCAGTGATGAGATCCGGTCACAAAACACAATCCTGCAGACGACCAAGGAAAAGCTGGACCTGACAACGGCTGAAGTGGAGGACACAGCCAACCATGTCAACAATGTCTACAAGGACACTTGGGAGATCTACAGTGACGTGTACGACCTCATGTTGCCTGAGACCAATGCACAGGACCTCAAGGAAAAGTCCATCGCCACTGCTGCTGAGGTTGGTAGTTTTAATTGAAATCCCTTCCTTCTCTATTTTGGAATGAACAATCTTTGGGGGCTATGGTTGAAAGGTATATTGCTATTACTCAGGAAGAAACTTATTAGAACTTTTAGGACTGATGAGTTTTGTATTCTTAAAAATTTTATTTTATTTTTTTTTATATTTTATTTATTTTTTTTACCTTATTTTTTTCCTTAAATCTTTAGTGCTTATTAAGGTGAATAAAGAAATACTACCCCACTATGATTAAAAATGAAGCTTTGAAAGTAAAATGAGTTACAAAGGTGTAAAACAAAATTTTTGGACAATTAATGGAATATTTCCAGGTATATATATCATAAACAGTTTTCAATTTTTCCAAACCAATAACTGATGAATACAAAACACCCCAGTAGCAGCGGAATTGCATAAAAAACAAATTTCCATTGATTTGGGAACTAATTAATTGTGATAATTCATATTAAACTTAATCATACATTAACAAGAAGTGACATCACTTTATTTGTTCTCCATAAGGTTAACCTGGGAAAGGTTTGCTGCCATGAGCAATAAATAATTTAGATTTTTCAGCATTAATTATTAGATGATGACTACATGTAACTGTATAGCAAGTTTTACACAATTCATAATATATAATATAATAAGTAATAAGCGAGATATGAATTTTTACCTTCGGGTAGTTTGGAGGATATATATTTTTGGAAGTAAGAAAGTATTTTAAATATGCTATATTATCTTGTGTAGGCAAAGAATATCCGAGATGAGGCCAACAACCTGTACCGAACCCACCTGACTCTGCTGGAGGACATCTCAGAGCTGATGATCGACGGGGAGGACGTGCTGAGACGTGCTGAGGAGCAGCAGCAGCTGGCTGATGAACTGTTGGCTGATGCTGATGCGGCCCACACCAAGGCAGAGGAGGCTGTGCAGTTGGGCAACAAGACCCTGCAGGAGGCTCAGCAGACCTACCAGACCCTCCAGGGTGAGTCACTAGGTCTTAGGAGTGACTGGTTGTAGTGAATGTAATGAATTTAATGACAAGTAACTTAGTCACTGACTAAGATCAGCTGATTAATTTGCCATTCCCCTTAACTGCGGCATAAGTTGGCAAATCACAATTTAAATGGGGCGGGGTTTAATTACCCTTGCCGATTACCCAACTCGGGGTTTTCGCTTGCGTGGTTGCAACAACACAACGTAAATAATTAAAAAGCGTGATTGTAGTTCCAGATAAATTTTCTAGATTGCAGCACCAATTGGTCTGTCACTTCTCAGGGTCAATTTAACAGTCAAAGCTTGGGAAAAACCTAGCAGATGCTAGGTTGTCTGTAACTTGTCTAGGTTTACAGACTATTACATGTACCATTATAACAGGAAGCATATGTACATGAGTTGAACATTATTAAGAGTCTGGCTAAATTAAATGGATATAAATTAAATGTGATTGATACACTTATAAAGAACATGAAAAAGAAATTAATAACACTTCTACAGATGAAAACTTAATGACAAATACTGCATGACAAATTCAACACATGTTTCTTAAACCAAAAATTAAATTGATTATGTAATTATATTTAGAGGTTACATTTTTGCAGACACTTGAAAACGTGATGATCCCAGAAACATGTAGTGTTAAAATAAAATGAAATAATGCAAGAGTACTATGGTCTTCATTTACTATATAATAATATTAATAGTAGCCCTATTAGTGAACGTTAATAAAACAAAAAAGATATATCTATATTGATATATATATATATATGTGTGTATGTGTGCGTGTCTGTAAACACGATAATTCTTGTGAAAATGGTTCGATCAAGATCAAATTTGGTAGAAAGGTGTATTGCTAAATTTACTTGGACGAGTTCGTAATCTAGACATATCGGTCAATCGGAACAGGTAGTTTAAAGGAGGTTTTGAACCCCAAAATGGGGTTTTTTCCGTTTTTCCCATGCAATTTTGGAAAATTTCAAATGTTATCTTTCACCATTAGAATCAGCTCAAAAACTACATAACTTAGTATCTCTAACTAAGTTTTGCTCTATCTCAAACGGTTACTGAGATATTAAAAAATCTAAACATAGTATATTGTATTTAGGTGAATGTTAATCTTATGGAGAATAGGCAACCTCCTTTATTTATATCCAGATATTGATAAAACTTAGTATATGGCCAAAAAAAATAGTTTATGGTAAAATTCCTACTTTCAGTGTTCCTCAAAGCAGCGAACCTGCATACTCTTTCCCATGTTAATGTTACGGAGAATAGGCAAATACTCTTATTTATCAACAGGTATCGATTGATCAATCTTGTCATATACTTGTAATATTATTGTCATATTATTGAGGTGGAAATTCGCTGAGTATGCAGGTCTGCTGCGACGGGGATATTTAAATCTATAGTTGAATTTAATAAATATTTTTTACAGAATTTGACACCCAAGTGCAACAAAGCAAATCCAAGGCACAGGAGGCAGTAAGCAAGATCCCAGACGTGGAGGAACGCATAAGGCTTGCCCAACAGAAGACTATCAATGCTGAGGAGGCTCTGGCAGGTGCTGGCAGTCACGCTCAGACTGCTAAAGACCAACTCAAGCTCGCTGAAAACACTGCTCAGGTAATTTCCTTCTCGTATGCAAGTGAACTCAAATGAAATTTATACATTTTTTGCTTGAAAATAACAATATTTTACTACGATAAGTGTTCGGTTACATTTACTGATTTCAAAAAACTTCCAGGAGGCAGAAAAGATAAAAGCTATGGCAGAAGAGAGCAAGGCTGAGGCCAAGGACCTGCGTGACGAGGCGGAAGTGTTAGCGGGACGAGTGGCTGTTACAGCTTCGCAAGTGAGCGAACAGGAAGAGAAGGCTGGGCAGGACCAGCAGCTTGTGGATAACGTTAGTTTCGTTCCTCAATAAATATTTAAAATGTTTGGAACAAACAAAAAAGTTATTCTTACAATCAGTTATAATAAAAAATATTAAATTCAGATTATTTGAGTGGTATGGCCACAGGAAAACCATAAGAAACCGTAGGAAAACAATGTGATTTATTAAAAAAAACTAAGTTTTTATAAATTCCTATGAACAAATTATAATATTTAAATATAATTAAATAAATACTGGAGGTACCAGGTACCAAAATATACACAGAAACAATTAAAATACACCTTAGTTTTATTGTTTGTTATACCTCAAAACGAAATATACAATCATATTAAGCTTGTGTTACGTGTAAAGGCAGGTTAAGTGTAAGAAAATTTTTCATTTCATTTAAAATTTCATTAAAATTGATGTTTCTTCTATTACACTTTCTATGTATTATATTATTTTACAAAATATTACAGTCAGAACTGGTTTTCTCAATTTTGTAGTTTTCAACTGTTTAATTTTTTCCATTAGATTATTTTTCCATTAAATCAAATTATTTTGAATTGCAATAAATATTATAAATATGATTCATTAAATTACAGGCAAAAACCAAAGTCGGCCAAGCTAAGACAACAGCGGCAGATGCCACTAAACAGGTGGAGTCAGCTCTGGAAGCAGTCCAGAGTATAATGAAGGAGCTGAGTGATTTGAGCGACATCGGTATGTCTATAGGAAAACAGTATTCTATAAAACTAAACTCATAATTAATTGTTACTTTTCAATCAAAAATGATTGTTACAACATATATAACTGCAAGTTAGGGGCACATTTAAAGGAACGATTTATTAGAGGAGAAAGTAGTGGAATAGATACTTTCTCATAACTGCCTGGAAAAGTCTTGCCCATTAATTCTCGTTATTACCCTTCTTTATCCATTAGTTTTAACTTATATTCTCGTTTTCTCCCTTAATGAATTATTTATTTCTCTAACTTGTTCGTGTTTTTGTGAAAGGATGTTTCCTTCCTGATAGATTGTGTTTAATTTATTGTACATTATTTAAAAACTTATTTGGTTGAGTAAAATATTCAAACAATAAAGTAGGTCAAATTTTAACATAGCAAAGTAAGTCATAAATGTTTGTATTTTTAATTTGGATCCTATATTTTATTTTTAAATTTTGTATTCAGCATAATACTTATTTTATAATATTTAATTAGACAAATGATACTTAGACATCCATCTAAATATTTGGTGTTTGTTTTAGACGATGATATTCTGAATAGACTAGAGCGGAGACTTGCTGAAGCAGAAAATGAGTTCTTTTCGGCAGATTTGGATACTCAAATAGAATCACTTAACAAGGCAAAAATATCACAGGTGGGTAATCATAATATATTTTGCTTCTGATTAACTTAAAAAATAGTTAATTTGTGCTATAGTTAGCTTTACATTTATGAGTGTAAATTTATATTGGTAACGTTCTGGATTTTTAACATAATTATGTGAGTACATTTTGTACTTGTGCATAAGACATTCTGTATTTTATTGGGTTGTAAGTAGAGGTAGGATATATGTTTGTAAAATTTTTAAATCTATAAAATTATATATAAATTGTATACCTCAGTAATTAAAAAACTAGAATCAGTTTCCCCATTAAGGAGATTAATGTAAATAAGTGGTCTAACCATATTTTGTGACATAAAAAATTACACTTTATAAAATATAACACATATTGTGCATAATTTAGATATTTAGACTTTTCTTAGAACATCATTTGAGAGCTTTGCTTGATATACAAATATAGTTTTTATGTAAAGTATTTGATTGGTTAAAATTAAACAAAAAACTTTATATTAAATCAATATCAAATATATTGATTTAATATAATCAAATTATATTAAAGTTTACAAAGAAAATTCCGTAGTTAACAATATAAAAGGGTGTATCTCTTTACTCATCATTATAATAATTATTAAGTCAGAAATGCATCAATATCTACATATGTACAATACATCCAATACTATAATACGAGGAAGGTTTGTATATATATTTGCAGAAGGATATCGATAACGGCTCTAACGAATTCCTTGAAATTGTTGAAATAACTAATTCGGGAGTAGAAAATAAGTTCTAGATAGGTCTAATGTCCAGGAAAATTCTTGCTATCCTGTAATATTAAGTTTAAAATCTAAAAAATTAACATTAAGCTTGGAGAATCAAATGTAAACAATACAAATCAAAACATCTTTTAGTAACCGTTTACAGTTATTGATGGAAGATGGAGGTAAACAATTTTCAATGTTCAATGTAGGATGTGAATAGAGGTGTAATAAATGATAAATGATCAAATTAGTAAACAATTTGTAAAAACTACAGGGTAAAATAACTGTGCGAAATTAAAGTAGAGAAAAGTATTCACAAAATCTCTGTACTTTGATAGAAAAATTAATCATTGTATTGCTTGAAGCCACTGTAACAAACCAATTAATTGGTGGGAATTAAATTTCCCTTTTGCTTTTCAATCCTCATTCCATATCCAACACAATCAATTGACCACAAGTGTACGAATAGTCCTTCCAATAATTATGATAGTCCATCAATTGACGCTTTCTAAAACAATCTAAACCACATCTCAGTACAACTGCGCTCATTGCTCATTCAAGAAAGCAACTAACAACATCTTGTTCTGTCATCGACTATAAATAAACTATTTGGATTAGTATTATATTTATTTCTTAAAATTGTCTTATTCTATCCGAGTAAAGCTCGGTCTCCAGTTACTGTTATATTATATAGAAAAAACCAAACGATAAAAGGTTTTTGTTTTTTTTACAAACATCAAGCAATAAAAAAGTAATAATATAAATGAATGTTAGAAATTAGTTAACCTTTTTTCATTTAATTTTTCCTATTAAACACTACATAAAAATTAAGTATAATGATGGAAAATATATACGTATAAATGCCTGATATGTTTTTGTAGAAAATGAGAACAAATTAATTCAATTTATACACATTTTTTGACAGGCTCAACTGGTTACCAGTTACAAATCAGAAGTGGAAAGATTGAAAGAGGAAGTAGCGAACATTGAGGATATTAGAAATGCCCTACCTGAAGGTTGTTGGAAGAGAACCCGGCTGGAGCCGTAGAACTGTTAGTCACACCAAACATCTGATCCTGTGAGGTGACAATGTAGAAGAGACTCAAGACCGACACAAGACTGGATCATAAGGACCAAAAATACTTATGAAATTTGTAAATATTCGCTTTTATGGATAATAGTGATTTTATCATAGAACATATTGTGTTAGATTTTATTTTTAAAAAATTGTAAGCTATGGATTTTTAAAATTTGTTGAATACATTGTGTAAATTTGGGAATTTCAGTTAGCATTTAAAAGTAGAAATGGAAATGAACAAACCTGAAGTTCCAGGAGGAGAGAACTGTGTCAGATGTTGATTTAATCATTTACTTTACTTTGGATCCATTAGTGGTGCATATGTTAGACACCGAAATGTGAATATTACCTTAGCTGCACTGCCAATTAGGTGTATAAGTTTGTGATCGCTAGGTATATACATAATTTTTCTCAACTTTCCTGCTCTAAACCTTGTATATCATAATAAGTTGTGGATGTGGATTTTTAAGCAAGAGTTTTTGAGTTGATATGAAGAAAAAATATGATAGTTCCTAATAATGCTTACGGTTTCCTGCTCAAATTGTATTAAAAAAGTTCTATCAAATATTTTCAAAACAATTTAAAACATAATCTATGAACAAACTCTTTCTATTTAATATTATTAGGCATTTTAACGGCTTTTCCATTTCAAATTTGGAATATTGGAAAAATTGGTTTTTGAGAAACCATATTTCATCTTACAATCTCAATAATATGACTGATTTAGTTCCCTCAGGGATTAACTCATAGTTATATCTTTCAAATTCTAAATTTATAGAATTTTGTTTTTTCATATTCTATTAAATGTATCACAATCAGGTTTTAATTACAGATTTTGACGAATTAATAAAAAAAAACTTCTTTCTTACTTATTCACTTTATGAAACCTCTAATTTTCATAAATGTTAGTTCTGAAAACTAACTAGTTTATGAATGTTTATACCAAAGACATTTATATTTTTATACTAACCGATGATTGATTTTTAGTTGTGAATATGTCTTTAGGGTTTCGTAATAAATATTTGTATTGTGATTTTATAGTGTTTTAGACATGTATAGTGTTAGATTGTTAAAAACCACCGATAAAGTGTAAAAGAAATAAAATTACTGTGACATTATGATTAAATTTGTTAATTCCCTGGTCAATTGGTCTCAGCATTGAAAAAATATTAAAGTATATAAAAAAATCAAATATATAAAATATAAATATCACATCACATTGATTAAGTTCACATTTGCTGCATTGAACAGTTCAAAACTCTTTGATACCATAACCACTGGTGGTCTGTGTTATCTACTGCAGCCGTTGCAAGGACTCTTTTCGATTAATTGACTTTTTGCAAATTGCATTTTGTAAACAATAATTAATCTTTGATGCAGTATTTTAAGTATGTTTAAAATATTCTACTATGCATTAAAGTTAAAGATTAAAAACTAAAATGAAAAAAAATGTACAAAGAAAATGTAAAGGAATAAGGTAAGGATACAATTGTCTACTGTGGCCCTACATTCATTTGAGTAAAATTGTTAAACGTTTTGCAAAATCTGAAATACCTACTTAAGTTTGTATTTAGTAATATTTAAAGACAATTAATTACATAAAGCTTTATTATATTGGCTGTGTATGGTTTTTGTCTTAATATTTTATTCATTTAAAGGTTTTGGTAAAACCGTAATTTTAAGATATCCATGACAATCCTACCAGAAATGAACTGTATATTTAAAATTACCAATCAGTGACAAAACTGAAAAACTTTTAATACTGTATTTCTCTAACGTCTAATTTTATACAATAATGAAAATAACTAAACTTATTAATAAATTAATTAATCTATTTATAATTACTTAATTGACAGGACCCTATTAAAATACATTTTACTAATACTAAGTGTATTATGACAAATAAATATTCAAAACACATAATTTATTCCTATATTATGAGGCCTTTAACCCTAGAAGTGGCAAGCTTTTTACTCTTAACTGTAACATAAAAATAATTACTAATATCTTCTTGAAATATCAAAGTTTAAACAAAAAAAGCTTAAAACATGCCCCCCCCTTATAACCACTAGCCACAAAAGCAAAACAGGTGTCCACTGCAATCCCAATTAAGCCTACAAATGCCGTCAACTTCCACCCAAGCCGGTCACCGTTTATTTAAGGTAGGCCCTCCACTCCGCTTTACCACACATTTGCAAGCCAAATTGGGATTGCTCATGGTCGGGATTCAAACCCTAGCACTTCCGAATGGCTAGAACGTTACGCTCGTCAGCGTAGCGCGTTAGCCGGCTCGGACAATCAGTGCCTAGGAGTAGAAAGCGCTTACTTGGTTATAGACCTGCCCGGTGGCAGGCTCGTGTACTACGAGAGCAGTTTCGGTTGTTTGCCCCCAGAGGGCAAGACGGTCTCGTAGGCGATTGTGTCGAACAAGTACACTAAACTCACGACAGATGCCTCCACCTGCCAATTCTTATTGAATATGTAAATGCGTCGTAAATTACGACTTTGCCATTTCTAGGGTTAAGACCTTTTTAGTTGTGCTTACTGCACTGTAACTCATCACAAAACAAAGGTGTGAGACAGACTTAGATGACAACCATATCCTCCCAACTTCTGACACCCCAAAGACAGGTATCCAGAGGTTCAGGCCAATATATATAAATGAGCCGATACAAACTCCATATTATGTAGAAATTTAAAATGAAAAGTAAGCGCTGCGCTCACCCCTTGACCATCCGCGGGTTATACAACACTATTACTCTGAAGAATTGTCTCTGAAATTGAAGCAAGCTAAGGACCTTCATTTAGGTACCATAGAAACAAAGATAAAAAAATTCATATATCCTAAAATTTATTGATCTTTTAGGTGATTTTATTCTTGCTGGCTGATACAGTAGGAGACTTTTCTCTTTTATTTTTTGTCGTACCTGCGGAGAGATGACATGCCTCGGGCGTCAGGACTGCGTCGGTGTTGCGACGTGTGACAGCAGTGCTAAGGTTCTGGTGCTCTGTGTTGAACTGCAGGCGTCTACAATTGCTGCCTGCCCCTCTTCTGAAATACCCCAACTTTTTCACGATAAAATACCCTGTCACTATCACCACTGTCAATGCCACTGCTCCGACGGCTATCACAACGGGTACACTGGTTAAGACGGTTGCGTTTCCCCACATTTTCTGCACCAGTTGATAATGAATTATTTTTGTCTATTAATTCTGTGTTGAAAATAAATTTAAGTGTTAATTTAAATGTACTCTGCTCATTTATGCTACAGCATTATCTTTAGACTACACAGTAAGAGGTATTGTCTAGAAACAGAATATATACTTTGATTTGACAAAATATCTCATTAGAATTTCGTTGCTTTAAAATATCAGTAAGTTGTTTGTTTCTATGGAAATTTCAATAAGTTACTGACTTTAAAATTAAGTAAATACAGTAGATTTTTATTTTAACAGTTAACAGAAAAACAATGTTTTCACCCACTTACATTAAATTGAAGTGTATTTCTAGTTAAAGTCAAGATGAAGGCAAACAATTGTCGAGTTGTTGTCATTTGTCTCAAGTATTGTTATGTCGAGAGGACCCAGCTCACAGCCTAGTGGTGGCAAATGTTGCTATTGTTAAGCTAATATAACTGATGTTCAGTTATTAATTGTCATTCATAGAACTATTTAATTGTTTAAAGTTATTCATCTAATCTAGCCTATAAACTTAAATGTTCCAATTCAAATACATTACTAAACATTAATTCTCAGCAAAAGTTTCCTATCAAAATTTTAAGTGGGATTTTAAAGAAACTAAGATGTAAGACGCTTCATTGTTTATTTTAATTATTCAAGTTTTGGTCCATTAATAACAACTTTTACTATTTTTATACTATGCACACATTTTAAGGATTGACAACTTTGTTTCAACAAATATCTTACATTTTTTACAAAATAAATTAGAATGAATTGTAATATAAAAACAAAGATTTTTGGATCATCAACTGAAAAATTGCTACATGATAAAAAATAATTTTTCAAGTACATATTTTTAGTTTTAATATTGTTCTCAATTATGTATATACTAGAATATGAAACCTTTGAGCAATTTTTTTATTTTTAACCTTTTTTCACGTTTTGACAAATGTAAATTTGTACTTGACTAGAACGGTATGTTTGACTGGTATGACAAAAAACAATTTAAACAAAAATATGTCTATGAGGTTGAGATTTAATATAGTACATCCATCACAGTAGACCTGCATCCTCAGTGAATTTCCATATCTTCAATAACAAACTGAATAAACAAATCAAGCTTTTTTAAATATTGAAATAAAATATACATTTTTATAAGATATAAAACATAAGATATATATTTTTACGCTAAAACTATATTTTATGATTTGTATTTTGATCACAAAAATAACACAGACAGATAAATTAAATGTGAAAGGTATTATAATATTTTAAACTCATTTAAAATAAAACATCAGGTATACCAAGTAAATATTTACTGAAATCATGTGGAAAAGGGTAAGCCCTTTCGAGAACCCTTAAAACCGCTCTTAATTAAATATTAATCATTGAGAGGAGTACTGTGTTTCAATAAAAATTATTTTTTCCTTTGGTGTAGCAAATCTACTTACTCTTTTCACATGCTATTCCTATACAGAATATGTAAGTTGATATATTTACTGATAAAGGATATAAGGATTTGATATATTTATCCTTATTTAACCTGTAACTAAGCTTAGTTTAGATTATCACATTTAATTCGTCAATCATTGAAATTTACTATGCAGGTCTGCTGACACGAAGGTGTTATGTGTTTGCAGTTAACCAAAATTCACGTAGAAATCTTAAAACATGCACCTGGCCTTTGTACAAATCAATGTAGACAGATAGAGATAGTGATGAATCGAAGGGGTCGAATAGAAATGTGAAGAGCCAGCAGGGAACAATGTAATGAATGCATACTAGCACCAGCTGAGCGAACAATGAACGTCACACGTCACACACCGCGATACATCACGGCACACATTGTTGTCTCTGACCTTTCAATGCTCACCCAATTACTGTGTCACTTTATGGTGTCAAATTACTCCAATATTTCGGTAGTTATCTATTTTCCAACCAAACAAAGCCAATTCAAAATACAGCCATCTTGCTTAGTAAACATTATATACATCACAGTTTTCTATATTACTATTTGGATTTAGAAAGTATGTTTAAATAGTAAAATTTGATTATTGAATACCTAATACGAGTTACTCAATATCAAATATTACGTTGAAATATGTTAGAAGACAATTTCATTTAAACAAGTCAGAGTTGAATAAAAACGAAAAACAAATTTCGTTGTAATAATTTTCAATGATTCAGTCCTTACTAATATTGTCTTGCGCTATAAAAATACAACTTGAAAATAGAGGAAATTAAACTCTCGGATGATATTAATGTTTTTGTTTATTTTACAATTTTTTTGTAAATGTATGCAGTGTTACTTAAGTTCATCTTGGCCATAACTGGTTCAAATTACGAGTTTTGTTTTTTCGTATTTTTTTAAGTAACGAAATTTTATTATCATAAATTATAAAAGTCATGAGATTTCTCATGAAAAATATTCTTCAGACAAACGAATCTACCTTGATTGATATTGGAAGATATTCCAAAACAATTCTTGTATCCAGCTAGAAACATAACGATATCATCAGATTTTCAGCTCGGCTTATGTAACTACAATGTGCTGAACTTTGGATTGGAGCACTAAAACTCAACACCTTTGCTTTCACGTGTTTTCTCAGCCAAAGTATCCTAGAAAAGTAAAATTGGCTAAACTTTGTTAATCCTGAGTTACTGGACCCCGACCTTCCCCAGTTCTTGTTGGCTGCCCTTAAACACCCCGCAGTGAACTCTAACTTGCAACAAGGTTTCAGTTCAGATCATACTTAACTTTGTTATGCAGAGCAACTGAATTCACCACGGACGAATAACAAATTAAGGTGTGTAAATTAGCAAAGTAGCAGAACTCAATACTGTATTCGATATCATATTATTATTAAACTTGGTATTGCGTTAAAATTATAAAAAAGTTAGAGTGTACAGATATGAATGAGAATCAAAATGATCATTTCTCCAGAACGTTTGATGGAAGGAATCAGGTGACAGAAATGTACAGAACAACGTCAAATTAAGAACCTACACACACCTTCTTACGTAAACATAAGTGTACGTAGACATACACCTACAGATTTTAACTGTCAAGAGTCCATAGTAGTGAAATTGTGACGGATATACCTAACTTTCAACGGGAATTAAACGTTATAAAAAAGAGATTTTGTTGAAATGAAGTCGATAATGTTACCTACCAAAATCTGATTCAGATTAATTGTTCGAACAGATTATACAAAAATCTTATGTTATTTTCAAAGAGGGTTTTTTCTGTATTTTCACAGAACACATGGTAATGAATAGAAATAAAATATATTTCTACATAATTACCTACATTACCTATATTTCTACATTGTTCTATTACCCAAACTTATAAATAATTATTTACTAATTCCTATGTAAAAGCGCTAAAATTGCAGTAACAGGTAATGTTTGAACACGTTCAAAATACTGAATTCATTTTAATAGCATAATATAACAATGCCTTTAATATAATTTTGAAATTCAATAAATTACCTTCAAAATACTGAATTCATTTTTATAGCATAATACAGCAATGCCCTTAATATAATTTTGAAATTCAATAAATTAAAATATATTAAAAGATGATTAAAATATTCAGGCTGTTATAAACAGACCGCAGTTGGAGTTTATTTAAACCACTTGAACGTAAGTGCGGATCTGTCTATTGATTATGAATATGGGCTACGTTTTATTCGTTTATGTCTCAAATTACTCTAACATATACTTCTACACATAAAAATAATGAAGGAAATGTAACAGTAAAGACTAATGTATTGTTTTAACAATAATGAATTTAATAGCTTTTACTTTCATTATTGTAACTTGTTTAGGGAAAATGATAATTGATTCTCCGTAAACTTATTGTTTTCCGACTATTCTGAATAAAACTATTTTTTTAAAGATTACTTATTTTATTTTTTAGGATAAAATTTAACATATATTAGTTGTTTTGAAATGCGTAATCAACGATCAAGGTAAGCAAACTAATATTGATTTTAATTATAGGATAAAGTAAAAACTCACGACTTCTAACACTACTTAATATATTTACACTTATATTGTAATTATATACAAACGGTAAATACAGTATATACAAAAGTTGTTAGATTGGCGATCGATTTCGTCCAGTCACACCGAACATCATCAGGCCCAAACAAAGTCTCTCCGTTATGCTATAAAATGAACTCACTAAATATATTAAGTAGTGTTAGAAGACGTGAGTTTTTACTTCATCCTATAGTAAAACCAACACGTATAATGCTAATCAAGAAGTTATTCTGATTTCAACTACACAGCTGGTTATTTCTTTGTGTTAAAATCACTTCAATGGATCACATGGTAAGTAAAAGTTAGAAAAAAGTTACTAATATTGATAAAAACTGAGATTTTGAGAGCTCTTTTGTATTTTGATATTGTACGGCACTGTTAAAACATTCCTACAAAAAATAGAATAAATGTATAAATAAGTAACATGTACATGTAAATAAGTTTCTTCATTGTGGGTGTTAGTTTTATCACTGTCACGGAGACGCTTAAAAAATACCTTTTTTAGTGTTACAGAAAGACAGACAGACTTTAATATAAGAAAAAATTAGAGGTTTCTAGAGTACAAAACGTAGATTAACCAAAAATATCATAATTCCAAGCAATGTACTGTCAAAGCTCTAATTTTTATTTTTATAGAAGACTAAGGTTGGTAACCCCGATAACCAAAAATGACAGTAGAGTGCAGCACTGAGTAGTCAATAAACTGCAGATAGCAGCTACGAGCATTCAGCGGCGTATCGTTGCAGCAGCAACCGTGCATGTATTCATGGACGAAATTGATGGACCATATAATGTTAATGTGCTACAGAGATAAACCTAAAAAGATAAGATACGTATAACTCTGAGCTAATTTTTATTTTAGGACAGAGCCAGTTGCAATCGACTGATAGATAAGTTCAACCATTATCAGATTAAAATGTATTTAATTTTTATGCAGGATTTACTAAGTAATTTATCAAATTAAATGGACTTATATAATTTGATATATTTTGGATTAGGTTTCCAAGTAATAAAAGAGTCATAAAACTAGGTGATTCCCTTGTTAGATTGAATAAATTAAAATTAAAATACTGCTTCATATATACTTGTGTAACATCAAAACATTTGATACATTTTTAGTTAAATTATTATCTATATATCATATCTTGATTAAACTTATCATTTAAGAGTCTGCATCAGTGGTAGCCATCTTGGATTTTAGTCCCGTAAGAGCAATGTTAAATTCTGACGCCTATATCTCCTTGACCTATTGTCATAAATTAACGGAAGAGGAGACAAATTAAAGGTATTACAGTCCTCCAGGGCACCACCTTACAGAAATTCTTATTTTCGCACTCAGTAAAAAAATAATAATGATTTATTTTCTAAAATATTCCTGGATTTTTGTTTTTATATCAAGTTAAATTTTCGAACATACTAAAAGGTCATGCCCTTCAGCCACATCTCATCAATGTACTTCCAAAGTTTTACATTGATACTTTGATAATTAACGCCACTACAGACGCCAAAGTGAAGGTATGTTCCGCCAGAATTTAACATTGCTCTTACTGGACTAAAATTCAAGATGGCTACCACTGATGCAGACTCTTAAGATTGCTACAGACATTAGCGTAATTATTTTCATCAATTATATAGTTTAATATAATAAAATTCAAACAAGGCATTCTCGAGGATCTCAGCACCCATAAGATATATTTATTAGTCTCAGAACACGATAAAATGAGTGTTTGAGACCTTGTAAAATAAAAGTTAACAAAAAGTTAAGTATGTTTAGTTAACATGAAATAGTACAGTTTAATACATAACCAAATAAAAAACAAGGATGGTGAGTAACACAATATGGTATTACAATATATTTCATTTTTATTATGCAGTTGCATAATTTTGGGCAAACAATAGTATATTGAAGGTATTTGATGTTTATTCGCTCTTGTTTGCTGGAAACTTAACCCAAACTGGTAACAATATTATGCCGCCCTCGTCTCCCTCCCCCGTCCTTTGGGAGCCAAAACAAACCTCCCTGAGTCAAAGGTCTTCTCCGTTCGGCACAAGTCAAGAGATATTCCACCCAAGTAAGCCTTTGGACAGATTTTAAAAACTTACGAGAAGTATAGCTTCAGTGATTCTGATTCTTAATTCAGTGATCTGTACTTGCGAAGTGATTGAGAGTGTGGCACAATATAAATACTTGGGATAGTAATTGATCATAAGCTGTCCTGGGAGCCACATATTTCATACACAAAGCAACAATTGATGAAACTTATCTATGCCTTCAGGCAACTTAGTAGAGTCCTGACGGTGGATCGCTGCAGGGGTGTGTATTATGCGTGTAGTCTCTTTTGCAATACGGTATTCTGGTTTGGGAAGGGGGCCTCCACCTTGGTTTTGGAACCTTTGGCAGTATTACAGAGATCCATTATAAAAACAATCCTACACAAAAACCAAAAATATCCAACCAATTTACTATTTCTTGAATTTCCCGTTCTTAATATTAGACAACTATTTTTGAAAACTTTACTAATTTATATAAAAGAAAACAAAAATTCTATTTTTACCATAACTATGCATCACTATGAAACCAGAAGGAAGGAAAATGTTGGCTTTCGAATTCCTAAACTAATCTACAGAGCAAATTTATTCAATTCTTTTTATCTAGCACATCAGCTTTACCGTAATCTTCCCTACGAGATTTTATTGGCCGAGGGAGACAGTCTCGCTATTTTTAAGCGAAAAGTGGAGGAGTGGCTGCTCCGTATCGGTCCCGTGGCTGCAGAACAACTTATTGTTTCTCCTATTCGAATCTAGTGACTCCAATAATTTTCATTCTTTTTTTAAATTTCGTCAACTTACATAACTTTATCTTGTCAGGTCCTACTCACCAATTTCTTCTTTTTCATATTTCACCTTTGCAATTTGGCTACCTTTTGTTCTGGAGACACACTTTTACGCTGTTCATTGTATTTTTTTCTTTTTTTCACATTAATAGCAGAAATAGGATTATTTTTATTTTCCCCCTCTAGACGCTAAAATATTCTAGATGTTGTTCTAGTATGTGGTTTATCTTCATTAAACATGAACTGAGAGACTGTTCGGCTCATCCTCACACTCAGACGCATAGTCTTGTGAGGATTTTCCAGTAAAAATAATGTGTTTGTTATGACAAAATTGTACTTTTTTACTATGAAAATAAACATCTTAAATCTTGAATAGCTGTATATAACTTGTATATATAACTAAAAAAAACTAATAACTAGCAAAAAAATATTCCTTTTACTTCCCTGTGGGAAATAGGTTAGATCATAGATTTAAAGGGAATATTTTGAGTTCATCTAAACAGCTGTTCTTATATTAAAACTATGACGTCACTAACCAAATTACGTCACTGTTTAAAATTTTGGTCACGCAAATTGCTGACACCCTAGAGCTAAGACATATTCATGTCAAAAAAAGAGTTATCTAAACAAGAGAGATAACATAATATATTCTAGTTTATATTCAAGTTTTATATTGAACGCAGAATGTTAAAATACATAGTATAAGTATGATAGTTAATACTTTGAACATACTGTAGCACCTTTTAAAACAAATACTGAACTAAAAATTCTAAAATATATTTAGTAGTAACAATATTTTCAGTTTTTCCAATCATCAAAAACCTTTTAGTACGTGTATCTACATAAATTTAATTTTTGACCTAAATTTTCTCTAAGACAAATTAAAAATTTAATTGATATAGTTTTTATACAACAAAGGATTTGAGAGAAAATTTCACTTCATTGCTCTCGCAGAACACACAACGTTTTTATAATATCGCCTAATTCTTATGGGAAATAAGTTACTAAAAAAACAATTCTACGCCACTTCAGAACCGATTAGTAAGAAATTTGTTAATGGTTACCATAATCTATAAAACCTAATTAAAGTGTTTTCTCATTATAATGAAGCAGGTTGGGTATTTCCTCAAATATCTTTTAACTTGTAGTAGGATGGTGAGAAAGCAAAACTTGATGAGTATTATGAAAAGTCAAACTGGTTTAGTAATAATATTTTAGAATACTATAGTTTTTTTATATATAATGTTATAAAATAAACGCAATTTTCTCATGTCAACTTTTAGTCGAAGTAAGAGTATATCAGTTCACTGAGACCGTATGTTCGCGTCAATTTTCAGACCGAGAATGGCGAAAAGAAGTAATCTCTAGTTTAAAGGGCAATAATATTAACGAGGTGTCGCCCCCGTCCCCCGTTGTTAGCTCATGGTCCCGGGTGGCTGCACGGCCTCTTACTTCACTTTCACTTCGATTATCTTCACCGTTTACTGTTCCCAGAAGTACTGTAGCTCCAGCGCACTTAAACCTATTTTTCGTGTTTATCAAAAGTCCCACTCTTCCTTGTTGCCTGTTATATCTTTACTAATGGAGATAGAAATATTACACTTACGAAATGTTTATAAGACAAAAATGAGGGATTTGATTCATTGCCACCCAAATTGTCAAACATCCCCCAAGAAAGGTTGAAAATTTTAAATAAAACCCCTTACGTGTAATATGTTATTTTAATGGTCTTTAAAGAATAAAAGTGGCACAAAAAGGAGGGCTCCACTAAATCTCTCTCCTCTCTCCTCTCTCTCTCTCTCTCTCTCTCTCTCTCTCTCTCTCACTTATTAATATAACACATAGTTTCTCATGAATTGCTAAAAAAATGTCTTCCTACTGGCTCCCGTGACGATCCGAACAAACATTTTTAATACAGGCCTTTTTACAACACAAGTCTTGTGTCATTCATGTGTCTCGTATTAAGTATTTCCCACCACTCTATAACGATGTCAAGGGATTCTTTGTAAAATGTCAAACTATGATACTCGCGATGTTGGCCTTCTCCGTGATCATGACGTCAGTAGCGTAATGTACCAGCAATACGTGGTTGTAGTCATCAACCAATTGCAACTGGAACATATAGGTAAAAATAAAAATTACTAGAGTAAACCGCACGAAATTGGTCCGATGAGGCCATGGACAGCTGGTTCCGCCCTCACCCCCTCTTGCCAAGCAGTGTTGCCATTTTTCATTTAGCTGACGTAACCATGTGCTATAAGAGAATAGGGCAATTTGGCAATACCAATCTGACTCTCATCGGCCCATTTTCGTGCGGTTCAATATTTGATCCCCATGTTATTCTTATGGGAAAACGCACCAATTCTGACGTTAAACCGTTTGCCACTATTACTACAATTTCTCTCAGTCCAGGGGTGTACTACAATAATGAGCTAGACAATTTTGAATAGCTTTAAAGCTAACCTACTTGTATCCTATAACTTTAAAAACTTCAAATTTGGAAAACATTCATAGTCGTTGTAAACTTCACCAGCATCAACCAAGCACTCAACTTAACACGATCAGCCGAGTTGATGACAGTAATGTGGGGCTTAACTCAGTTTCTCAACAGCTATTCTTGATGTACACCGACTAATTATTCAGGAGCACTCTGATAATTTTAAATCTAAAAGAATTACTTTGAAAACATCACGAGCGATAATCTTTATAAATCTTTCATAAGCAATCACACGTTTTTCCATAAGAATAATTGGGAGCATGCATATGTTTTGAGTTGAAAAGACGTCCCATTGTTATAAAACGACCTACACTATTTGGCTAAAAATTTTTTGATTAAAAAATGCGCCTTGGTGAGATCGGACATAATTAGGGTGTTGATATCAAAAAGTTCTTAGTTTCCGAGATATCGAATTTTCTATTGAAATTACATGGTAGCATTTATGTCTAGTATATCATTCTTCACTATGCTCATAACCTAGGCCCGATATGCCAAGTCCCATTGTTATAAAAACACCATTTTTTTACACAATAATTGGCTGAAAATTTTTTTAGAAAAAGGTGCCAAAGATGCCCTTGTGAGATCGACATAATTAAGGTGTTGATATCAAAAAGTTCTTAGTTTCCGAGATATCGGCAATTTAAACGAAAAATTACATGGTAGCATTTCTTGTATTGTTTGTTCATTTGACATAACCTAGACCCGCATATGCCAATACTGTTATAAAACGGCCTTTTTTGCACAATAATTTGGCTGAAAATTTTTAAAAAAAAGTGTAATGCGCCTTGGTGAATCGGACATATTAGAAGGTGTTGATATCAAAAATTCTAGTTTCCGAGATATCGGCAATTTTCTACTGAATGCACGTACCGCGCAACGCGCTAACAAGACTCACAGCATATGACACTACACCAAACTGATTATTAATTTTGGCATAATACATTACTAGCATTATCCATGATACTTATAACCTTAAATTAATATACACTCTCCTTTTGTTTAATTACTCTTTAATAATTCTCCTCTAGAACTTGTATTCTTTACATCAAAACATGTTCAAGACACATGTTTATATTTCCCACTTAATTTTTTGGTTTTCAGGCTTATTTTCATACAATTGACTGACCATATATAACCTTGATAGTATT
Source organism: Nephotettix cincticeps (assembly GCA_023375725.1). Lineage (NCBI taxonomy): Eukaryota > Metazoa > Arthropoda > Insecta > Hemiptera > Cicadellidae > Nephotettix > Nephotettix cincticeps. The sequence continues at coordinate 35,948,376 of CM041785.1, forward strand.
TGGTTTATTATACATTGATCATTTTAAAAACAATTCTTGAAATAAATTAAAATAATATACCATGTAATTTTAATAAAAAAAAATTCATATTTAAATAAGAATAAAACTTCAATTAGCGATCAAACATCTCAACTTTTCAGCCAAAAATTTATTGTACAAAAAATGTCTTTATAACAGACTTATTTTTAACTGAAGGAATTATAACTCAAAGTTATTCTAAAAAATATTAGTATGTTGTATCTACTGAGTATATTGGTTTCTTTAAATGTGCCCCATTTAACAAAAGGTTAGGGCCTACTCATTGAATAAAGCGGACATTGTCATTATTTTGACGTTAACGATTTGATACCGACTGCCAATAAATGGTGAACAACACCGACGTATACATATCCACTAAGATACAGAAACAATTTAACAGATGAATTTTCTGTTACGATCTGTAAAACCTTACGGATCGTTAAAATCGTAAAACGTATTTCATCTCCTTAGTGTGACCTTGAAGAGATGAGAACACAGGGTTACGATGTAAACAACATTAAATATTAAGCGTTTATCTGTAATGAAAAGGTACAGTTAAATAGCATGTATTATCCTTTAGTACCTGGTGACCAAGCTTTGCTCGTATTTGAGTAGCGCAGCCCCCATTAACCTTGTTTGCCAACTCCAAACATCCCCCGAGCCTAACTAGAACCTGACCTAATCTGATTACTAAACTTAAGCTACCTGTTTCTATATAACTTCAGTATTAACAGTAACTAATCTAAAAATACGAAATTATATTATAATTAATTTTTGATATTATTTTTCATATTAAACCCAAACCAGTAACTTTAAAGCTAACTTAAAAACATGACCTTCGCTTCATAACCATACCGTAAGTTTGAATAAGTTTTTGTTGATATTTTCTTAAGCTTGTCAATACTTTTTCTGTTCACCTGTTGTTTTCGACGTTAAAAATGTTAGTGTAATATTTTATAAGACCATGCGATTGGTGCAGAGTGTGATCGGTCCATAATGTTTTTCATTATGGCGCTAATGCTTCTATCAGTTTCGTCTTCTGTAAATACCGCCCTAAATATATTTATATTTTTATACTACCAATAACCAACCTAAATTAACTCTGCAGAGCGCTGTCTGGGGGCGTCTCCCACTCATTATTGAAAGTGGGGAGACTATGGATCAAATGCCCTATGGACTGAATAGGATGCTCCCATATTTCAACTATCTATAATATTATAAAGAAAAGGTGGTTTCTGTATGTTTGTGGCTTTGTTGTCGCAAAGTAAACGTGAAAACTACTGAACCGACCGGTTTGGAATTTTACAGAAAGGTAGATCTTAAACTCATGCAACACATAGGCATATTAGTTCCCTTAAAATCCCCTCGGGCTAAGCCCAATGCACGTCCTAAGTTTCAATGTTTACATTTTCAAAGAATGAAAACATAAAATTACTTGAATTTCAACAGCTGTGAACACTAAAATTTGACAGTTAGTTCGGGAAGAAGAAGAAGAAAGAGCTGCTGTGACCATCCTAGGTTTCAATGTTTACATTTTCTAATGACAACATCCGTTTATACTATATTTTGACAGTTCGGGAAGAAGAAGAAATAAAGTTGATTTTTCAGTTAAACTGCTGGATCGAAATTAGTGAATTATTAGTTCGAAATACTGGAATGGTAGATTTTAAGTTTTTACTCGAGACTGGCTCTATTACGTTAATCCTTATCCTCTTCCAATATTTGACAGATATTACTTTGTCATGTTGTAGACACTCGGGTTTTGTCATTTTGTAAACAATGAAGAATTAATTAACAATAACTTAAATGTATCAGTAGAGCTTACGAACACCTATCAGCCTTTTTTACCCGTGTGAAGAACGGGTACTTTGGCTAGTTTTCAATATTTATTACAACAAATAATACTATTTTAGAACAAATAAACGGTTAACTAATCATTTATATACATAGGAAACTTTATTCAAATATTGGAAAAATGGACATGAAACCATAATTGGCTATTCGCTACTAGTAACTGTGAAAGTAGTCAAATCAAAATATCTTTTAATGCCATAAAACATAGTACATAGTCATGCGTAATGAATTACGGATGAATAAACTTAATTCATAGAAATATGTGCAGTCAAAATAGGAAAGTGAGGTAGGAATGAGTTAATAAATCAATTAGTTTTCAAACATGTACGAATCTATTGAGTATCGAAGCCGCTATTTTGGGGATGCCAAAAACAAGATTGGTTCAAAACATGAATGAATCTCATCAGTGCGTCAATGAGGATGAATGGGGTAAACAATGTTATTACTATGCTTTGATGCACACTCACCATACCTGTATTACAGCGACGACCTGGTCGTTGGTTTGGAGTGTTTTTGTCTGATAAACTTTATAGCCCTGGTAATCTAGAATGTCCAAGCAACATTTATTCATAATAACATAGTTTATCACCCCTGAAACAATAACATGTTTGCCATCCACGATAGAGGTATTTTTGTCTATCGTTATTGGGAGAACAGACAGTAGACTAAATGAATAAGGTGCTTTCTAAAGTTTCTAATAAAATATGGAACATTTAAATTTTTTCTCATATGCACAAATATTTTCATCAGATGACAGTTGTATATCTGCTTATATTCGTGAATCTTAAAGTTCACCTTTAAAATGTGTGGTTAATAATTCTTAAAGTTGATCACTGGTTGTTTACTGGTCACAAAATAATAGAAAAATATTCTGTTTTACCAATGGCAGGCTCAGCTTAAGCTATGCAGCCTCAAAGTGCACTATTTTTTATGGAAATTTAGTTATCTAAATTTGGTGGCCATTCCGGGGATCGAACCCGTCACCTCTTGCACCGAAGTCCAAGACGCCAACCGTTAGGCTAGCAGATGCCCTAATAGAAAAATAACCTTAATACACCAAGTAAAAGATTTCTTTCCCACAATAAATTTTCCATAGCTTTTAAATGTAGATGGAATTGGTCTGTCATAAGTCGGGGGCTTTGAAAATGTTTACTTTTGAGGTCTCATGAGAGCAAAAACAACGCTCTTTAAAATTTATATAAAATATTATACATATCTGAAACAAGATAAATCATAAAAGTAGTCTGACCGAGACCAAATGTGACTGAAATGTGTGATTCATTCAGATGGGTTATAAAATCAGGACTATTGGCGTAACCGAAAGTAAATTTTATTCCCAAAAATGAAAGTTTTACTTTAAAATTGTCCATAACTTTTTTGTATCACGATTGGAAGCAGTTTAAAAGAATTTATATTTTGATTCTTCGCTGAATGCCAAGTATTCACTGGGACATTGAAACTGGTAAACACAATATCTTATCTTTTGAAGCTCCAATATTAATCCAGGGGGAAAATTTAAACCTCGCCTATCACTGGAGTTATTGTCCAAAAACATTGAATACATCTTTAGTTTGGATCTAACAAATGTGAGCTAAAAAATAGTTTTTTTGCGTTTCACGACATCAAACCTATGTACTCATTCGCCATGTTTTTCTGAAGGAGAATAAGCATGTTAATAAAACTTCCTTATTATAAAACATATTGTGATTAAACGTTTTATACATTTTCATATAGTAAAGATCTATAACTGTATGTTGAAAAATCTTAATTCGTTTGTTTTCTATGGCAGCAAATCAAGTTATCCTTTTCTCTTGTCTTGAGCAAACGAGTCAACGAAAACACCCCAATGACAACTATGAGACAATAGGAATATAAGAAAGTCGTATATTTACTTCCTTGTGGGAAATAGATTAGATCATGGATATGTTTTGGGTGAATGTTTTCAGTTCGTCTCAGCTGTTCTTATTAAATTCAATAAAATATCTCTGGTAGTCTATGGAATCGGGATCCAAACACTTTTTGCGTTATAAATTCTTGCGTAACGTAAATCTGCTAACCCCCCCCCGAGCTTAGACATATCCATGTCAATAGAACTATTTTAACGTACATATTCAGAAACATCAATTATACATGTACATAGCCGTCCTTATCTAATATTTTGAGGAAATAATTCATGTAATGGTGGTATTCATAGAGCTGTGAACTAATATTTTCGTGTATGAGCGGAATAGTGCTCAGAGGAACCTGGGAATAAATGACGTCACAGCCAAGCGGGCCCAAAGATAAACGACCAGCTTAACTCAGGCGGCTGCGTTTGGAAGCTGTGCAATCTGTAATTCCGAGAAAAGACCATCTCTATGCTTGAATATTAATTTATTTTGTAGAATTATATATTTCATTTTGGTTAATATGTATACAAACATGTATTATACAAACATATTGGTTAAGTAATGTATTATATCTATGGTTTTTACTACTTGGTGAGTACACTCAATGATTTATATATTTTTTGATTTAAACTTCGCGAATATAAACTAACATATTCTTTTTGCTAATCCTATGTTGATAAACATTGTTAAGATCCTTATTGAATTAATAATCGTGTATACCAAATTTAGTTTAAAATGGTATTGCGTCAATGTAAAATGAATGCAAGCTTATTGCAGCAAGAGCCATAATTTAAGTTGCCAGATTTTTTAAAAATATTATATATACGTACACATTTTATGTACTAGGCGAGATTTTTAAAGTGATCCAATAGCTAACATTTTCATTACATGACCGATCTTTTGGAACTTTTTAAATTTTAAGTTTCACTCAAGAATACTGTTTCAGATTTTGCAAATTTCGTTTTCCGAAATGGTTGCTAACTTAAATGTCTTATAAAACACCTTGTATATTATTTTGCTTTTGGATTATACAAAAAAAAATAGTTATTGAGTGTTTTTTCAATATCTAGAATGGGTCAGAACCTATGAGGACTTGACATTTTGATCTCTTTGATTTGAGGTTTTTACCTGATCCAGTAGCTAACATTTTAGTATCGTCGACTTTTATTTTACATTATCCTACGACTTCCAGAGAAAAGTTAAAAATATGTTTCTATTTACTACCTTGTGAGAAATAGGTTAGATCATGGTTATGTCTAAAGGGAATGTTTTCAGTTCATTTAAACATATGTTCTTATAACCAAACTATGACGTCAATAACCAAATGACGTCACTTTTTTTAAATTTTGGCCTGAAAAATTGCCAACGCCCCCCGCAGAGCTAAGAAATATCCATTGTAAAATTTAATATCAATGGTATACCTAGTACATTGTCTCAGAGCGTCCTATGTTATTCGTATGAAGAATATTAAAAAATCAATTTCCCCCACTCAATAACATTTGGTATTATCAGTGGGGGGTAAATGGGGTTAATGTCTCCTAAATTTCAATCAATCCATTTTACTTTTTTGTTGTTATTGTTAGTTTAATGAATTTCTTGAATATTATTGACACAATAAATTTTGAATGCAATTCATGTCAATTTTAAAGAAGGTTGTACTTTTTGGTTTTATAAGGGGGGGAAGTATGTTTCCGTTCTCTAAAACGTTTATTTATATTTGTTATATTTATTCGTATAACATTTTTATTTAAAAAAATCATGTTGATTACTTCATAAACACACAACACTACATTTTAATTAATTATATTAAAAATTTCGTGTATATATATATATATATACATATATAGTAAAATTACTTACCGAATAAATATTAATAGAGCCCATTAACCTTTGACATTTCCTCCACTGCTCGGTACGTCCGCCCACCCGACTCCAACGCAATGCATTAAATATTGAGGCTTCAGTTATTTTTGTAACATGAGTCTCATGAAACACAATTAAAACGTAATTTTGAATATAACATTAGACTATGTCGAAGAAGACAACTACTTTTATCAATATATAATTTAAAAATTTAAATAGTTAAATATTAATAGCCAAAAATTAATTTTAATTTTAATATATCTATTGAATTATAGGTTGAGCAATCTTCTTGGTCAAACTATCATTTTAAACTATTTAAATTAACACATGTAAATTATCTTATCAAAGATTAGAAAAAACCGTTTTAAATCCTAAATGAAACTTGGTGAATACAGAAAGGGGTTACATTACTCATAAAGGGCGACATTATTTCACTAAACTATTCCAAATACATATTACCTCAATAAAAACTACCTTTTGAGGTTAAGGTGATTGTATTAATTTTCCTGTGGGTAATAGGTTAGATAATGGACATGTCAAAGGGAATGTTATAGTCCCTCTAAACAGCTGTCGTTACAGCCATATGACATCACTGTTTCAAATTTAGGTCTCGTAAATTACCAACACTTCCCCCCCCCGAGCTAAAACATTTCCATGTTAAAAAGAAATGTAAAATGTCCCTTCTTTTCCGAAGTTGGTCAAGGTTTTTTTTAAATTGGGAAAGAATATTATAGGGTATGTGAATACCTCTCCAACTGATACTCCAAAAATATTATATTAATTTTACTTAGGACAAAAATATTATTACCGACTAACTTTATTGTCATATTATGTTATTTATAAAATGACGACTGAGATATACATTATTTAGGTAATATATTCACATAATAATGAATGTGTTAGGTATGTTAATAAATATTAATATGACTATGGTCGCAGTTAGTTCTGAGAGATGGTCGGTGGATGCAGTGTTCTCTTGAGTGGATTAACGTCCGCACTATTGAATACTACGTTAATCTGAAAAGACCATCCTCATAATTAGACCAATTCGTATTTCAGAGGCCGTGGTTCGGATTCCACGTTAAACTGTAGGTCCATTACATGCCATCGGCTGTTGGGCTATTAATCAACAGTTCTGTCTAAGGAACATGTCAGTCTTAGTCAGTAACAAGACTATAAGATCGCGCAACAATCATCTTACACTCAATCCTCATTCATACTTAAAATACCTACATTGTAGTATGGTTGCCATTTCAATGATCTAATCTAATCTATGACTACAAACCCGGTGAAAGGGCACTTTGACGACTTTCCCTCCCCCTAAAAACACTTGTAGAAAGCGGTAGTGCGGAAGATATTTGGCGATTACTTTAGAAAAAAACTCAAGATTTGGTTAGCTATTCAAACGTAGAAGGAAAATGTTAATATAATACAACAGTCTTTTAAAGGAACATATTACTCGTACATGTCACTTTACTGATACAGGTTATTTTAAACGGGAAAAAAGCTTTAACACAAAATGAATAAATCCTAAACCAGTAGGAATCCTGGATACCGGATTGGAATGAAATAAATTTAGAAACTGCTGTTGCGAGGTCTGATGGTGGATTTATCTGATTTAGAGGTTTAACAATTTATATGCTTTTTCCATATGAAAGTCTCATTGAAACATGTCATACATACATTTTGATGAAAGAATTTTTTTTGAGTGCATTGTTTTTTTTAATAATTGATGAGAACAGAATTGGGCTAGAGTAAGTATTTTTAACGATAGTAAAACAACTTTGGTATTCGTAACACACTGATTCAAGAAGTGTTCACTTTAAGAAATTAGTCATAATTTCGTCCTTCAATAAGATATAGTTTGCCCGATTGGTATGTAAACCCTTTGGTTTATTTGTTAGTAAACCAATAGATTTTTTAGTTCAAAACTATTATTGGCAAAAAATGGAATATCGTACTAATTCCATTTTTTGCTTCTTCTCATATACGACACCAATTCACATTCACATTCACACACTTTCTTAAATTACCTACTTCTAGATAAAACAAGTTCTATTATTGTACACCAAAAAGTTTTAATTAAAGATTGATCTTTTTTTAAATTAATATATTACTAAACAATTTTAGAAGTAAAGATACAACTAATATCACCTCTGCAAAATGTAAAATTAGTACTTGAACTAAAATAATTAAAAATTATTGAAATAAAATATTGGAATTTGCTTCAAGAAACATAATATCTCTAAAGTGATTTATCTTTAAGTTTTAATTCGGATCTCAAAAGCAATCAAGTGGGAGTTTGGCTCTCAGCGGTGTGTGAAATTTATGGGCATGAAATATAACCTCCCAACTCACCACCTTGCCGCCTGTAATTACAAGCGTATCACTTGCCTTACGAACAAGTAACTTAACTTTCTGTGCACTAATATATCAAATATAAACAATTACTCAAAGTTGGTACATTAATTTGCTTCCTTACATTTAGTTTATTTTTATATCTACTGTATTTAGGGAAGTTTGACCTAAATTTAATTTTATACATTCTATGTTTGTTTTTTTATTCAAAATTATAACTCACAATATTTCTGTATTGCATAGTTTTTGAAATCAGTATTGGGGTAATCAGAAATCAGAGGCTTGAAAGTAGCAAATTTGTTAATTAGAGTAAGATAAATAGTCATGAGAGAACCAGTGAACTCGATTTCAGTGAAATGTTTTATTTTTGTGTAATACAATAAGCTAATCATCGTGATAGCATTTTAAAAATCGAAAAAAATTATATAAAATAGAAATAAAAAATAAACCTTTTACGTTAAAAAAATATAATTATTGGTGGGATCAATGTATTGTGAGATAAACTTTGTTGCCATTTTTTTGCTATATTTTTCGTTTGACCTATGAAATTATTTATTACTAATCTTATTGCTATTTACCTATTTAAATAAAAACCACCTTCCGCCACAGGTAGCCACACCACCCAATTCACCCAAACAGAACCGCTGAAGACTTCGACAGTAAAAATATGAACATAATTACATAACATATAAGATAAAAAATAAAAAGAACAGAAAAATAATACAACAAAATATATACAAAAAATAGTATATTTCATCACTAATAACCAAACCAGGCGTTTTTGACACGAGCAAAAGTTAGCCGAAGCTGATAAATGTGTGAGTATATATCAAAAAGCAAATTTGGGCCTTGTGATTAATTGCATTTTTGTCATACTGCAAATAAAATAAAACCAAATCCTAAACATTAATTACTAACTGATTTATTTTCAATATTTTTCGACTGTTTTTGCAACTTAAAAATAATCAGCTGTCATGTTACTTACGTTATTGCAGTTCTTTCTTGATTCCTGATTGGTTGTTTAGGCTATGTCAGAGTAAGATATTATTATCAATACTTTTATCTCAACCATTCGATATTTAAATCTATTTAAATTCTATCCGTATTTAATACTCAAAGGTGTCTTTCAAATTTCTGGAATTTCATTTATGTGATAAGTTTTTAAAATAAAAGCTATTTTTTCTGAAGAGCGTAACCTTGATTGAAATCTATTATCTCTCCCATTTTAACTAATAACAATATATTATTTAAAGTTCATAAATATAAATTGGGAAATAAAGAAAAGTTCTTTTTTTTAATGCAAGAGGAATTCTTCTAAACATTCATTCAATTTGCGTGGCTTGAGTCTACTAGTAAATAATATAGTATTGAACCAGAAAATATTCTGAAACAGAAATTTGTATACGAAAATGAACACTTAGGCCAAACATTTGATACAAGTGTAACATGCGAGTAACAAAGTCCCAAACACAGATGAGTACGATCGGAAACAACTCAACCACATTATAGGCGATTAACTTGTCAAGGCCAATTTACTGGACGTGTGGGCGTTGGGAATACAGCACGACTTGACAATAGCTCGCCAACAACAGGACTAATCTATTAGATCTGAAGTTTAGTTTCATTGAACATTGTTTGGTGATTTTTATCTACATACTGTTAAAATGCAATATGACGAGGTTAAAACTTATGGAAAAACAAGTTACGTTGAAAGGTGAATTTTTTTGTTCATTGCACTTTTTTGAAAAATATAATTAATGAAAGACCGGCTTTTAAAAGTTCCTATACGTTCCTCACTCAGCCAAAAAAATTCCCCTAAATTTTACTTTAGTTTAATAATTTTATCCAGAAATTTGGCATAATACAATATTGAGTATTAGGGACCGATAACAGTGGTGATATGACTGACAGTGATTATAAATACAACTATGCAGAGGTTTCATATATGTACTTACATTTTACTTATATTTTGTTTTAAGAAATCTTAATTTGTTTTCTTTTTATTTATTAGTAATCTCGGGATCACTTTTTCCCTGTAACGTTTCAAGTGTGAATAAAAGTGTCGTACTTCCAAATTAATATTTATTAATGAATAAAAACTTTTGATAGTATTTGTGTCAAACAAGAATTTCTTGTGGGATAAAATTATTGTAAAACACAATTTCAAAAGTGTAGTCATTTAAGGCTGTTTTAACTGTCGGTAGTTAGGTGAGAGTATTGGAAAGTCCATTAATTACTTATGCTAAATATTCCAAGTATTTAAATAATTTAAAGATTTACGTAATCAATCATCACGTGACACAAAATGTAGTTTCAATCCTAATAGAGTTCTCATTTTGATAAGGTGATGAAAAAATCTCCTATTTTACTTAATGTATGCATATAGAATTCAAATAAAGCTTTTGGTAATTCATATATTTAAAAATTATATATACAACAAAGTAGCAATGCTGAATTTGAGGCAAATATTCTATTCAATAATGCAAACATATTAAATATTAATTACATGCCACGCAGCAAGTTAATAAGTGTTTGAGACAGCCCAAACTAAATCTACTTCTATAGGTCTCCAGAGAAGGTCATTTGTGAAGTTGTAACCTGGTTATAACAAAGTTTATTTCCCTTTGGGGCCGTTTGTCGATCAGCGATTTAACTCCTCTAACTCGCAAGAGGCAAAACTAGCGACACTGAAATAAATAATTCAGTTACAGCTTCGTCTGTTTCTTATTTTCTTTTGTAATATATTGCAACCTATTCCATTTTTGTTGTTTAAACTTTCTCAGGCAGTAAATATTTTACATTACTGTTACAAATATTAACTGATGTTAAGGAAAACATAATATAGGTGAGGTAATGAAGTCTGTAAACTTGTAGAGAAATTAACTGTCAAGTCCCACTCATTTTAAGGGTATGAAATTTCAATCAAAGGAAGTACGCAGTTGTATCATACAATATGACCTTGTACACTGGTCGTACAGAAGGGTTGCAGTTTCAGTTTGGTCCAGTTCCAGATCCCCATAGGTGTAAATCGTTGTAATAGTATATAAGTGTACAAAGTCTGTTGTACAAAGTCTGTTGGTCTGTTGATAAACCTTAATGTAATGGAAATATTAGTATAGAGTATAAATGACCGTGGGAGTAGAGTAAGTAAGAGTAAGTAATGTAATGAAAGTCAACTGTATGCTATAATAACAAAATCATGACCTATGTTTATTAAAAAAACACACAAAAAGAAAGGTAAAATAAAAAAACGTTATTAATAAAAGCATTTACGAACCATCTGAGATATTAAACAGAGAATTTCACATTGAATCAATATTTTTTAAGAGATTACACGAATAAGTATCATTTGTTTTACGCACAATCATTATTTACAACCTGGTGTATATTCTTCCCCACTTTCAAGCAAATATGAGTCCAGGCCAATATTATCGAGAGTGATGCTTGTATTTTATTATGATTGGTTTTATAACGTTTTGCTTCGTTGGTGTAAAATACTAACGTTTCATATTTCAAACAAAATCACAGGTATCCATTGTAATGTCTCAAAATATTGTTCATCATCAAACAGACAACCTTGATATTACTATCCCGAGTGTTAATAGTGTCCCTCCCTGCTTTAAAAGCGGAGTGATACAATGAACTAAAAGAATAAAGCCGGTTTTAATTAGTTATTTTGATAAACAACATAGATTTAAGTTGTCAATTGTGATTAAATGTTTCATGTTAAAATGTATTTCTGTTATGAATTTTACCAAACCAGTGGAATAAATATTATTTGTAAGGCAGCGAATTTTGACAGTTGAATCAGCAACTGTCATAGTGACGGTGACGTCAGTAAACGGTGATGTCACTAACTCTATAAACCTTGCACACAATACGTCGTGGGTCGCTCGCCTGGCAAAACCCCGAGGCACCATCTGTTTCCGCTTCGTTCAGATCAAATGTCAACATATTTACAGTTTTGTCGGCGGAGAAAGTAATTTTGAGTATAAAATCATCCATCTCCCGTCGTGTAATAATGTTACAGTTTGTTATAGACACTTTTAATTGCATATCTGTTTAACTTTTTAGTGAATGTTTTGTTGTCCATTATTGAATTGCGTTGAGTTGAATTTACGTTGTAAATTAGTGACTGTCGCAGTAAATAAATAAATATATTGTTATTTCTTCGGTTCTAATTAATTCACATAGTAACTTCAAATTAATTTAGAGACTACTTTTTAATTACTTGCAACAAGTATAAAAAAATATCATCATCAAAGTAAAAACATTTTATTTTTATGCTGCAAAATTTCATTTTCATACATATGTATGGTTTTGAATTGGCAAACGAGCCTTCCAACAGAAACTTGATCAAATTTTTGTGAGGTATATGTGGTTGTAAGATGTTTAAATACTTTAAATTCCTATTCTAAATCGATTTATACTCATTTAACTTTTTTAAATCGTTATAAATGCTACATAAGATTACATATAGTTGTGTCAGTAAATACGAATTTAATTTCCGTTGATTTTATTGTTGAATTCTTGTTGCATACCTATTTTTATTTCTCGTTGAAAACGTGCAAAAATGTTGACGTATGATACATAATCAACTTAATCTGCTGTAAGTAATATTAAACTTAATCCGGCTAATTACCTTCTAAGGTAAAAAAGCACGCTAAGACTCATAAAGCTATGAAAGTGCATGATCGCGTGTGTTAATGCTGAAACCAAAATCCAACATGTCCAACCCTCCATGTTAGGCATGTTAGTGTTTTAATTATGAAAATTACGTATAATCACAACTTCATGGGCTTCTTTCATACCATGCTTTGAAAATTTAATTAAAATAAATGGTGATAACACTAACGAAACAAAACCATTGTACCTGAGTACAATGTGACCGGAAATAAAATATTGAATAAAGAAGCCTTATTAATTTAACTTAAACTAGATTAGATTACCTTTTGAAATGGCGACATACCCTGGTAGGCATTTTTGCCAAGTATGAATGAGAAATGAGTGTAATATGATTGTGGCGTGATCTAAGTCTCGTTATTGACTAAGGCTGACGTGTTTCTTAGACAAGACTGTTAAGTAACCCAACAGGCAATGGCGTATCTGAAGGACCCACGGTTTAACGTTAAATCCGAACCAGTTTCGCCTCTAAATAACAAACTGGTCTAATAATGAGGATTAATGTAGCATTCTATAGTGCAGACGTTAATGCTCACCAGAGAATATACTATATATCCACCGACCATTGCTTATATAACTATCCACAATTCGTGACCTCCAAGTTCTGGATTACAGGACACGCCACCGTTCCAGTCTGCAAACTTATTAGTTTGCAAAAATAGTAATTATTTTCTTATCAAAATATTTGAGATATTTTATTATAAACAAAGATATACAGGGTTAAAGTACAGTATTAATTAGCTATTAGCAGGTTAAAATGTTTGTCAAGATGAGTACAGAGGTAAAATGAAGCTAAAAACAATAAATCTTTCTGAGCTCTTATTTGAGTGAAAACTAAATATTTATTTGGACAGTGAAGTTCGTTATATAAGTTGCATGTGAAAGCCCCTTGAGTAATGTTTATTTTCTGACCTGTTGCCAACATAATAAGTCTACTCATGAACAATCTGATGTGTTGTTAACGTTTACTGTTAACTTTATGTGTTTCACAATGGCCAATCAAGGTAACGACTTTTCAACTATTACCTTTTACTACGGTATAGTAATTAATTTGTCAAATATACAACGTTTTTTGTATTGAGAATTTTTTGAAAGTAGAATTTACGAATATTCTATGATATATGGTGTACATAGTTAAACTCTCAGTTGAATCATAAAAACTAATTCCTGTAACTAATATTAATTTCTAATATACACCAATGTGGTTTATAAAATAAACTGTGTAGACTGCCTATTGATGTAAGCCAGAATCCAAGTGAAGAAAAATAGAGCTCCCGAGATATAAAGTCCGTTTGGGGTTTTATTAAAAATATATATATGATAAAATTATTTCTAAGGAGCACGTAACATATCATTTTATGAATAGCTAAAAAATATATCAATATAATATTGTCTATATATCAGATTGATAATCCAAAAAAATAAAATACAGTGATCCAAGTTAAAAATTAGTTTCGTCATAATAACTAAATATAATTATGAGTATTTTTGATAAATATATATGCCTAAACCAAAGAGTATTTATAAAAGAAGTATTCCATTATTCATTTCAGATGATATAAGGAAGGAAGGATCACTTTGATAATCAGAAAATATGATCCATCAGACTTATAATCAGGTTGATAAGTTTGATTAAAAATTAACCTTTGACATTTTGATAATTCCCATTTATCTCTCCAACCTGTCGACGGGAGCTTGCTGCGGGATTCGGGTAATTACGCTGTTGCATATCGATTGTGCTGGAAAGTAAACAGTGACAGCTACTGTAGCCATTCTAGAATAATTTAATTCAATGATTATTTGTTTTAGTACAAAACTCCTTTTGATTTTCAATATATTCTATTCTTTAGATTGCCTTTACTTAAAATTAGTTGGTTGGAGACAGTATGCGTAAACACAAAAACGCCCAGGTAAATTAGCTATCTCGTTCTGCCGTTTCACCACAGTAAGTTGTGAACGTGTGTTTTTGTCGTGGTTAGGCACAACTTTGATACCAAGTTGACACCCTACTAAGGCGAAACGTCGGACCGGGAAGACTGGTACCTATAAATACCTACGTGTTTTATGAGTTTAAGTTTTTGTCATAGTTGTTTGACAAATCCAGCCCACTTTCAAACTGATTAATTTTAAATTAATAGGTAATAAAAGGTAAACCAAATAATAGGCTTGAAAAATAAACATAGCCACCTCATCAGTAAAACATGCAATTTATAAATTAAACTAATTATTATTCTTGTGAAAGATATGTGGAATTGGCAAGTCTAGTTTTACTTGTCGGAAAACCTAATATAGTATGTATAGGTTCTTTCAGGTGTAAAATTTAATGTCATTAATTTAAGTATTATAAAAAGCTTGTGATATGTTTACGGGACAAAAGTAAATGGTCTAAACCCTATAATTGTAACTATGTCTTGTTAAATGGCTAAATTAGTTATTATATAAATAGTGATTGGGTTCAGAACCATAATCACCGACCTTCGTATTATCAGATGACTGAGATGAGGTTTGTATCATGATGTTACCTCAAAGCTCATCAGTTATTTGATGACTGTTAGCTTTGTTAGAGAGAAAACACATAAAACAAGTTTTATACCATAATGTATTAGTAGTTTAAGCACTGAGGTAGTTGGCCACAGGATCGGACCATCTCGATATTGTCTTGATCTTTAATCAGAATTGTACCAGCGGTTTTAACTAAATACGTTGATCTTTATCAAAAACATTCACTTTAGAATTCAAAAATAGAAAATAATATTAAAAACTGTTTGTACTGCCGCTTTACTTTATACTAGAGAAGTAATCGTCTAAAGGATTAGTGGTCTTGCGTAATTTTTCTCCCTAAAATTTAGATGGGGTAGATGGTTGTAAAGACTATCACTTGACACATTTTAAGACGCCTGGGTTTCAGCAAGATATACTCTGGGTAGGATAAATTGACCTCGACTACTGGTAAAATAGTAGTGTAGATCCTGAACACGTTTAAGAATCCACCAGGTGGCTTAAAATACTGAACAACTCATACTTTAATAGATAACTTATTTTACAGGATGTTATTCTATTCAATCCACCTAACGTGTAACCACTAGTTGTGGTTATTATATTAAATACAAATTGACGAGCCGTCCGAGTAAGCCAGCTATCATGTGATGCGTGACAAAGCATCACCATCAGGGTTGAACACTTAGCCACGCTTCGTGAAACTAAATCATACTCTTTGGTTATCACCATAGAGATTAATTTACAAAATACATGAGCTGGACAACTAAGTTCTCATCAGTATTTTTACAAACGATTATGCACGTATGACTGATTAGAACAAAATTACTCTCTGAGTGGGATTATAAAATAAGGCATTAATTCAGGAAAGCTTTATTCTTTATTTAATGTTCATTCTACTTTAAATAGAGATGGACACTATTTCCTCCTTAATAATTGTTAAAATGTATACTTATAATAGGTTATAATACCTTCGTCAATACAATTCCTTAATTTATTTATTTTTTGTCAGGCAACCAGTTTTGGGATTAAAAATCCCATTTATTATACTTTATCAGGAAACCTTTTCATGGATTATATATTTCAAATGACTATGAAACGTTCATTAGAGGACCTTTAATTAAACATAAAATTTGAAGATAAACAGCAGCAGAAAAAAACTTCTGATGATATACAAAATAAAAAACTAAATTTTGGTTCCAATACATTATTCGACAGAACTGAACAAATTGCTTAATTGTCTGCTATCTTGAATCAGCTCCTTCCACACCCCAAGGTCATTGTCAACAAACAGGTGCCACATAATGTATCGTGATCATCTGCTGCTCAAGTATAAACACTTTTGTTTACATATTTTGTTTTGTGTAAAGGGTTGTTAACTATTTTAAATTGGAAAATGACTTGAAAATGGGAGGTTGATCCCAAAACTGGCCGCCTGATGATTATAAAATAAAGGAATTTTTACGTTTGAATCCATAATATCTGTAGGATTCATAAAAACCTGTTTGTAAGTTGGATTGTAAAGGAGATGAAATGATAAAATTTTTGCCCTATAAGGAGGGAGCAAGGTCTGTAGTATGAAGTGGGACACACCATATTGCATTGACCTTAGTGCTACTCCCCAGGGTAATCAAAAGGTGCCTCGGAGACCATCTTTACTTTGAATGTTATTATAGCCTGTCCTCATACTTTCCCTCTGCGATATATACAGTATTACTGCCTTCAAGCATAACACAGCGTAGCTCAAGAATAAAAAGCATATATTTAGTTAAAAAAATATTGTTCTAGCAGTGTTGCGTATCTATTTACCTATCTATGTAGTAGTACTTAATTTCACCTTCCTCTTATAAGAGTCTACACGATTAACCAGTTTCAAAACTGCAGTACACAGCTTTGCCAATCGTCAATGTTATATCAGTTAAAATACATATTATGCTATACCTTAAATGTAATACACGTAAATAAGATTACAGTTTTGTCTGTACATTGCTTCGAACTATATTATTTTTAATTATTTTTTCATTTTTCCCCGCAAATCCAAAATGGGCCTTATCTCTATTTCTATCAGTTTATCTGTCTTTATTTGATTCTATACAAGGTATATTTTTATCGCTACTGCTTGAAAACAAGTCACCCACTATGGTTAGACTATAGTAAGACAATTAGCGCTAAAATCCCAGGTTTTAGCGATATTAGACACATTTTATAAATGATCTATAAGACTGTGCTTGCAGCACAGTATTTAACTTACAGAGGTTGGTTATTCATAATTTCATAATTTTAGGCCTTCATAATTTACCTAATGTTAAGTTAAAATACTGATACAGTACAGCCACATTGTACTTTTAACGTAACCTAAAATTTTAATATTTATATGGCTCAAAGTATACAAAGCATACAATTCAGTAAAGAACAATAGGTAAACCATACAGCAACATTAAATCATTTAAATATTTATTATTTATGTTTAGAAACCAATTTAATGTTCGCTGTAGCAAATTTAAATAACGATTAATCAAATTTGGTAATGTGTCAGAGGCAAATTAATTTATAAAGTTGGTATAAAATTAGAATTGTTGAAATAAGTTAGTAACTACAACTATTGGCGTGATTATTTATATCTAAATTGATTTCTCAGAGTCTTTGAGAGGATTGCTAACAAGGCAAAAAGTTCATAAACACTGCAACGAAAGTTGTCTTAAATTGACAGTTCCAGGTATTCCTGTTAGTCCTAATTCAAAGTCGAAATAAAGTTCAATACTTAAAGATGGTAATCAGTTTTGTGAACACAACTATACAATTTTTTAAAACAATTTATTAACAGCTTTGGATTTAGAGAATGCCATTTCACTAATTTAAAATTGTCCATTTTAGTGGAAAATGTGTTATATAAGCTGTGGTGAAACCCAATATAACATAAGTTAACTTTACCTTTTTTCACTAGGTTTTTGCTGAATGGTTGAAAAAAGTAGCTAAAAGATAAAATTTTGAGTATAATCTTCAAAAGTTGAAGGTGGTATATGTAATTTCATTAAATGGATGTCAATAAGTAATATAAAGAAGAAGGAATGAAGAATGAATGCGCTGTGATTTGTAACGTGATTGGTGACGAGATGACGAAGGTATTGTCGTGGCCACGCTGACGTCATCAGTAATTCTGTCCGGTCACAACTCAACCGAGGACATTTGTTTCTGACCACAAGAGTGTAATATCCGTCATCCTATTTTTGGGATTATTGAAAATTACAAATTAACAATTTAAATGTAAACAGAAATATGCACAAGCTACTTTTTTCTGTATTTTAGCGTAGTGCAGGTTTACATTACGCCAAAGATGTCTAGTATTTCTGAAAACCTAATTAAAAAAATTTATTTATTGCGAAAAATCAAGAGTCAACTAAAAAAGCAATAGAAAGATGTGAAGAAGAATATGAATCTATTATTTTGCTGTTTTGACATGGATGTGTATTAGCTCTGGGGAGGGGGGTTGTTGGTGATTTTTAAGATGAAAATTTTATACGGATTTTCATAGAAACAACTAGAGCTATTCTATTGAATTTTTAATAATATAAGAATAAGAACAGCTGTTTAGAAGAACTGAAAACATCCCCTTTATAGACATGTCCATTATCTAACCAAATTCATATAGGGAAGTAAATATAAACGTATTTGACATAGACATGTATTATCTCTGGGGGGGGGGTTGTCGGCAATTTTCGAGACCAAAATTCGAAACAGAGATGTCATATGCTTAATAGCACCACATGACTGAGGAAGTGAAGAAATTTTCTTTGACATGCCGTATTCAATGATCCAACCTATTTCCCAAAGGGATGGAAATACAATCATTTTGCGTTTTGAGTCGTGATGAAAAGTATTGTTCATGACTTGTACCAAAAGCGATTTTCCGGCACTTTGCTCCAAATTATTCCCGTCCCCTCTCAAATTTTGGTGTTCGGTTTCGCTTCACACATGAAACTCGTGCGCACATCGGAAAATCTTATTTTCGGTACTTTTAAATGAAATATACCATTAAGTTGATGGGAAATTAGCATACGCCTATATATATACGATAGTAAGTTACTCTGCATGAATGTAATTCCCTCTATGCAGTTTATTTGTGGTTTCCCATAGAGCTTTAAGTAAAATTAACCAACTATAATGTACCTAAGGGAAATAAGCTTTGGCATAATCTGTTTATAGCTTCAGCAATAGCATCTGCATCCCTATAGATTATTTATAGCTCATAGGTACCTTAACTTTCAAATCATATTAACTGAAAAGGTATAGGTCAAAGTTTGTGTACTCGTATACTTCTGGCAAGATTGTAAACAAATACAGTACAATGCAAATAATATTTTAAATATCACTTAAAGTATACAATATTTTACAAACAATAATGTTTTATTGTTTTATTCAATCCCGGAGGTTCCCTTAGAAATCAGAGCCAAGTAATAATAGTTTCAAGAGTACCTGCCACAATGAGCTTACATGGCCAAAAGTCACATTTTATTTTTGTTTTGTTTTTAATTCTATATCGAAAATATTTTTCAAACCTATGTTTTAAATATGTCTAAAAATATTGGTTGTATTTTACTTTTGAAAGAAATGTTTTTTGTTTATGGTAAGGTTGAAATTATAATAAAAAATTATTGTGGTTCTTTCACCTTGTTTTTTTTGTGGTTCGGCGTACCTACTCCCTGAGGAAGCAGGACGTTTCTTTTGGTCCTGCGAAACGTAGGAGGATCCCTGTGGTGCTTTAGGTATTTTAGTGGCAATCCTCGTTGGGAAAAACTACCAAACAAGGTGAGAGAACCCCAATAATTTTGTATTATAAGATTGGTTGTAAGTTGGGTAAAAATTGTATTATTTTAAAGATTGTTTTGTTCATAATTTGTTTCGTTGGAACAATTAAAACGCTACAATTTTGAATCTGTACTGTAAGTTGAATAATTTTTGAATTTATTCACAAATTATAAACTCAGCCACAAAAGTATGTACAGCACTTACAACTTTTATAACAACAAGTTTTAGAACAAATTAAGATGTTGCAAGTAATTGGGACTTGATGCGATATTTAGATTCATATTTAACACAGAAATAATCTCTCATAAAACTAAAGGAAAGCTCAAACCACACTACATTAAAAGTAACTTACGTTTTAAGACAAAATATTTTGCAATTTATTCTTAAAGGTAAAAACTAAAAAGGTGCCCTTAAATGTATATTTATAAAATAAAAACCAATAATTATGGTTGAAACTTAAAGCAGTTTTACATATTAACTTGAACAAAGTAGTAACATTATAAGTAAAGTATTGAAATTGTTCCAAGAGTACTTAAGTCTCCATCGCTTCATAACTAATTTTAAACTTTGAACAGGAGTGAAAGATATTCTACTAATGTTGTGAAACGGTGTGGAAGTTAAAGAGTAAGGAAGTTTACCCATTAGCAAAACTGACTTTCTTTCACCTAAAAGTCTTTTGACGTAAATTAGACAATGCATAGCAGTTATCCATTGACGTTGGTGTGCTAAATTGCGAAAGTTTATGTTTACGGGGTTTGTGATTATTTCATTAGTAGGCCTACTATTGACGTTGGATTAAATGTAATGTCACCAATCTATGTTGAAAACAAATTACAGTACTTCATTAGCAATAATAAAATTAATTAGTGGTAAATTAGCTAAATCTTATTGCTTATGATAAAAGTAAAATTTTTGTTATTATTATTACACATATTAATAATATAAAAATTGTCAAAATAAAAAGTATTTCAATGTATTTAAGTAAAAAGTAATTTCATTTAGTATAAAGTCGGTTGTTTTTTTCAATCCCTTTAAATCATGAAGAATAGAAAGTAAATAAAGAAAAAAGTTACACTCCATTAATTTGAGATTACTTTAAATTGGAAAGCTTGACCTTTCTAGTAGGAGCAACCTGACGATGACGTCATGGATTGTTGCCAAGCAACAGAAACAATCTCTCCCAGCGCAGCAGTTGTGATGTATTCTCATGTCGAGTGGTCGCTCGCACCCGAGTAACTATTCGGTTGTTGGTATGTTCGGTAACGATACAGACCGGCTGGCTGGGTGGTTGGCACTTACGGTTTGATCATGAGGAAATCCTTATACGATATTGAGATAACATCCAGTTGTCTATGTGGACTACCAATCCTGTATAAATTATATAAAATTCACGCTTGCACAGCGATCTTGAAAAAAAGGATTGCAAACCTAATTTACCTTAAGATTTACTAGTTTATTTGAAAAATTCATGATATCCCTCCAACAATAAAAAGCTCATCAGAAGGAAAACTTTGAATTAAAACAGATTTATAACCAAACAACTGTTGATAAACAAGATTCATTTACTTGGATTTAATTTTGATTGACTGTTGTTGATTGGATATTCCAGTGGAACAATATTGCAATTTGTACCTACTCAAACAGAACCTGCTATTTAGCTATCAGTATGTATATATTAGTTATACAGTGTGTGTAATACATTAAGGATTAGCTATTCAATATGTGTCTTTCACTGCATATGAAATGAAAGGAATGGAATCTTTATTGATCCAGTAAATAACAATACATAATACATAAAAATGATTACAGTTTTATCATAAACTAAAACTATAAAACGATGGAATATCAATAAATGTTGGTCCCGAGGTTTGAACCTGTGCGGGAACCTGCACAAAAAACAATACACCGTCCGCTCGAGCGGTAGGGTTGGGGTCGATCGGTCTGATTTATAACATACATCAATCTTAAGAGTAGTTATAGATAAAGAAGATCCCCCTTATTAAATATGATGATAATACCAAAAACAAGTCAAATAATAATTTTTTCCTGATATTTAATAAAATTACTGAGACATAATAAAAAGTAGCTTACTACATATCTTGGGAAAAAGACAAACAATATACAGATTAAATTGTTATAGTATCATAACTATCACTTCTCCATGTACTTCTATCTAACTGTAGTGAAAAAAAACTTTCTATATTATTATGATTCAACAAATAAGATCTTATTAATTTACGGAAACGATTTTCCTTGATTTCTTTAAAGTTGTCTGGTAATTGGTTGAAAAAAGTTGGTGCCAAAAAGGAAAAAAAACTTTGTGTATGTGGTAAGGCACTGCAACATAGAATCTATTTCTAAGGTTTTCCCTAGGCCTATTGTAGTTGAGCCTGTTACCACTGGTACAATAAAAAAACTCGTAAAACTTTAAAAACATAAGCTCCTAATGAGATAAAATGTTGAGATTCTTAAATAGTGACTCTGTATGTATGTGGGCGTTTTTGATATAAGTCTTATAAAATGTTTTTAAATAATCATTAATGGTTTTAAGGTTAACAAATATGACTCTCCCCATATTGTGAGCCCATACTCTAATTTATAGTTGATAAATGCATGATACACTATTCTTAGAACATAAGAATTACATAAAGATTTCAAGTAGTAAACTATCCTTAATTTTTTTCTTTTAGGCTATTAATATGAACTTTGCAACTGAATTGGTAGTCAAAATTTTAACCTAAATATTTGATTTCATTTAACTTTTCAATAATTAGACAATCACACATATTCTGAGAATAACAATCAATTTAATGGTACATTACTGGGATAGTAAAAGTTTGAAATCCTCTTGGGCTAAAAATTACACACTTAGTTTTCGTGCTTAAAACCATGACGTTATCTCTAAACCACAGTCTTAATAACTTAACATCACTTTGCATATTAAATTTTAGCTGTTCAATACTATTTGCTTAATAAAATAAGGCAGTATCGTCTGCAAACGCTACCAGCTTGCCTTTAAATTTACCATTGCACAAATTGTTGACATGTACAAACAAGAAACAATGAGCCTGACAGAACAGTATACAGATTAAATTGTTATAGTATCATAACTATCACTTCTCCATGTACTTCTATCTAACTGTAGTGAAAAAAACTTTCTATATTATTATGATTCAACAAATAAGTTCTTATTAATTTACGGAAACGATTTTCCTTGATTTCTTTAAAGTTGTCTGGTAATTGGTTGAAAAAAGTTGGTGCCAAAAAGGAAAAAAAACTTTGTGTATGTGGTAAGGCACTGCAACATAGAATCTATTTCTAAGGTTTTCCCTAGGCCTATTGTAGTTGAGCCTGTTACCACTGGTACAATAAAAAAACTCGTAAAACTTTAAAAACATAAGCTCCTAATGAGATAAAATGTTGAGATTCTTAAATAGTGACTCTGTATGTATGTGGGCGTTTTTGATATAAGTCTTATAAAATGTTTTTAAATAATCATTAATGGTTTTAAGGTTAACAAATATGACTCTCCCCATATTGTGAGCCCATACTCTAATTTATAGTTGATAAATGCATTATACATTGTTCTGAGGACATTAGAATTACATAAAGATTTCAAGTAGTAAAATATCCTTAATTTTTTCTTTTAGGCTATTAATATGAACTTTGCAACTTAATTGGTAGTCTAAATTTTAACCTAAATATTTGATTTCATTTACCTTTTCAATAATTAGACAATCACACATATTCTGAGAATAACAATCAATTTTATGGTACATTGCTGGGATAGTAAAAGTTTGAAATCCTCTTGGGCTAAAAATTACACACTTAGTTTTCGTGCTTAAAACCATGACGTTATCTCTAAACCACAGTCTTAATAGCTTAACATCACTTTGCATATTACATTTTAGCTGTTCAATACTATTTGCTTCATAAAATAAGGCAGTATCGTCTGCAAACGCTACCAGCTTGCCTTTAAATTTACCATTGCACAAATTGTTGACATGTACAAACAAGAAACAATGAGCCTGACAGAACAGAACCTTGTAAAATGTCATGTAAAATTTCAGCTTGTTCACTCATCACTCATATATATGATAAACAAATTATTCTCATTGACTGTTGGGGATAGCGTTCAGATGAATAAAATACATGAATAAAAACTTAACTAAATATTAGTATTATAGAGTACTCAAAATCAAGAAATTAAAAATGAGGTTTTAGTCATAATGTCTCAAAAACAGCGGTTTGATATCAAAAGTGATACATGTTGATGCATGTCATGTTAAAGAGCAAAATTTGTGCTTTCTCTTCCTAGGACTAGAACCTATTATTACAATTATTTTTGAGTTCTAGGCCAAAAATATCATTGTCAATGATACTTTTTATTCGAGGTCAGCACAAGTAACACTGACATAACCTAAACAATCAGGAATCAAGAAAGAACTGCTACAACGTAAGTAACATAACATCAGATTAGTCTAAAGTGACAAAAATGTGCGCTTAAAAATATTGATAAAAATCTGGTAATAATTCATATTTTACAAGTTAATTTCATTTCATTTGCAGTATGACGAAAAATATAGTTCATCTCACGGCCCAAAATTGGCTTTTTGTTATATTGTCGTACATTATACAGCTGAGGCTTATTTTTTACTTTTTTCTGTCCACATTCTAATTTTTGTACTTTCCAGGCTACATATTACTTAAGGATAGGTCTAATGGGTTGTGAAAATATCACTTAGCGAAGTGCCTAAGTGATAGGTGATTAGTCGGATTTGAACCTGAAACCTTTGATGTCTCACGCTCTGACCTTAGACCAGCATGCTCCCCACTGTCAAGTACCCTACCTTATACTTATCCTAGCTTAACGATAAGGGTGACTTGGCTAAGGGTGGATCGGGGTTTCAGAAAAATATAAATAAGAATGCGGTGTGGCAGGACGATGTTAGTTGAGAGAAAAGTATTGGTATATAAAATAAAAAGTTTCGTTTAATCAAGACTAGTCTGTTGATCTGAGATGGTAATGAGAGTTCCGTTAATCATCTTTGAATTCTGTTACAGAAACTCCTCAACTACCTACCTATCTCTAAAGACCAAGGTACCCCAAGGGTAAACTTCATTAGCTATACTTAATGACTACCGTTAAGTGAAGTTACAAGAATATCATTGCTAAATTTGAACTTATTGTAATTGAATTATTATTTAAGTTCGATATACTTTATTCATAAAACCATATTTAACTTTCCAATTCACTTATCAAAAAATAAAATTCATGAGATCTCGGTTAATTACCAGTTTACAAACATGATATACTTGTTTTATAATGTGATTTTTGCGAGGACATTTTTATTTGTGAAAACTAATTGGAAAATAAAGTAATTTCTGTATTAACAGAATTTTGATGAGCAATATAAATGTGGAAAGTACCTTAATAACTGTCTAATAACTACAATACACAGACAGCAAACAGCTGTTCCAGTTTGAACTTTACTGTTGAGTGGTACGTCACATGAGCCAGATGCGTAGAAGGCTTCTCTGTAAAGTTATAAGTGGGAGTTACTTACGTAATACACCCTTGGCAACCTTTCATAATAAATCTTTATTACCTTCTCCTTTTCTTGAGGCCAAGAGGTCTGGATAAGTGAGGTATTTTTTGTGGTTGACAAAGCTTATGTGGCATGTGTACTAAAACCATTAAGCCCATATTTCACAAAATATGTGACTCGTATGGTTTAAAATAGATTTTTAAATCAGTTATTACATATATTCCTACTGCCCAACCTATTCTAACATTATAATTCCATTATAATAGTAATAAAAGTTATAACTGTAAAACAAGTAAATGCTCTAATTATAATATTAAATTTTTTAGGAGTCTTTAAAATTAACTATAATAAGTATTTGAATGCGGTATAACCTACAAAGAAATTCATAAAGGATTGTGATCCTTTTCAAATGGTTGATAATCTTTAAAAACTTTCAATACTAATGTTAACACAAGTCAAAAACATTAAAATGTTAAATGCATTTTGTAGAAGTCTTTATTTTATTAATAATTCCAGAATATTATTAAATTAAATTGGTGAATAAAAGAATTTCAAGGTGATTTGCCACAAATCTATGTATATCAGAATAAAAATACTAATCAAAGGGTTACAAATAGACAGGAGTTAGCTAACTGTTATTTATTGGTGAAAATACAAAATTGGAGAAGTGTAATGGAATTACCCATGTACAGGGTGTACATGAAAAACGTTTCAGGTCTTTAGTGAGTTATTGGGTACATAAAAAGGAAGAAAAGGATAGAAGGATTGCCTAAAATGCTTATTTTCTCTGAAATCCACCATTTTATATTTCTCACAAAATATTTTTAATTCAAACATTTTTAACGGATTATTTTGAAATTTGGTATGTGTTTTACACTAGTAGATTAGTATTATTAAAAAAATTACTAGCTTGATCAAACCTCAAAATCCAAAATGGCGGTCATTTTAAATTTTACCGATAACAAAGTATTTAAGTTTTAAAATTTCAAATGGCCGCCATTTTGGATTTTAAGCTTGGATCATGCTAGCCAAGTTTTTACTAATAGTAGTCTACTAGCTTAAAACACGTACCAAATTTGAAAATAATCCGTTAAAAACGTTTTTGAATTAAAAAATAATTTGTTTAATATACAAAATGGCGGATATCTGAGAAAATAAGTTTTTTAGGCCATACCTTCATTGGAACTTTTTCTTACTTTTAATGTACCTAATCACTCACCGAAGTCCTGAAACGTTTTTCATGGACACCCTCTATACCGAATAATACGAGCAGTAATAATATATTTTGCACTGGTAACTAACGGTATTGCTCATGTAGGGTTATAAAATGAACACTTTCAACTTGCAATAGTAATACTACTCATTAGATCAGTTCAAAAACTGGTTCTCCTTATCTAACCACCCTTAGTTAACAACTCATTCTATATGGGAATCTAACTTGACATGTACAGAAGCGTAAAATATAAATCTTATACTGGAAATTAAAATTTAATGTCACTCCAGTTACGAAAAGTCATATTATCTTTACTGTTTGTCTTTTAGGGGTATTTAAGGACTGTAACCACAGGAATCAACATTGACAGGACAACCCAAAGGAACCAACATTGACGGGACAACCCACAGGAACCAACACTGAAAGGACAACCTGCAGGAAATATCCTGCGGGAAAACACAAACCGCGGCATATTGTGTTAGTAATAGGAAAGACTATTTAAGCACTCCTTTTATAGACTTGCATTGGGGGGGGTATAATAATGGAAGTGAGATGGATATGAAGAAAAGTATAGGATGGGTGAGTGTGGATGGGTTAGGTCAGCTAGCCATACCAACTACTAGAGATCACCCTATCATGCCGAGCCACCGAATTTCAGGACTAAACCAAATAAAGAGGTTTATTTGATTTGAGGTAATTTATGACCCAACCCTGTCGGGCCTTGATTTTTAGAGAATCTGGTGTCTTCAGCTCGGAGACGCTCTAGACCTCCAGCAGGTAAACAAAAGGGGCGTTCACTTGAACAGTTATATAACTGCCTCTGATAGTGTCAAAAATGTACCCTAAGAAAAAAGTACTCTAATGTTGGTATCAGGACTAACACAGAACACTGCAGGGATTTACTGTTTTTTATGCTTGGATTTCGATCAACGTAAAAAAATTTAAATTATTTAATTTGATCTAAATAGCTTTTATAGGAACGTAAATATCGTTAGTTCATTTTGCATAAGTCTTCTAACGCTGTCGATTGTAAATAGTAAGACTTTTTTTACGGAAATACAACTAAGCAATTTAAACTGTTACGTAATGGAAACCTAATTGTTTGAAAGTTACGAATTTTAAAGACTACTTTTATAATTGGCCTTTAAAATGAGGTTCCAATTATAGATTGGTTTTAAAAGAGTAAAAAAATGGTAATAGGTTTAGCGTGCAACAAACCTGCATTCACGTTGTGTCCTGTGTGTGGGTGTAATGCTAAACAGTCGTAAATCTGTTGTGATACTGGCACAACGCGTGCAAAGCGTCTCGTGTTGGCAGCAGAATGTTTTAATAAACTTGAGATATATACTGCGATAAACACGCTGTTCCTGGTGGGAATAAGACACGACAGCAAACTAATTAACTTAATCAGCCGATTATCTATTTGTACGGAAATAATTATATCATCCATGAGGTATGTTAATATACTCTTACATTTTTAGTATGAAAGAAAAGGTGAAGCATTTATAGTCCCTTTAGAAAAATTATTAATTGCATATTTAGATACAACCATGTCAAATATAAATATAATATAAAAATATTTCATATGTCAGAAATATAAACGTAGAATTGTTATACCTAAATTTTTGCACTTATGACTTTTTGTAAATAAACTAGGTATATAATTTTAATAATATGTTTTATTTTGTTGTATTTAATTTGGTTTTTACGTCATGGAGTCTGAAAGTGAGAGATAAGCTATAATTTTATTAACTATTTTAACATTTCTAAAATGCTTTCCTTATAATTTGTGCATCGAAGGTATTTAAAATTTTCTGACCATTTTAAGTCCTATAATTTTAAACCACATCGATTATTGTGATGGAAAAAAACTGTCTCAGGCCAGTTTAATGGCTGTAATTTCAAAATAAAATTGTTATTTCTTTTATGTTAAAATAAAAAATAGATATCCTGAGTCATAAAATATAAATCTCTGTTCATTATTTTTAGCAAATTTAGTCTAATCAAACGCTTAATATATGTAAGATACCAGACAAAGGAAAAATATAAACAGTAAATCTTGTAGCATACCATACATTTAAAAGAAAAATAGAGATATATTGTAACAAATTCAAGTCATTTTAAAACTTAAGTTGGTTACACTGACTGTCTAAAGCAAGGCCAGGTCTCATTGGGTCGAGAGCTATGCATCCGAATATTCTTTAACATTATAAAGGTGATGACCCGCGTTCAATATTTAAATGCTCGTTCATAATTTACTTTTACGATCATGTGTAGTAGATTGGTATAGAAACTAAGGAACTGTATATGGAAACACACCTAAAAATGTAAAATTGTGTGTGGAGAAAGTTTACCTCCTTTTGCTGCAGATACACACTTTCTGCAGCAGTGCTAAGACCGATAGTGTGCCAAGTTTTAGTGTGGGGTGCTGGAAAAAGAAAGCAATCTGTTCATGTGTAAATAAGTTAAGAATTTTAGAATCACCATAACAGAAATTGAAGTTACTAAGAGAGTCATTATAAACATTTTAAAAGCGTGATTTAGAATGGGATTTTGATATCACAAATGAAAATATAGGGTGAAAAGGTAAAATAAAAATTAATATAAAATGAAATATTATGAAAATGTGTTAACTCAATTCTCATAACAATATTCTTTATATCCGACGAAATAAGTGGACGATTTTCAACACAGTTGAGAAAGGGATCTTGCGATGCACAATATTCTCTTCAGTTTTATAACATAAATATAGAGCAAGCTGATGTATATAGGAAGTGTCAGAACGTATTTCAAGTTGTGAGAAAGAGGCAGAAGAACAAAGCTCTATTGTTGTGCAGGTGACGTACCAAGCCGCAAGACGGGTGGTGGACATTGATGGACAGCCTCGCAACCGTTGAGTAATATTATATCTAAAACTTAACTTTGTATTATATACTGTAACATTACAACCACATTAAGATTTCCAATGAATTTGAAGAATGATAGAAACAATTTTAGGTTATATTAAAAAAAATCAAATTATAGAATAAATACTAAATGAAATTATGTTTTCCCTTTCACCAACTCTTTGCTCGCTACTATTTCAATATTATTACATTATTAAAAAAAAACGTATTTATTTAATTTCTTGTGGGAATAGGTTAGATCATGTATACGTCTAAAGGGAATGTTTTAAGTTGATCTAAACTGTTCTTATGACCAAACTATGATGTCACTAATGTGACCTCACTAACCAAATGATGTCAATGTTTAACATTTTGGCCCAAAATATTGCCAACCCCCCAGATCAGCTGTTGTGCCAAAATCTAAGAATTTACGATTGCGACTGGAAAACCCAGCTGAAGGGTGGAACATTATGTTTTTGCTTCCAAAAAATTGTTAGTGAATACAACTGGTACGACAAATATTCTTACGCACCTGAAGGCTTATAGCTAAAAAGTCAACAGAATAATATATTATTTTAACATTGTCTACAAGTACAAATTGCAGATAGCTGGAACAGTATATTTTTGATTATCAAAATCATAATACGTATTTAGTATTTTCAAATAATATTGTGTATACCATAAAAATAAAGTGTTTTAATCCTCGGCTGTTGTCTGACATGTAAACTGAATGCGGTGGAAATAGTTAACTCCTGTCCTTTGTGATGAAATATTTTGACAGAAATAACAGCCTTTGTATTCATTCTACATTACATTCTACATACGATTCAAGTAGTAAAAATAAAATATAAAAATATACAACAGATGATTATTATAACAAACGCGATATGTATTAACATTGTGATTATTATTTATTAAGGCAACATTTACGAGTAAACAGTGAAAGAAGAAATTTCAAAATTCAATAAAAATTATTTAACAAAATTAGAAAACCGTCCTAATCACTTGGGCATCTAAGATCTTCTGATCTTCTTATAATATATAATGGCACAATATACTGAAATGGCCCAATATTCTTGACTTTGGGACTCGTTTTATGTAAATAATAATTAAAATGTTTTTATCTTGATAAAACTTGTTAACTAGTCTTTTTTAGTAGAAGATGTCCTACTAATGCCTTCAAATCTGTCGTATTTACTTGTTGTTTAAACTATGTAGAACAGATTGTAAATAGAAACATTTTAATAGACGGTATATATATTTTTTTCTACATGTGACTTTTAATCAGACAGAAAATAGAAAATGTAAATAAATAATCCTCCAAAAATTTTAAATTAATATCGAGGCTAATTAAACTGTTTATTTTGTATGGTATATTTTTACTTTATAGTTTTACATAATAGAATGATTCAGAAGTCAAAATGTTTTAACAATAGGAGATTTGTAAACAATATTATTTCCCGGTTCAAGGTTAACATTATAAATTTAAAACTCTATTAAATGGAATCCTATGTAATTGACATACATTCAGTTTTATACATAAAGATGATAAGAAGATGATTTTAATTATTAATATATAAATTAGTTGTTTTTGAGCTTAAGTTAAGCTTATACCCCTGGAATACGTTCCGTATCAAAATTCTAATAAACTATTTATTATATACACTAAAAATTCGGAAGTTCAAGTTTCATTGATAGGGCTGTAGGGAAGGTCATCAGGAAAGTTGTAAACTGGTTATAACAAAGTTTATTGCTCTGGGACTCGTTTCACGATCAATTATTTAACTCTATTGTGCTTTAGTTACCGTTGCAAAGGGAAGTGCCATTTGTTTTATTTTCTGTCGCAATTTGAATAACAAATAAAGTTTTACGCTACGAAATGAACGCAGTTGACAATACATTCCTACGATGAAACTTTCATTTATAAAATGATATAAGTGAACTTATATGCACTTATGAAATACTAAATTTACAGTTGTGTATCTATTTTATTCCAGATAAAGCAATCCTAATTCACGCAATAACCATATATTCGTTTAGTATGATTTTAGAATTCACTTCTGTTATAAACCTAAATTATGGTGGACTATAAAGACTCCTTGTAAAATTACTTACTGATTATAATCAAACTTAAAATTCCATCTGTCTTTCCCTAATCACAGTTTTGAACGTCAGTTTCGAAATAAATAATTGAAAATGATAAAATTATTTAGAAGAGAAGAGATTGCGCTAAATAGTAGAATAGTAAATATAGGATGACACTGTTAGTAAATAAGTAGAGTTTAAAAGTGCATAAATATAGTGAGAGTGCGGCGACAGTGTGGCTGTAATAAAGTGAAGAAGTTTTACCATTAGTAGAGTCGACATCCTGCACACAACTCTCGACTCGCATTAGCTACGGAATAAGAGCCATATAAGCCTGCTCTTTCAAACATACATTAGTTTGTTCTGAGGCATTTAAATATCACTTTTGAAAAGTTTTACGGTAATAAGGAAATGAAACCCTTACATGGAAAGCGTAAACAAACCTGTTGTTTTTGTGTGTAGTGTAAAATTTTTAACGAAAAAATTATACGTTTGCAAACTAAAAACTACATTAAAGATAGTCCCGTTGCATCAGACCTGCATTATTGTCCATGATAATATATAAGAGGTTTGAACAATATCCGTAATAAATAAGAATGTTTTCCAATTCTCCATAAAATTAACATTGGAAAGAGTACGCAGGTTTGCCACTGCAAGGCACTCTGAAAGTAGAATTTTTTACAATAAACCATTTTTATTTTGCAAGGTACAGTGAAAGTATGACAATAAACCATTTTTATCTTGACCATATACTAAGAGTAGCAATAAACTACCATTTTAAGGTCAGAATCGACAGGTTTTTGCCATAAGTGTAACATGGGGATCAATTTTTGGACATCTCATTTTCATCCGTAAAAACCTACCCCTAGGTCATGGATAGATGCGAGTGATGTAGTGAGGTAGTCATCGTGATGGGTACAAGTGTTGGTGCAGGGGGCGAGTCTTGAGGCAGGGACATGAGCAGCGCGGGGCCGCGGGACTTGGCGCGCGCTAGGTTTTCCGACCACTATGAAATATAAGCTTTGTGAAATTTTGGTTTTATTTTCACAAAAATGATGTTGCATAATGTCAGATGGTAGATTGGATATGAATAAAGGTAGCTATTTACAGATCAAAACGAGATGTCCAAAAATTGATCACCATATTATTCTTACGTGAAAAACGTGACGATTCTTGCTTTAAAACTGTTGTTTGTCACTACTACTAAGTTTTATCAATATATGTCCATAAATAAATGAGTGAATAAATGAGGGAAATGAAAAGATTGACATGGAAAAGAGTATACAGTTTTTCTGATGTTTCTGAAACACTGAAAGTAGGAATTTTTAGCGTAAACAATCTTTATTTTGACCATTTATACCAAGATTCATCAACATCTGTCCATAAAAAGAGGATTTTGCCTATTCTCTATATGATTTACATGGGAAAAGTGTACGCAGGTTAGCTGCTGAAAAACACATAAGCTATTATTTTTAAGCATAAATAGATAGATTTAAACCAAATTAAGGTAAATATCAAGTTTCATAAAAATATAGATTAGTAAGTCAAATATTAATTTTATTATCATCGATAAGATTAACATTGGAGCTGCTCATTACCTCTAAATGGAGTCGTTCGCCATAGGTTTCGAACCAAGTACAGTAACTTTGACATTCTTAACCAGTTAGAACCAGTCTTAACCCTGAGCTATAGCATCAACATAAACCAATTTATAACAGTTATTTATCTTACATATTAAATCATGCAAAACTTTCATTAAACATTTCATTTACTAAAAGGCAATGTTTTATACGCATGAAAACGAAAGCTTCTCAACGACAATTAATGAAAAGAGAAACAGATTAAATAGGTAGTTAATTTAAATAGTATTTCGTGTTCGAATAATTTAGAGTAAACTATTAAGATGTTGGATCAAATCAACAACAAAGTTGAACAATCGATTCTTCATCAAGTCTCCAGTAGCAGTTTACAAGTTACGTAATGGCCACCCAGATAGCATCGATCCAAGTTTGGTTACGTAATTTTCTCCAAGATCTTGTGATTAGCTGATTTACAACAGTCTGATTTACCTAGTAGCTTACACTGTTGGTTATTTTGAAATATTTTATAGACCAGATTTCTCCATAAACGAATGTTTAGGTTTCTAATTTTTCTCTCATTTCTTAAGATTGTGAGAAATATTTTCTCACAATCTTAAGAAATGAAAATATTTTTCTCTGGCTTTTATTTTAGATATTGGTTTTAGTTACTGTTATTGTAACATTTCCCTCAACCTGGGGCTGATGAAATGGGAATAAGTTGCCTCCCTTTTGGCTTCAATTAAAACATGAGGAATATTCCTTAATTTTAGGTTGGCTGAGCTGAGTGGATTCTGAGCCTAGAAATATGTCCTATTTTAAGGAATAAGGAAATAGAATACAACTAGTCATTCTTATAAATTTATAGGAATGACGAGAAACAGTAAAATCAAATATGCAGATTTTTTATGTTGCATCTAATCGTATGAGATTATTCTTTTTTATTTGAAACTAAAAACTTCATCTGTATCTTACCTTATTTGAAAATTAAAATTGTATAATATCAAAAACCAAGACAGATCATAACCAGAAAATTTCATTAAAACGGAGAATATCTCTGAAACATTATGTAATAGCGTAAGTTATAAGCTATGCAATCTAATATAAATAGAATTATTCCATAAATATATACCATATTTTATACCAAATTCGTTTTGATAGAAAATGACTAAATACATCATTTGATTATTTGGAACAATATTATTGTTTATTAGTTGAACTTTTGACGCCTAAGAACTAAATTTTAGATGTACATTTTATACTAGTGTAATATGTCGTCAACAAATATTCCTAGTATTTTGTTTAAGTATGACAACATTTTAACGGAAGTAATCAGTAACTGTATAATAGTATGAAATTGGTTCGGGTATATATTGCAATCCTATGATTGCAATATATACCCGAACCAATTTTGCTGAAGTGATCACATTAAAGCAATGAAACGACTGGTCAAATTGAACCATTGAAACCACCAAGACCGTATCAGCAGAACATATCACGTGGTATTGTGTTTCAATCGGAGAGTTCCCGTTGCTAGGCGACGCGTATCGTCACAGCTCCTCGCTAGGTGACATTTGTACAATGGTCATGTATTCATATAAAAAGCAATATTTCAGGTTTGTGTCAAATAGAATTTATTTAGAACAGCGTAAAAATATAAAAGGGTTCTGTTTATTAAAACAGGTACCTATAACCTAGAAACGAGTTAAATTAGGAAAGCTTGCCAATGTCAATTTGTTGCCAATTACGTTGCATAGACTTTTTTTATAAGAACATAAATTTATAGTAGGCTCGGTGAACTTAATGTATAAAAATATTGATATAGTTGAGCATTCAACTTGGAAATGGTATTTTCTATTATTATAGCGAAGAATATTGAAAGCTTTATTATTTCCACTGACATTACACATTGAAAGTAACCCACAAAGTAATGATATTTTATTATTTCTATCGTAATTTAGTATGGAAATTGTATTTATGAACCTATTCGCTAAATTTTTTTTGCAGTAGCCTATAAAGAGTTATTAAAAACCACATAATAAGGATGATGCCGTTTTAATGTACAATGTGTAATATATAAATATTGGTAAAATAAAATATTTAGTCACCAATTTGTGAACTATCACAACTGTACCAGACCATCAATTATTACTAGGTACTTTATACCAGTTAAAATAATGAAATAATTTAAAATCAAGATTGTTGAGTGTGAAAATAAATGTGTTTGGGTTTCTGACTAACCTAGTGGTCAGCCTCTTAAACTTGGGTGCTAGATTGGGTCCAAATAGAAGGATGCCAGAGATTATATCAATAAAAAATATTTAATGCATTTTGAGAAACTTATTTCATGCATTCTCTACAATCCAGAGAAGGTTTTTCAACGCTTAAAATTTTTCGCCGCCCCTTAAAAAGTAAATCATGAGCATAAACCCCAATTTCTATGCGATATTAGTCACATTTTGCTTTCAATTATCAATGAACCATCTACTAGTAATAATCAGCTGTCTTTTTAGTTTAAAGATTTAGTAGAAAGAAAAACTAACAGGTGTCAAATCAATATCAGTTGTTTTATATTGGTCATTGATTTTAAACCAATTTCGAAATCATACTATATACTAATTATAATAATGGTTTAATTGTCAAGTAGTGCTAAATAATAAAGCTGGGTATTTATTTATTTTCTTTGTACTGATTTGTTCAGGATTTCAGGTTTACATTTTGGTATGATAATCTTTTTTCTTTAAACTGAATCCTATAACCCGTACAAAGGACGCGCTTACTGCTAGGTATATTATAAATATCTTACGTAATGTTAATATTTGACAGCGGTAAAATGCCTTTGTGTTTTTATTTCGATACGAACGGAAAAAAGAACGTCTCGTATACTTTATTGCTAAATTATAGACTCTTTGTGCAAATGTAATTGATAAGAAAAACTAAACAATGGATTTCATTATTGAAAAATATTTTCCAAATCATTAGAGAGGTTGTAATAATACACCAAATACAAGTAATATTCAATACATATTGTCACAATACTTTGGTGAACTATAGCCTGAGTCCCTCTGGTTGTATGACGATCTCTTTCCAATATATATGTAGTAACTTGAGTAATGTGCTGCTGAAACAACACTGTCATCTCATACATGTTTCCATTGTCATGTATCTCGTGGTAGCGACCACTACAGTAATGAGATCCATAAATCAGAAAAATGGGCTCGTTTGTTATTCCATCATTTATTGTTCCTTCACCTAACTCTTAGTATCATAAGTGATTTTATATTAATAACTGTGTAATAATGTATCCTATTAAACATTTAAAATATGCCACTCAAGAAAACTTTATTAGGAATATACAGGGTACAAAATAAAATGAAAAGATTAATTGTAGAATAAATCAACTAAACGTCATTAGGACACAGTTTAAATGTTCTTAATATTCCAATTGGTAAGACTTTGAAGCTCGCCTTTAAAATAATTAGGTATAATATTTCTAAAAGATTATATTTCCTGTACTAATGACAATTCTTGTACATAAGAAGTTTAATGTATTTATAGATGAGTTTATATTTTTTATTCATCACTATAACTAAAACCATGATAAAATTCATAATGTCGAGACTAGAGTGGAAGACCAAAGTGGTCAAAAATGTTTATCTTATGAAACTAAAACTTATTAGAGACTTTTAAAATATGCCGATAAAGTAGAATATTTCAATTTCCATACCAATTTAGTTAGTTTTAAATGTTTATTATGTTGATTCTTCCGCATTTTCAAAATGTCTCCGTTCCTGTGTACATTTTATTTACCACTGAGTTTTACTAAAAGTAACTTTAAATCGAACATCACACAAAGTAACTACGTAGTTTGTTATAATATTTCCTCAATACGTGTAATTTTGTGTCTATTTATTTTAGAAGAATTTAATTATATGCGGGTATTTAAATTTTATAAAATGAATGTGCAATGAAAACCTGTAAACCTAGGTTTACAGGTTTGCAAATAAATGTAATGTAATTGCGGAATGTCTTTTTAAATACAACTTTTAATTTATATTTTATTTGTGTATTAATTCACTATCGTAATCCATAAATTAGTTTTGTTTTGTTTTGCATGGTACTTTTAGCCCTGATAATCAGTAGATGAATTTGAGTTTTTACTTAAAACGTTAATTAAAAACGAAAATGTTGTTAAAACAATCACAAATTTTAGGGGTTGTGTTAATAATATATTAGATTTTATGCAGAAAAGACTATAATGACACACAAAAGGTAAAATTAAAACATTAAACGTGAATAAACTTTACTGCACAGCTTGTTTTGATCATTGAATTAGTGATTTTGTTGAAATGTTAGTCCTTTAAAAAATTCTAATAAACAAATTTATTAGATTAATATTTCAATAGGTTTAGGAGAATTAAGATTATGATTTAAAAGAGGAAAACAGCGTATTCTGTTTGGCCGTTGGAGTAAGCCACTTAAGATAACCAAATTACCAACCAATCCAACAAGTTGGACGTCAGGTTTACCAACCTAACAATGGGACAGACTGTTACTGCTAACTTTAGTTATGCAGGGTTACAGCTCCGATTGCGTCCGACCCAAACTTGCTTAAGCTAGAGAAAATCTTGTTTATACTGTATCCTATATCAGGGGGTACAAAACACCTAGATCTGAGTAGTGAACCAAACACTTACGATGAAAGTTTATTATAAATACACTATCACTGTTTTATGGATTGTGTGACATACAATTTTTTAATATCTCCAAACGATAATTAAAATAGTAGCTATAGTACATAGATAGTAAAACATTAAAAACAATTTAACTTTTTAGTCATAGTTTGTACTCAAATATATTTCATTATACGTGTTGAATACATTTTTCGATAAAAATAAATTTCACTCTACTGTATAACCTAGTCTTCTGAAAGCATCTCTTTTGAAGATAAGAACGAGTATTTGACAACAGATATGTATAACATATTTAACTCAAATACTTCCTATAGAACGATTTATTTAGTTAAGTTTTTATTCCAGTGCTATATAACAAGCTTTACCATAACTGGGTGAATCACGTAAGGTGTCCAATATTGATTCCACATAAACCGTTGGTCCTACAATGATTAAATAAAATTATTTACCACTGAACCAACCCCAAGAAGTAACGTAAAAATATTTTAATTTACTATTAAAAATACTCAAAAATAAGTTTTATTAATCTAAATATCAAATACAAATATACGTCATGTTATGCATCATATTAAAAATCCAGCAAATACAAATTTTATCATTATCCATTTTATTTTTGAATTATCAACAAATGTTTCAATAATCGTGTCAACTGTTAATTAAAAATCCAAATAAAAACTCCATATTTTTCTGTATAGTTCCAGCATTATTCTACTCATAAATCTGTATTTTTATCTAAAGGAAGATGTAGATCTGTATGCAACTAAAACTATGTTTGCTTCAAGTAAGTAGGTTAAAATGACTACAGAATATTACTTGAGTGTTGTAAAAAAGCATTTTAATCGAGTAAAAGAAACATAAGCAATGATAAAGATGATTTGCGTTCATTATTTACAATTATATTTTATGCAGATATAATTAGAACCTGTTTTATTACGTTTATTACCAAGGTATATGATAGTAAAAAAAAATAAAAGTGGTTAAAGCGTTATTATTTTCTATTAAAATTAAAATAATTGGTCAATAACACAACAAACTGCAGTTATCAGTTTCAGTATCCAAATGCCACTGATTTCGATAATAACAAAAATGTTACTATTGAAGGAATTTGTATGATCAACATGTTAAAACCCTGTTTCCGTACAGACCTGGTAAAAAACCTTTAGGTTGACCAATGTTTTTTTGAACATTCCTTACTTGTGGATGTTTATGAGTGAAATAGCCAACTTTTTTCTTTCACAAATATCATCTTATGTCAAATAGCATATAATTTTACAGGCATTAAAAATCCAAGCAACGTTCAAATATAAACCTTATCATTATCCATTTTATTTTTTGAATTATCAACAAAAAACATGTTTCACCCATAAGAAACACGTGTCAACTGTTTAACATTTAATTAAAT
Source organism: Nephotettix cincticeps (assembly GCA_023375725.1). Lineage (NCBI taxonomy): Eukaryota > Metazoa > Arthropoda > Insecta > Hemiptera > Cicadellidae > Nephotettix > Nephotettix cincticeps. The sequence goes on from CM041785.1 coordinate 35,987,748, forward strand.
TTAATCGACAAGGAAAATTAACTCCATGTTCACTCTGTATAGTTCCAGCATTTGTGTCTTCCAATATAAATCTGTATTTTTATCTAAAGGAAGATGTAGATCTGTATGCAACTAAGATTATGTTTGCTTCAAGTAAGTAGGTTAAAATGACTACAGAATATTACCTGTGTTGTAAAAAGCATTTTAATTGAGTAAAAGAAACATAACCAATAATAAAGTTGATTTGCGTTCATTATCTACAATTATATTTTATCCAGATATAATTAGAACCTGTTGAATTACGTTTAATACTAAGGTATGTGATAGTATTTAAAAAAGTAAAAGTGGTTAAAGCTTTATTATTTTCTATTAAAATTAAAACAATTGGTCAATAACACAACAAACTGCAGTTATCAGTTTCAGTAACCAAATGACGTAATGACACTGTTTCCGATAATAGCAAAAATGTTACTATTGAAGGAATTTGTATGATCAACACGTTAAACCCCTGTTTACGTACAAACCTGGTAAAAAACCTTTAGGTTGATCAATTTTTTTGTTTAACATTACTTACTTACTTGTGGATGTTTATGTGTGAAATAGCCAACTTTTTTCTTTCAATTATTTCACAGACTTCAATAAGTGATTTCAATTTTTCGCCGTGTTATTTCAGCTTATTTGTAATTACAATAACAATAACCCTTTATGATGAGGCGATGAGCACAGCTGGAACCAAGGTGAGGAAGCCTTGTGTTTGACATCGGAACAATCCGTCTTTGTTTTGTCGTGTGTTCCTTCTACAGTCGGCCCTGGAACAAATAAACCGTTCTTTGGGAAATTACCATAACTATTGATATTTATTACTTTGGCTCGTATTAGTTTAAAATGTGCTATAATGTTTTAATTCAGTTCATTAATAACATGAGTTTCAGTGTGTGTTATATTTTACACACAACAATCAGCATGGTCTGATCCCACATTTGATGCGTTCTGGAAATATAATCTTTGTTGATTTCTACTTCAATCTTCAAGGGAATTTGGTATCTAAATTAAGAAGATTTTAACATACTGTATTTTTATACTCTAGTTTTTTAATTTGTTATAGTTATTATTGTTTATATTCTCATTTGTATACGAATATACTAATTATATTAAAATACCATACCTTTTGCTCCGTCATTTTACAGACATGCGGGTGGGTCATATTATTTAGTACTCTATGGACTATAAACTATACAATTTAAAGCAAAATTTTTTGAGCAATTTTTGAGAAATTTAGAATTTTTCACAGTTTTTAGGGGCCAACTACCCTTAAAATTAAAAAATTAAAATAAATAAAAATCACCAGGAGATATGGTGAATATATACATATATACATACGGTAACTATTTTATATACAACAAAATAAAATTGCTGATTTTTTTACTAATTTTCACTAAATTGTTTAAATCACTTAGAACCATAAATTATTTACGAATTTAATTCATCCCCAGTCAGGATTTTTGCAGCAGTTGAGACCAGACTTTTAATGAATTACCAATATTCCAACTGGCTGACTGCAGGGAAATAGTAAACCAGGGGTTTGACCATTTATAATCAAAACATTAAAATATGCCACTGGCGTTGGAAATACACAATAGAAATCTGTCCTCACATGGCAATTAGTAGCTGAACATTTGCATACATAATTTACATTCGCGTTGACAGGCTACATCATGTAATATGCGTTTGTTTATTAATAACAAATTGAATAATTTGTTCAGTAAAAATACCAGTTTGATTTGTTTATCGTGTATGTAAAGTAGCTAATTAATGTAGAAATTAACACATTGTAATATTCAACTTTTTTATTGTAATTCAGAGCTAAATTGAAGAGATGTAAAGGTAGGCGAAGGAGAAGGTGAAGAAGACTAAGTACGGAAGTTCCGCCATTAGATCTGACACTTCATAGCTAACTGTCTCCGGGTTTGCATTAGCGTTATTGTTAACTACTCTACTACGTTATTCAACTTCAGTTGGCGCACAATTACCTGGAGAATTAATTATCGCTGTTTTGAAAGTTTTAGTTTAGCTCAGTAGGGAACTAAGATATATTAATTATTCCGTAAGGTAATTGTATTTCTATTCTTGTTCTATGCTAAGACACTTATGTGTATATTTAAACACTGGACCAACAGGTGAGAATTTTAAGTCGAATAAGAGTGAAATGTAAGTCTGATGGGTAATGAATATTTTATGTCAAATCAAGCTTTTGTACTGTAAAAGATCAGCTTATTCATTTGTAGGTTTAATAATTAGCCTAATGAACAAAGAAAGCTTCAGCTCGGTGAAAAATCATTTCAAAATTGTATTATGATTTTTCTCAAGTGGCTATGGAGATTATGGAGTTAGTATTGTAACCACTGAAACGCTCAGTAAGTCTAGTAATGTATAAGTAGCCTATACAGTAAAGCCTAAGAAAAAGGTATAATGCTTTAAAACCATATAATTTTGACCGTACACATATTTTTCCGTTATGAGAGAATACTACAGGCCACATACTGTGCAAGATGAACCCATTACTCAAACTTTGCTGTACCGATGGTTTCTCGTGACAAACGTGGAGTCTAAATCATAAACCAGAGATGAAACACGATGTTGAATGTTGTATATAGTTCACAGCATGTTACCTGTCAATTCTATATTGACCTATTGAACAAGTAACATTTTTAATTTTTGCTCTCGGTCTTTATGAAATTACACTTACTTATCCAAAAATACCCCGTCGCAGCAGACCTGCGTACTCAGTGAATTTCCAAATCAATAATATGATAATATATGTCTGAGAACACGATAACTCTCCTAAAAATGATCCGATCCAGACCAAATTTGGTAGAGACGTGTATTCCAGACATATCGGTCAATGGGAATGGGTAGTTTTCGGGGGGTTTTGTACTCGAAAATAGTTTTTTGGCGTTTTTCATATGTAATTTAATTTTTTTTTAATTTTATATTTCACCATTAGAATTCGCTTAAAAACCTACACAATCTAGTTCCTTAAAGTTTTTCTTTATCTCCAACGGTTGCCGAGATATTAAAAATCTAAACACAGTACGTTGTAACTTTGGGGCTCCAATGTTTATCTTATGGAGGATAAAGAAAAATTAATATTTCACTTATCAATCAATATTTTTGAATTAAACTTGGTGTTTTACCTTTTACCTCCCTTCCCCGATGTATTACCAAGAACCTTTAAGTGTATTTTGTTGGGTCATGCGATCGTAAGCTGCATACCAAGTTTCATGGAAAACTGTTGGGAAATAAGATAGAAATTGATTTTTTCTTTTTCTTTCTTTTTTTCCTTTGTCAGACTGACAGACTGGCAGACTCCAGTTTAGAAACCACATTTAAGGAGATTTTAAACTGATATATCCACACTCAACTCAAATTCAAAAGTTTTCGAAAATAATACTTTCTCTATATACTATATATAAGGGGATAAAGTAAAAATATAATAATCCAATATGGATTACAATCTTCATGAATTAGTGTAACTTTAAACTAGTTGATGCTAGAGCAATTTGACGAAGGGAAGGGTCATCGTTTGCTGCTACTAGAACAGTTTTGTTTAATACATCTGAACTGTCTACTAACAGGGCGTTGTTTATTTTCGACCTGCTCTAGACACTATATCTCTACTAGGATAAATGATCAGTGCTAGAAGAGAAGCCAGACCTCCACGTAATGTCATCCATGCTTCGAGTAGAGTAACAACAATGACAAAACCATACAACATACGCCTAATATTTTTACTTATACAATTTTCGTGGATATTTTTAGTTTTATTAATATTCCTTCACTATTAAAAATCTAAATCTGTGAAATTAATAAATTATTGTATTTTACTGGAGCTGTGCAATTGGAAATATAAATTTGAGTCAAGAAATACTTTCCTTATTTACAAATAAAATCATCTCAATTCGGTGAAAGATAATAGACGTTTGATAATTTAATCCATAACCACCTTTTAATTCTAATAAATCGATGAATGCAGTTAATTTGTTGAATGATTACTTTTACTAAAGACTAAAGAATGGTGTAGCTGTAAAATCATATTGCTTATTTTTAACTTACTTATTTATACTTATTACAAGACTTTAATACTGAATTTGATTTAGGTTTAAATCTCCAATGCGTAATTATTGATATAATTATATAACTGTAAACAAGTATGTCAATTTAGGCTGCTCTGATGAGACTTAAGATACAATTAATAAGCCTTAGTCCTAATAATAACTTATTTAGGATGTTGCTTAGATTTTTTAATTGATACAAAATTTTGAGACCCATATTATTTTCTGCTTGCAGCTACATCAGAGGAATTTTTACTGATTCATGCAGTGGTTTTACACCATATCTTTTCGGGAAAGCGGATCAAAACCAAATGGGCATACCGTAAATCTAAATATCAAATTAATAAACACACTCAAAACACAGAGGAGTGTTTTAATGCACAGCTCGCTACGTAATGATCAGTACGGCAGCCGGACCACATCAATGTTATTACAGGATATAATTACTGTTCAATATTGCTCAGCCCAAATTACACCCACATTATTATTCATGTTCAGCTATCATCATAATCACCAATTATCTATCTTTTGATTTCATTTACTATGTTCATTAGTTAGGTTTATTGTTGAAAATATAATGGTAATACTATATTGTGTTAAAAGATGTGTTGTTAAACTTAATAATCGATAAGTTTATTAAGGAATTTTTATAAAAAGCTCAAAAAATATATTTAAGCTTTGACGTTTGTGGCTTTTATATCCAACCGGTGTACGATTGCTAGTGAAGTGTAAGATGCTGGAACATCTGTTTCACAAGATGAACCCAGCCTGGAACAATGAAACGTCTCTGTGTATTCCGAGATGAAGGGTATTTTTCACGCCTCACTTCCTTGGCTTCCTTTCTTTACTGTAAGATGTTTATATAAAGATGTAATAGGAGCTGTCTATATGTTTTTCATTTAACTAGTTCTAACATGTATATTGTTTTGGCTTGAGTTTTCGAGTTAGTTTATGATCAGAAGTACGATACATTAAAAGGGATTTTCGGGATGTCTCCATATTCAATACATTTGGACGAACTTTTGTCGTAGATCTTTTCGGTTTAGTGACATATTTTAACGTTTGAGGTGTAAAAAGTGTAAAATAAAATGTTTAACTGTCCGTTAAACATCTAGACATTTAAAATATATATCCTAAAGTACTTAAAATTTGAAACAATTTTAACTCTACAACTAACAAATGACTATTAATAGGCTACAATACCTGTAATTCTCAATCCTTTAGTAGTCAGAAAGTTAATATTTTTTGGAAGCTATATTCTTATTATCAGGTCTTGTCATAAATTCAATCGGTTCACACAAGTCATATCGCAAATTTATACTCGACCACGACACGATTGTCCTGCATCACCGGTATCGTTCTTGTATCGATTGGTAAATGTGGCCGTCTCAATGTGTTTCTGTTAACGTGTGGTGTGTATTTAGATGCTGAGTACTTTTAAATTTGTTATTATAGTTGTATGAACCGATTGTATAAATGACAAGACTTGGTAATAGGAATATACCTCCCCAAACTAGTCGTCTGCTGACACTGTATAATTAAAGACTACAGGTATTGCAACCTATTTCAAATAGGTTAAAAACAAAAACCAATAATTAGCCATATAAAATACAATTAATTAGTTCGAAGAGAAAAGTAAATTTTAGGTTGAAAAAAATGTTTTTACACAGTGCTGTATGAGATTGAATTTAATTTTGAGTTCTTTTATAATCAAAATAACAAACAAAATCGAGAAATAACATTCAATACTTTAATATTATAGAATCTCATTTTACTTTCACTTTTAAGTTTAGACATTGGACAGCCCTCTTATTTTCTCAGTAGTGCCATATTGGTTTTCTAATCGTAATTGTTATTTGAACATTTAATAGGCTATTAAGTGTTATATTTAATTGGTTTTGTATTTTTGTAGCCTACATATTAAAGAGAATCACATATACGCACGGTCTCATATTCCGGGCACCGGGTATTTTCGTTTTTACTGACGTTTGGGTTGGCAATAGATTTTGGGCGCCACCCCCTCTACCGATTAAAGAGACAAACAACTTTAAGTTTGAGGTGTGACCTTGAGGTAGAAGGAGGTGTTTTTACTGATAGGGTTCTGGGCCCAGTCTGTTACGTGTGACAGATCGGGCTACAATGATTCCATATTTTCCATTGTATATTTTTTACAGTAACATAATGATAGACAAAATAATTAGTAAGTTAATCCAAGTAATAATTAAAAACTACGATAACTGGGTATTTGTAATTTGTAGGTAGATGTCATGAAAATATATATAACGTGTGCAATGTTGTGAAATACCTTTTATTTATTGTCTAATTAAAGGGGTTTTCACTAGCATAGTTCAGATTTATTGCATAATCCCCATTTCATCGGTAAAAATGAAACACGGTCTCTGAGTCCGTGCGCGGGTATTGGTGTAATACACTTTGTGTGGGTAACTGAGTGTGTGTATGTAATGAGTATTCTTAAACTACAAATAACTCGTAAATTTAAACTACAATTAGTTTTAGGATATCTGTTTACATTTCAGGAGAAATCGATTATATATTGTTATAATTCTATGAAAGCTATTGTAATTGAAAGAGATGCGAAAGCCGTGTGAGACATGAATATTTAAACGGTTCCAAATTCTGTTTGCTCACTTTATGGATACGACCGTTAAAACATATTTATACCAATTATTTCGTCTATATTTTAGCTGTTTTTATAGTAAGCGATTATTAGTTATTCAAACTATATTTATTCAAAACCAAACTCATTATTTGGATAAAAATAGATGGAATGTGCCTTGTAGTCTCTTTAAATAGGGAAATTCCAAAAGGAATTCCAATTCATATTTTTTCTTCAAATCGTTAACACAATTTGTGAAAGCAACAAACTAAATCTGAAACTGTAAACTCTTTTGATACAAAAAATACAATAACGATACCAATGTTACAATAATAAATAAAATTATGAATATTAAATTTATTACAAAATGTTGGACTGAAAAACTAATATGACGTATTGTGAACAAAATATGATAGTTATTAGTAATGTATAGCATATTACATTTAAAACGCTAGCTTACATAACCAATGAAATAATAAATACAATACAAACAAAAAGTAACTAAGAGTTTACGTAAGCGATAATGTAAATGGGTTAAAGAGGAGTAATGGCAACGAAATAATCAAAAGTACACGAAACCTTTACTAATAGCTTGGACGCTACATATAATATATAAATATCATTTAACTAACATAGCTTAGACAAACAAAATTTCACATCATCAGAAATAATACACACATTTAAGATTATTTATTCGTCGTTATAAATATTTTTAAATTATATGACCAATTATATTGAATTTATAAATCAACAAATTATTTTACTGTTTGATTATCCACAGTGTATTATATGTTTCGATTCTTGAATCACAACCGGTCCCTTACTTACTAAGTAAGTATTAATTAATGTAATAAATTATTTTTGTATGTTGTATATTCAATAGTATACTATATTGTTCTCAAATAGTAAAAATACATTTTATCTTATAAAAAGAAATGAAAATAGCAAAACAATACATATCAATATGAGTCTCGTAATGGTTTTAATCAAGAGGGTTTATAAAATATTGTTCTAAATCTGAAATAAAAACATGGGCAGGATATTGGGAAGCTAAATCTTTTGCCAACTGAACTGTCATCGGTCACTGGTTTGTGTACTGACCTGTGTTAAAGTTCAACTCACAAACAAATTAGTTTACTGAAAGAAACAGACCAGCCTGTCACTAAGTATATTTTCAATTATTAAAAGCTAACAAAATAAAGAATAGTATATAGCAGGGTGGATAAACTAAATTAAAATATCCAATCACTCAAACATCTGTTTAAAATCCTATTTAGCTTTAGAATTATTGTTCGTATAGATATATTGTTTTGTAAAACTTACTTTGCAAAATGGATATTCACAGATGAAACTGGTATATTTGAAACATATACAACTGAAACTAACCACAAGTTATACCTATTCTAAGGAGAACTGTTTTGATAAAGATATGTACAATTAACAAATTCTATTGACATGGATTTGGATTACCTTTTCGTCCGCTGTTTCTACCTTTTTTATAAATTTTTAAAACTTTTACGTAAACATAATCAGAGAGTATTGGTCCTCAGATGATCCTAGTATATTTAACTGAAATTTACTATACATGTTCTAAAAATAACTCATTTGATTGAACTACTTAATGGCTTACATATACAATAAAGACATTGTTTTGGATAACCTATTTTTCAGCAGCTTCTCATTATAGCAATTATTTTTAGAACCACGCTTTGGTGTCATTTCGGACCACTTTAACGTAATCATCTTCAGAGATTATTATCATATTTTCATTATTTTAAGTTACATAGAGATAATTTTGGCGGAAAAAACATAAATCTAAAATGCATAAATCTAATCGGCACACGGACTCCTTCAGTTGAGTGTAATGTAAAAATACCCTTCCACGGCTGCCGGTAGGAAATGTTACCATGTGTATTTACGTGCGACAGACGATAACTCCTTGCCACAGCACTTACATGGCCCGGGATTACTTTAGGCGATCTCATGATCACTATGGGATCCATAAATATTTAAACTCGCAGCTGTGTTTCCTCATTTATGGATTCTGGCTATAGAAGATTTTTATACAAATACTTCTTAAGATAAGTTAAAAATGGTTTAATTCAACCAATCAATTTTTAATAAACTATTTTATTTATGTACGTTTATATTTTTTATTAATATTGTAAACTGTTACCATGAACTACTTCTATACTATTAACTATTCATTAGCTATTTTTGACTGTGGTTTTTGGTATTCAATCTAAAAGGTGTTGGCCTGCTACTCAAAATAAAACCTATCCGAGTAAAAATAAGCTTAAATAACTACGATACCAAATACTATTATATATCTACAGCCTTTATCCCTAGGTTTATTTTTTTATTATGATTATGGTTATTTTGATGAACACTGAAACGCTAGTTCAGACCTGGATTAGAAAATTCGTTATTTGTTCGTTGAAACGCTTGCTTCACAAAAAAGGTTACGTTTTAGAAAACTAATACATATGAGACTAAACCAAAATAATTCGTCTTAATGTGTGTATTATGTTTTGGATTTTTCTTAAATTTAATAATATTAATAATATTTAATAATATACCGTATTCTCCTTTTATTTTTACGGCATTTTAACTAAATCCAAGGGATGGTTCTATATTACAAAGCAATGCACTAATGATTAAAGAGGTGTTATTGTTCAATGCTTTAAATATATCGCAGTAACATCTGTATTGTGCTCTAAGCCAAGTCGGCTGAGCGCGATACTCTTTATCTTTCAGTTCACAGAGAGACGCCCCATTGTTTCACATCCGAGTTCATCTGTGAAAGCAGATGTTTTCAACATTTTACACTCCATGCTCCATAGAGTATAATAACATCTCAGATGGGTATTGTATTATACGGGACTTTAAATATAAAAATGGTGAGAACGCTTTGAGTGATGAAGGTGTTGTGTGTAATGTTCTACCGATGTGTGTTATACAAATATAAGCAATTAAAATATTTGTTAGGAGAAGTGCATAAAAATGTTATCATACAGTTTTAATTTTAATATCTCTGTTTTAGTAGTTAAAAAATAATAATTTAATAGGTTATCGAACTGACGAAGTATTGATGTTTGTCGCCAGATGGCACCAGAAGCGCTAACAAAGGAGTGGAGGCGCGGAATAATATATTTTCACCTGGGTATTTTTATATAATACCAAAGGTTCCATAAAATACTTTTACTGTAAGTGCCTAAGTACTTATTCAGGGTTAACAGAAATTAAACAAATAGATGATCTAAGTTTTCAATACTTTTCTGGAATTGATTGAGATGTGAACATGAACTGTAGATATTTCCACTTAAATATTTTACCCGGATGAAATTTATAAGTAATTTATATAACAGTGTGCAGAAATCAATAGGGAGTAAGAGTCAAATTTAAAATTATTTATGAATAACACTGCCTTTCCATCCGAAATTGAAAAAGTTTGCACCGTTTTTAAGATATCCATATGTTTAGAATGTAAGGGTCAACATAAAAGTTATCACTAGCTTTCGTTGATATGTCGAAAGGCAGCGCAACTTGATATATGGGAAATATACTCATCAGAAAGAATTGAAAGTTGACTCTTACATCGTTGACCTCAGTGAACTTCTATTTATTTTAATTACTACAAAAGCTAAGATATGTTCCTATTTAATGAATCCCATCCTTGTTAAAAATTAATTTAAATATAATTAGTAGAAAAATAAGGTGGGTAAATAACCCTGTATACTAGCAATTAATGCATATTGACATATTTACCCACAGCTTGAAACTGTTCCCATATGATCACCGTGCTAGGCGTCACAAACCAGAGACTGTGAAAACGTCACTAAGCACTAGCCATCAACCTGCCATTTATACGGCCATTTAGGACAACGCTTATCCACAAATTATAGCCACATAGGTGCTTACCACGTCAGAAGTGTCCCTAACATAAACGTAAACGATATGAAGAGACGGCAACCGACGACAACGTGTCCCTTCGTGTTTTTGCGCCCCCTTCCCTTTTGCCTTGGTTATGGTAGGTCCCCAATTTTGTAACAACATAACACGATAAAAGTTTTTGTAGTATATGAAGTTGTGGCTAGTATTCATATTTATGTTCATGATCATATTAATATTCAGTACCTGGTGAGTATTTAAGGCAAATATGGCTGAAGGTTGAGTGCGTATTAGATTTGATGACAAGCTTAATTGTCATCAACAAGGTTAGTCATCCAACCATCTGGTTCGTTTTTAAGATTCTTTAACGGCCCAATGAAGTTACAATTAATAATTTAAGTACATAATTTAAGTAATAGGTTAAAATTTTGTTAACGACCTAACGAACATTTTGAAGAGGGTAGCATAAGCCAAAGATCCAACCGGCCATTCAGGTCTTTAAGTATTGTCTTGGTACCGAGACGTTCCACAACATACTTACGTCCCCCAGGGATCATAAGAACGATAGGAATCAATAGGTGAAATGTTTTGCCGTAGAAATATATGAGGAAAGACTATAGGGCTTCATAACTTTCTGAGTGGTTACAGCGCTAATGCTAATCAAGGTTAGCGTAAAATCTTATCTAATGTTGTATAGATCACTGTATCATTTTTTTCATTTCGTTTAATTTTTTTGTTTCGTTTGGCTAAACTATGAGTAAATAAATTCATCGCAGTCATGATGCTGAAGATTATTAGTAGCTATCTGTGTCTCTGATGTCATTCTTTTTTTTAGTAGATTGTTATTCATCTTTGCTTTGTGATATATTTATTTCTTCTATGAAAAAATATGCATTATCCATAAGATAATACAATAAAAATTATCCATATGACTCTAATCTATCTCGGCGAATACGGTATTTGAAATTAAATTTCAGTTTAAAATTTAATGGGTGATTGAAATGTGTTCAGTAGTACATTTTGTAGCACAGAAACAGCTGATTCATTTGAGGGTTTTTAATGTATAACCTCGTTTACTTATAAAAAAAGGAAAGTTAGTTCTGATTCCAGATTAGAACTATGAAAAATTTTAGCTATATTTTTCCTGAGATTGATGATTTTTTAATGTTTTATGACTAGAAAAAGATACAGGCATTTGTATAAGAATAAGATGAATAAATTATAGAATAGAGAAATAAATAATAAGATATATTTTTTAATGGTATATAATTTAAATGAAGCTAACTAATAGAAAATAGCTTACTATTATATCATAAACAATTAACTCAGGGAATTTAAAAATAGATATAAAACTAACTATTTAGAAAATTAGGTGCAATAAATGCTATCGTAAAAAAGTGGCAAATACTTTTACAAATGTAAAGTTATGTATAAAACGAGAAATATAATCCTCAATGACTTCAATATTGAAGAGAGAGTCATATAACGTCTAAATACAGATATTTCCGTATTTCACTATAGGTTAATGTGTTTTCACTCACTTTCCACATTTTTTGCCTTTTAATTTATTTGTCAAATGTCTCAACGAGTATATTTAACTACCTAATATTACCTTCCTATTAGTATGGATCATGTTTGTAGACATCTTGAACTATTTTTACTATGAGAAAAAGATATTTTCTCATATAGAAGATTTTTGGTTGAATTTAATGGAATTTATTATGTTAAAGTTGAAGTTTAAGTATAAATGTTATATTGCCTAAATAGCGTAATATTAGTAAGCTCAATTTGATTTTATTAGCTAATTACAGATCTTCCGTAATCTTTACTTTACACTCTGACATGGCGGCCTACACAGGTTCTTAAAACCAATGAATTGGTGTAATGTGATTGTGGTGCAATTTAATGGCCTTTTTACTGACTAAGGCTGACATATTCCATAGGCAGGGCTGTTATAATGTAGCCCAACAGCCAATGGGATACAGGAGACCTACGGTTTGGTAGTTTAGTAGTCATGCTCTAACCCAGTAAGTCAAAGCTTGCTGGATCGAACCCAGCGGCCAACTTGCCTATGTGACTAACACCGCTACGGTACCTCACTGTCTTCGCCTCACAAGCCCTCGGTCAATGGTGATAAACAATTGTGGTTAAAAAGAGCGGGTTCGAAACTACAGTTTAGCGAATCGAGTCTACTACGTAAAAACAGTTGCGGTGAAGCTCCAGATAAACGTGACAGACGCTTAGGGTCATGCTGCTAAACTGTTTTTGGTGTCAATAGACGTCAATGGGACGTCATGAACGTGGCGCGGAAAGTGACGGCGAACAATGGACCATTGTGTCCGGGTCTTTGTGCCGATGGCTTCAATAGTTAATGCAACCTTGACGTTTACGTTTTAACGTAAACCAATTCTCAATAATATTGGTCCTTTTAAGCTACGAAACGCGTTTGAAATTTCTACTGTAAACTACTTGGGTTTTCCATTAATTCGTTGTAGTTGTAGGAATCTTTGTAGCATTAACTTGTCAACATGATTATCTGGATTTAATTTTCTTTATTTAAATTAACATTGATGTAAAATGTGAAAATAAATTTTTAATTTTATAATTTGAATTTACACATGTGGTAAAAAGTTGATTGTTGTTATGTTTTAACTACATGATGAGAAAACAGCTTTGTTTTACATAAAATAGTGATGGAAAATGTCCGCAATAAAAATCTAAATAATACATGATGAGCTTTGAATTAATTAATAACCAGCAAACACTATTTACTGTTTTTCTGGCATCGTAATCTCGCGCTAATCTAAGTTTTATGCATATTTTTATTCAGATTTGTATGATTTCCCGAAAAACAGATGATAAAAATAGTTTTACAGTTTTGTTTCTTAATTGATAACAAAATTTTTATTAGGGCGTGTTTACACTTATATAACAAATTTGAACATGCAAATATAACTATTTATCAGAATATAAATTTTGTCACGGACATGTCTATAACGGAAGTCGACGTCATATGATTATGAGAAACTGAAAACGTTCCCTCCACGTTATATGAGCTTGAAATAGCTAGGGAAGTAAATACTTTTTTTATTTTACGTTCGCACCACTATACAGGGTGTCCATGAAAAACGTTTAGGACTTCGATGAGTGATTGGATACATTAAAAGGAAGAAAAATGTTCAAACGGAGGTATAGTCTAAAACGCTTATTTTACCAGATATCCACCATTTTGTATTTTTCACAAAATATTTTTTATTTCAAAAGATTTTTAACGGTTTATTTTAAAATGTTGTGTACGCTTTACACTAGTAGATTATTATTATGAAAAAATAACTAGCTTGATCCAAGCTCAAAATCCAAAACGGCGGCCATTTTAAATTTTATCGTTAACAAAGTATTTTAGTGTTAAAATTGTAAATGGCTGTCATTTTGTATTTCGAGCTTGGATCATGCTAATTATTATTTTTTAATAAAATTAGTCTACTAGTGTAAAACACACACCAAATTTGGAAAAAATCCGTTTAAAAATGTTTTCAATTAAAAATGTTTTGTGGAAAACTCAAAATGGTGGATAACTGAGAAAATAAACGTTTTTCTTGGATATCCTGTATATTATCTTTTTTTGCTGGAAAATGTTCCAATACAAATTAAAATAATGGAAGAAGTACATAATTAAACCCTTCAAAATTTAATTTTTTTCTTGAATATTTATAGTTGTTTGCACATATTATCAGGGAAACAATAAAAACACCTCAAACATGTCAAATATACATTCATAAGCGGTTTTATGCCAAGTTATCTTGGAAACTTCATGTGTGAACACGTTTCCTCCCAATTATAGAGCTAGATTATCCGCGCTCCATGTCAACAGTTCATCTCCAAACAGCAACGCATTAAATGTCTTGAGCAGATCACTATTACATTCTCAGCATACAGTCTAGTTAAACACATTACAATACAAATTTTAAGACTTTTAAACCGTAAAAAGAGAAAAACTATAAATAATACCATTGTGATTCCTCGTATTTTTAGTCAACCTTATTAAAAACTTACACAATTTATATCGTCTGAAATTAAAACGTTTTATAAAAGACACAATTGTCTAGGGGCTCACGAAAATGAGTAAGTTATTGTGACAAACCGCAAACCGTTTCACTAACTGATCGTTACATAACCGTTACGTAACCGTTACATTAATCGATAACCGTAAACGTTATACCAACAGATACGCGTTAACTGTTGCACTACTACACACCGTAACTGTTACACTGACATATAACCATAACCGTTGAATAACGAATATTATTAAAATATGATTTGTTTTACGTTTTGCATAACATTTCAGAGATATAAATGCATAATATTAGACAATAGTTTATTATAATCCATATAAATTCTCTGAAGGAATACAAACTAATGAATTATAAAAATGAGTGCTAGTCAAGAATTGAAATATTTCATTCTAATATTTTAGTATTTTATTTATACTCGACGCCTTCCCCGTCATATATGAACCTTATATAAACCAAGCTCTAACAATTCCCCTTCTGCCCTGAAGTCATCTGTCAATAGTGTAAATGGCTTGGCCGTGTTCCTTAACAATTCAGAGCTTTAAACCGTCTCGGCCAGAATATTATAACAGCGCTTAGTGCTGAAAGCGTGTGTTGATAATATTTAATTTTATTTATTTTTATCTCATTTCCATAATTTTATCTTACGATGAAAATAAAGGGGGGTTTCGGTTTGTTTATTCATAAAATATACTTTTAATAATTTATAAAGGAAGACTTTCATTAAATAACATTTGCCTTGCTAAATAAGAGATGGTAAAATGTCCACGTAAATAGACAACAAACCTTTGGCATGGGATATATAAAGCAAAGGAACAAAACACGGAGAAAAGCTACAAAAGAAACCATCTACAAGTATAATTCCAAATGATAATGATTGAAACATAGGAATAAATATTGCAAACATTTACTACCTTTTCCTCCTTTCCGGATCAGTTCTTAAATTTTCACTGCTACCAATACAAACAGAAATCGCTCGTCTTTTCCACGCCTTTTAAACTGGAAATTCCAACTGATTGCAGTCTAACTTTTTCTATTGCTATAATAACTCCGGAGACTATTATTTTAATATCTTTCATCTTACCTGCAGATCTAAAATCTTGTTTAGTTTCCTAATGTACATTCTGTCACTGGATGTGGCACCATTGAATTTTTGAACCAAAATAACGAACCAAATTGAAATACAATCATACCGCATAAGGTAATTGAAAATACAACTACAGCACACATGTTCAAAGTGTACACATATGAAATTGTAAAAAGTATGTTATTTTAATAGTGAGTATTGACGAATAGTGTTTAAAGGCAAAATTGGGAAATTAAACAATATTTGAGATCCGAAAACAAGAATAATGTAAATAAATCTTACTTTATACAAAGGCCTCAAAAACTGGATAACGTAGTTTAAAAACCTCACATTTCAATCAAAACTTTTTTTTAGATTTTATTATTCAAACTATGAGGCTGGTACTCTCAAGGCTACCAGAATGAGTGTATTATGAGTGATGATACATGACAGATCATGTCGGGGGTGCAAAGTAAAGAAGTTCTCCAGGAAGTTGATGTGATCAAAAACTTAACGTCACAATGGTTAATATTTCTCACAATAGTTCCCAATATAAATTAACATTGAATTTTTAAAATACTTCTGATCAAAAATCCTTTAATTCCTCCCAAAATTACCTGTCTAACATTTCCTAGTGAGCTTCTATTTGGATTTTTTAGTAAAAAAATATTCCTGTACTGTGAAAAATTCTATTTATACTGTAACTAGATGCCATTGAGTACTATTTTATGCTTTCTTCTCTGGCTTGCTCAATGGTCCAAATAAAAAAGCCCTACTGCTTATACCTTGAGACAACATATTATTATATGTTGATGACTGGGACGGTGGCGACGTCCTGTAATCCAGCTACTTGGAGGTCACGAATTGTGGATAGTTGTGAGAGATGGTCGGTGGATGTAGTGTTCTCTTGTGTGGATTAACGTCCGCACTATTGAATACTGCATTAATCCACAAAGACCATCCTCATAATTAGACCAATTCGTAATTCAGAGGCCGTGGTTCTGATTCCACGTTAAACTGTAGGTCCATTAGTTGCCATCGGCTGTTGGGCTATTAATTAACAGTCCTGTCTAAGGAACATGTCAGCTTTAGTCAGTAACAAGACTACAATATCGCGCCACAATCATCCTACATTCATTGCTCATTCATACTTGGCTTAAAATACCTTCCTGGGTAGGTCGCCATTTCAGTTAAAAGTAAGTAAGTAAAAGTATAAAGTATTATGTTGTTATCAAAACAAAATAATTTCCTCATAAGATTAATATGGAATCGTTGAAGACATTTAAGGTAGATATTAATGGGAAAATCGTCACACTTTCCTATTTTAGGTCTAAAGAACCAGTACACCAAATTTGAGCCTCATAAGTAATTAGGAAGTAGGAGAAGTAGTGATGTGTGAGTGAGTGTGGGCTTTGACATTTAAATATAAAGACTGAATAAAATTTGAAAAAAATCTCCTTTCCTCGGATATATATTTTAGAGAGATGTAATAAGTAAAACCAAAATCTTATCTCTAAAGTGAGAGAACAAACACCAACACGTAAGTCTGCTCCTCAGGTTGTGTTGGAAGAAAAGAGACCGATGCAATAGGCCGCAGCCCCTTCTATCAACCCGACGCACATGTACGCACCCCAAATCTACCACGACAGACACTTGCGGCTTTACCCCGGACTAGCCCAAATTATTCGCTACCACTACATGCGAACCAAAAATGAAATATAATTGTAAAGAAAAACAAAAACGTTACGAAAAGTACCATATTTCGTTCAGTGATGATATTAAAAAACAATTTTAACTTACCTATATTGCATTATCTATAATGTGAATTATTAAGGCGGTGGTTCACCCATGGCAAAATCCACCTCGGAGTGACCACATGACGTCACCAAAATAGGAAAAACAAGCGTTGCAGTTCCAAATGATGTTTTTTTATTATTTTAAATACAAACTAGCAGTAATGGGGTATTATAAAAGAAAAACAATTGTTGTATAATATGTTTTTACCGTTTCAAACCAATTTTGATGTCAACATTTATAGTTACTCAATATAACCTGTCGTACATCGTAATAGTCTATTCCTTAAGTTTACACTCATAATATCGAAAAATAATATTTCATTATGTACAACCTACATCCCAGTCGTACGCAATGAAGTATTTACATTTTGTATTACATAGCTAAGTACCGATTTTTTCATGAGACATTAAATTTGGTTCTATCTTTATCTTCTATCTTTTCTATGTTAAAAGAAAAAACTGGATTATTGAGGACCTTAAATTTTGGTCGCGCAACAAGTAATACATTAAGGTAATATACACATAATGTTTACACATAAAGGTTGTTAAATTAGGTAGGTAGGTATAAGGTAGGTTAAATTAACTGAACTTTTCAAGTCAATACAATCGGTAATATCGTCCAATTGTTTTTAAATTAATCAATAAGAAATTGATAGTTACAACTGTCAATTTCAGAAATTTTTCATTCATTTTTCAGAAAAAATAATGACAATCAAAATTTTATAAGGCATCTATCAGACTGGTCGGCTCGATGAATAAGGCAGGGAACCGATCCATCAATATACGGATAATGGAAATATACGGCGCTACGGGAAAATAAACAAGTTTAGGGAGAGCCAGCGGGGATTTGTAATCCAGATAAATAACACAACTCTGAAGCTATTCGAACGTCTTTCAAGGTTTAAATTTAAAGCACGATGATAAATTGATTTCATTACTTCTCTTACTTAATTAGCCTTGAATAACCATTAGTGGATGGAATCCCTCACAATTGCAGCTGAATTAAAAGCATTCTATATAGTGGATAAGGTGGTTTGTGCCCGTGTTACAATAGAGGTACGAAAAATATAAATATAAAAAATACAATTCGGGAGATATATGATGATTCACAACCTTTTAGGTGGAAAATTCCGTCATTAATTCTAATGGTAAGTAAACTAACCGTAGCTAGCAATGGCCGCTAGTTAGTAACTTGGGCAATCCAAAGTTTCTGTCAACTATGGCAATTGAAGCTAACGGCACAATAGGCTCAATGGAACTGGCTTGGAATCATTGAAATCACGTGGCCATAGTTTAGTACTAAACAAAATAAAAACTCAAACACAAACCTTCTACAATATGCATGCATAATCCAAAAACAACATAACTAGTATTTGGATTTTGTCAATCCACTCTTTTTTATTGCATTCGTCTTCACTACCGCGTCGTTAGCGTTGTTATTAACTTGGGTATAATGGCCCTTGCAGATTTCAAGTACTTATCATAGGCTCACATTCAGGGTAAAAATGTGATTTGACAGTGCTAGAAATTGATACAAAACGACAATGAAATACACATCAATACAATATAATACTATGAAGGACAATGTTTTCAACAGTACCAGCTTGATCAAGGGTTTACGTAAAAGATTTTACAATCATTACTTTTCAAAAGATATATCAATAGCCCGTTAGAATTTTATAACTTTATTGAATTTTACTATTATTATGAGTTGTTTCTTTCATGCTTAAATTATATTGGATTTATGAAAATAATATTAAAAATACTCGTGAATACTATGGAAAACTTGAACATTCAATCCTATCGGTGAAATTAAACATCAAGGAAGGTAAATACTGAACCTAAAGTAATACAGTTGATAATCCGATAGAGTTGTTCAACTGTTGACATGAGCCAAAATTTCCCAAGGGCCAAGTCAAGAACCCTGTTTTATAGGGTATGAACAACTCCTTACCACTGCAACAAAGTTAATGTCTTAAGATTGTATCATATAAATGTATATAATTATTCTTTGATAAAGTTCTCCATTAGTTGAGCTGTGCAAGTAAAAACTGGACTACCTTTTAATTCACATATTACCCTTTATCCTTCATATTTATATGACTGAATATTCAAAGAAAGAAAAAATATTTTTCTAAAACTAAAGTTAGCTATATATCTTATAATATATCCGGCTATAGTTATTTGTTACGTCTTTCTAAATAGTTTTGGTATTTCAGTTTCAATCTTATGTTTGTTCAAGTAAAGCAACTGTTTTAGTTAAGAGCAATGTTAAATTTGGCGCCTATATCATTGACCAATTATAAATTAACGGAAGATGTAATTAAAGATTACAGTAGGGATCTTACAGAACTTCTTATGCTCTCAATAAATAAATAATAATGATTTGTTTTGAAAATATTCCTTTTTTGATATTAAGTTAAATGTTTGAACATATTGAACATATTGAAAAGGTCATGCCCATGAGCAAAATGTCATCAATGTACTTCCAAAGTTTTACATTGATACTTTGATAATTAACACCACTACACACGCCAAAGTGAAGGTATGTTCCGCCAGAATTTAACATTGCTCTTACGGGACTAAAATTCAAGATGACTACCACTGTTGCAGACTCTGCAAGTCTTCAATCCAATGTTATTTTTTACACTACTAGTTTCGGTTAGTGTATTAGTAGTGTAGTTTTACACTACTACATATACTAGTTTCAATCTTATGTTTGCTCAAGTAAATCATCTGTTTCTAAAAGCATAAATATGATTGAGATATTCTCCAGTCAAATTAATTAATTTACTGTTTTGGGGAGTTATACCAGTTTATCCATGCAATAATAATATGAGATAATTTGAAAGATAAACTTTCAGAAAATTCTATAAAATTGTATACCTTTTGAATGAGATAAAATGAAAACTCAAAATCAGATCTACCTATCACCGAAATTTCAATGGTACGGTTATTTTAGCTGTTTTCAGGAAAAAGGTTTATAACTTTTTTACTATAATTAGTTTTGTGTTTATAGTTTAGTAACATTAATGTCAAATTATATTGATTTGATAATCATGTTTTAATTAGTGTAGAGGCACAGTACATAAAACTATAGAATTTACATTTTATATGAATTTTTTCATATTTTCTTATTACTGTAATGTCTTATCAATTATCATATGAAGATCTAATTTATTTATTGAGTGTGTGATAGTAACATAGTGTAAGGGACAAGTAACATCAATGTTGTTTAAGTCTGTCCGTTAGCCATCCCAGGATGAATAAATCAGTGGCCGATACATCAATATGTCTCAGAATATAAAATTATAGAACTTGTATACATGCCAAGATAGAATGATATATCATCTTGAAAGAAGAACTAAGTAAATAATAAATTAGTGACTGTTTTTGTTTTGTTTAACACGTGGTCTAGTTCTGATCTTATATGTTTTGATCATTAAAATGGCATTTATATTTTTGAAGAAATAATTCGTAAGTAGTATTGTACTTTTGTGATTGAATTTAATTATTGAATTTCTCAATGTTTCTTTGACACAGCTATGTCCTTATTTTATTAAATATTATCTTATTTAACTTATAAACTCTTCAACACGGAGATGCAAAGAAAAAATCATAAAGGAGTAAACTATCTACAAAACGACTAATATGACCAGATAGGAAACTGTAAATTGTAAACTGTAAAACAATTAAGTGTAATAGTTCAAGATTTTTCTGACCGGAAAGGGAATCAGTTCGTAGCATTCATATGTTAGTTGGTAAGGTATGTTTCTATAAGCTCCAATTTTGTGGCTTACTATATAAAAAAATATTGTAATCTCCTCCGAAATTGAATTAGCAGTAAATTTCCTTCTTCAAGTTAGTAAAATGTAAATCCGGCCAATACAAATTTACATTTAGCTAGTAATGCACAAGAAACACAAGATATGGCTGGTAAAATATAAACTCGATGAATTGAAACATTCAAACTTTTACCGGCCTACAGGCAGGAGCAGTGGTAGGTCCCACAGTATCCCTGAGAGGAGTCCCCTAGGAGATGTGGTTTGTTCGCTGTTAATAAAAAATCTGGGACAATATTTTGGTTTCAATATATTGTGTAGAAATCATGTTATTCAGGTAGATTAATCGTATAAGTTCAAGAAGGGTTCAGTTACATTACATCTGAGAAACAATTAACAGTAGTTACTATCAATAATAACTAAACTTGAAAAGGGGTTTTCATTTATGAAGTTAAGTATAGTATTTAGAGTTTCATAAACTTTTACTTATAGTTAACTTTAATGATTTACTTAGTTTTTTTAATTTTTTATTTATTCATTATACATTTTACGAAATATAAATACAATGAGCACAACAGTTCCTTATAACGTTCATTAACTTTATCACAAGTAAGGTAATAAGAATTTGGAGATTCCTTCAGCTAGTACTAGATTCAATTTTTATCGTTAATTGATGTGGAAAAGGCTTTATGATTTTTTTGAGAATCTTTAATAATATATATTTTTCAATAATGATCACAATACAACCAAATCGGCAAAACAATAACATTCTATAACCTAGTACAAATGTTGACAGAAAGTGAAATTTCCCAAGGGAGACCGTGAAGCCGTTTTAATCGAGTAACTTATTTACTTCTGTTTTATCTTTGATCTATGAGATTTATAACTCAGCAATGAATTATTACTTCTTTCAACCTAGAAGAATTGAAGTACTATTCACCCCTATAAGTAATACTTACATTTAAAATTTCTCGAAGTAAAATAGAATAGAATTTATTTTCTCAGCCTGTACATCATGTTTACATAAATGGATTACTTTCAAAATAACAGAAACAAAAACCTTTATTAATTATCAAAATGAAATGTCCTTAGCACTTGCTAGGCTGTAATAAATAGTCAATAGCAACAACAGTAATAACAAATAACCAAGAAAATAATAAGACCTCTTAAATCAATGCCTGTTTTAGAGGTTCCTTAATTCAGAAATCAAATCATAGCATATAAGCGATCAGATAATATTTGGGAAAAAATAAATTAATACATTTTTGTCATTTTGGTCTTATAGGATACACATTTTTTCAATACTATCAATAATTTAGCTTGTGTGCCGTTACATATTTGGTTCATAAAAACAATTCTAACAAAAAGCAATATATGAATCCATAGAAAATAAAAGTTGTTAGAAATATTACTTAACCGTGTTTAATATTAAAGCGTATGTATGGTGATACCTCAAAAAATATTTAGCTATATCGATGAACTATTTAAAGAATTATTTAGGTGTCAGTATCAATGTATCCAAAACCAAGGATATAAATAGCAATAAGGTTCTAAAAGATCAAAGTAACTTTCTCATAAACTCCGAAGAGGTCAGGTCAATAAACTAGAAAGAGAAGATCAAATATCAGAAGTAAATTTTTCAGAACAAATCGTACTAGTATTTGACTCTGAGAGTAGTATTAAATCATTGGTGAATAAAATTGGCAAGTTAACAATTTCGCCTTTTCTCAAATCTGACCTATTTTGGTTGTTCGCACTTATTCATTATGTTTGGCCAACTTTATCCTTTTCAAACGGCACCTCTTAAAAAATTGATAACGTTGATAAGGTAATCATATCCAGAGTAAAGGATATATTGGATCTTCTAACTGATACACTGGCTGTATAAAATTTTATAGTAGTACAAAAAAGGCTTAGGGATCTGCACGACTAAATGGGAAGATTGCATCCAACACACAAACATATGCCGAACGTTAAATATGAAAATCACCCCTTCCTTAAAAATACACAAAACATTAGTGAGGAGGTGATAAAATGCTTGAAAGATTTAAATCTTAGCTTGGAATTTATTGCAGAGAAGTCAAAAACTTACGAGAAAAGTTAACGGACCTCGCATACAACAATTGGTGTTACCTTCCACATAAAGGAAGGGGCGTCATCCTGTATAAGGAACACCAACAAATAAGCAAAGAGGAAAAAGTCTAATGGAACCGAATTTAAACAATATTTAAAGATGGTAAGATATGTAATGTCATTAAGGGTTTTGCATGGGAGGTCTAGTCATGGCAACCAGTGTATGCGTTGCTCAATTAGTAAGAATTTTACTTTTGAAACACTTGCCCATGTCCTAGGATAGTACCCCTTTAACAGTCTGCTACCGAACACCCACCGCCATACTGTAAGGAAAATAATAGCTGACTAATTAAGAAAGAAAGGCTTTGAAGTATACGAAGAGGTGGCGGCAATCGAAGACGGCTGATCTGAACGACGTAGCGATCGTACTACAGTAGTACTAGATACTGAATTTTAACCAAATTCGTTTCAATTTTATCATCCGACAGTCAGTGGTATGAGGTGACACACTCACTGTACGCTCAAAAGTTAACCTTTATGAGCTATGTTTTCAGCGTAATTATATTATGTCTGTAAATAAAAAAAATATTTTCAATCTATTTATTTTTAACAAACGATTTATTGGTAGTAAAATAAACTCTGAAAAAATCCTTTTTACGGTCAAAAGTGCAACCATTATAATAACAGATGACATATAACTGTAAAGTCATAACTATTAAATTCTGGTTTCCCAAAATAAATTAAATTTATTCATTAATAAAACGCGTGTAAAATAAAAGCTCTTGGTTTAAATTAAAGGATTAAGGATTAAAATGAACTTTTAATCTTGTAATAAGCGCGCATATCAACCTAACTAATGACGTTCGAACACGCAACGCTGTAACATGTGAGCAGGCAGTACCATGCATTAGGAAAGTAAATTTTTTCTCTATTTAAATGAACCAAGCCTGAACAGGGAGGATGCAATGCACATGATGTATGCCTCTGTCTCGCCTTGGACCGACAAGTGTGCCGTGTCAGGAACCAGACGGAGAACGTATTTCAACCTGTCAGATACACCCACTCTCAAAATATATCTGTAATTCCGATTGAACCCTCAACGTATCATAAGAATAAAAGATAACTTTTTAATCATAGCTTCCTTATAAAAATACACTGGTTAATTCGTTTTTGATTATTTTTATAGAAAATAAGTAAATAGTAATAACTGCTAACCCACATGAGTTTGAATGTTAAGTTCCAGTCAATTTCAAAACGTCATAAACATAATAAAAAAGGATTATTTTAATATTGTTTATCAACATAATTTTTTTTCAAAATTGCATTTCTCAAAACACAATTTGAATGGCCAATATCATAATATTTTGTCTAGTGTTAAAAATTTCAATGACATACTTAGTAAAGTTTTTTTTAATAAATGCAGGCATAAAAACACCGTTTGATTTAATTTTTTATTTTAATAACATAAAATGTGCCTATAATATATAAATATGTAGTGCAATGTATAGATATTATATTTTATTTTTTAAATTTCCTGAATCCTTTTAATACAAAGTGGATGCGGAAGGCACTAGTTGGAGTTTGAGTTTAAAAGGTTTGCCTTAAATTATTAAATGGTTTAAAAATTTAGTTACAAAGATAACGCCATTTGCGAAGTATGAACACATTGCCCCTTTCTAGCTCAAAAGATTTTAATTTAATACAGACGTAATCAAAAGTGGAGTGATGTGGATAAACGGAAAGCATTGCAATTTCTCTTGAAACACTTCCATTAATATTACATTGTTCATAATGGATGAATTGTTTTCTAAAACTCTTCCAGTGCATCTGCACGGAGGGCGCGCTCAGCTATACAATACAGTGACACCTTTTTATTGTTAACAACTAAAAATAATCTTCTATAATGGTACTTAAAGTATGAAAGATGATTTCAAGCTAAACTCTACACTGAAATCATTCACGTACGAACCAGTAAACTATTTCGGCACTTGCTAAAAACAATTTGGTTAATTTTTCATTGTACAACAATTATGTTATAAACACTATGAAAGTTTACTTGTTTTTAATATTTAAAACATGATGACTCATGGTGGATTCATCCCAGTGACACAATGGTTATTAAATGACCTAGGTACCACAAGCATTTATGATTCTTTCGGTAATCGCATGATTATAAACTTCTTAACTTTAGTGTCGATAATAAAGTGTAAAGCAAGAACCATCAAATGATGTGACAGGTAATATTTAGTTACAATTCAGCCTACTATACTCGAGGAAGTTATGAAATGACGGAGTTTTATATTTTACAACCGAAATTGGGGTGGATTCCCAAGAGCGTCGTAATGTTGGCAACTCGAGCCCGTCTCAGATTCCATACCTCTCATGGCTCCACATTCGCTCTCCTCAATCACCGGCAATGGATCGTTTGAAACGTAAATTCTTCAAATTAAAATTGGATTTTACGTATCGTTAATGTGAGTTTTACAAATAATTGTATTCCATATCCGCTACTTAGGAAATCTGATGATAATATCAAACCCTCGGGGAAACGTTCTCCGAAATAAAGTTTATTTGTTTGCACAAAGATGTGTTTCACCAGGGGGGTGTATATTTCTCTATAACTTGCTGCTTGAACCGTAATTTTATATCACGAGCTTCAATAGCAGACTAAATTAAAATAGTAAAACTATACAGTTTTATAGATTAATTAGCTGACCCGGCGAACTTCGTATCGATAATAATTAACATTTTATTATTAATCATAAAACATAATCACAAAAATTCATTCTGAGAAATATTATATTTATACAGTAATTTGACACCATTGAGTACTTACTATTTTATGCTTGCTTCTTCAGCTTGCTCAGTGGTTCAAATAAAAACAGGTGCTGTTTATATCTTAAAAGGTAAGATACATATGTTTGAATCCAAAACAAAATTATTTCCCCATAAGATTAACATGGGAACTTTGAGGGTGTATAGGGTAGAGATTTATGGGAAAAACGTCACAAAAACTATTAGACTTTCCTATTTTAGGCCTTAAGAACCAATATATCAAATTTCAGCCTCCTAGGTAATCAGGAAGTGGGAGATTTAGTGATGAGTGAGTGAGTGAGGGCTTTGAATTTTATATATACAGATTATAGGTTTATGGTAAAAAACGAAAAATTTTGTTTTAAATCATATAGTAACTTTATTTTTGTATACATAATGTGAAGGGCATAACACAAAACTTTCTATCTTTAGGTACGTAGCCATAAGAAACTGAAACTTTGAGCAAAATGTATTCCTGGTGTCGAGAAACGTGTCTGTCTGTCATGTAGGCCGACAGACAAGAAGTTATTTCCCTAAAAATTGTTTCAAGTTCGTTCTAAAATATAATACTTACGTAACAGTCCAAGAATATTAGAATGATACTTAAACAGCATTATTCTATACTTAAACAATATTTTAAAGTGGAATCAAAAATATCAGTAATGATATATACAGCTTTATTGTTTATAAACTGATTAACAGTTATAACACGTATAAGAGTTGAGTGCTATTTGTGGAAGAACGTAATTGAATCTGCTTTAGGAAATTACAAAACGTACCATGAAAATAAATTATTAATAAAAT
This sequence comes from Nephotettix cincticeps, assembly GCA_023375725.1. NCBI lineage: Eukaryota > Metazoa > Arthropoda > Insecta > Hemiptera > Cicadellidae > Nephotettix > Nephotettix cincticeps. The sequence continues at coordinate 36,014,752 of CM041785.1, forward strand.
ATACGTACTGAATACATTTTTGATGGACATTTCCATAACAATACTAAAAACTGCACTTTTAACGAGTAAATAAAGTTTAATTAACTAATGAAATTACTGAGTGAAAGTATGTAGAGGCAATCTCAGCTAACATGTGATTGTTATTGATGTTACACGGTTATTAATAGTAAATTTTTATTCATATTCTTACTCATCAGACGCCGTACCACACTAGTGAACACTTAAACGTGAACTCGAGTGAAGGGAGCGTGTGACAGGTGACGAGTGTAATGGATTTAATGGTATGTGGCTTTGTCCCTGACAAAGATCAGGTGATTCATTTGAAGTACAATCACTTAGTTAATTAAATTCATCACAGTCTAAAGCTATGTTTGCAAAAATCATTGCAAACAGGCTGAAATGAGCTGCCTTTAATGCACACAGCGGCGAGTTTGTTTACAACTCATCTTTTGATGTAATTACAGTTCAAACTTCAAACAGAATTTTCAACATATTTCCGCTTACATGTTTGCTCTTAAAATTACCTTGGGTGTACACAAAGTGAGATGAAATTAAGAACTATTATCATAGTTTTTTTAAGCTTGCCAGTTGGTGAAAAAAATAGTATTTGAGCAAAGAAAATATTTTTAAGAGGGGTAAAATACTATTAAATGTATGCCTGTATTTGTTTTATTGTGTAAAAGCACTGTGGTTGAATTTTCAAATGCTATTTAAAACTCTTTATGCATAGTACCGAAATTGTACCATTTGAAATAAACGGAGTAGGCAAAATTTAAGGGAGTATAAGTAGTGACAAGCTAATAAAGACCCAACCTTAGCTGAGTTGTTCGCTCAGCTCTCGTATGCTACTGCCGTTTATTCCGCGCCAGCCGGTTGCAGACAGATTTTGTTCAACGTTTCATACAACAGATATTACAGGTGTATATCACCAGCATTTGTGTGCATGTCATCCATTATTGTCTTGTAAAATTAAATCCCCTACATTATTCCTTTGTTGGAGGCAGGTTCATTGCCACCACTTTAGATGCTCCTCTTTATTTACACCATAAATATAAAAAATAAATATTGTATTACTCCAGTTTCATAACTCGTCGATTGGCTGGATAATTTTTCCAGTTTTTAAAGTTCCTTGGAATAAAGAAAGGTTTGAATAACATTCTAATATTGTTTGCTATTCTATCCACTCTTTTTGGGCAGGAAAATATTTATAAATAAAAAAGTGTCATGTGATTATCAATTAATTCTATGACATCTGGCTTAAATGATTTTTTATCGGTGAAACGTATTTTTTTATCGGTGAAATAAAATCTTTCCATCGCCAGTTTTTATGTATTGAGGTAAAAACCTAAAACAAGAAAAAAAGTTTTCATTCTTCCAGTCTCAAAAAATTACTACACATTACAAAAATGTTATTCTAGTTGTAGAATTCTAGAAGTATTAGACCTTTCAAATGGAAAAATTAAAACATTTAAAAAAAGAACTGATTAAAAATCGTGAGACCAAATATTTTAACGTTTGCCTTGCACGAAGGTTTAAACAGTACGGGTATCTCAGTAATTCTCAGCATCCAAATTAAATTACGATTAAAAAATATAATTTAAAAGTATGATCACAGTATAAGATATAAAAAGTGATGTTTATAAAAAAACTTCCAAAGCATTACTGAAGAGAAAAATGAAAGAGAGAGTGTTTCTTTTGGAACATTGCCATTTTCAGATAGTCTGAATGAATATTTATTCGGGGTTGAAAGGACAGTGCGAACTCTGAGAGAATGTTTGACTAAATAAACTCTTACGCTTACTAGTCTCATCTTCTTAAATTTACTTACGTTTTGGTATTTGAAATTGGTCGCTGTTTTATATAATAATTTAATTCAAATAAAAACAATTATTTGAAATAGTTGTATCGGAATTATTTGTGAGCAGTATGCCATGCTAGTATCTCATACACTAAAACTAAACACATTATGGGGGGGAGTTCAATCTGTATTTATACATTTATGTGTCCCATATTACTTATATTCTGGATGAGAAGATAAAAATAACATAAAGTAACAAATGATTATATAGCATCCGTCGATAATAGGTTAAAAATGTACTAGATTAGGTTATAATACCTGCAGTCTTCAATCCACAATTAAATGTTCCTTTTACACAACTAGTTTCGGGAACAATGTTCCCATTTTCAAGTGTTGTTTCAAGTTTGTTCCCGAAACTAGTTGTGTAAAAGGAACATTTAATTGTGGATTGAAGACTGCAGGTATTATAGCCTAATCTAGTTATTAATCAATCCGGGTAGGCAAAATGTTTAAATTAAAAATGTAGTTCCAAACATATACATATGGAAAAATAAAGCTTTAAAAAATCTCAAGTGTATACAAACTGAAATTTCTGGTAAAAATAATTTTGGTTTATGTGCTTAATTCAGTTACCTCGTGGCATTTTTTTATAATATGGGAAATGCATGAAAATTTCTTAGCTCTCTCAACCTTCCTTCACATTACAATACTCATTAGAATATTTGTCTCAAGATAAATCTTTTACCATACAACTATGGTAAAAGACCCACTTACCTAATATTTAATGGAAATGTTAATGCACTTTAATTGTTTAAAAGAAAAACGTATTAAGATTATAAATTGGTTGATTAAAAGAGAACTAAAATCATTAGCAAGTGGGTGGGAGAGACCAAACGAGCACCATTTGTGCCTTGATCACCGCCCAGACAAGGCTATTTGTCGTACCCTCCTTGGAGTTTCCACAGTTTGTTTAGTCAGATATTTCTTGATAATTACATGTAAATTCTTAGGTAATAAAATTTAAAACGGGAGGAGTTTCACTTCCTCTTGAAAAGTTTTCTTATAAAATAGATTTAGAATAATATTCCACGAGTTGAATACCTTCTTCAGCTACCTTTTTTGCATATTTTACAGGATGAACAAGGGATTTTAAAGGTAAGATAAATATGTGAGCTGTGTTGGATTTGGATTTCTTCTGTGGAAAAATTAAAAAACTAAAGTTTGGGAGAAATAACTCTACTATCCTGATAGCTCCCTGTGTCCGTAAGACGTAGAACAATGATCTAAGGCTATTTATATTATTTTTATAACTAAATGTTCAAAAATTAATAAAACAGTCTAACATCGTCCATAGCTTTCATCAAAGTACTCCTTCTGAACTGTACCCTATCTTGGATAAAGAGGTGACAGAGATCGGGTGATAAGATAACACAATACGGAGTAAACAATATGAACAGTAAGCCACTCAAGTTGGTGGCTACATAAGTAGTGGTTAGGTCACGTGAGAGGCCCTAGTTGGGCCTGAATACTCTGATCCTAGACCTTGGCCAGAAGGTTACACGAAACTTTCTTCCTTAAAATACTTACCTAATTTTTGTTATTTATGAGTAGACCACTGCCTTACGAACCCGGACAACTATAACAATTTAAAACTATGAAAGTCTCGTTCCAAACATATACATATGGAAAAATAAAGCTTTAAAAAATCTCAAGTGTATACAAACTTGTATTTTCTGGTAAAAATAATTTTTGTTTATTGCTTAATTCTTGCTTACCCCTCGTGGCATTTTTTTTATAATATGGGAAATGCATGAAAATTTCTTACCTCTCTCAACCTTCCTTCACATTACAATACTCATTAGAATATTTGTCTCAAGATAAATCTTTTACCATACAACTATGGTAAAAGACCCACTTACCTAATATTTAATGGAAATGTTAATGCATTTTAATTGTTTGAAAGAAAAACGTATTAAGATTATAAATTGGTTGATTAAAAGAGAACTAAAATCATTAGCAAGTGGGTGGGAGAGACCAAACGAGCACCATTTGTGCCTTGATCACCGCCCAGACAAGGCTATTTGTCGTACCCTCCTTGGAGTTTCCACAGTTTGTTTAGTCAGATATTTCTTGATAATTACATGTAAATTCTTAGGTAATAAAATTTAAAACGGGAGGGGTTTCACTTCCTCTTGAAAAGTTTTGTCGTAAAATAGATTTAGAATAATATTCCGCGAGTTAAATACCTTCTTCAGCTACCTTTTTTGCATATTTTATAGTAAAATGGATAAGGAAGGAATTTAAAAGTAAGATAAATGTGTGAGCTCTGTTGGATTTGGATTTCTTCTGTGGAAAAATTAAAAAACTAAAGTTTGGGAGAAATAACTCTACTATCCTGATAGCTCCCTGTGTCCGTAAGACGTAGAACAATGATCTAAGGCTATTTATATTATTTTTATAACTAAATGTTCAAAAATTAATAAAACAGTCTAACATCGTCCATAGCTTTCATCAAAGTACTCCTTCTGAACTGTACCCTATGTTGGATAAAGAGGTGACAGAGATCGGGTGATAAGATAAGACAATACGGAATAAACAATATGAACAGTAAGCCACTCAAGTTGGTGGCTACATAAGTAGTGGTTAGGTCACGTGAGAGGCCCTAGTTGGGCCTGAATACTCTGATCCTAGACCTTGGCCAGAAGGTTACACGAAACTTTCTTACTTAAAATACTTACCTAATTTTTGTTATTTATGGGTAGACCACTGCATTATGAACTCGAACAACTATAACAATTTAAAACTATGAAAGTCTCAAAAACAAAATTACCTACTCATACTTTCGTTACAACAGATCGCCCGTACAAATCTATGTTATGCTGGTTATTGTTGATTTAAAAATATTTCGCAATAATACAAATATAAAACAATAATACTTACAGTTACAGCATTATTAAAATAGCATGCATAAGTTGAAACGGAATAAATTTGTAACTGCTATGTTTTTAATAATGGATAGTTAACTAAAAAGCTGGTTTTGACTTGCCTTTTTTGCTATATGCTGCATGTGTATGGTACTTCGAATCGTCAGTGATAGCAAACAAAAACAAAAACCTCTGCTGATTTATTAAAGTTTTAGTTCATGAGCCACCCATAAATGATGGGTGTGAATATTTCTGCATCAATTTTATAGATGAGATTGTATACATTTAAGATTGTATATGAATTTACATTTTCCATTGATTAAAGTGTGTATTTTTTAATAACCTTGCATTGATATTTATTAAACTTCAGTAGTAGTAGTACCGTTGTAATGTTTAAAGATTGTTATATATTATTGTTTATTGCTGTGTTTGTTTAGTACGCCTGTTGAATATTCTCAGTCTTAATTATTGCATTCTCAGCATGTACCTTTGCATCTAACCATGCATGTAACCATTGTATATATGATTGTCAATATGTATAAAGTATATTTAGTTACTGTGCACTGTATGTAAATATAGCAATGCCATTGACAATAAATTAATAACTAAATAGTATAAGAATTAAAGTGGTACGAGCGAGAAGAGGGAAAAAGTCTAATTAAATCATGACCTTATGTTGATTGTGTCACCTCCTTTGGCATATTTTTTCAAGTTTTTAGTGAAAAATCTTTAATTACAGGGTGAATAATTCGGAAATGTGGTGTTTTTTTTAAATATTATACGAAAAATATTAATGCTTTTGAGCTTAAATTTTGTTAAAGTGCATAAACAGTAAAGCTCATTAACTTTCAGTATATGTAATTTTTTTAAAGACAAAAATATTCATATATTACAGTAAACGAATGATCAAAGCAACATTTTTGATACGACATTCTTATAAACTATGTCATTTTGAAGGTATAAAAATGTTAAACGATGTGCAAATAAACACAATTCTTATCGTAAACAAGTAACTAAGGATGCTTGCATGAAACAATTACATATGCGTAACCAATAAGCGGCACTAGTGCGGATTTAGCGGATATCAGTCGACCCTTAGCACCGCTCTCACCGCCCTGATGTAAAATACGTAATCGATCTGTGCCGTATACTTCTTTTTCTGAACAATCAGGCTGGAATACCTACTATGATGTAGGTATGGACGGAGAATGCAAGCACTAATGGAGGGTTGACCTTAAGTTCGTTCCAGCGAAAATATATACTATAACCACCCCTATGCATAAACCAAACACAGAAATATGTAAATAGGATCGTTAATAATCCCCTAAACTATCTAACTTGTGTGACAACTGATGATGGACATTGGTAATATAACTCACATCGATACATGTTCTAAAAGGGTAAAAATATAACTACGTATGATTTTTAACAGCGATCCGGATTTTACAGCTACATGAAGCCCGTACTGAGCCCAACAACAATAGTCAGTAATGTCCCGCAGGCGCGGCGTCACATCGTCTGCCAAATCCGCTTAAACTTTTTGTAGCGTTCATGTCTCTCCAGAGAAACCGCTACGGCGGATTTTTTGTTGTTTTAAATATCAAACCATCTTTATTGGACTAAAATATTTTTGGATTTGCCTTTTAAATGTTTATTTGTTGTACCGATTATTGTTACATGATGTTTTTGTAAAATGCGTTAAAATATTATCATTACGAAATGTTGATTTAGAATTTTTTAATTTACTATTTATTTCAGATTTACGTGAAGTATTTTTTGAATTTAATACTCAACAGACGTAATTTAATCATATTTATTTAATTGGATATGCCGATAACATACCGGTACTTATAAATAATAGATTTTATATTTATTTTCAACTATAAACTTGTATAGGCAAATTGTTAAAACTGAATACTTTAAATGATTTAAATAATGTTAAATACAGTTTTATTCCAATTACCATGAAAAAGTTCACGAAAAACCTCCTAGAAAAATATTTGTCACACCCCTTCTACCAGAAGGATCACATAAAACATTTTAAAATTAGATTAAAATTGTTCAGAGAAAATGTTATTAACTTAATAGAACGCATTAAATATAAACTTAAAACCAGGCTTTATTTAAAATGAAGGGTATTTTAACAACTCGATATACTTTGTTTGGAATTAATTATTGGTGATGGTGGATTTATGTTATTAAGTTTTTAATACTAACATTTTCCATCACGATCTATGCAAATAAATGTTTCACAACGCTGGTCTGAAATTCACCAAATTTTGAAGAAAATAAGATAATACACCTGTAACCCCGATAAAAAAATTAAATAAGTTTTATTTGTATCACTATGTCGTAATGGTTTCGTGTTGGGCTTTGCCAAAGAAACTTAGATTACGAATGTAACTGAGGCGGCCTACTCATAAATAATAAAAAAATCTGTAGTTATAATAGCTTCGTATATAAAACTATCAGACCAACCAGTCAATATCAGTTGAAATCAGGCCATAATGGCCGCCAACTCTTAGCAAAGATCTTAGGGATTAGGAAAAAAGTATCTGCAAATAGTAATAGTATAAATGCAAAACTAAATTCTCATGGTATGTAAGGATCGTAAGAAGCATTAAGATATCATTATAGGTATAGATCTGTTCACACTTTGCCTGGGTTTCAGATTTTTGCTGCGGTCATTTTGTTTACAGTGCAGGTATCAAGACACGCCCAATCCAGTTGTCTTTGAGTTAATTTCTTATGTGCGTGACTATTGGTGAATGGTATTGTTTATAAGGTTTTCACTGCCTTAAACAATTTTTTGTTTTCAGCTTTATATCTTGTTATGTTTTAGGTTCTAGCTAACTGAGGCAGGATCAGATTATAAAGCTCGAAACGTTGTAAAATTTAGTTTTACTTAAACTCGTGTTGGAAAATTTCCGTAATAGAAATCTAAATAGCTTGACATACAAATGTAGACAATCTTTTAAATTTTATATGTGAGTTAAAATAACTCTATAAATAATATAAAGATGTAAGTGCTTTTAAAATGAAATGTGTTTCGATCACTTAAGTACAACCTCCATTTGCCGAGTGGGTAGAATTGACTGTAAGCTGATGTAGAAAATACCTGGGAGAAAATATCGGGAAGAGTGTTTATACCTTGCAGCGTCATAAGTGTTTATACCTCGTCCTTCCAAGAACATATGAAAAGTGAATATTACCTTTTATCCCTTTACATGTGGCTTATATGAAACTGAAGAGTGGGTTTTACTAACATTTACAGTGTTTTAATTTAACGACTTATATAACTAATTTCTAATTTTTCTATAACTGATATTTTTTGTGACAAAAATAATGTTACACAAAATTTATGTGCAACCGAAGAGAAACCTACTTACGAGAGCATAGTTCTGGTAATCAAATAAAAATATTGTTTTAGCACAATTAAAAAAGAACGTGTATCAAGATTTTAACACATAATTTGTATTCCTCTAATATTGGTTTAGTGTAGACACAGTCTTAGATTTTAAGCCAATGAACTCATTCTGATCTCAAACTGATCGTGTAAATATGCACCCCTCATATAAATATAGTTTTATTTTATATAAAAAAAATATTCTACTAGGATGTAATTAAAAACAAACATAATGTTTGTAACAGCTCTGAATACAGGACGGAAGTTTAAATTAATTGTTCACTAATAAACTGAGTATAATGGTGAATACCTGTTGTGTGGTGTTCGTGCCAAACCTCAGTCGACCGCCATTAGCTGAGGGTTCAGCACACATATCGACCGAACAACAGTGTTGTGACACGATCCACGGACACACACGCGCACTTACATACACATACACGCACGCACAACATAAACGCGCGCACCTTAGGTAAACCGCAGGAACGATTAGACATTAAACAGGTATACCTCGAATTTTAAATATTTTATAGACGTAAATTATTTAAAAAATATATTGTCACTCTTCTAAGGTATCAACAAATTTAAAATAAAATACACATTGACATTGTACGAATTTTTTACCATTATTTGTAATTCACAATATAATAATAAGAATATGTGATACTGTTTGTAGTTGATCGATATCTTCTACGTCTCAATGCTGAATATTTCGAACTGGACGTGTGAATTAACATTTTGAAATGAATTCACTAATGAATATTATATATGTAGAATGTTTATAAAGTACACATTTTCTTAAGAATTATTTGAAATATAAACGGTTTTATGTATTGTTTATACTACCGACCTTATAATATTACACCTGAAGCACCGCGTCGGAGTTTCTGGCTATTCTAGTAAACCAGAGGCCACACTAGTTAACCAAACCAGACATCTTTAATTCACCGCACAGGCCAAAACCCATGAAGATGGACAGTTCAGGTTTATAATAATTATATAAATAAACTAGAACCGTTAGTTTGGTGACAGAGTCATCCGAAATAACCATTTGTGTAACAAGAGGGCAAACGATGTCATATGGCAATAAAAGTTCATATGGCAGCATAAAGCGTCAGCTGAGTGCTGCCAGAACTTCGAGGGCGGCCATGACAGTTTGCACTCATGTTACACTCAATGTTTTACCTACAATAAAAAGACATTTATGTTATGTTTGATTTTCCCGTTGGGATAAATGTAAACATAACTTAAAGATTTCCAGTTTCCTTTAGTTTCATTGGGAAAAAAGCGAAGTCAGTGTTGTAGGAACGGCGACCGTCTATCAGCTGACTGAGAGCTTAGTGCATGCTAGTACTTTTATTATAAATGTATAATGGATAGTAATGCGCCATTATGTTTTTATTTTTTATTCTCAAATTTGAAATATTTTTAGTTATTTTGTCTCTCAAGCCACATTTTCACGAGAGCACCCTTGACTAAGACCCTGCCTGCTAGCACTTTGTGTCAATGGTAATGCACGCGTCCGCTTCCTGCTCCAAAATAATCCTTACCGTTGCCTCTTCCTTTTGTCTCGACAAACGGCTAAAACGTTTTAGGTTTAGTTACTTAGCTCGACATGATAAATATACAATTTAACTCTTATTTTATAATAAATATTGGGGAATACAACAAAGGTTTTAAATAAAAATTCTTGATTTTAATTAAAAACACTAATTATTTTTACGTTTATTTTAATGCTACGAAATTTGAATTATATTATCCTTTTGCATGGTTATTTAACTGATAAAAACATTTTAAAATAAAGTTTTAAGTCACATATTATTTTATTTACAAGCTATACAGAAAAATTAGATTTGAATACTTTATTTTCACTCATTCAAATACTCGTATTTGATACCATCTACTTCAAGTAATATATAAATGAATTTTATTTCACATAACAAATAATACAATAAATACACCAGAACTTATGAGAAATTTAAACTGGCCACGTTATCAAGTTGTGTGGTCAGTTACACTAAACAATAATTACATCTAAGAAAACATTTTAACACTTAACCTACCAACATATCAAACTAAAAGATTCTTCTTTATTTAAAGGAATGGTTATCGAGTAAATCTTTGCACTACACATTGAGATACAATTAAATTAGATTATTTATTCTATATAGCATGTGTACATACGATAACTTTTTTAAACCCTAACATAATAATATATAACAAACCAAAAACTCTGCTAAATTTAACTTTACATACCCAGTTTTATGAACACAGCTCTGTTGAATCATATAACAGCATGTTTCGAGCTACAGTGTCAGATAATATTATATTATAAACAAATATTTATTTAGGGACGTGGATATTTCTTGTTAAAACACTGATTAATTGCTTATAGTATAATCAATAGTTCATTCAATTTTTTAAGCAGGTGAAATTAACATTAACTTACTCATAATATACTCTTGAACATATAATTGATCAACTAAGTGTGAAAGAATGCTTTAACACTTCTCTGCGTTCATTGTTCCTGTTCTGAGATTCAACCAGCGCTTGCAATCTCTCATTAGTCATCACTATTGACTGGGCTCTCGTTGAACCTGCTCAAACTCCAGAGAGCCATAAGCTCCATTGTTCTCTATGCGATATATTCTCATTTGGAAAATATTATCTTTAAAACATGTTGTTTTTGTAGTCTGTAGTATTAAATCGTTACATTATTATAAATTTTTGCATTTGTGTGTTTTCTGTGCTCAGAAATGTCAGGATTGTGTCCTGTACTGTTAGTATGCTGGGTGAAGACAGCTACCGTATGGACTAGTAAGTATGTGATTCAGCTGTTGTAGTACCTGCTACTGTGTAGTACTGTTAGTATGCTGGGTGAAGACAGCTACCGTATGGACTAGTAAGTATGTGATTCAGCTGTTGTAGTACCTGCTACTGTGTAGTACTGTTAGTATGCTGGGTGAAGACAGCTACCGTATGGACTAGTAAGTATGTGATTCAGCTGTTGTAGTACCTGCTACTGTGTAGTACTGTTAGTATGCTGGGTGAAGACAGCTACCGTATGGACTAGTAAGTATGTGATTCAGCTGTTGTAGTACCTGCTACTGTGTAGTACTGTTAGTATGCTGGGTGAAGACAGCTACCGTATGGACTAGTAAGTATGTGATTCAGCTGTTGTAGTACCTGCTACTGTGTAGTACTGTTAGTATGCTGGGTGAAGACAGCTACCGTATGGACTAGTAAATATGTGATTCAGCTGTTGTAGTACCTGCTACTGTGTAGTACTGTAATGCTTGAAGACAGCTACCGTATGGACTAGTAAGTATGTGATTCAGCTGTTGTAGTACCTGCTACTTTAAATGTAGTATGCTTAAAATACCATACTAAAAGTAAGTAGCTGTTGTAGTACCTGCTACTGTGTAGTACTGTTAGTATGCTGGGTGAAGACAGCTACCGTATGGACTAGATATGTACACTGTGTACTGCTACTGTGAAGTACTGTTAGTATCTTGAAGACAGCTACCGTATGGAAATAGTCTTGATTCAGCTAAGTACCTGCTACTGTGTAGTACTGTTATATGCTGGGTGAAGACACTACCGTATCTAGTAATATGTGATTCAGATTGTAGTACCTCACTTATATGTAGTACTGAGACATACCGTATGGACTAGTAATATATTCAGCTGTTGTAGTACCTCTACTTGTAGTACTGTTAGTATGCAAGACAGCTACCTATGGACACAAGTATGTGATTCACTTTTAATATGCTACATAAATCTAAATGCCGGTTACAACTAACGAATTGTTATAAGAATTTTAAATGTTCGATACAGGGTCCGGCTGCCTTTATTCAAGTAGTTTTAATGGTCCTTGCACGAATCAGCTATACTTTTTGGTAGAAAATGTACATTTTATCAAACTAATTACTTACTTACTTCATTTTTATTCACCTTAAAATACCCACCAAGAGAAATTCTGTATCATACGTTATGAGAGAACATACAGCAGTACATACCGCAATGGTAATGAGATATCAATCCATCAGGACGTATGTCCGGCCAGCTACATACGTGGAACGCTCCAAATCTATAAGAAACTAACTAAAAGCATGCGCTAAGCGCTCAGTCACCTGATAGGTAGACGGTCGCCGTTCCTACGACACTAACTTCCATTCCCTGTAACATAATGACGATTTAAATGTTATGTTTAAATTCATCCCAGCGGGAAAATCAAACATAGTATAATGAATTTTTTGTTATAAGAAAAATAGTGTTTGTATGTAATACGAGTGCAAACTGCCATGGACGCTCTCGAAGTTCTGGTAACACTAAGAGTCAGCTGAGTGCTGCCATATTAACCTATCGTACAATATGACATCGCTTGCACTCTTGTTACACAAATGGCTTTTACGATTTGATTTAGTTTTTTCAATCGACTATTTTATTTTGCTAATACGCTCTAAAAATGTTAAAAGTTACTGAATGATATTTGACACTTATAGTTTTATTTATATTTAATTTTTTATTTTAAAAGAACAATCACAACGTCAGGTACAATTCGTAAACGTTATAAGCCACACTCAAACGCACAATGGAAGGGCTGCCAACTCATCAGTGATTGGTGCTGGAGGGCGCGGGCTCTTGGGTGGTAATGGTAGGGACAAATGCCGCTGCGTCAGCCGCCGGTCACGACCAAAACGCAGCTGCAACTTCTGCTCTCTCCTTGATGAGATGATAAATTAGAATCGATCCATTTATAATTAATTATATTTTAAATTATGAACGATTGAATACAATTGTAAATTTAATATTATTTTCACGTATTTGTCACAGAGTGTATGAGAAAATTATTTGGTCAAAATCTTAGAACTGCATCGCTGAGTATGAATCCGTTTTCAGGATACCAGAGTTAGAGAGTGGGTAGAGAGTTTAGGTTGGAAGTTTTTTTCAACATGTCACCTTTACAAGAGTATATTTTGTGAAATTTAAATAAATCTTTCAATCAGTCATGATTGAAAAAAACTACGGAATATGAAATTATGACGGTAAATAAACTGTTTTTGTTCTAATATAACTATCAATCACCTTTCAGGTAATTATAAACGGGCCTAGCAACAACTACGGCACAACTAATCAAATAAAAATTGTTAGCAATATGTTCGTGATATAAAAACAAAACATTAACACATTTATAACACAAATAACACTTTTGCTTATGTATTTTTAGTTTGTCTTTATACAATTATCCATATCTTTTAAGCCTAGTTTAAGAGTGTACTAAGTTTTGAAGTAAAGAACATAGACTATTAGAAAGGTCAGTGGTTAGCCTCACCGCGTTTGAACCAATATCAAAGGGATCAAGAAGTCATTAGTTTGACCAGATTCCATTATAACTTGGATATTTTAAAATCCTTTAGATAATCTTCTCTGATGCTTTATATTTTAGACTATACAAACTCGATCAAAATAAACATTCAATAACAAACAACAAATTACAAAAAATAATTCTTCTCTACCCACAGTCAAACAGCACTATACAGTCACTGTATTCATGCATTGTCAAACAGCAGTATACAGCCACTATATCCATCCATAGTCAAACAGCAGTATACAGTCACCATATCCATCCATAGTCAAACAGCAGTATACAGTCACCATATCCATCCATAGTCAAACAGCAGTATACAGTCACCATATCCATCCATAGTCAAACAGCAGTATATAGTCACCATATCCATCCTATACATACCACCATTTACATATTGTTTAAAGATGTACGTTTTTTTTATGATACGACACTATGTATCTATTACAAACAGGTGAGGTCATATATTAAACCTTCGATTGTAAATGTACACGATAATAATATTATATGAATATTGAAATATGTTCTATTCATCTACGAGTTTCTATAACTAAGAACATAAGAAGGCTATAGGTATTTATCTACGATATTAGGTATGATACAAATAACTGAAATAACTTCGCAAAACTATCTTCAAACGTATTTAAATTAAAATGTAATAATAGCTGAATTAAAATTTAACAATGAAGTATTGTATTGTTATTATCTTGTGAATATATTCTGTTAAACCTACTTTATTTGGATTTAGTTAACTTTTTTTATGAATTTGAGATACAAAATTGGACCTATAAAATGACTTCAATACAAAGAGAAGATTAAATTAAATTAAAAGATGATTTAAAGTCGACTAAAATAAAAGGTTTCTGTCTAAACCAACTGCTAGACGTGGGTAGCAGGCACTTACTTTGATGCTACGTTTTAAATTTGAAAGGTCAAAGAGTGAAATTGTATCTGCGAAACTTTGTAAAATAAAGAGTATTATACTTAATTAAAATACATTTATTGTTTCAACTGCATACTACAAGTTTATAAATTTACGGTGGTTTAAGATCTAAGATAAAGCTACGCCCGAGATGTTACAATTTTTGCTTATAATAGCTTATTATAAATTAAATAGCTGATATTGTACTCGAATAACCAACTTATACCGACTTGATTACCGGCTTTACTTTCATGGTATTCTTTTGTTTTTAACTTTTGTTTTTGTTTTTAACACAATCAAGAAATAAATTATATTCAAGGATTGACATTCTTTCAATATTTCTATTGCAGTTTTAATGTATTGAAGAAAAAATTAGTGTTTAGTTTCTATACAGTTTTAAGAAAAACAGAATCTAGGTTGGTTTTGGAAGACAGTTTAACTTTATTGTTCTATAGACTCCGGTGTCTGTACGTCTCATGTCGATGAATAGTTTTTCAAACATGTTTTAATGTTAAATTTAAAAGTGGAAAGTGTGTCAATTTAAGAATTACTTTATAATTTAGGATAACTTCATCTTGCTAAATGAAAATAACAACCCATCGTTGGAAAGGATTGTACAAGAAATAAATGAGTTTTCTCAGGAGTGTAAATGAAACACTTTATGTAAAACTCTTACTCTCTAAATTTTATCAAAAGAATTTAAGTTTGAATAAGCACGGATATTGGTCATTTTAGAATGTTACATATTACGTCATTCATAACCATTATTTTTCCAAAAGCTTTAACTATGTTTGTGGATATCTTTAGAATTGTTCATGTATATGGGGTGTTAGTTTTATAGTAAAGCGTAAAGGTTTATGGCTCACGACAGTCATCATTTAGCGGAGAGCTGAGACCCTCATCACAAAAACCTAATTTGGGACGATAACCTTGCGTTCAGGTTGTCCTCCATTTTATTTACTGCCAGTAGTAAAATATTTTTCTTGTAAGAGACATTTAGGGGCTCATAAAATAACGGACTACTTGTAGGTTGTTTTTAAACGTCTACAATGCCAACCAGAGTTTATCAGTATAAATGCCATTGAGAAATTAAACTCGTTGAGCAATCCAATAATATAAAAAATATAAGTATTTTAAACTTATTAAACATATTTCACCATTACGTGCTTCACAATTTTCACCCTACTGAAAAATATTATTGAATGGTCTCTCACCGTTGTACTATCTATTTGTTTGTCGATGTACGATTGTACGTGGTACAAGAAATATTTGGCAATTCTTTCATGTTATTGACTGTCAAGAAAACACAGTATTGCCTAGTCGTATCGCTGTAGTAATGTTAATTTATTGAACGAAATATTGTCAGTATTTTTTTCCAAATTTGGTAAAAAATATATTTTTGCTCCAGTTTTGACGTAAAAATAAGCGCACGCTGTTTTATTAATGCTTAAAGTGTAATTGGAAATTGTTTTAAAAGACTGTTTTTCACTGATTATTATCCAATAAATAAATATATGGAGAAGAACGTCTGAACAACTTAGTCTGAGAGATATATCCGAGAGTGCCATGGGGGTCGGTAGGACAATGTCTTGGCAAGGGGAAGCTCCCAACGACTGACATGTTTTGGATAGTCGCCATTTCGAGTTTAAACCGTCTTGTACTCGGCATTTCTATTATTTCTCTTGTCTTTAAACTTCCGATTTTCGAAAATAAAGTTAATGGAGCTCTTGTAAAAACAGTTGTACTAGGAACCACGCCAAAATAACATTCTGTATTTAAGTTAGTAGAACATTTTCTTAATACTATTTTAATAAATGAAACTTATGATTCAGGGGATATTATACAGTGAATGGTCAACTACAAGACTTGAACTGGATACACTACAAGTATACAATTATTGCATAATGAGAAATTCAAATATATAAAATGTGTAATTTTGATGTGGCAATTGAAATATATAACAAATAGCATAACATCTAGCCATATCTTTCATAAGGGATATATATTTATATACAATTTAAATGAAGCGGAAGAGTGTAAAATGGCGGAAAATATTTTAAAACGAGTTAAAAATGATAAGCGGTTATCAAGGAAAACACAGTTAGGTTGAT
Organism: Nephotettix cincticeps; assembly: GCA_023375725.1. Classification (NCBI taxonomy): domain Eukaryota; kingdom Metazoa; phylum Arthropoda; class Insecta; order Hemiptera; family Cicadellidae; genus Nephotettix; species Nephotettix cincticeps. The sequence continues at coordinate 36,031,278 of CM041785.1, forward strand.
AAAAGCAAAGACAAGGGGGGACCATGCGGCCGCTCCACATTACAATCGATTCACGGCGTTTTTCTAGTTATTCCGCCATGCTTCCTTCTGTAAGTACTGTCCTATAAATAGTATTACTTACCAATAGAAATGATGTACGTGGAGTAAAGAAATTTATTTTGTATAATTTTTGACCAATGGATAACGAACCATGTCTTGGCGGAAGAAAGCAATAGAGTGAAAGGGACGGAGACTTCCGCCGACCTATATTTATATACGAGTATTTATTTATACTACCAATAAAATAGTAAAAGTTAATCCCACGAACACTGTCTGGGAGCGTCTCCCCCTCATCAGATTACAGTGGGGAGTCTGTGGACTGGAAGAGATCCCCTCACAAAGACCTTGAAAATAATTGTCTATCGTCCATAACATTTTTTTAGTATATTTGCATGCCATCATATTCATCTAATGTTTTATATCAGGTTAACATTCAACACTTTATAGTTTAGAGCATTAATCACAGTTTATGTGATGGTTTGTGACTGAGCGTCATGCTATTCAATAATTTTGTGCAAAAACCAAAGTAGGGGTTCAAAAATTTGGCTACTTATATTTATTTATCTTTAGTATAATTATTCCCCAATGCAGTCATATGGAAATTGTCGATCTTTCTTATACTCATATTTTGTCGTCATTGATATTTTTCTATCAAACATGAAACACTAGCTGTGATGGACACCTCCAATCACTACTATTCACAGATAGCGGATTCAAATAATTCTAAATTAATTTAATCATATGCGTTTTATCGATACTTTAGTGTATTTGTTTAACTTATGCTTGACAATAGCAAATGTGAACGGTAACCAATTCAAACCTGTTTATTTATTACGTGAGAACCAACTATGTAACTTGCTCTGCAAAAGTGATCCGAGGGAAAAAAATATGACACGTCATTATTGTCAGTCGCTCTTGTGTGTTAATAATAAAATTATTAAAAAATATTAAGTAATAAGACCAAATTACTTAGTCTTATTTATATGATCACAAATAAATACTGTAAAAATAAACCATGATGTATTAGCTGTTTTGGTTTATTATTTATTCATTAGTTCATAAATTGTTTTTGGGTAAACACATTACAAGATACAACTTTAGAGGTTTACATTGATTTAAATTGTATTCTGTAAACTATGTGTTTGTTTTAAGTCAAAACCTCTGATTTTTTATTTAAAAGGGCCAAACTTCTAAAGTATCTTGGAAAATAGATTGAATTGAACTAGCAGAAGTCATAGTTATAATTTATAGCAAATGTGACGAGTAACCAATGAAAACCTGTTTATTTATTACGTGAGTGTAATTTATTTATTTAAACTGTGTAACTTTCTCTACAAAAGTAATCTGAGGGAGAAGCAACGAAAAGCAGGACATGCCTAGAGGGGATCGTGGTATTGTTTTATTCCAAAGTCATGAGGAAACCTTTCTTTCACAAACTTTTTTTTACTTTCAACACGTGAGTATAAGGAAAAATGTATAGTTCTATAAATATTTTTTAAATAAAACAAATATTTTTTTAAAGATAATCATAAAAAAAGATTTAAGTAAACATTTTTAAATAATAATAAATTAATGAAACCTGAATTACCAAGTAAGTGTTGAAACTAAAATTACTCGAGAACAATCTAAAATCAAAACAAGAGGAAGGTGTTAAGGTATTTGTAAAACCAGAAGCAGATAATGGACAAACAAGGATAGACACTCCCTTTGCGAACCATTTATAATTCAGGAACTCTCGCTACAGAAAAGTAGGGGGGCTTGTGTGTTCAAACTATGTGTTTCGCAATTATCACAAAAACAATGCAAAACACTGACCACAAACTTCTCATAAATTTAGTTACATCTTTAATATTTGTAATTATATAATTTAAGTTGATTGATAATATACTAAATAAAATTTATTATATGGGTACAAAATTCAATACAAATATTTTTAACTTGGAGGGAGAGGATAAGCCATTTTGTGCAGGCGTTAAACAATTTTATCAAGCAGTCTTTCCCGTATCTTGCACAGAATATGAGTAGTTAAAATTATTTATTGCAGCTAGAAACTAATTTCTAACTTCTTTTAATCTAACTGTGATTTTTTCTTCAGTGGGAAACCAAGTTTACGATTATCAATCTTAAAGTTGACACAAAATTTGGTTTCTCCGTTGATTTCAACGAGAAAAGATGTCGTAATCTATTAGTTATTGATTGTGACTGTTAGAAATTACAGCAAGTTAGTAAAATTAGGTATTTGGGATTGGTCATAGATAATCAATTGTCCTGGAAGAACCATATTTCAACATTAAAAAGAAACATGCTTATAGTTCACGTTGAGAAAATGTTATTTATTGAACCAGATGTATAAGAGTAGTAAGGTTTTAATCAATGCTTATTAAGCTCTTAAAGGGTCTAGGCCTTAGCTACGGGATTACATACTGGGGTGGAACTTACTGCTCTGCTATGATATATCCAATTGTGATTTAAAAAAAAAAAATTAACCACGCGTCATGGGTAAAATTAGGTCCAAACACTCATGGACACGCTTTTTTAAAATAAAAATTCTTCAAGACACTTATATTAAGCTTTATTTAAGTAAGTAAGCTTATATTTAAACTTTCAAAACGTTTTTATTAGAAGTTATAGTTTCTCTGGAAGGAGACAACCAAATTACAATTCAAAAATTGTAAGATAAAGTTTTATTGTTTCTCAGTCTAAAAATTGCAGTTCTCAATATGTACTTATTATTAGGTTTATTACTATGTGTTTTTGTTATTTGTTAACAGTTAAAAGTTGGTGAAATTTCTCAGTGACATAAGAAAATCACAATTTGTTTTCCTTTCTTAACTTCTTTTATAATTGTTAAAAATGTTTTCATGTGTTGCTGTTTACCGATTGTATATTTTTGACTATACACGTGATATCCCACCCACATCAGGCGTTTACCTATGGGATGCATATTTATTTTGCCTTGGTTCTATGTTTTTTCATTGTATAAATACACCTTTATTGTTTCATAGTTTATTTTTACAAATAGTTATTAGTTTACACTGGTTTAGTTTTAGGTTCAATAAGTTTAAGGTAGAAATATTGCCACTTATATTTAATCAAGAATATGAATCGTAGACTACTATAATCTGCATTTGTGTGAAAAAAATGTTGATTTCGTATAACTTTGGCAAAGTAAAGATTATTTATTTATTTCCTTAATAACCATACCTAAGATAGCACAATGTATTTATGTAGTTAAGTTAAGTTAAGTAAGTTAAACAGTGAATAGACATGGAAGAAAGATAAGAGGGAGAAAATATACAATATTGATTGGTTTATAAGACAATAATTGTGTTAATTACAAATGACGGAGTAGGTTTAGTTTCGAGGTTCATGAAAGAAATCTTAGTAATTAAAAGGGATGGAACACAGTTGAAGGTTATCAATACAAAGGTTGAGGCACAATGGGCCATTGTTCATCGCTACTTAGCAAGTAACATTTCACTACGTTTCACCAACCATTCGCCACCCATCGTTAAACACCGCTTACAACCAAGCGCCAAGCGGCCCGACATCAAGTTATCTCTTACACGTCGATATTGATATAGTCCTAACTATATCAATTCTTAATTGAAATTTGACATGGTAATCCAATTTTCAAAATATATAGTTAAAAAGAAAGCATTTTAATAAGGAAATTTGTGTACTGATAACAGTAACGTTAACAAACGTAATTATGTATAAAGTATACTATGATTCTTATTAAAAGTTTATGCTGACCTCCACTGTTTTTATAATATTTTATTTTATTGGCAAATATAATGTAATAGTTTGGAGTTTTCCTCACAAATACCTTTGTTAGAGGTATTTAGTAAAAAGCACTACTGAGTAAATATAAACTTTGTATTTAGAAAATAAAACAAATCGAAAGTGAAATTAAAATTTCATAACCAATTTTTCATAGTATAACGCATAAATAAAATAACGTCTTACCACGTTGGCTTATGGATTTGTTAGTTAAATAAATTGAAAGTGCATTTAATTCTTACTAAATGCAAGGAAACAATAAAATGAAAAATTATTTATGCTATTTCTATAAAATCTATTGTATATTCTTTCCTCAAGGGTAGTATCCACTACGTCAGATGATTTACTTCACACATATAGTATTTGGGGCAATCAGGTATCTTCCAAGAAGGTACCCAACTTGAACTAATCGCTCTATCCAAGTACTATGACAGCGTTTGGGTAATATCTTATTCGGTGGGCTGCAATATGCATTGCAATAATTGAAAAATGAAAAAAACATTCTTCATTCATATTGAACTGAAACTGATTTTTAGTAATTAATTTAAATTGTGACTGTATTATATAATGTGTAATTCACACTTATACGCACAGTATTAATGGACATTATAGTTAAGGTATTAAGATTTGCATTTGCTCTAATCCAGTTGGCATCTCGATTTTCAATTAGTGAAGAGCACCTTACACAGTTATGTTACATTCGTTTCCTTAGAATCTTAAGATATCTGTATAGATTTCTGTTTTAAAATTTTAAACATATAATTTAATGGCAAGGTAGTACATAATTGCTATTTGGGTTCGTTATTAAAAATCAACTGTTTTGACTAACAATACGTTCCAACCCTTTATAATTGGCGTGCTTTAGAATCTCTTGTTGTGATTTTAAATTTGAAGTCAACATGTAAAATAACTGTAAATTTTAAAGTAAGTCCGTGTATTTAAAAAGTATATGTTTTTAAAGATGATAACCCAAAAAATAATTCCGTAGTAACTCATTTGACAGCTAAACTTATAAAGTACTTAGCTAAAACAAAATTTATTAAATACCCAAACATTTAGAAAAGGGGTTTTCCTTAAGTAAGTAATAATTTTGTTTTTTAATAATAAAACAAATAGGGCTCATCAGTAAGTTTAAATTATAAGATTATATGTACTTGGTTAAGTCTATATTGCCAACATTTGGTAAACTGATTAATATTTTTCCACGGCTGGTTATGAAAACGTTTAATCACGTTCTTTTGGAAGTAAATAAGTTTTAGGAAAGAACTAAATGCATTCAATAAAATAAAATTTAATTCTGAAAGTGATGAATTGACTTACCTTTCTCAAAGTTTTATAGTAAAAATTTGCCTATTTCATTTTCCAAACTTAAAGACATTGAACTTTTTTGCAGGCTTAATTTTTGAAGTATTAAGGTAAGGGACTGTTTCAGTGTTACAGCCTTGATACAGCAACAGGCTTGTAATGTCAATTACTTTTCACAGCCTCCAGGTGCAAATTGTTTCTGACTCTCCTCAGAATCTTCTTGAAGCTCTACAACCCTACAGCTCTACTTAGGTTAACTCAATTCGTTTTTCACTACGAGTTTCACTTCATCTTACAGTTGAAAGCATTTTAACTACATATTTGCAACTGTGTTTTTAAAGTTCTAATCGTGTATTTTAATTTTTTATGATAATACAATTTTTTGACCTTGAACTGATAATGAGAGTTGTTTTATAGACATATGATTGAGAGCAGTATGAAATGTACCTTTGTTACGAATTTTCAAATTAACGTTCTTAAAAAGCTATAAAAATCATTTTTAATATTAAAAGAAAAAGAGAAATGTTCAAAACCTTTTAATTTTAAAAAGTTTGAAGAGAAATCCTGGTTATTATGTCATTCACATATGAAAACGTTTTAAATCGTATTGAAAAAGAGTTTTGAAAACAAATGAGGGGATTATGATCATGTGCTAGAAGTTTTCATATATTTCCGTTTTTCTCCGAATCCTTTAATATTTTAAGTTAACCTTATTTAATTCTAAAATATATTTCACATTTAAAAATTTTCAAACAAGATTTCAATTCTTTTAGACTAAAATTTATACTTAAGTGTTTAAGGTTGATGGTTTTACCATATAACGCCCCAATTGAAGAATATACTGATAATGCTTTTGGGGAAATTTGATTTAATTGAACATATTTGTAAAAATAATTGTTATTTTTGATTGAGGAAAGTTTAACTGTTTGACAATTTAACTTAAATAAAATAGAACAATGAATAACACAAATAACTCGTGATTTTTCCGTCTCTGGAACTGGAACCGTCGAGTTTGAATTACAATGGGTGATTTCCGCGTTCCAGATAACTATTCCACGGGTCGTTTAATCACCAATCACCTCTGTTCTGAACAGATGACAGACACATCATCTGTCGTCAGTTTCATTCGCCGTGTAATATTCGTCGTGTAATATTTATATTTCATAACCAGTTTATTTACATATTTATTGGGCTCAGCTGGGCTAAAAAGGAAAAAAATCGGTCAAAACTGGGAGAAAACTGGCAACGGGTTATTCAACAGTACAACCGTGGGAGTTTATTGTTACTATCCTACAGCTTATTAGATTGTCTTTGTCAGTATATATGTACTGGAGTACATTGAAGATATAAGGTCTCAATCGGGAGCAGTTATATACCTTTACTCCATGTGAATAATATATGTTCCCTATCAGAGAAATTACTGTTCGAGAACCAAGGTCCATTGATTAGGTCTTGAGGTATAGCTGAAGACACCGGAGTTCATGCAGGAGTACCTCATTCATGTTGTTTGGGCTTGAAGCATAGCTGGAGTTTCCGGGGTTTATGCAGAAGTACCTGATTCAGGTGGTTAGGGCACGAGGTATAGCTGAAGACCCCGGGGTTCATGCAGGAGTACTAAGTTTGAGAGGTTAGGGTATAGGCGGAGACCCTGGAGTCCATACAGGAGTATCAAAATTTATTGTAGTTAGGGCTCCGATGCTGCCTTTTTAGCGTGGGCGTCAATCGCCGGTACTTGTATTTTCCGTATCGGCGGTTTGACGGGAACGCGCCCGACAAACTGTTCTTTCCATTAGCAATATGCTTTACTATCCAATGCTATCCGAATCATTCATTAATGTAAAACTAGGAATAAAATATGTGCTGTACAAAATGAACAGCTTCATTCGCCACATTAATAGTAAACGGTTTTGGGGAATAATTTAATTATATTCTTTATTTTCTGCCTGATAAACGTTAGTTATAATAATCAGCTGTTGTTTATCTAAATATATAAAACAAAGTCGAGTTAGTTACACCATTTACTTTTATCTTGGCTCTTATCTTTGGATATTATTAAATTTTATGGCTAATATGATTTTAGAAAAAATTAATTTAAAATAGCATGAAACCCAAAAACTATATACTAAATTATACGTTATTTCTATTATTACAATAGATATAATTTGGTATAAAACCTTTTAAAACCACTTTGATGAACATGTTCTCTAAATTAATAAGGCTTCGGATGTTACTGATAATACGGTGTTCATTTTTATACGTTTTTAGCTATACGTTTTATTGCAGCTGTAACTATTTGGTTTGAATAGTGTTTTATCATTTTATTTTTGTTTTATACTTATTAATTAATTTTGTTTATGTAGGAGTGAACCTAAGTACGGACTGCCGTCATGAACTCTTCCTCTGCACACAAATCAATAGTCTATGTAGATTAATATTTTCCATGTTTTATTTATTATTGTAACTCCTTGTACAATTATTTTTTGGAAATATACTATATATAATTATAACTAACTATATATAGCTATAAATAATAATAAGTTTTCCAGTCACTGACTCCGTTTGTAGCGCGTCACAGGCGGCAAAACTGAAGCAGTGATTTCGGTGGTCCAGGTAACATTGGATACAGTTTATTTCAACCTGTGGCCTAGTTGATAAATCCTTTGCAGAGATTTTTCGTGTGTTTTTATGCCAAAAGCATACATAAAGTATACCAAAAAAATAAACTATTAAACTTATACATTACAAATAATTTGTGGTGTTCTTGGCCCTACAATGTATTCCTAGGAGACCTTGTAACAAATAGCTTGATTGCGGGGAAAGTAAGCAAAACCTTAAAAGGAGATGTCAGTCGATCTGAGATCTCCCTTTCAATGCGAGATACTATAGACGAGGAAGTGTGGATAGAAAGCTTTTAGAGGTATGTTTGTCTCGGTAGGAACAGTGAACACGGTCTCTCACTCAGGAGCACCTACCTGAGCTAACGGTGTTGTGCTATCCTTATTTAGGGGTTTTTGTTTCGTGCTAACCCATTAAAGTGATAATAATCTTCTAAATCTTTGTGAAAATGCCACCAAACCACAATGTTGTAAGTCGGAATATGGTATTTTTTAATAAAATTGATACTAACAAATATCACTTCTTTTTGGTCCAGTTTTAATAGATGCTAACCTTTGAAGAACCTTTGAAAATAACGGCATCTCGGTTTGTATTGTTTAATTATCGAACTTTTAGAGTAGGGTTTAGATTTCTTTTAAGTATACAAGTCTAGTGAATCATATTCACATCAAAAATAAGTAAAATTACTTTTATTTCTTATTTTATACGAATAAGATTAAGAGATGTATTGAATTATTTTTGTACGATGGATAACTACGTTAAAACTTGTTAAGTAAAAGGAAAACTATAAGAGAGATGCCAGCTACCGTAGCTCGTTTAAACAGTCGTATGTTGGTTACTGGCCAAAACTATCTTTAATCCACTCAGGAAAATTGCAGAGCTCATTAATTTAAACTTTAATCAAACAGGATTACAGTTTAACTCAAACACTTAAACTAGCTTAGTTTTGGAGATTTTAATATTTTAAATGCGTTGTGTAGTTGAATATTTTACTTTATTTTAGTTTTTGGAATACAAATTTTTAAAATAATCTGCCAAACACATAAATTTTACATTTCAGGTTATTATATTTATATCCTCCTAATTATTTTACTGAGACCAATAGTATTAACTTTCTACAGTCTACGGACTATTTTTTATTTTAATGTGTTAGCCACCGGCGTATTGTGTAACATTACTACCTGTTAATCAATAAACCTAATTCTCACTTGGTGCTCTATAGAGCCATGGACAAGTGACACAAGGATGTATACTATTAAAATCTTTTCACATCAAGACTCAGTTTTTTAGCACAAACACGTTTTTTATATTGTGTCCGTTTAGACACAATATGAAAAAATAAATCGCAACGAACGTGACACTATCCGGTGAAAGATTGAGTATAGAATGTGTGTCCCTGGAACCGTTTTGTTAATAAGTGTTAAGCGGAGTCAGATTAGCCCTCCTTCCATGTTGATTTCGTTCAGTTTACGTCCCTTTATTATTTAGTGGTTCTTGGGAAAAATTGACTTAAGTCACCCAAATATAAATTTTTAGGGAACCGCAATAAAAGATTTGGTAAACCTATATACGATTTACTATGTCTAAATCACAGTGCGATGTTTCATAAAATGTTAAATAAAACGACTTAGATTAAACCAATTTTTATTTCTTTTAAATTACTAGCTATTAAGTACCAAATACGTTTTTAATAAAAACTTTTAAAACCCTAAGTTTTTCCTACTCACCTTGCTGTGAATAAAGATCGTTGTGTGAAGCGATTTGAATAGCAAACATCCTTGTCTCATCTGATGATGGCTGCAAGGACTATTACCATATATAAAGTACTATATACCTATTCAATTTCACCGTATTTATCTTTCATTTTATGTTTTTAATAATGGACATATTTGTAGAATACATTATATGATATTTTTGTAAGAAGCAATTAACACGAGAAAGATGAAGGAACCTTCTCGAAGGTAGGCCGTATTTATCATTTCTACCACTCAGCGTTTTGTTACGCTTATGAAGTATGACTTCATAACAGAGAACGTCCTGTTGAGAAACCAAGGTTTTCCCCAGTTTTATGAGGCGGTTAATGTGGACCCGCGTCTCTAATACGTTCCTCCCTCAACCGGGGATGATGCCATGTTGCGCCTCACTTAAAGACTAATTGGATATTGTTTAGAAACAAAAAGCTTCTTGCAAAAAGCTCCCGCTAACATTATTTCTGCAAACGACGTTTATAATATTGTGTTTTCTGCTTAAGGTGAAAATATTATTAATGTCTTAAACCAAATAAAAGTTAATTAAAATAATTTTAACTATAACAAGGCAAGTCTGTGTTTTAAAATTACACAACAAATAATTGATCCTTACCCTTCAGGTCTATTGAGGTGTAAAACTATTACACCAGCAGTATGTTGTATTACTTCTTTTTTATTGTGGTTCCGTTGTATTTTTGTATAATTATGTGTATGTACACAGAGTTAATGCTTTAAATTACTTAATATAAAAATATAGATACCAAAAATCATTCTTTAAATCTAACAAAAATTACGAACACAATATTTGAGTACAGACGAGCTTAAATATGTAATATACAAACAGTAAATTTATACGAATATTTTAAAATAAATATATATGGTTATAGTTTTGTGCACACTCCTAAACAAGGTCTCATGTTAGAGTTTTCAGGTAGCAATAGTGCCTCTGCCAAGATCTAAATACTACTTGTGTAGACAGGACTAACGGCTTAACATACTTTCCAAGGCACGATGATAGGTGGTTTATGATCAAAATTCCTTATGTGTCATATTAGGGCATCAAACCCGTATACCCAATAACCATTAGCTAATATGTATTAGCTTCATTTTTAACCTCAGAAAGACTACGAGCGTGCCAGTACGTCCGTCTCTTTACCTTCCATCAATAAATAATTCAACAAAAATTTTAAATAAAAAACACCCACCCCGCCTTTATCCCGCCACTTACAAAAAAGCAAAACAAGTGTCCACTGCAATCCCAATTAAGCCTACAAACTGGGCCCGCCTGTCTCTATACCACACATTAGCAAGCCAAATTGGGATGGCTAATGGTCAGGATTCAAATCCTAGCACTTCCGAAAGGCCTCGCCGTTTCACTCTTAAGTGATACAGTGTCACTTACGAGTGAAACACTCATACCTCTTCAACGCGATATGTATACGTGCTTAGTCTAACATAGCGTCTAGTTGGCTACAAAGCATACTCTAGCGGCAAAATAGTGAACTCTATGATATAGTTTCGATATTAGATTATAGGGAGCAGCACGGAATGTAGTTTACTAAGTTCTTGATAGATGTCACTGTCTGATGGGCACTGTCTGATAAAGTCGTCGAACAGAGCCGGTTGTTTTCTGGAAAAATACATAAAAACTCGGATTTGAATGGGTTAGTAAGAGAAAGAAAATAAAACACTAAATTACAAAAATCATCCAATTCATATCCACATTACTGACAACTTTTAAAGGACGATTTCATTTACGTACTTTTCACGTTAAAGTGGTAACAGTAATTATTTATCTTTTAATAAAAGATATATTCTGACATTAGGATGAAGAATGTATGTTAGTCCTTTTTATACACGTCTATTTATAATCAAATTAACTTAAAAGATACCAAGAAACCATAATACAGCATTGAATATGAGCGGATGGAAGAGAAAGTTCACGTTTCGTGTTTGAAGAATTTAAGAAATTTACATTTTAACTTCATTCCATCGTAAAAATGTTCTAATAACGAAACATATGTGTGTAGCCTATAAAATTTAGTGGTTTATTATGTTTTAAAGATGTAGTCATACAGTCATTTATTTTATATTACATTATATAAAAGTCTAACTGTCCTTCAAAATAATTATGTTCACTTGCGCCTTAATTTAATAAAGTTAATGTGTTACCGATTTGAACGATAGAAAATATAATTTTCCCTTATTGTTATTGCTCACTATATTAAGAGTGAGTGTGTAAAACTCGAAATTCTTAAAATTAACTTAAAAAATCAACCTCAAAAACGGCTCTGAAGATCTCAATTTCATACAGCTTGTGGAAAATATAATGTCCCCTTATTTTTATTGCTCACTATATTAAGAGTGAGTGTGTAGAACTCGAAATTCTTAAAATTAACTTAAAAAATCAAAACCCTCAAAAAAGGCTCTGAAGATCTCAATGTCATACAGCTTGGGGTCTTAAATAATATATCATCAACCCGAATATCTATAAAGTTGTTGATTCACAAGTGATAAGCTTCTTTAAGTCTTAAAAATATGTCTTTGGAATTTTCTGACAACGTAATAAATTAATTCCACTATCACTATTAAAACTAACTACAACAAATTTAATTAGTTTTTTGAATATTTTGTCTGCCATAATTAACCATTAATTGGTTCCAGAGGAAAGTTAAAATTAGCGTTGATGAAAAAAATAGGACTTTGTCGTAGAGCATCCATGTTATCGTATGGGAAGAACTACGAAATTATTTTTTTTCTTTACTTCTCATTATTTTTTCCTGCAATTTGTTGGATTTGCAACTTATTGGATCATATCACCCAATAAAAAAAGCTCAAGAAAGTTTGTTATCACCCCAAAAGGTGGGAGTTGGTAGGGTATCTCCCCCAAACTTTTTAAACTCTTAGAAAAGGGATGTGGAAAGAAATTCACACAGCTATTTTGAGACAAAAGAATTAAAAATTGTATTTTTAAATAAAATTTAAGAATACAATAGTGATATTTATTGAATGTTATTTCTTAAAAATAACTTTTAAAATAAGATAGTATGTGATGTGTATGAATAATATCTAGTATGTGATATTATGCTCACTGAGGTTATCAAGTTTATGAAAGTAAGTGAGTTCCTTCAACATCAGGAGTCCGCTAACTATAGTTGTTGATGCGTCAGCTGAGCCCCCGGGACCCCAGGGCCGGCTGAGTTATAGCCCACTCGAGACTCAGCTGACCACCACAGCTGACCGTACTCCTGAGACAGCTGATACTCTCCAGTGGTCACTCTTTTTATTTTTGTCTGTTAAATTGCCCCATTCTTCTTGAATAATTTGTGTATGCGTCTAATAAATATATCAAAGATACGGAAAAATTTTTTATCAAAACTTAAAGTTTTAAAGATGATCAAACCATAACATGTGGAACGTTAAAAATATATAACTAGCTAAAATACAGTTAAAATATGTCGCGATTGAAATCAGCAGGATAATCCGAAATCAGCAATACAAGGGTATAATGAATTTTGAAAAAAACGTATTATACAATCAAAACTGTATTTAGGCCAAATTACTCCTTTTCAATTATAGTAAGCGGTCACTGACCAACTTGATATGCTACATTAATAAAAACTTTATTTTCAGGGCATTGCTTGGAGCATTATATTTTTGGTTATGTTAACTTTTTTAATATAGAGGGCCGAAACGGCCTTATTTTTCTGTATATGTCTGTCTTTCATTACACTACATAATTACTACAGTTAATTTTGTACAACCGTGACGACTGTAAGAAATATTGTATTGGACAAAGTGGTAGAAATTTTTAAACAATATTTAAAGAACATATAAAAGCAGTAAAATTAATCAACACTAAAATCAGCGTTCGCCGAACATATTCTTTCCACAAACCACAATAATTACACTAATATGACACATAATATGACTTGGACCTTCAACAAAAAGTAAGAATCTCAAATCTACAAAAACAATATATTAAACACTTCGCAACTAATTAAAACACACAATCCATATATGAAAAATACATACAAGAAAGAAATAAAACCTGCTAACACACTCCACCAATTTAGATACAGAGAAATTTAAACCATCGTAGTTATTTATTTACATTTAAATATTTATCTTATCAGAATAAGTTATGTATAAATGTTTCTTGTTAAATGGGAAAATGCCCGAAAGATGTCAAAAAATAAAAATCTTTCAATATTTTACGGGCGTTATATTTTTTTATTAAAGATTTTAAAGGGTACTTGACATACTTGTTTCAAGTTTATTATATAATATATATATATATATATATATATATATATTCATTTATTTAGACACATATTTATGTATATATAGCTTTAAATTTTTGATAGCCAATAGACTGTACATCAGTTCCGTTATAACTTGTTGGACATGCAAGGTACAATTTGTTTGATTAAATTATTAACTTCAAAATAAATAAAACTCAGCCCCAAGGAATAACCAAGGAGAAAACAGCCCTTTGAAATAGGGGATGCTTTTAGCGTTGTTTGAAGCAATAACCTCGGCGGAAGCTCGTTGCGGGAAACTCGATATTTCCACGACTCAATTCAATTAGTCGGTAAGTGAGTCACAACACTGCTGCTTACGTGCACAGCAGGGGCGGCATTGAAAGAAAATGGTATTGGAGGTTCTTTTATGCATATTTACATATACATGCAACCCCATTTATGGAATACTAAATCAACGTTTTTTAGATTTATATATGCTTCTCAGGTTTTGTATATACGTACAAGAAATTACTAGCATGTTACCTGATTGATGATGATTGCTAACGAACAATGTAGTTTGGTGGTGTAGCAGTAAATGTTAGTAAAAGGTGCTGACACGATACGGCGTCTGGCTGGTCTAGTGGTAGGCCACTAATAAATGTTTGTTCTGTTATTGTTGTTACGTCGTTGTTCTGCTTGTTGAGCATTTTTGTTAAATGACTTCGGAGCAAGAGCTGAATTGGGTTCGAATTTAGTTTTTGATCGGGTTTCCAAAAAGTGTTTGTTTGTAATCACTATCTCACTCTGTTAAACTTCTTTTGGTGTAAAAAACAAAAATCCCTATCCCCATTTTCACTTCTCCAACACTCTCTTACACGGTGTATAAAGCATGTTACAAACTAAAAGCCTAATAATAGAAAATTATATTTGTGTCAACTATTGCAAGAAAATAATGAAAAATCGTAAAGAAGAGAATGAAGGTGGATGAATAGATGAACTAAACAACTCATTGCCATTACTTAAGACAGGGACCCATTATTACACGGTATTTTAACTTGTAAATGGGTGAAGAATAAATGAGGTATTATGTAGCTTCGTTACTGACAATCACCTTTAATTCATTTGTCATGATTATTACTAAGTAACCTAATGATCAAATCAACGACTGAATAAACAATTTTGAAATTACAAGCAAGGAGAGTGAATCTATATAAAACAATTATAAAAGTTAAAGTTAGAGTTTAATCGTGTTAAATTATATTTCACTGGTTATAGATGAAATATTCTATTGCAAAATGTAAAATTTTGAACTTTAATTATTAAAAAGTAGTCTTACATACTACTTCTATGTAAAGTAACATATATTTTAACCCGATTAAAGAGACAAAATAATTAATTTTTAACCTTATTATTAAAGACAATTCTTTTTAAATAAATCTTATTAAGATATAGCAACTGAAGAGGCACTAAATAATGATTTGACAATGAGCTGACTGCAGGGAACAAATAGTTTTATAAAATTGAATACAGTATTTGATTTCCAATTTCATTAATAGTTCAACAAGATTCTTGTTTCCCATTTATGAAATTCCAAGAGAAACATAGCATTGCAAACTCACTCAAAGTAAATGTCAAACTCGAGATGTTATATGTCCTCAAAGGACGACGACTTTCGTGTTTTCCGTATCTAAAGCGATTACTTTGGCAGCTGAGGTTAAAAGAAGCGAAATGTCAACAATACTGCATAAGTTAAAAATACATATTGTATTTACACATTTCACTACTGTTACATATATAAAATGTATTAGTTATTATTATAAAATTGTTTATAGGAAATTAGAATTACCAAGTTTATAATTACATTTTTACACAGGTTTGTTAAAAGAGAGTTATTTGGATTTTATTAGAGAAGACATTGTTAGAGTTAAAAGGCTACATATTTGCTCGATTTATAATAGGCCTGTTAAAACTCATGTGGCTGAAATTTTTGATTTTTTAAAATACTAACTCTATTATTCCCAGTTTTGGTAGTAATGTTACTGCCAGATTTACAGAATTCACAACTTTAGATGTGGCTAGCGGAGCAGCTTCAGCATGTTGTCTATCAGCTTCAGCAGCAAGGCAATATTCTATGGTCTTGTCCAAAGATAAATCACAAAAAAGTTTAAACTTGTCAAAGATAAAAGATAAATGGTCTTGTCTAAAGATAAAACAGGAAAGCTGAGTAATCTCTCCTGTAACACTTTGTCATAAATGGCTAAAACTATCCTCTCATGTATTTCTGTGTCTTGTTAAGACTTTATAAATGTTTTCAAGAAAGTTTCAAAATTATTAAAAGTTTTCTCCATGGTTTTGGCCCCAACTATGAAACTATGTACGAGTAAGCGCTATTCTGAGAAAAATAGACATTCATATCAGTTCAAATTATCCCTCAGCTACTCAAACAATGAACACTTATTTTTCTATCAAATGACATACTAAATTAGAACAGGTGACTTAATCTATCAAACCAAATCATGAACAATCACCTCTGGATGACCTATATGATAAATGCCTTAAAAACAACTCCTTGTTTATAACCAACCACACGAGTGATGGGTAAAAATGATGAGGATAAAAACAATATAAAAATATATAACAAAGCTAGAAGTTTTATGAAGGTAGCACGTGGAACAGCAATGAGTCGCCGCACCGACAACGACTCTGGTATAATATCCGTTATCACATCATAAGTCACATTTCCTCTATTTTATCGTCCGATTTTCTCAACCTTCTTGTCATTATATTCGTATATCTACTTCAGTAATCTGATCTAAATCCACACGACTTGAGGATCTCTTATCGAAAGTTATGTGCATTAAACATCCGACTAATTCATCGTTTATTGAACTATTTTAGAGTGGGTTTGGGTGGTGATGGTGAGATGGTAGGTTTGGCCAAACAAGCTTAATGAAACTTTGTAGAATTTTTTTGTTTTAGACAAATGAGTAGCTTGTATGTGTGTATCTTAGGCAACATGCACGATTATTAAACATTATAATTGTATTGGAGGCTTTATGAGGTACTTAATAGATCTTTTAAAGACTTAACCAAGCAATATCACTATTAATTTTTATTTTGACAATTAAATAAAGAGGAATTAATGTAAAGTAGTTTCTAAACCACCCTTTTCATGTTTCAATCATAAAAATATAATAGTTGCTCCAGTATGTAAACTAAACAAACTATTTTGCACATTATTAAATAACATTAATAAACCCCACAATCACATTAACAATACTTCAATACGGTAAATACCTCTTTCATCAATATAATAAGGACAATTAAAAAATATATATGAACAGAAACAGAATTATGTATAACTAGTTTTTTTCGTTCCTCGCTTGAGTTAAAAGTTGTTTCTAGTTTAAAGTCTTGGAAGGCCAAACTCAAAACCTATCTTATTCTACAATGTTGATATGTACTCACCACTACCTGACAGACTATCCGACCTGATTCAAACCAAACTGGAATTATTTATCATAGATAGGAGATAAGTAACATAAAGGTAAAACAAACCAAGAACTTAACGTATTTTTCGAATAATTAAATAACACTGAACACAACGGTTGGTTAAGAAAAGTTGTATAAGTAATTATAAGTGTTTTGTAGTTTTCTTAGATCAAGGAAAAATGCCTAAATTTATGAAGATATTATTCAGGGGCACCTTGTAGAGTGGCAGTCACGAGATTACCTCTGTAATGCTCTGCGTCACGAGTCGCCAACCGGACTAATTAGTTTGACATGTTACACCAAACAATTCCGCCACTGATTATGCTGTAAACTGTCAACACGTGCACCGGCCATGAGTGTACGTTTCTCTTGAGCGGCCTTACTGTTCATCATTGAGGATAAATTAGTAAAAAAAGTAAATTTTAAAATTAGAGTTTAAATATACGCAATTGTCAATGACATAGTCGAAATATAAATCAGAGGCTCCATTAAATCTGGCCAGGCAATGCGTCCATAGTAGATGTTTGTACAACAGCCGGAAAGATATAATATGTAAAGATTGGTAAAGCAGGAGAGGGCAGTCTGGCTCACCTAGGGAGTTAGAGGAAACCGCTTCAACATCAGATCCTTTAGATCCTTGGATGTCCGAGTACCAGGTGAACAGTCAAACATGAAACAGACACCAATTCATTCAAGAGGAAACAAATCAGTTCTGGAATACATACTGGATATCCAAGTTCTAAGATGCAAGGAGAAACTCAAGGTGAAAAGGAAGCTATATGGATGGCCAAAAGACTTAACAAATTTTAACAACATAAGCCACAACAACTTCAAACCATTTACGTAGTACCAACATATGACTTCAAAACCACGTCGAGTCATAACTATGTAGAATAATTCTAAAGTATTTAAAAATACGAGATACATTACAACGGAATCATTTTTTGTATTAGAAACGACAAAATAATTGAATCCTATCAAACCAATAGGATAAATAAAACTAAGAACTAAGATTGGGTACGACTCAACACTGACTGTAATATGAGGCAGCTGGGTAACCCATACGAACTGAATCTTTAAAACTACAACACAAGTGTTCACTGTTCGCTCACTTAAAGTTTCTTCTGGCACTAACTTATTCCTACCATATAAAAACGATCATTTTAATATTCAGCTATACTATTACTTTATCAACAACCACTTATTGAAAATCCATTTTAATAGTAAGCTATTAGAGGAAATTATCAAGGAAACACGTAAACGTAAAAATAACAACGAAAACGTATCCTCAATAGTGATACAAGTGATTGACTAGTTTTATAAGTTAAGAACTTGGTTAAAGATTGATAAAATTTTTATTTAATAGACAAAGCTTATTTTTTTGCATGATTAAGTAATTATTGTTAGGGTTTGACTATACAACTTCTTTTACATGCTATGGATTCTCGAAATACTCATATACCTTGCAGTAAAGAGATTTCGCTTCACCAGCCATGTGAATAACGTAAAAAGGTGCAGAAAGTCTTTACTCAAACCACACTTTGGCTTCATCAGGACTTTTTTTAACGTTCTTGTGACTTAAAATATGATTGCGTAATATCAACTAGGCAGTAACATTTTTAAATATAAAATATCATCAACAATAATCTTTTGCTGTCTAGTATTAAAAAAATATCACAATGATAAGTTTAGACCTTGGAAAACCTGTTTTTGAAGCAGTATGATGAAAATATATTTTAATTAGTTAAGTTTAGAGTTATGAGAAAATTAGATAAGGAATTAAGAGAAAAATAAATAAAAACAAGATATATTTACGAACAGAAGTGATTTCAGAGTTAACTTAGACTCAGTGAGAGATGAACACAACATCCCACTCAGTCGCACGGTGGTTGGTCTACTTACCTGGATCCCAACGAGTGATATTAAAGATATGTGGATCCCGGCAAAGTATTAAATTGCAGAGTGATATATTGTACACGTGTAAAGGTTTTCATGCATTGTTTGAAGAACAGACAATTTATTGTCAATGTTCAAACACTGTACTCTCTAAATATCGGTAGATTTTCTAATAATCTAATATAACATCTAGGTTGCAATTAATATATTTGTTAACTTAATTCATATAAATGGTCTCCAGAATTGGTTCATAACATTGAATGAAAAAGGTAAAATCCTTTCGTCAACAATACATGTTTGATTAGTCATAGTTAACCAGTCTCAAATACTTCGTAGTCATCTTCGAAGATTTACACAGAAAATTCTGTCTCCAATTTCTTTAAAAGGTCAAAACCCCGTAATTATTGAATTATTAGAATGCATTAATATGAGGTCAAAAATGTTATTCTATTAAAGCATACCATAAGAATCAATCTTAACTGTTTAGCATAGAATATTAGTATGAAGTATTTGAAACCAGTTCACTATAAAATACTTAATCCCTTTAATAATTTTTTGGCACCTATATACGAAAAAATAGTTAAAAGTTTTATACTTTTATAATGAAAAAGATTACCTGCAGAATCCCTTGAGGTGATTGCATTGATCTATATTTACCATTTCATGGCATTTAACTAAATAAGATACCAGTAAAAAAGAACTAGCGTGAAGATCGGAAGGTATTAAAATGTATTTCAACGAGATGTTGAAAACTGCTATGCTTATTTCAAAAGGAAAAATTATAAAAAACCTTACTCGTTACTGGGCACTTATAATAAAGTACAATTGCATAGTAATAAATGCAAAGGAAGTCTTAGTAAGTAAAACTAAGTTAAAACTGAAAAAGACTGTATAAATTAGAGAAAAAACGAATAATTCAAAAAATGTTATTGATATTAAATGTTATTGACTATGCACTTTATGATTCCATAAAATGCTGCGTTCCAAAGTGCTTTTCGTCTGGGATATAAACCCTTTTTAATTCGGGCTTCTTCAAATTTAGTGGCAGACTATTAAATAATTGGGTTGTGAAATGTATAAGGTACCAAATAGACCAAGGTTTATTTTCTTATTGATATAATTTCCAATCATGGAAACATTTTTTTTAAATAGTTTGTATTTGCTTCCCTGTGTGAAATAGGTTAGATAATGGATATGTATAAAAGGAATATTTTCAATTAATCTAAACAGCTGTTCTTATGTTTAATATTTTGGTCGTTCAAATTGCCAACACCCCCCACCCCAGAGCTAAGACATAGCCAATTAGCCATGTCAAAAAATTAAACCAAAATAAAAGTGTCTTAAGCCCACTTAACGATAGCTATTATATGTATGATTATTGACTGTAAGATTATTTATTTTACGTCTCCTAATCTGAATGACTCAGCTAAAGAGTGTAACCTAATATGTTAACCAACAAGCAATTCCACATCCATATTATTTAAAATCCACAAATTTTAAAGAATAGGTGAACTAAGTTGTGTGCCAACCAACAGGACTAAGGAAATAATCGATCAAGAGTGGGTGGTAGTAGCGGGTATTGGCTTCAATAATAAATTACTTCCATAACCAGCTCAAAGTGGTTTAACTGAGCAAGTGAGGGGGAACAGTGATTTCAAATATATTCTATAAGTTATTCTGTAAATAATTTAACGGATCAAATATTAACTTGAATATAAATATAAATCAATGCGTTCTATGCAGAGTAGCCTATCATTTTTATTTTATGACAAAACGTTAACATTTAATAAATGTTATAGAATGTCTTTTTACTTTAAAAAAATGAGTTTCAATAATAACTGTTATGTGAATTCAAGTTAAAAACATATTAATTATAGTTTTATCCGTTTATCATCTATATAACGTAGGTGGTTAGAAGATCTTCATGTTACCTTAAAACTTTAAATAAAACCTATTTGTTTCAAGCGTATGATTTCGTTCTTATATTAAACTAGCAAAAAAAGGTTTGAGAGAGGTTACCTTTTCTCTTTGGCATGAAATAAATATTCTAAAATATAAAAATTTTATTAATAAAAATGCCTTATTAAAGGTAAAGTAGTATTCACATTAAAAGAGGTATTTACTAGTAAGAGAGTATTTTATACTAAACACGGTCTCAAAAAAATATAAACACGATTATCCATGACAAAGTAACACCTGTTAAGTAATATTGGGAAACGATAAGGAATAACGTAATACAAACAGGCATTGTGAGAGAACTTAAAATCTACCATTATCGGCAATATTAATTTGGATCCAGCAGTTCATCTGTTTAAATGAACTTTATTTCTTCTTCTTCCTAAACTGTCAAAGCTGTGAAAACGGATGTTGACATTATAAAACGTAAACATTGAAATTCAGGACGGCCACGGTAACTCTTTCTTCTTCTTCCCGAACTGTCAAATTCTAGTGTTAACAGCTCTTTGCATTCAAGTAATTTTATGTTTTCATTCTTTGAAAATATAAGTATTAAAATTTAGGACGTTCACAGAGTGTATTTTGAGGGTATTTTAAGGAATTGAAGACGCCTATGAGTTGCATGAGTTTAAGATATACCTTTGTGTAACATTTGAAACTGTTCGGTTCAGTATGTTTCGCGTTTACGTGCCACAAACAAATCCATAAACATACAGAAACCACCACTTCTTCATAATATTATAGATATCTCGTTTTATTTAGTAGCTTGTTTAGCTTTATTGCATTGTATATTAGCAGCATTTAATTCATATAGTGATAATATCTGTTATACAAATTATGAAATATATTTTTAAAGACAATTTTAGAGTAACGATTTGCTTTTGACCAAACCGACTACTTAACTAATAATAATAATCTTATTTCCTTCCTGAATCGTTAAAAGCATACAAACAAGAATAAAATACCAATTTTTACATACTACTTGTATAGAGACCGTAAGGTTTTCGTCTAAATTATTGAATTAGGGTTTTGGTTTTTAATCGGGTACATCTGATTTGAGGCTTCCTGAATCCAAAAAAGTGGTTTTTGGACTGATATCTGTCTGTTTGTGCCCCGAGACCACACTGACCGGCCAATTTTTATGAAATTAAGTACATGGGTGAACCTTAGTTTATATTCATACCATTTATTTTATTTTCGATTCACAAAGGTTGTTTATTCCTAATGACCCGTCTTTAGACCCGCTCTTGAAATGTCTTTTTCAAAATCCACTTTAACAATTGTGATTATTACTTCGTAGTTTTATAGCTGTTAAGGTTCAAAATAATATGACAGTGCCCATATATCTGAAAAACTTATGATTTGAAGCTTGTGGGATTTTAAATTTAAAACAGTATTTTTTAAATTTCTGAGGAAACGATAAGTTTGTAAAATAGTTGATCATCTACATTAATAACGGCTCAAAAACAAAACAAATCAGTACTTTGAATAATTTATCTGTGACTGAACGGTTCCAGAGAAAAGTTAAAATTTACGTTTTAAAATTCAAGTTAATTTTTAAATGTTGAAAAGTTAAGTTTGCTCTCCGTTGTAAATGCATTACGTTGTCTGAAAGCGCCCAATGTATTCCTAAAGAGAATGTTAGTAATCAAATTATTCTTTATTTATCAACCGTTTTCATAAAACCTGGTATGCAGTGTAGAGTCACGTCACCCAACAAAACCGTTTTTGAGTGTAAAACGTTTGTTATGACCGGGGCGAGGGCTGGACTATGTCTCTAAAAGTTATAACAATTTTTATATTAACCCATTTTCTGTTCTTAGTTTAAGAATTTGGATGTTTATTTTATAAAACAGTTTTTAAAGCTATTTAAATAAACAATAAATAATATTATGGTTTTAATAAAGGGTTTAAATCCAGGTTCTTTTTTTATTTTACTTAAAGGAGAAAGGGTGTGTCGGTCTAATTAATTTTTTAATTAATTAATTAAATTGATTAAAATTTTTTAATTTATTTTCAATTTGATTCTTTGATGATAATACAATTTTAATGGTATTAACCAGCCTTACTATGTAATTCACAGATGACATTATTCAGGTATTCATAAATATTTGCGTTAATGAGCTTCAAATTGTTCATATCACACACACTACTTAGGATAATTTAAAAAAAATATTGAAATTCACATATTTCATATATTTTTGAAAGTTATTTACTTGCCGGTGAGTTATTTTATAAATGGGCTTGAATTGTTTTAAGCATCTTGGCTACCGTCCAAACCTAAGATCATAATTTAAGCCCCTCGAGACCCCAGAATGTCGCCATTTCCTTCAAATCCTTAACAGTTTATGTATAAAGTACGTTTACCCATAGTTTTACTAGCAGTTATGTTTAGTGTATCTTACATATGGGATTCATTTGCCATTCCAGCAGATTTATTCCAGCGGATCTATGCCAGTGTTGAAAAATTTCCACTCTATAATTCTAAATAGTTTTTATAGTCCTTAAAAATAGATCAACCATATTCTAATAACTTTTATGTTAGTTATATTACATAAAATTTTATTGTTAGATAAAATAAAAACATACATTTAAAAAATTTACTCCCTAATGGTTTTTATAATGAATCTATATCAAACGGATCTAATTTCAAATTTCAGTTTTAAACATTTACGTGTAAAATTATATTATTTAAAAATTTATCATAGCGTATTATATTCCTAGGTATTAATTGATGTCTCTGTTTGAAATTCATTGTTGGTGGTTGTTAGTATGTGTTATATTAATTAATTTCGAATCTTTTCCATTACGATTTGTGAAAAACTCGTTTCGGGATATAAAATTTGATCTCGTACTCAGGTGAGCGCGAACCTAAAACACGATCACCTTGCCAAGATCCGGAGTATGCCAGTATAAAGCTAAAAAAATGTCCAAAGCAATCACAAAACTTTAGGAAGATTTTTTAAAGTTCATTGAATTGATTTATCAATAATTCTTATTTCGCTCTAGAGTTCAGCTCACTTCAGGACAGAATCAGATTGCAGAAAAAATGTTTACAGATTTTGCTTTTACTAATCATGCTATAGAACTTTCGTAATAATATTTGTAATGACATATCGTATTATATTTTTATGATGATTTAGTTACCATACTGTGAGAAGACTATTGTTTCAGTAATCGGATGAGTGAGATAGAAGGTGATGATGAAGCTTTATATACTGGAAAAGTAGAGGAGCTGTAAGATTTTCTGAGGAAAAGTTTTATTTTAAAATGACATTCGCCGGAGGGTTTTTAATCCGGCCGTGTGCTTAACCCACATTTGGCGGCGCGCCGAACCGTTTGGGGCCACGCGCTCAGCTCGATTAAACCCCAGGGTGGATGTGATTTACAAACAATTTCACCCTTTAACAATCATATTTGTTTATTTTCAACATATCTTTATGTGCTGTACAATGTTTTTGTTTACACATTTGATAGTGAAGAGTCAGTCTGATTGGTTTCATTTACATTAATAATGCAATTATGCGGTATGAGTCGAACCTCTCTATACGAAGAGCTGAGCGGAGAAATCCGTGCAATTAAATATATTGAAATAGGCCCTACTACAATTAATAAGATAATAAAACTATAAATAAAGTGAAGTTTCAGCAAGTTCAAATTAAATCAAATATTTTATTTTCCTAAGCATGTGTGCATGAACATTGTCATAATATGCCCTTAATCATATAACAATATCCAATATTAAAATTATAAGAGTTTATAAATCCGTCACTTCTTCAGATCTTATTTAAATTGCTACCTCTCTGGGTATCTATGTTAGTAGGTATAATATATTGTATAAAATCTTCACCTCCAATAAAAGCTCTATTTGAAGTTAAGTTAGTTTTCCTTTGCACTCTATGTACATCCAACCTAAAGGTAATGAAATAATCATGGACCCATTCATTTTCTTTTAGGATAGCAAATCATCATTGGTACTAGAATAACAACAGTCGTTTAATATAAATTACAAAATTGTTAATTTTACCTGATTATTTTAAAATAGTTTTTACGTAACTGTCTTTGATCATTGTATCTGACAAGAATATGGATGGGTTTTTTGTAAAAAATAACTCTATCTACATGTGTTATGTAAGTACTACACCATAGCACCAAAAAATACGACATATATGGATAGGGAACGCTCAAATAAATTTATCTTAGTCAGAAGGAAATAACTTTCCTTCCTATATACACATTCATTCGTATGTAAACATTACTGAGTGTAGTTGTATTATTAGATGGAGTAATAATTTTCCAAGTTATTACTCTTACTTCATTGGAGTTTCTGCTGCAAGTTGTAAATTATATATTTGTACACCATCGTCACGAAATACTAATTTTATAATTGATATGTCCTCTACAAATGGGAATCTATTTTTTATCGGTCGTAAACAAAGTCGGCTTGGGGAAAACCTCCTAACTTGTGATGAAATGTTTTGTTTACATCCATGCTATGACATGCCAAAGCTTAATAATTTTAGAAATGTTTAATATTTACTTTCAAGTTTCAAACGGGGAATTAATTATGAAAAATAACATTGCTATGTTTTACAAGTTTGAAGCGGCCAATTAGTTGGAGCATTTAAGAGCAATACTTCTCTATATAATATATAGTTAATTTTAGCATGGTTGGTATGTACGGGTCCTTAAAACCAGTTTACAGGTTTAATTACTGGATAACTTGCTCAAAACATTCATATAAGATGACACAAAGCTTGAAATAGGGAATCGTATCGAGAGAGTTTAGTTTTACGGTAGATACTTAGCATATCTTTAATATTAACTAGTTTAATTCTATTAAGACACAACATATTTGTTTATCCTTTAAAAACTATTACATTTAATAGATATCGCCTACTATTCTAAGAAGCTTCATCCAATAATTCATATATATTCATCTTCACTATTCATATATTATAATTATAATTATAATTATAATTCATATATATTCAATTCTCAAGACAAGTGTTGCCATCTGTCGGATCTAGTGGTGAACTAGGCCTCTGTGACGCCATCAGGTGTGTCATTTGTCATTAGTAGCATTTTCGCTATCTGAGGATTGCACCTACTACTACTACGTCAATTGGCGGTACGATGTACCTTCTTCATCTTTAACATGGGTCTGTACTATCTACTTTACTATCCGTTCATCTATGCTACTAGGATTGAACACCTAGAGTAAAGACCTGGACATGCCTCGCATCAAACAGTACTACTACGATACACCTAGAGTCAAGACCTGTAGACCCCTACATTCCACGCAGCAACAGTATGACCACGACACATTTAGAGTAAACACCTCATGCAAATATTAAAAGTTTTCATTGCTTCACCATAAACATTGTTAAGTCTTCCTAATGGATTGCAGTAGCAGTATGGGAAGTTCAGGATAAATTCCACTAACAATTTATCTACAGATTAAAAAAAGCAGTCGTATCAACCAAAATGTTATTATTTTTTTCTAATGCGATTAAAAAATTATGGTACAATTCGTCAAACTGACGTCAGTCATACATGAGATTCACGATTATAATGTAATTTATTGTGGATGTTATCAGTTTGAAATAAATAAAGCTATACTTTACCATGTCTTGGATGTGGTATTCAATATATTTGATAAACATTTTTAGTTTCTACTAGACGTAAAGCATTTGTACTTTGCTAGTCACCTTTTTCGTATAAAACACGCCTCAAGCCATTTTTTACGTTTTCATAGAGGACGGTAGTAAGGATTCTATTAAAAGTGTGTGTTATTAGGAATTAAGTTGCATATTCTTTTCTTATATTTTTATATTTTAATTCATACTAGATAAAATAATATTACAAAAGCTATTTCTAAGAATATTCGCTTGTGTAGTATATCAGATTAATTTAAAACGCAAAAAGGCAGGTAATATTATTCTTCACGCAATGTTAGAAACTATTCAGTTACTAGAAAGAAAAACTGATATAAAGAAATATTCCACTTAAAAAGCCGTATTGTAAACATGAATATTTTTGCAAAACTCTAACTTTTTTAATTATAAGGTTTGGAATGGCTGGTACCAAAGTTCGCTGTAAAAAAGAGAAGAGTTTACATCTGCGTTTGTGTCGTCATAAAAGCAGTAAACAGTTTATGACAGTGGCAGGCCTAGGGAGGGAGGAGTTTTATTTTATCTATGTCAAAAGCACTAACCTAAAAAAGGGTTTTAGTGGTTTTTGGTGTAAACCTTTACTTGACCTTTATCGTGACATGGTAAAGAATAAAAATATAGGAGTTTTTTTTAATTATATCTTCTTTCATTAGGTCCTCCCTTCAGCTTTGACGAATTCACTATACCCTCCCCCAAAGCTAAGAAAATCTATATCAAAAATGTATTTTGATATGTAGCCTTGTTACTGAGAAAGATCAGCGGATTGATTTGTTAGAAACATTAGTAGCCCATTAGACAAACTTTTCCCAGTATTGAACTACTCCATTACAAAATAATGTTATTAATATCATGCTCAGGATTGAACCGTTCACATTCAGATCACATTAGGTACCCTAACCTGGGTTGTACCACTTAGTCAATTGTTCTGAGTTACCGAACTACGTCGAGGATATAGGTATCAACTAAGCCGATATAGGGGGGGGGCAATTCTCGGCACAAGGGATACTAGGCTTTGGTTATATCGGTATATAGCTGAGGGCCTCACAACAATCAATCAAGAAATATTGTCTATATAAAGAAGAGATAAAGCTAGAAAAAGTAATGTATTTACTTCACTTTGGGAAATAGCTTAGATCATGGATATGTATAAAAGGAAAGTTTTCAGTTCCTCTAAACAGCTGTTCTTATAATCATATGACGTCACCGTTTCAAATTTTGGTCAGACGGACTGCGAATACCCCCCTCCCCAGAGCTAAGACATATCCATGTTAAAATTTGACCTAAAGTAAACCGAAGTTGAACTGAAATTGCCCCGAAATGAACAATAATAGACCTAATTTGGGTTTCTTGCTGATTTAGTGGTTAGCGTCTGCACGTCGGCGCAAGACGTCACGGGTTCAATACCGTAATGCCTATCTAGGTTCGGACTGCTTTTCCAAAAAACGTGTGTACGCTGTGTGTAGACTGATAAAATGAACCTAGCGTAACGAAACAAAGAACAATATGAGTATTGTTGTATTTTGTATTTGATACTCAGTTTGGCTTGTTGGGATTTCCAATTAATTCATGTTCATTAAAATTTTTTTCCTACATTTATTCTGTTTCAGCTTCTACTCTAATTTATGTTTTGATACTTTATATTATTAAAATGTGTTAACCTATATTCTTCAAACTCTCTCCGCTGTGTCATACAGTAAAATTTAAGTTTTATTGCTTATATTTTGTAATTAAAATCAATGATATAATTTCATTTAACTTTATAGTATGAAAACACATTCCATCACCAACGAAAACAAATAGGGAATGCGAGATGAAAACATTTTAACATCCAGTTCAAAGAAAGAAACGTTTGACAAAGAAATCATTTTGATTCCTTCGGTTATAAAAATAATCCTGTTAACTAAAGATAGTTCGAATCTTTTTGGTTTACATTAAGGCTAAAAATTAAATTTATTTTAAACATACAAATATATAACATTGTTAATTTTCATAGAATTAAGTTAAGTTAATTAATTAAAATTAATCCAATCCGGCACTGAATTTGCTGTATGATATCATGAATCGTGTATTTATAATTACTGAATGTAAGTAAATGGCAATGTATCAAATATCAAGGGACTGACACATGCTTTTTCCCTTAACCTATAAAATGTACATACCTTCACACTATCATATTCTACAATGGTTATTTAAATGTAATGAAAAAAAGTTTATTGCTTCAAAAAATCATACAGTTTCTTAAACTCACCTTCTTTCTGCAAGTTAAAGTAATGTATGGGGCGTATACAACTCCACAAGACAATATAAAACGTCCAGGTGGAAAGTAAGAATATATCCCATTCCTGAGAATTCGCAGTCTCAGCCAGGAGTCAATCAAGCCCCAGGAGAAATAGGAAGAAACCAAGGTGACAGGGAAGTCTCTCACCCTAG
The DNA here is from genome assembly GCA_023375725.1 of Nephotettix cincticeps. Classification (NCBI taxonomy): domain Eukaryota; kingdom Metazoa; phylum Arthropoda; class Insecta; order Hemiptera; family Cicadellidae; genus Nephotettix; species Nephotettix cincticeps. The sequence goes on from CM041785.1 coordinate 36,060,462, forward strand.
ACAATCTAAGACTTACCAGTAATTAGACAACTTTTTTAATGTACCCAAAATTTATATATGAAGTTGGAGAGCCAGTTAGAGACTAGACTTAGGGCATAATAAATTTTAAGTAATGTTTCTATTTTGATAATGTGAACTCATATAATTTCACAAGTGAAGGAAATTCGATTCTGTATCAAAAGGGAATAGTTAATGTAAAAGTCCAAAATCAAATAACGCTTCAAAATTTGACACAAAATTCAGAGGCACAGAGTGTAGATGGCGTTACTCTTCCATTGGTGATGTAAATAAACTATTCTATGGGCTGTAATTTCCTGGGGGAGCGAAGCACAAAACCCCAGTTCTTTTCAACACAGCACGCACTGAGATTTACAGGGCTGTACATTGAGCAGTCTGCAACAAAGTTATGACACCTCAAAGTAATTCATTGTCCTAATAATGTGTCTATAAATAATTTACAAAGTATTCGTCTTTGAAGAAATTTGGCTATTTAATTAAAAGAACCACCAAAAAGGTCATATTGGTTTTTCCATATAAACACCAGATTATGTTTTACCTGGGGAATAGATTCTACGGTGGTACAAACTCGCATGAAATTCTCTATTATTTATAAAACCAAAGTTTTCCTTTATAATTTTTACTAAAATCTACACATTAATTAGCTAAAATTAAAAATAGCCGACGTAAGTGTGGTTTACACAAAATATTGGTATTATATTACTAGTAATTCTTCAATAACAAAAATATATACAAAAATAGGATGATACTCATTACACTTTGTTATAAATCAAAACTTTTCGTAACTGAACTGTGGGTTGAAAAACAATGTTTTCTTTTTATATTGAGACGGTAAGACTTATGTAGGAAAGATTATTTTTAAAGACGTATTCAAAGCGGTTCTGGTCCAGAGACAGTCTCTAGGGAGAAGGTCAGTTGATTTATTTCACTCTCGAGGCCACCATTCTTATTCCACCATCCATCCCTCTGCAAAGGTAAGGTCCACGTTGGGCTTGCTATTTATCATATCCAGTTTACTTATATGTATAATTAGCATAAGGAGAGTTAAGCAAACTATCCTTATATACATTCTGTAATAACTGATATTATTGTTGTTAACTAAATATTGTGTATTCCGCCAGCAAATATCCATGAGTTGGAAGCAGGACAGCGATGTTGTCAAAAGAAAGATCTAATTGCCCAGAAAACCCGATGCAGATTACAATGCATTTGACAGAATTCATGATAGGGTTAACAAAATCTTTCACAAAAATGTGGAATTAGTTTATGTCCTATAGAATTACATTGTCTACGTACACTGCAATGTTGAATTACCTGAGTTACATGTTGAACTGGTCCAGAAAGTTTAGGTTTATTCGCTCTATAAAAATTTTAATTTAGGTGAAAATTATAATCTCCAGCAAAAGGAACTCACGGTAAAATCTTTGATGCTCAACCGGGTTTGTCACGGGAACAAAGCCGAATTCGTCAATTTGATTAAGCGCCAAAAACCACCTTTTCTACGGATGAAGATCAATATTCTTTGAACAAGATTAAGATACTATATAAAATAAATGCTTATAAATAGTATTAATGAACTGACACATACTTTCCCAGTTTAAAAGTAAGATAAAAATACTGCAAACCTTTAATATACTATAATACTATTATATGCATATTAAAATGACCTATAACAAATTTAAAATTTAAAACAGTCATCAATTTTTTCAAACACTCTCTTACTACAAGGAACATTATTACAAAATTAATCAAATTGGGTGTACCTACGTAATTTTTTCCTTACGTACTTTGATTGCCTCGAACAGTAATTTTTATTTTTTTCTAGAACCAATAGTATTGATTTTTAGCACTTCAAAGCTCATTTGAAAAACCTGTTTTTTCATGTATTTGGGTGGTGTCATATGATTTGGGACCCTAAGTACCATGGAATTTTAACTGACGTTAGGGTCATTGTTGAGGAATTTAAATCTTTTGAAAGTCAAAGTGCACCTTTTTCGTAGAAATCAGACTATCGGTGTGATCTCGAGATCGTTATACGTACAGATATAAAAATATAATAATATATAATGCTGGAAATCACCTTTTGGATCCAAGAAACCGCAAAATAGATTGCCCATCTAAACCCGAATTTGAAAATTTTATCGAAAACAACACTTTCTCCATTTTTATACTGTGTAGGAGAAGAAAATAAAAATAACTATTAACTTGGATTATAAAAGGTTAATTTTAAATATTTAAATAACAACTGGAACAAAATTATATTGTGAACTTAAACTTCAACTGTCACTAACATTATCGTCAGACCTGTATTTTTTTAAAGAATATAGATGAGAAGAATATAGTATATTATTATAATTATAATATATATAATTTGTAGGTTAATAAAATAAAAATATTACATATTTTTCAATTCTCAATTCTAAGGATATAGCGACGTGTGTTTAGTGGACCTGTTACATAGCTCAAACAGTCATTGAACTCGCATTCCACCTGTAGTATTTTATTTGTATTCAAATATGTTAGGAAACATTTCAAGTGCAAGAATTCAATATATTAGTGAGTTTTTCGTTTGAAACGATAAAATAAAGATGAAATGAATGGCGATCTTTTCATTCTAACTTATATATTATTTCACGATTTTAAAATTGCTCGCTCGTGTAGTGTGATTCACTCCTGAATCAATCATTTGGTTTCAAAACAAAAACCACTATTTAAAATAATAAATAATTCTTTATAAAAAAATAGCTTATGGTCTCTAAAACATTTATTAGGATTTCAATATGATAACAGGTTTTTTAGATTTCAAAATCTTTTAATAAACAGCGAACGAGAGAAGTTATCAGTTGTAGTCTGACGTAGCGACCACTAACGCCAACCTTATTATAACCTCAAACCACTATCGTGTACTAGGGGTTGCGTATGAATTATACAAGTATATACTCCCTGAAATAATATTTAACTTTAAATATAAAATTCTATTCACATTATCAAATAGTATTCACCTTCTCCTTAAAGCCTTTTACTAATATAAATCGTAAGCATTTCAAGAATTATGTTTATTTAATAAATTAATAAAAAGAATATTATTTTCTAATTGTATATAATGAATATTATGTAATGATGCATATTTCCTCATTAATTCTAGCTAGTTATTTGTGTTAACAATAATTTCTTGTTATTACTTCATAGCTAATACAATCAACTAGTAATTGCCATAATTAATATAGTCTTAATTATGCGCATCAGTTTTTGTTAAATTGACATTGCCCTTGGAAATTAAATAAGTTATAATAAAAACTAACAACCGTTTATTTACCGTACTTCCATACAATAATAGCTTACAATTTGGTTAAATTTTGTATTCTATATTAAAATTAAATATGTTCCCATTATTTAAATACGAGTAGTGAAATAAATTATGATTGAATTAGCTAAGCGTGCTCGTACTAATATTAGTTGGTGGAAGTTGAATAACGGCATTAACTAAAGAGCGGTTCTTGGAGCCACTGATGTCAAACGGACCACTGAGTTGAAAATGGCAGCCGGTCAAACTTTCCTCTCCTTTCTGTTTGCAAAACTCAACAGCCCAATGCGATTACAGCTTTCAGATAATCTCTCCCAGGTCAGAATTGTGGCGCCATGCTTTGTTTTTGTAATATCGCACGTTTGAAAATAAATTAACGAATTATGTTCAAAATATAGTTATCTATACTAAAAAATTGTCAAGAGTTTGGAACATTATTTGCCGTTCAACTGTAACTATGAATTGAAATAAATAGTCTATATTATTATTATGATTTAAGTAAAATGTATTTAATTACACCACCACAGTTTTCATCTATAATATTATAAAGAAGAGGTGGTTTCTGTATGTTTGTTTGTGGGTTTGTTGTGGCAAGTAAATGCGAAAAATACTGAACCGACCGGTTTGAAATTTTACACAAAGGTAGATAAAAACTTAAACTTAAAAAAAACTTATACTCATGCAACACATAGGCATACTCATTTCCTTAAAATCCTCTCGGGCTACGCCCTGTGAACGTCCTAAGTTTCAATGTTTACATTTTTAGAGAATGAAAACATAAAATTACTTGAATGTCAACAGCTGTGAATACTAAAATTTGACAGTTCGAGAAGAAGGAGAAGAAGAAGAAAGAGCTGCCGTGACCGGCCTAGGTTTCAATGTTTACATTTTCTAATGACAACATCCGTTTGCACTATATTTTGACAGTTCGGGAAGAAGAAGAAATAAAGTTGATTTTTCAGATAAACTGCTGGATCGAAATTAGTGAATTATTTGAAATAGCGGAATGGTAGATTTTAAGTTTTTTTCCGACGACTGTCTCTATTACATTAATCCTTATCCTCTCCCAATATTTGACATATGTTACTTTGAAATATTGTAGACACTCCTGTTTTGTCATTTTGTAAACAATGAAGAATTACCTACACCTTTCAGCCTTTTTAGCCCGTGCGAAGAACGGCTACTTTGGCTAGTATGAGATAAATCAGACAGAAAATAAGAACTTTTTTGTCCGATTCATTGCTTGTTTTTCGGGCAATTGTACTTAGGGTTGTATATCATTCATATTCATAGACAGTACTACGACTCATTCTAGTTATATTTTTTTAGGGTTTAATGTGACCCATTAATAAAATTAGTGAAAGGTGAGTGTTAAGAGTAAAATGGATATTATGGTGTACATAATCTCAATTGTAATATCGCTAAGAAAAACACCTAAATAATATGTGGTTTTGGTCTCTGTTGCTTTTAAATGGTGGGATATAGCTATAATACTCAACCATTAAAAAAATGCAGAGTCTTCCATAACTAAAAAACTAGATTCACTGCCAAATTAGGAAATGACGGCCATTTTATAAAGATTTAATTTAATATAAACCCCTTTAAAAAGAAATGTTGCCCATTTGAACTTTACCACCTAATGTACAGTTTACACGATCTAAATGGTGGCACAGTTAAAAACAAATGCATACCATAATATGTTCATAATATTGGAATATTAATTATTGTTTTGAAGAACTCTTTTAATGTCTCATATTGGTCCAAATACTTTATAATGCAGCTAGTGAGGCACGTTGGTTGGAAAGAAAACACAAAAAACAAGACACATATAACGATATAACACGTGTAAGATTACCTCTCCAGATAACGTTCCAAACACCTAGTGCTATTTAATTATATTCAAGAGAATTTTTTCTTTTTATAAATTAATATTTTTTGTAACCAAGCAGGTTATTCTCTTTAACTATTTATTGGCTGAAAAGTGATTAAACATTGCATTAAAACACTGATGTGAATCTTTTTCACTCATAGGCATTTTGGCCTTGTAGAGAAATATTTGGGAATTTGTTCGTTGTTTTGTTTTTTTTTTACTAAATAAAATAATTTAATTTAATTTCATACACACATTGCCAATCTTAACTATTTACACTGAAAAGTGATTAAACATTGCATTAAAACACTGATGTGAATCTTTTTCACTCATAGGCATTTTGGCCTTGTAGAGAAATATTTGGGAATTTGTTCGTTGACAGAAAAATAAAAAAACAACAAAACAAAAACTAATCAATAACTTGCAACACACAAAAAATATTTAAAAAATTTTAAACAAAAAAAAAAACAAAAGCTTTGAATGACCAGTGTTTACAGAAAAATTAAAAACCAAACCAGCGGACAGCGGCCCAGGGTTCAACAGTCGATACCAACTGCGTCATCACTATGACGTCACCCTCCTGCCGGAGCTACACTCACAAGCCCAACCATGCTTTCAACTGAGATAATTCGTTTACGTCAATACTTCTGATGTCAAGCCTGTGAAGTCACCAGAATAATAGTCATATCTCATATTTTGGCTGTATTATATTTCACATACGTATGTTTAAAACCGATTAAAAATTACAAATATTTTTACAGTTGCTGTGTGAACAGAATAATTTGAGGAAGGAATATCTCGTTATATTTTTAGTTCTAATCATTCTGAAAAGTCGCGATCGTTGCTGACAAAGAGTCAAATGAATAATAATACAAATTTAGTATTTTTTGTAAAATTTTAATTAATACAAATTATTAATACGTCTTAATACAAATTGGTTTTCGTAATGTTATGTGTAACGTGCACTGTTTACAAAACCATGGTGTCATGCATTATCGGGTTCCGATAAATGGCAACTATTGGTGTTAGGTCGTGATTAAGTAATTACAGTAGCAAGTCGGTTTTGCTGCTCTCATTGTAACGTTTAACATTGGGTTTACCCAATACTTGCCGTGAATAATAAACACTCTATTTAGTATAACAAGGATAAGAAGAATAATTAAAATTATTATGGGTTCTCGTAAACTCTAGAAAATTTCTCATGCAAAAATCGCATTTTAGTGCAAAGTATCCAAATTAATTTGACCGCACTTATTGGTTGCCATAGTCATTTTCAGAATTTGAATAGAAGAACACAGCAAAGCTGCGAAGACAGTTGATCTATCGTACCCACATGAGAGAGAGGATTTCTAAAGATCGGTGAGAGGGAGAGGGAAGCAACGCTGCAAGGTTCCAGTAACCAGACGATCATGAAGCAGACACCAATATATTCCGGAGAGAAGCAATCAATACAGCGATTCAGACTAGGTATCTAGGTGAAACAAGGAGGAACCAAGGGAAGCTATTCACTTAAGATAGCTAGACGACTTACCAATATTATAGTAATTTAGTTTTTTTGTGCCCAATTGTGTCCTCTGAAATGTAATAAAACAGCCAAAAGTTCATTTAGGGCTCACTTGGTTAAGCAAGTTTGCTGAGTTTGCGTATTGATTATTAAGAGTGTTAACTAACCAATAATACTGAATAGAACTCTTCAAATTATGGTAAAGTTTATTTAAAATAATTAAGATCCTTCGTGTATTTAGGCTAATACTTCTTTCTGTTTACGATAAAACACTTTTTCCGCTTGTCTGTAGTATTATTCGTGATTGTGTTACATTAAAGTTTTACATGACGCAATAAATCTTGTCTAATTATAAAACATTACACATTCATTTAAAAATTGATGTCTTTTAAATTGATAATTGATTTTTTTATAATTTTTAACGTCATATCTACTCATCCTAGGACTATCTAGCCCAACAGCTGAAACTCTTCTCACACATTATTTTATGCTAGATCTAGTGGCTTGTGGTACTATAATATAGCGAAAAGGCTTTGGACCAAAATAGACCACACACAGTGTCTTTAAATCAGCCTACTCCCTACAAACAACTTTTACGTTCCAAACATACTGTAATTTCTTTGAAACAACTTTTTGACCATTTTAAGGTTGGTAAATACTGTTTTATAACGTGTCGTCAATATTAAAATATGATGTCCTTGTTATTTGTAAGCATCGTAGGGTTTATCATTCGAATATTCAGGACATGGAGGCTTGGATTAGGTAACCATAGTTTAGCTTGAGACGAGACATCGGGCATTATATCATGGACTGTTCACACTAATTGCATCAGGGATCTCAACACATATGGCGGTTCCTTACAATTATATATTCATCATAAGCGGTAAATTAGGAATTGCAAATTTACACTCTTGGTTCCTCAATCTAGAGTCGAAGTAAATTAAACTTAGTATAAACAAACACACAGTTACATATAGTTAATGGAGAAGGTCAAACATTTTAAGTTAGATTTAAAAATTTCAACTCCTTATCTCATAGTGACACATTCATTTTATTTACAAATCACCTTCATACAATAACGAACCAATGAGAATAGGTTTATCTAGTATATTTACCATCGTAAATACGAGTATTATTAGCATAATAATCTTCTAACAACAACTACTTTACTTACATATGAAATTACTATCGTTCAGCCATTGTGGTTAATATGCACAACGGCCGAAAAAATAATATAAAATAAATTATAGTTATTTCAAGGGCTCATTTTTACTAGATTCATAAACTAAGCTCAAATTAATGTACATCGGATTTTCATTTGCTTTAATGCCATTTCAAGGGTATCAAATAGTGCTAACAGACTTTTTTGTGGGTTATAATTCCATACCATAATTGCGTTATAATCCAGAAGAGTTGATTAACTGCAAAGACTAAAATACAGTTAAATTAGTTATAATTAACTAGTTACATAATAATAATAATTATTATTATTTTATTTACAAACTCACGATATTCTAATCCCTCATTCGACAGTTCATGAACAGTAACAGTCCATGCGTATTTAATATTTTTATTATCTTGAGATTGTTTTGAGAGCAAATATCAAACAAGTCAAAGAAGTTGACGACAAAACCCACTCCATTCAATAATACAGTTGTTGCTACAAGCCTTGCTCGTTTAATATTTTACACCCGGGATCCCGCATCTACTGCGTGGTGGTCACGAAACGAAATGAAATTGAAGAGGTTTCTGCATTAATGCAATGAGCTTTTCAACACATTCTAGGCTATTTAAAATTGTATTTCAACAGTAAAATAACCCAGCTCTGGCAATATCCTTAAGAGAGTTATTTAATACTTTTTACAGAACTCGTTAAAAATAATAAGTCTTGTAATCGTAAATGAAATAGGAGGAGCTTTCGAAATTACTTTTTTAATTTGTTTATTTGATCAATAGATGTAATCCTACAAATTAAACAATCTTAATTGTTTATCTCTTGTTTATCTTAACTTTGTAGAGCTAAATCAACACGTATCAAAGCATAATTATTATGTAAATTTAAATGTTTATAATCTATTAAGTATACCATATTTTTGATAAGTTTTATAAATGTGTAAAATATAATCACCAATATTGTGAGATCAAAAATAATTTACATCACTTAAAATGATTATAGCGAAACATGAGCTGTATTTGTATCATTTCCTTTATGTTGTTTAGATTTTATTGCGGACACTTTCAATCGAGTAAAAGCAAAATTTCACGTTGTTTTATGATCTGGAATCTGATCCCATCCTCAGGTGAGCTTGAACCTAAAACATAACAAGAATAGTACATAATCCGGACTGACTCGGTATAAATCTGAAAACGAAAAGTCTTGAAGCAGTAAAAAAAAACTTACAAAAAAACAAGCAACAATCGTAAAACACTCAATAAATGAAACTCGTTCACGCGTCACAAGGACTAAAGAACTGGATTGGAGATTGCCATTGGGCGTGTCCTTGGAGGTCGTCGACACTAGCGCCAAAAAAACAAAATGGCCGCGACAAAAACCTGAAACACTTTTTACCGATCGTGATGGAAACATGCACAGTAAAGGCATAAATAACATAAAGCCACAATAACCAACAATGAATCTCAAATAAAGAATTTTCTTTATAATAATATAAAACTTGTGGATATAATATGATACATGTTGATGATGAACAAATAGTCCACTGACCCCTATTCGTACAACATCATACCTTTACGTTAATTATTGTTTATTTTACTTAATTAGAATAACAGTTAATATTATTTTAATTAATGAGTGTAAAATATACAAAATCTATAGTAAAAATAAATTAAACAGTTTACTGCTACATTATTCATTCACCTTAGGGGGTTGAACCGGTTTTTGGTTGGTTTACTTTTATATGTGAGTCTATTTTTAAATTGGTTAACAATATTATTTAGTAGTAAATAATGATTACTATACATAATATTTTAAGACTTTTTATAAAACCTACCGCATCACAATATTTATAACGAAATAACGGCAGACATTTTTCTAATCGTTGGTTGTATAGATATTTCATTACTTCTGAAGATGTAACATTCCAGCAAAGTCACAGATGAAAAGCTGCCAAGTCGCCGGGTAGCGAGTGGACTTAGTCCAGCCAAGTGGATAACACAAAAAGACTGAGCAGGTCAATGAAAGAACCTTCAGATTTTTGCCCCTTAAGTAACTTTATTGTCTTTATTTAGTATTGCTGAGTCTTATTTATCTTACGACAAAAGTACTTAAAGTAATTTTTCCTTTCTATATTAAACAAAAATTAAATTTACTGTGGTGTAAAATAACTATAATAAATTAACTTTTTAAATTCTATAAGACATGTTTAATAATTTGTGCACTAAAGGCTTTGAAATTCCATGTATTATGCAAATTTATCTACATGTAATTTCATTGCTGAAAGTTTTATCTTTTATCTTAGAGTAGTTTAAATTTGTGTAAAAGGTTTTTGATCTTCAGTTCCTTATTTTAAAAATAAACGAATCATTTGAGTCATTGGTGCGTCTGGAGATAATAATAATAATAATAAATAAATAAGTTTATTCCATCAATAAATACAAATTTACAAAATAAAATACAATCTTGGAACTACGTTGCCACATTGTCCAGTATGTGTGACAAACGTTTACAAAATTAAAAATACTATTATTTATTATATGATGAGTCCAGTTCAACAATTTAAAGTCTCTCATGTTACACCAATTAGATACAATTAGATACACCAATTGCGCAATTTACAGCCTGGTTCTCTATCGCATTGTTTCGATCTATTATATGTACATATTATATGTATATTAGCTAAGTTATTTTACATGTATATTATTTAACTATCCATTGAAAGCTACGAATTATATGTATCATATTTATTATGTATTATTTAAGGTTGTTACGATTGTAGTGTTCCTGTCACAAATCCTTAGCCATAGCAGTCAGTGCATTATAAGTACCAAAAATATAGTCACTAATTCACCTTGTATTTTTGCATTTTAGACTATCTTGTTATAAAACCTGAATGCAAAAATAGTTTATTCCGTATACAAATAAATAAATAGATTCGAAGTGTTTAAATATCTGAAAATTATCTGAACGTATAGTCATTCATATAAATGGAATAAAGTAGTTAATATAAAACATTATGCCTTATAACGTGTATATATTTTCCAAAAGAGCAGGATCTTGTGTTGAACCACTAAGAGGCTGTAGCAAAGATTTATTTAGTTGATTATACATTCAGGCAGTCACTTAGAGCTGGTCCATTACAGCCGCAGCTACGTTGCTTGCTTTGTGGAATTATCTTTGCTCTTTTAAACAGTCACACAATAGACAGTTCATTGTATGTTGCACTTCCTTCATCAGACACATTCTAGACATTTTTGAAATTTGTCTCTATATTAAATCGCAATCTCTGGAATATACCAATAGCGCACATAATTATAAAATCAACCTTTTTCAAAAAAACTTGTATATACAGGACTTAAAGGTTTTGAGACATTGCCATTATAAATAAAATCAATAGACAATTGTTGTAAAAGTAAGAGCACGATCAAAAATCTTTATTACAAAAGGCCTTTTATTCATTGCAAAATGTTTTCTTTCAATTTGTTCTTTCATCAAGGCAAGCCAACATTCTAACATACTGATATGTCCAAACAACTCCAATTTAAATTAGCATAACTAAAAAATTAACTACAACCCCCTCACCAAAAATAGATGGAAATGTTAGATGCCCCGTGGAAATTCGGGCATCAAGCAAAAATCCCAAGCCACCATAGACAGGTAGGTACAGAGGTAGATAGGTTCAAAGGTAGGCACACAACGGTGAAGGACGCGTTTACTAAGCAATTAATACAGGTAATTAAGGTAAATATTTTAGGTGGTCTCGTGAAAATTTGTTTCCGGCTATTATAAAGAGTGTGCAGCTTGAATATGTAAGGCTGTGTGCTTTTTACCTTAGGCCAGGTGACAATACTTCATAGGATTGACAGATTGTTTTCAAAGATGTGGTATAACATTTAATTAAAATTTCCCGTAGCAAACTTGGATGGAGTTTCCATTTAATCTTATTTTAACAGTGATCGTTTAAGTTACAACGCAACGACAAACAGTTTCACACCTTTACGCTCTGTATTCATTATATATTAGAATAGAAACAGATATAGATTTTGTATATGGTATGAATAGATTCAACCGCAAATTTATGGCTTTTCGGAACTATTTTAAAGTAATAACGGGTTTTTCATTTTTCTTTCGTTATTACTACGTCATAAATGATTTCTTATATTAGAAAATGGGTGTTTTGAGTTAACAATATTTATGAAACAGTTATCAGTTTGAGAGTAGTCTCCAATACCTACAAGAATTGGTCAACAAATCAGCAATAACATTTTTGCTGAAAAAATAAAAAATTATCAGCGACTTGCACCCCTACTTGCTTGTAATTTTGATGTAAAAGGAATTTTAAAATTTAGATTTTTCAGGACACATTCCTAGGTAAGGTATATAAAGCTATACAGAGTTTTAACACAATATTGTAAACAAATAGCGAGTTATCAGTTTTTACCTCTTCCTTATAAGCATCGAGGTTCCATAGGAAATCTTAGTGCTAACCAGAATCTATTCCTAGTAACTGCATTGGGTAGTTACTAGGAATAGAATCTGGTAAACACTGAGTTTTCTTATGGAACCTCATAGAACAACATAGAAAGAAGATTATACATACCAAACTGTTTTTGAGCTGATTCTATATAGTTGATAGTACCTAGTAAAGATTTAATCTTTAAATAGCTTATAAGTCAAAACCAGATTTTGGAATGTACCTCTCCCTATCCCCCTTTTGGATTAACCAATTTTTCTTTATTTCGAAATCAATTCATCTAGTGTGTCACATAACGTATATTTCAAATTTCAGACTAATTATTGCAGTCGTTCTTACGTTATTGCGTCACATACACAAAAACACACACACAAGCACGGATATAACCAACACGATACATAAATGTTCACACTTTGTTCATCCATCAATAATTCTGAGCAAAATTAAAATTGTTACCTCCGTAAATGTCAACCTTTGAGAGGAAATGCATTAACCAGATGAGTGAATTCTAAACCAGAAAGCCCTAGAGGTCCACAGTAATTAGCTTTTATTCTGTATTTAGCCACATGCTAAAATATGACCAAGCCTCTGTATATTAATTGCAAACTGAATTAACCTTGATGACAAAGTTAACGATGTAAAAAGTTCAAAAATTGAGTAAAAACTTATTTCTTGCATTAATTCTTGAATAAACATGAACATCAATATGATACAATATGAATAGGTATGATGAGTATATTTATAGCTTTTCCTGCTCCAAGTACTTTTAACTCTAAGGGTCCAAAGACGCGGTTGATATTGAAATTAACAAACGTATCATAGTTTAGCACAACAAATGGGTTTAAAATGTACAAAAATATACAACCGTACAACATACAGTGTATACAAATATGTAATCAATTATCCATGAATTCAAATGCATTACTACGTTTTCAATTTTAAATGTTCACGAATGACTTTAGCCACTCTAACTATCACAATCACAACGGAACAGCCAGTGGATTGCTTGCAATAAAGGATACAATATGGGAACCTATTTCAAATTTATTTCAAATATAAACAAGTTATACATGTGAGGTTGTTACCTAAATAGATTATAATGAGGAATAATATAGTTTACTACTATTGTTGAAATTTGAAGCTCCCTTAGGACCCTACGTTAGTCTTATACCTTAGTGATAAAACATGCAAATAAGTTGATATTTGAAAAAGCATTTTTTTATTTATCGTTTTAGTTATACCTCAAAAACTCAATTGCTGAGACTAATAGTAACTAATAAAACTAACATTGAAACAAGTAAAAAATTGAAACGGTCAAATGAAATACAGCTTGTTATTTTTCAACGACATGTCAACATGGCACAAATGTGTAACAAATTCGCTTTTTCCGCCGGTTTAGCTTCAGCCCTTGCAATGTTATATCCCATCGGGTCACTCGTCGCCTGCGAGAATGTGTTTTATCCATGAATACATTCATGGTTTTCCGATTCAATTGAATTCTTGGCCTTTTTTGATTTTTTTTGCTTTTGGTTCACGCGAAAGTAGAGTAACTAAATTTCACAAAATACAAACTGAACCACCGGATAAGCTATGACAAAAATAAATTTTAACAATTCTCTGGTATATTTTTAATTCCTTATAAGCATCATTGCTTATCTTATATTGGTTGGTTTATTTGTTCTAGTACTAGCTTCGTACTCTGAGGGTCACCGGTTCGATTCTGAAGCAAGTCTTGACACAATTTTGTGAAGGTTCGATACTAGTCCAAGTCACAACTATTCCAAACTAGTTGTAGTTCGTTAAGTATTAGTTCTAGCAAATGAATTAGCTAATATTCCCAGTAACAAAGCTTTAGGTCATCTAATCTATTCATCACGCCCTTCACTCAAATTCACATTAAAACATTTTCTAAGTGGATGGTTAATGTCTCAGAAATACTAATATGAGTAGGATCTTACATTATAATCCACTATGTTGCAAGATGGGGAATTTTCGACATTTTAGTGTTGGCAATTTGAAATTTGAAACAGTCATGTAATTTGGTTAGTTCAGTTATAAGAACAGCTGTTTATATGAACTAGAAACATTCCCTTTAGACATATCCATGATCTAACCTATTTCCCACAGGGAAATAAATACAAAATTTCTAAATACATTTTTAACAATATCTACCATATTTGTAACCATAAACGCTTTAGAGACAAGTTGTTCGCTCGATAGCTCTGTAAAATCCTTAATACTTGAAGTTTTCATTTTATTCCAATTTGAGTAAAAAAAGTGAACGACAAAGTTGATAAAAATGGATTCTTTGATGTCGCAGTCATTCAGTCGATAAAAAAACAAAAGTGGAAATAATTCGACCCTTTGAGATTTCAAATGAAACGGTAAAGCTGTTTCATACAATCGGTTTCAACTCATTCGTACTTTGAATTAGTTATTGATCTTTTTAATATTTCTTATATAATTTTATTTTTACAGGAAACTGAAGATAATATTTTTCCACTGTTAAAAACACTGCGCTATTCAATTGAATTTAAATGCTATTACTCTATTCCTGTATATTTATTATATAAGGTTTATTCCTAACATTGTAAAAAATTACTAAAGGTCTTTGTCAGATTTGAAAAGTTTCCTTACATGTTTACATATTTTACATGTTCATGAGATACATTCGCAACGCACAACCTTGATACACACCAAAGAGTTCTGAGAACCTCAATAGATTGAGCAAACAGTCTCTGATGTTGTTTGATCTTGTTATTTGCCCTCCTTTCCCACATACTGTCTTAATTTATTTCTAAATTTGTTATTTACTAAGTTACAAGGACATTTTGGGTTAGAGTAGCACGATGTCCCATTTTATATAATCCTTAAAAATATTGTTTCCATTTTTTTAAAGACACGATGTCTCATCTTTAGTTGAACTTAAGTGTTAATGGCCTATCTAATATGTTAATATGTGTAAATACTTCTAGGGAGTTTTTTTAAATACATATATACGCGTATTAAATAAGAAAATTATATTTGAATCAAGAATATTTTTAAAATATAGTTTATTTATTTTTTACAGTACGACGACAGGTGGTAGTTAAGGCTTAAGTATTAAAAGTACATTGATAAGGCTCTGTTCATATTTGCTTTAACAGAATGTCGCTATGGCTATACCAAGGTATTCAGCGTAAAAATAAAAAAAATCTCCTAATATAATGTACATTAGCCTACTATTTGAGGATCATTTATTAAATGATCAATGCTTTATCATAAAAAGCGACTAGGGAAACTAACTATATTTCTTTAATAGATAACCCAATATTAATGTGTTTTCAGTCACTATTTTAATGAGTAATAATCTAGATTTAAGATTTTTCGAGTGTTAAAGGAAGAAAATTATAAAGCATAAAATTACTGAAATTTTCAGAAAAACTATACTTTCCTAAAAGTTCATATTAATACCATACAATAGCCTAAAGTGATTAAAAAATATTTAATGGCTAAATTTCCTAGTTTATGCACTTGGAAAAGTAATTTTAAGTTTTAATAAGTCCACAAAAGTTCACGTACATATAAAACACGATTTTGTATATGTTGTATGTAAACATGTTATATTTGCCTCTTTCGTTTAATACAAATTAAATAAAACACATGACTTCCTGTTTAAAATATAATATATACATGAATTGCACCCTTATAAAATTGAGCCTTTTTATCCATTAATTCTGGAAATATTTACATACAAACTATGGAATTTATGTTATCATTTTTTTTAATATCCAAAAAATTACTTTTTCTCCTACTTCCCCAGATTTTCATTCCCCGCGAGATGAAGACAATCAAATTAAACTTTAACGTATCGTTCGGGCATTAGTCGTTTTATACGTTCCGATGGTACAATCCTCTCATTGAATTAAATATATAGATATATTTTTTGGTTTACTGATGTGTAAACAGCATAACAATAAAAAACTAATTAGATGAAAACAAAACTAAATAATTATTTTTTTAAATAAAGATGTGAAATATTTGTTGCATCAGTTTGCATTCAGTTGACGGTAAACGTTTAGGTTCTAGAGTTCTAGAGTTCTAGACTCGGTTGCCTGACAACCAGGATCAATAGCATCATTAGGTAAGTAATTGAAAGTAGTTTATTTATTAAAGCCAAGGTCCAGTTCCACCCACGCTAACAGGACATGCTCGTTCGATACTTCTTTACTTTATTCATGGAGGATTTCGAAGTTCACTGAGACTCTATTTTTTTCTAGCCTTGTAAGGATATTGGGATTGCGCCATGAGCTATAATCCAACTTTAGAGATCCTAAATTGTGGATAGTTATAGCAGATGGCCTGTGGATGAAATATTCCCTCGTGGTTAACGTCAACACTATTGAGTATTAAATTCATCCGCAAAGACCATGACTGTTGACTTTTGACTATTAAGTAACATTCTTTCCAAAGTAACATGCCCGCCTTAGAAATAACAAGACTACAATATCGTGCAACAATCAAATTACTCTTTCTTAACTTGACTTAAAATACCTGTGTCGTATGTCACCTTTGCAAAACGGTATTGTAGTTTAAAGTTACCTGATAACACATTAAATCTCAAACATAATATAAAGCCGCGCACGGCCTACCACAAACTCACTTCCACGTGTACAATTTATATGCAATGTGAATCCCAAAAAGGTGGTTAAGGCGGCGGTCTAGTGTCTACACCACAGCAATATCCGCTTCCCACTAAGAGAGGGAAAATCAGGTTTAAAACAAGGACACCTTTTTTAGGCTGCATTAATTCGTTCTAATGAGCAGATGGTAAAATTTTATCAAGGATAGAAAATTGTACTCGTACTGACATGTCCTGTATCAATTAAAATTTTCATTTAGACCTATATGTTCATGTAAACAATCACATTTTCTTCAATTACAATCTTGTATTTTAAAATGCTTTCCTTCTTACTACTCTGGTTTTTGGCTAAAATGGTTGAACTGAAATTCAAGAGATCATGAGATATATAGGCGTCCCATAATCAAATCTGTAATCTCAAAATACATGATTTAGAATTTAAATGCATAATTTTGGAAATCATTGTCATTTAGTTAATAAAAATCCATAAAATAAGAACTCCAATACTTAAAGTACTATTGGGTTATTTTTTTATCGTTTAATATTTTTGATAATTTTGTTTAGTTATTTTGTAATTTTATTTTATTTATAAATAAAGCTCTTTTTAGTCTCTTAAGAAACTTATCAATAATTACATTCGAAGCTGGATGAATCGTCTATGAGACGTTACTGGGTTAACCACTAACAAGATAACTTCTCCGTTGATTACACCGAGTATATCACATGCTTGATTATCCCTCAAAGGCTTCGGACACCGAAATGGTAATTAGATAATCGACTGATTATACCTGATAACTAACATCCCTCTCAACTTAACCTATACAAGGACGTGTATACAGATTACTCTTACAACGGATGCCCCTGTCATTTTTGTTATCTCTGTGTATATTTGACAATGAGAAAAAAAGTTCTCATTTCATTCAAAATATCTAATGCTCTAATCTTCTGATTGACATATACCACAGCTGTTTCTCACTACTGATAGTGGATCGATGAACGGGGTTAAACTTAAGTTTTTTTAGGCCAAGGTTACACTTTGAAGTGGTATCAAAATAGATTAAATTGCCAGCTTATATATTCATGCATAACCACTTACAGCCAGCTATTACAGCTAACCAGCTGTCCATTTGATAATGGCGCGTCTGTACTTCTGCAAGGTCACAAGACACAAGGTGATTGGTTACATAATTCGATAAACATGTACCGCGTTCTACAGTCTGTATTTGGAACTAAATATGCACGCACCTAACATTAAATTATGGTGTTAGGTATAACGTGAGGTTTTTTTTATTTCCTTAGGAGTTAAGATATATTTATGTATAACAGTTAAGCCATTGAGATTCAATTATTTATCTACATTTTATTCTGAAAGAAACAAATATTTATTTTTTTAATATACTATTTTTTATCAGACTTATACTAAAATTAAGCAATACTTAATTAGCTCTAGTCTGCCCTAGCTCTCTTTTTATGTACCTCAAACATAGCTTTAAGATGCTCTTTGATATTTATTATTAAGGCACGATACTAATGATTTCTGCTACATTGTCAATGCATTTGCTTCATTTTCTTTTTGTTGTCATGCTTTTAGCCATTAGTTAATATAGTTGATAACTATTTTCTAATTTGGTATATTTCAAAATGTATTGTATTTTGTGACAATGAATTTTCCATTAATAAATAAATAAATGAACTCTAACAGCAAATGACTTCTTATTACCATAAAAAATATTAACATACCATTTTCAATAGTACTTGCTAAATACGATGTAAATTAGAAGCGAGTGGTTGTGGCTGAAATATAAACAATAAATGGAATATGATATAAGATTTTATTTGACGATACAATATTTTTGTTTGAAATATTATTGAAAATAATAAGAAAAATTATTAAATCACCAAAGATATTTGGCAGTATTCTAATGCCGTTTTCTGTTCTGTAAAAATGTATTGAATAAATAGAATAAAAAACTTATAACGAAAAATACTCTATTAAGTTGGGTGAATGACGACAGAGAACTAAGCAGACGATACTTCCTGTATAATCAAGGTGCCTTAATCTCATCACTACCCCAGCTGACACGTCGCGTCTCGAGATCTGCATGGCTAATAACCTGCTGCGTGAATAGCTTATACTTGGGCTAATGTAAGCGACACCAGCAGACGATACTTCCTGTATAATCAAGGTGCCTTAATCTCATCACTACCCCAGCTGACACGTCGCGTCTCGAGATCTGCATGGCTAATAACCTGCTGCGTGAATAGCTTATACTTGGGCTAATGTAAGCGACACCAGCAGACGATACTTCCTGTATAATCAAGGTGCCTTAATCTCATCACTACCCCAGCTGACACGTCGCGTCTCGAGATCTGCATGGCTAATAACCTGCTGCGTGAATAGCTTATACTTGGGCTAATGTAAGCGACACCAGCAGACGATACTTCCTGTATAATCAAGGTGCCTAATCTCATCACTACCCCAGCTGACACGTCGCGTCTCGAGATCTGCATGGCTAATAACCTGCTGCGTGAATAGCTTATACTTGGGCTAATGTAAGCGACACCAGCAGACGATACTTCCTGTATAATCAAGGTGCCTGACATGACCTGCTGCGTGGATTTAGCTTATTACTTGGGCTTATGTAAGCGACACTAGCAGAAGATACTTCCTGTGATAATCAGGGTGCATTAATATCTTCACTACCCTAGCTGACACGTCGCGCCTCGAGATCTGCATGGCTAATAACCTGCTGCGTGAATAGCTTATACTTGGGCTAATGTAAGCGACACCAGCAGACGATACTTCCTGTATAATCAAGGTGCCTTAATCTCATCACTACCTCAGCTGACACGTCGCGTCTCGAGATCTGCATGGCTAATAACCTGCTGCGTGAATAGCTTATACTTGGGCTAATGTAAGCGACACCAGCAGACGATACTTCCTGTATAATCAAGGTGCCTTAATCTCATCACTACCCAGCTGACACGTCGCGTCTCGAGATCTGCATGGCTAATAACCTGCTGCGTGAATAGCTTATACTTGGGCTAATGTAAGCGACACCAGCAGACGATACTTCCTGTATAATCAAGGTGCCTTAATCTCATCACTACCTCAGCTGACACGTCGCGTCTCGAGATCTGCATGGCTAATAACCTGCTGCGTGAATAGCTTATACTTGGGCTAATGTAAGCGACACCAGCAGACGATACTTCCTGTATAATCAAGGTGCCTTAATCTCATCACTACCCCAGCTGACACGTCGCGTCTCGAGATCTGCATGGCTAATAACCTGCTGCGTGAATAGCTTATACTTGGGCTAATGTAAGCGACACCAGCAGACGATACTTCCTGTATAATCAAGGTGCCTTAATCTCATCACTACCCCAGCTGACACGTCGCGTCTCGAGATCTGCATGGCTAATAACCTGCTGCGTGAATAGCTTATACTTGGGCTAATGTAAGCGACCCAGCAGACGATACTTCCTGTATAATCAAGGTGCCTTAATCTCATCACTACCCAGCTGACACGTCGCGTCTCGAGATCTGCATGGCTAATAACCTGCTGCGTGAATAGCTTATACTTGGGCTAATGTAAGCGACACCAGCAGACGATACTTCCTGTATAATCAAGGTGCCTTAATCTCATCACTACCCCAGCTGACACGTCGCGTCTCGAGATCTGCATGGCTAATAACCTGCTGCGTGAATAGCTTATACTTGGGCTAATGTAAGCGACACCAGCAGACGATACTTCCTGTATAATCAAGGTGCCTTAATCTCATCACTACCCAGCTGACACGTCGCGCCTCGAGATCTGCATGGCTAATAACCTGCTGCGTGAATAGCTTATACTTGGGCTAATGTAAGCGACACCAGCAGACGATACTTCCTGTATAATCAAGGTGCCTTAATCTCATCACTACCTCAGCTGACACGTCGCGTCTCGAGATCTGCATGGCTAATAACCTGCTGCGTGAATAGCTTATACTTGGGCTAATGTAAGCGACACCAGCAGACGATACTTCCTGTATAATCAAGGTGCCTTAATCTCATCACTACCCCAGCTGACACGTCGCGTCTCGAGATCTGCATGGCTAATAACCTGCTGCGTGAATAGCTTATACTTGGGCTAATGTAAGCGACACCAGCAGACGATACTTCCTGTATAATCAAGGTGCCTTAATCTCATCACTACCCCAGCTGACACGTCGCGTCTCGAGATCTGCATGGCTAATAACCTGCTGCGTGAATAGCTTATACTTGGGCTAATGTAAGCGACACCAGCAGACGATACTTCCTGTATAATCAAGGTGCCTTAATCTCATCACTACCTCAGCTGACACGTCGCGCCTCGAGATCTGCATGGCTAATAACCTGCTGCGTGAATAGCTTATACTTGGGCTAATGTAAGCGACACCAGCAGACGATACTTCCTGTATAATCAAGGTGCCTTAATCTCATCACTACCCCAGCTGACACGTCGCGTCTCGAGATCTGCATGGCTAATAACCTGCTGCGTGAATAGCTTATACTTGGGCTAATGTAAGCGACACCAGCAGACGATACTTCCTGTATAATCAAGGTGCCTTAATCTCATCACTACCCCAGCTGACACGTCGCGCCTCGAGATCTGCATGGCTAATAACCTGCTGCGTGAATAGCTTATACTTGGGCTAATGTAAGCGACACCAGCAGACGATACTTCCTGTATAATCAAGGTGCCTTAATCTCATCACTACCCCAGCTGACACGTCGCGCCTCGAGATCTGCATGGCTAATAACCTGCTGCGTGAATAGCTTATACTTGGGCTAATGTAAGCGACACCAGCAGACGATACTTCCTGTATAATCAAGGTGCCTAATCTCATAACAACCACTGCTGACACGTCGCGCCTCGGGATCTGCATGGCTAATAACCTGCTGCGTGAATAGCTTATACTTGGGCTAATGTAAGCGACACCAGCAGACGATACTTCCTGTATAATCAAGGTGCCTTAATCTCATCACTACCCCAGCTGACACGTCGCGTCTCGAGATCTGCATGGCTAATAACCTGCTGCGTGAATAGCTTATACTTGGGCTAATGTAAGCGACACCAGCAGACGATACTTCCTGTATAATCAAGGTGCCTTAATCTCATCACTACCCCAGCTGACACGTCGCGTCTCGAGATCTGCATGGCTAATAACCTGCTGCGTGAATAGCTTATACTTGGGCTAATGTAAGCGACACCAGCAGACGATACTTCCTGTATAATCAAGGTGCCTAATCTCATAACAACCACTGCTGACACGTCGCGCCTCGGGATCTGCATGGCTAATAAAATAGGCTGCATGATTGGCTTGGCGCTAAGGTAAGCGACACCAGCAGATTACATATAATTTGTATTATTTTTTTAACAGTAAATCATATATTGTTTCGAAAATTTTGCTTAGTTTTATTATTATTTTATATTTATATTTTATTATTATTATTGAAATTTACTGCTTCAAAAATTGTATCAGTACTTATTAATTTGCTTTTACTATATTGTTATTTTTATTTCCCTTTATAATTACATAAGAGTATATTTTACCTCGTGTGGTGGTAACATTGAGAGAATACTATAAGGAGTAAGTGGTTTGGTGTGGTACTGACTTAAATTTAAAACTACACATTTAAGACAAAATTTCTTTTTCGACGAAACATATATATACTTGGTTCTCCAAAATCTCTTAGGCTTAGACTTAAGTATATTTCTATTAAAACTACATCAATGAAGGAAATTATATTATGCAGTACTTTGCCGATACGTTTAATTAAGTACCCGATGATGATTATTTTGTTACGAAATAATTGATTAAAAATTATTGTTTGAAATAAGTTTTAAATGAATTATTTATTAAAAACAAATATCAACTAGGGGTTTTGATTTAATTTGAGTTTAAATGCAATTTAACATAAAATACAATATAAAATATTGTGATTATGGTAGGGTATAATTAAAGTAGAAATATTATACGATTCATGATAATGCTAGAATAACATGAGCTTTCTCATTAGGGAAATCGTAAAAATCTGTAATATTTTCACTCCAATCTGGAAGGAGGTTAGTTATCCACATCGTGATTATCGGGTGGAGCTGAGCTTCATGAATAATACAGAGGTCTAGCAGGTTACGGTGTTTACCTCTGACGCGCCCAGCTGATGAAGGACGGCTAAGTGGTTCCTGCTATTATGGCAACTATTGATTCATTATCTACACATCACCAGTTTTTATTTTTGTATAAGTCACAGTTATATTTTAAAACTTATAAAAATATTATATGATTAGCTTATTAGGTGTATTATTACGATAACATTCAGTGCAGTTTGCAGATTTAGAATATCTGTGTTAGTTGATAACGGGAGACTTGTACAATGTGAAAGACGTGTCTACTGGTGAAAATACATCAGAAGTACAAGAGGTAGAAAACTTCGCACTTCAAAAACGAAGGCATGATATTTTTAGTAACTCTTAATTTCAGAAATTGTATAACTTTTGCTCTTAAAGCCTGTGGTTTTTTGTAGTATCTAAAAAATTTAAAAATTGAAAAATATATTAAAGTAAGATTTTCTTCATGTCGAAAAAGGTTAAGATATAATTAGGGAAAATTTAAAAAATTATGTTTATATTTTGTTAATAAGATAGTATAACATGAATGTACAGATATTGGTTTCGTATTGTATTGAAAATAAATTTTGTTCGGTTATATGAGAAAACTGAATTAAGTAACTTGTGAAAGGTTTGAAAGAAGTTTTAAATTTGTTAAAAAGCTGTTAGAGGTATTAGGTCTGAAATTGTTCGTACAATATTCAGAGCATATTTGCTCTATCTGATCAAAAGGATTTATTTGGTCTTCAATGCGTTATTTTGCATATAAACCGTGTGAGTTTTTTAAAGTGATCCAATAGCTAATTTTTTAATTACATGACTTAGCACCACAGTTTATATATGGAACTTGCTCAATTTTATGTTTCACTCAGGAGTACAAATTCAGATTTTTTTAATATGGCCACCATTTTGGAAAATGGTGGCCAACTTCAAAACTTCCTATGGAACATTCTGTATTCTATTTTATTTTTGGATTCTTCACTATAAAATAAAACATTTTTGATAGTTTGGTGTTGTTTAACACCTCTATTGGCTTAGAAGCTAAGAGGACTTGAATCTTTTTACCTGATCCAGTGGCTAACATTTTAATATCGTGATTTAACAGGTCACTTTAAATTAGATAGTTAATTCATATTAAAAACTTAATTATTTAAAAATTTAAAATAATTTATTTTTTGCTTTAAAATGGTTTTATGTATTAAAACACAATAATTAAAAATTTTTTTTTGTAGTAGATTTTAAAAAAAATTAAAACTTATTTTTATTTAAATTTTAGTTAGGTATAGTATGACATATTCAGTTTTGCTCTAGTTGAGTGAAATTGAATTGGTTCGAAATTTAAAGCGTTGTAAGTTTAATTGAAAAGTTAAGTGTTATTTCACTTTAATAGTTGGTTATATTAATCAAAATTTATATTAAAAACTATACGTTTCAATTTTATGTTTCTTAAAGTAGATCTAATCAAATTTATTTTAACAATCATTAATTTGAAAATCTCAAATATGATTCTTGTTTTTATTTTAGTGTATTCGAGCATTCAACTAAAATGGAAAATTTTTCATCAATAAATTTGTTATTAACAATCTAAAAAATATTTTGAGTTGTTTTTAAAATTTTGATTGATAATTTCTTTAATCAAATATATACATTATGATAGTTTAATTATTCTTTTAACTTAGAAATTATTAAAAAATAAAATACAAGATTTTTATTTTACATATTTATGTGAAAATACAAAATAACTAAAATTTTATTTTTTTTATTAGAAATTTAAAAAACAATATAAAAAAATTAGTATGACATTTTAAATTTTTCAATGTGAAAAAATTTAAATTTGAATATCCTAAATAAACTCAATATTCAAATAAAAATGTATTAAATAATTTTTTATTTAAATTTTCTATAATTTTTTTCAAAGTAATGAATATACGTTCAAATGTATTCACGCCGTCCTACAAAAGATTATAATTTTGATTTTGATTGGTTTTTTGTTAAAGTTTGAAATTTTCCATTATTGTTATTTCTTTTTTTTATTTATTTGTTTGGCATTTATTTGGCAAAAGGTTAAACATTTCTATACGTATAGTGTTTAGGGTTTTGCTGGTTTTATTAAGTTTATGTTGGCCTAAGTCAAAATTGTATTCTGTTCATAATGTTATAATAATTGTGACACTGGATTCTGAGTTAAGGGGGATTTGCTTTAATTGAGGTTATTATGTCAATAAGGTAGAGTGATATTGCATTTAGGATCTGGTTTTCTATGAAAAGAGATTTTCAGTGGGCCAAAGGTTCAGCTTGTTCAATTATTCGGATTGCTTTTTTGTAGGATTACTGTTTTCAGTATTTGGGTTTCATTGGCAGAGCCCCAGACTATGATTCCATTACATTATATGTGAAGAAAATAGGGCATGGTACGCATTTTTTGTAATTTCTTTGTTATTCAGGTTTCTTATTCATCTTAAGGCGTATAAAACTTGTGACGATTTCTTATTTAGTTCTTGAAGGTGATGTTGCCATGTTAAATGATAGTCTAAAAAAATTCCAAGAAACTTTGTATTGGTTTGTGAGCTAGAACTAGTTATATTTGCGACTGTGGTTGGTTTCTTATTGTTGTAATTGGATGGTTCTAAGTTCATTACTGTTGTTTTCTGTTTGTTTATTATTAGGTCAATTTCATTGCATGAGGTAGCTGACATATGCAGGATTTCATCCGTTTTTAGTTTTTGAGGTTCTGGGTTTTTGCCATCTGTTGGTGTGATAATAGTTGTATCGTCTGCTAAGGTACTGTCTTCTTTGAATTTGATACGAAATGAATTTATATATGTTAAAAAAAGAAGTGGCCCTAGTATCGATATGTTATCTAATATCATTTTACCTAATGTTTAAATTATATTACCGTTTATTAATTTAATTATCTGCACCGTTGGCCAATTTGAGGGATCTTTAAATAGTATTGTTTAAATAATTAATTCAGTTCAATAAGCAAGCAATTACTCTATGATAATCCAGTTATGAGGATAGAGTTTCTGTACGTAGGCTCAATATTTATTATAATAATAACTTAGGAAACTTTAATTATTAATACCATTATAATATATCACTAATAAAGCTATATATAGTTTTAAATGTATTATATACATACAAAGATTACTCTATAGAAAGTTTGAAGTGGATTATAATTGAATAAAACACTTTGCAATGTTAGGCCAAAAAAGACCATTTTTATTTGTCTAAGAAAATTGCTTATCACTAGAGGATGAGAACAAATATACAATATCACCTCGGATAAATAACAGTTCCCGGTTGATACACGAAAATACTCAATTAAACGACAGGGTAATAAATATGAAATCTTAGTTGTGGTACTCATTTTCCGGTGGGAGGTTCTTTCAAACTATGAACAATAGTCGTCTGAAGCACCCCCAATGTCTACACACAAAGTTTAATTCTAAGCAACAACAGTAATTTAGAATATTACATCCTATTAGTCTGTTAACATAATCTCATTCTTTCAGAGGTTTAAAGGCCAAATATATTTAGATTTAAAAAACTGAATTTCGACATCCTAATTTACGTCTTAGAATAATACACCAGGAGGAACACTAATGTTGGTAATTTATTTCTATAACGGAAAAATTATAGTAATTTCGTTGCAATTGACAAAACATACAATAATATTTTATTTGATATTGCTCATTTACTAAAATATGGATAGACTCAACGTAAAAAATAACAACAATTATAACTAATCGATTATTCGATTTCTATAAGTATGTACATTAGATATACAAGAAACACAAAGTATTAACGGTCCATCTAAACGATCAATATTAAAACACAGATTCAGTCACTCGACACAACCGGCAAGTATTACGACGTATTCAAGAACGATCATCAGGTACACAACAACTCAAATGGTAAACACTTTTTAATTGAAATTCACACGCATATAGGAATTTTCCTTAAATTTTGTTTAAAAATATTAAAAATTATAGTGTTTCTTACTTGGTAAAAAATGTGTTGATCAATATTATATTTAATGGGTAAAATTAGTAATAGATTTAACTCAAGACTGGCTAACAGATTTAATAAAAGATAAAAAAGATCCTCTTAAATATTTATTTTCTCAGATCGAAAAATTCACCATACCACAATGTATCTAAGGTAGGGAAGCTTATACGTACGGTATTATTTAGTAATTGAAGGAAAATATTTGACAAAACCCCAATAAAATACCGAATTGCAAAAAAATATCCTGAAGTACGCCGGGCTGGAGGGGTACAGCAGGACATTGAAACAAGCGAACGAGAGCAAATGCTAGTTTAGAGATCAATTTGATGAACACACATAAACAGCTTCTGGTAAAACTGTATAAATTTTATACATTTTCAAACAGAGGCAATCACTCACATTCCTAAAAAATATAGAAAAATGTTCAGAGACAACGGACGAAATAAAAAGAGAAATTCACTCACACCCCGCTAGTCCCAATCACTTGTAAAAATATTTTATACAAATTTTCAACATTTGAACTACATTGTCATGTGCATGTTTAAAGGAAATGGTCTGTTTTCAAAGATTTTTCTAAATGATTTAAATAAAAATAGCTTTATTAAGTCAGTAAAAGATAAAAAATTATGAGACGTAAATGAAAGGGAAAAGGGTACCTAAGGGTGTCTTCCAATACTACTTTCAAGTTGCTAAAATAAACCGTAAAAAGGAGAAACAGCTAGTAAAAACCCAACATGACAAAGCCTTACCTTCCAGGATCATGTTCGAGAAATACACCATAACATCTATGATATACAACACTCCATTTATTATATAATTACCAACTTGGAAAAATGAATGCGATGAACTTTGAACTTACGAGTGCTAAGAGTTAACTGATTCTGTACACAATTATCTAAATAACCAAAACTTAGCTAAATTACTTATTAATAATTAAGGATAACAGTTATTTTGTTTTAATTTTTATAGTACAGTCAGGAAAGGAATATTATAGTGTTTTATTATAAGTATAATTGATTTATCTAAGTCAAAAAACATACTCATAACATTAGACAACGGTATAAATCTTAATAAGACAATGGCTGTAGCTAATTATGTAAATAATTTTGCTGCAATAATTTGAAGTTAATATTTTTAATATCATGCCAATTATTTACTGTTTATTTAAAGACTATTTTTATTGAATCGTCAGTTACACTATGGTGAAAATTATAGCTAAAATTCAAATGAAAATAGTAAGACGAAACAAAAACTATGAAAAATGACCATTTCCCGCACACACATCTCCAATAGTTTCTTATTGTAACACAGGTTTGACGAAGTCAACACTACACTCTCTACCCAATTAAAAAGTAAAGGTTCGCCCCCATTTGACACTGTTAAAGGTATTCTACGATATCACACTTAATAGCAATGTTGGGGCAAGACGCGATCGCGGCCCCACGTCTCTCCGTGAGCAGTTTCTGAAAGATGGGTAGTATCGCGAGGTCCAGCAGTTCACCCTCGGAGACGGCGCCGGCCAGCACGTTGGGCGTGCTCTGGACGTGTGGAGGGGTGGGCTTCTTTAGGGGTCGGTGGCAACACTTGTCACGGTCTCTGTTGCGCTCCGACGCCGTCCTCTGGATCACAGAGACGTCCTCGTCCGACACTGCGGGTCAAAGATACGTTGATCAGTAAGAAGACACTTTGACTATCTGCTCTTTGACAGATTTAAATGGTCCTTAACCTACGGTGACGTGGAAATGGTTATTTATCCTGTGAGTATGACGGCAAGATTTTGCACTTATCCATACTTCTTTTGTGGTAAATTCATAAATTTCAAAGAAAAATATTTTTGTATTTACTTCTCTGTGGGAGTAGTAGTAGTACCTGAAGCAATTGTTTTTAGTTCATTTGAAAGCTGTTCCTATGACCGAAATATGACGTCACTGTTTCAAACTTTGGTTGCAAAAATTGCCAACCCCCGCCAGAGCTAAGACATATTAATGTCAAAATTCCTTCTCTTGCAACATCCTGGATTATAATGCAAGACATCCAACTTATATTAGTATTTCTGAGAGTTGACTTTGACGTCACTAACCTAATGACGTACGTTACTGTTTCAAATTTAGGTCTTGCAAATTACCAACACCACCTCAGAGCCAAGGCATATCCAACAACCATGTCAAAAGGAGATCATATGATTATTTTCGTGAAATACAGACCCAACCCTTTAGTTGCAGCGTAATTATTAGTTGTTTTTTGTTTTATTTGCGATTGGAATTAATGAATGTTAGGTTACGCGAGTATTATTATAAATAATGCCGCGATTCAGAAAATTTAATCTTTCCTGTAAAAGCCTATCTCCTATCTCACTCATATTGCCGTAATCTTGTTTATTGGTGGTTTAGGGGCAATATGAATGCTCATTTTCCTTCTGGTGATTGCACAATAAGCTTTTTTTACGTGAACCAGCATTAAAAGCCCCCACTACAACAACATCGATGTATGTTCGATGGACCTACCTTCAGGCGGGGATGCGTTATTGAGCAAACATCGGGGCCGGCAGTGCCGCTGCGTGAGCCACAGCTCGTCCTGGTGCACGAACGTGGGGTGGGTGCGACGCCCTGGCACACTGGTGCGTCGCGGCGCGGGTGGCGTGTGCATCAGCGTGGGCGGCCGGGTGGCGCTGGAGCGTCTCCGTAGTGCCATGGCCGCCGTGGTGGGCGGCGTGGGCGGCTTCTCCTCCCAGGACACCGCCTTGGCGCTGGGCGGCGGCGACGGGAGCCGGTCCCGCAGAGAGCCGCTCTCCGAGATGACCGCCAGCCCGGGGGGAGCCGGCACCGAGTCGTCCACCGCTATCGCCGGGATCTTGCCTCCGAATGTTGTCTTCTTCCTGAAACCCAATTGTCATTTCGTTTCATATTGTAAAAAATATAAAATAATGAAATCACCTAGAATCTACAGCTGATTTGTATTTTTTTCTTATTTTTGAAATCAAACTGCACACCTAAGTATTCAGTATGATAGTAACAACACGTGTTTTGTTAGTTTTAGGATCCAAATGGAAATGATAATGAAATATACTTAAGACTGTAAATATTTCTGCGACTCTTTGTACATTCTTACTCATTTTCTTTACATGAGCCCAACCTGAGTATCTAAACCTGTAAATGAGAGAAGGTTGATTGCGATGAGTACAATACATTTAAATTGTCAAGGTCATTAACGATTAGAATATTGATTAAAATCAGTTGGACCCAGTCCAGGAACCGATGACTTTCATTACTATAAAGCGGGCTCTAACCACTCAGCTACCCTGCCAGTTATACTGTAGCGAACGTTTGCTATCACCGCATTTAATTGCCACAGTACATCGTAAAGAGCTATGCACCAGAATCAGTTGTCTACAACAGAAATGATGAATGTTACACGTAACCATTCATTTCTAATTTCGTGATTGTAAACGATAGTTTAACAAATTGTATTACAAGCGTCAACATACAACAGATTATATATTTCAGCAGTGCAAACTTATCACAACATCCTAATAATTATGACATTTGTACATAAATAAAAATTAAACTATTTAAAAAAACAAACAACAAAAATGGTGGTACCATTGTAAAGAATAGTTTAAGAACTCCATTAGTAAAAGCCTCCTTCTATTAGAAGTGTTTTTTAAATTTTTTAACTTGAATAGTCCAGATGATTTTTTTCTACCCTCCTACCCATGACCTCCAGGCCTAGATC
The DNA here is from genome assembly GCA_023375725.1 of Nephotettix cincticeps. Lineage (NCBI taxonomy): Eukaryota > Metazoa > Arthropoda > Insecta > Hemiptera > Cicadellidae > Nephotettix > Nephotettix cincticeps. Next base: position 36,091,304 of record CM041785.1, read on the forward strand.
ATGTGTGGCGATTTAAATACAGCGATAAAAGCATTTGCTTAGTGTCCACCTCCCCTGCCTATACTACCATGCTAAGCCCAACTGGAATATGTTTTTGAAAGTATTATAGGGTGGTGATAACCAAGTTTGTGGAGGTGCGTGTTCATATCGCAACAACTGACAGTGAGGTGCCGTAGCTGCATTAGTTCCATAGGCTAGTCAGAGGTAACCCCGCTCATGAACTAATAAATTATCCAGTAGCCTCTCGTTGGCTCCTGGATTCAATCTAGTAACCCTTGACGTTCTAGGCCAGAGATGTATCTCTAAGCTACCGTGCCGTGGAATTACTTATGGTTGTCTAGAATGTTTCAAAACAATTTTGCATTTTAATACAATTCTGAAAACGTCAACTTTACAACTCTCTTTACCCAAATACACAAACAACATAATAACCTAAATTAAAATCAAAGAGATAAAAACTAGTAAGTGATAAATCAAAGTAAAGTTTACTTTTGAACGGTGGGGGCGTCAATCAGATTGACGTATTCTCCATCTTGCGAGGAGTTGAGTGAGCACAAAGAGCTGACGTCAGTAGTCTCGGTGTGCGACGGAGCCGACACGTTCAGGCGCATATTGTTGGGCTGCGTCAGGTGCTCTTCTGGAACATCGGTCGATCATTAATATACAGATACCTAGCGATAAAACAGCCTTACACGGCTCTTCTGTTAAGGTTTGCTATAGTTATCAGATTGGCATAATAGGAATAGAATCCAGAAAAGCTGACCAGGCACTGCGACTATAGTTTAACACAGCCACCAGAAAGAAAGGATTCATGAGGATTGGTAAGGCATGGGAGGATATTCTGGGTCACCAGAAGAGGAAGGGACTACAACTCCAAGCTCTTCCACCCCTAGGACCCGGTGTCATGTCTGAGTGCCAGGTAATTCAGACGAACATGAAGGAGATGCCAATCCATCCTAGAATGAACCAAACAATAATATAAATCCAGACTGGGTATCCACATTCTAAGATTGCATGCTCTTAAAGAGAAATGGTGGAACCAAAGGTCAAGGAAAGCTGTTCACCTGAGATAAACAAAAGGAAGTATAATAATGGGTACATTTTGCAACTCACTATAATTTTCTAGGTAATTGATTTCCAGTTTAGTCTAACCCAAAGCCTGAGAATATGGTGCATCTCGTAACCTTTGCCTTTTCTAATAGTGTGCGGAAGAAGGGATTTTTCTTGGTAAGCTCAAAAAGTAGTATATATTCTTAGGGAAAATGGCTTCAAACTCAATCAATTAAATTTACTAAATATTGTCAGATAACAAATTTTAATTCTAGTAGAGTAACTAATCGAATAGCTAAGGATAACTAGAGTCACATGAGACGCTCACCCTCCCTCCTCAGTTGGCCGACGTCCTGTGGTGGAGGTGCGAGTCTATTCTCTTCCGAACCCATTCGTCTCAGCAGTGCCTGAAGCTCCGCCTCTCTCTCCAGAAGAATCTTCCTACATCTCTGATTTTGATTTTTCGCTTCTCTCAGTCTCTCTTCAAGCTCCGAAGAGTCTCTTCGCTTAGGTCCCATTGGCCTGAGCGTGGCTCTGATGCGTTTGTCAATAGCACCCTGAGGGTTTCTTTTTAATTCTACCAACTGTTAGAAAAATAAAAAGGCATTCATTTGTTGTTTGAAAATACGTTGATTAATTATTTATACACTTTAAGACTTGCAATACTTGCATTAAATAAAACTACCACATGCATGGTAGGTTTAACTAACCTACCACACTAAACATTTTATACATGGGCGAACAGAGGTGACCACTCATAGGCCGAGTCTTAAGCCACTGGTTTCGATCCAGCAACCTTTGACTTACATTACACATTACACAAAGGGGCGGAACAGAGTTCCTGTCGCACGTCAGCCATGTGGCTTTTTGCGCACCCCTGTTGATTGACTTACTGGACTAGAGCATTATCACTGAGCTACCATGCCGGTACTTCCATGGGGACCATGAAGTGACATGTAAGAAAAAATGATTGTTTGCTATAAAACTCACCTTTGGCACAAAAACAAGGCAGAGCGTGGTGGTGGTACAGAAGATGATGAAGATGGAGACCATAACGAAGGAGGCGTCCTGCTGGTCGGAGAGTACGAAGGAGATGGCGGCGCCCATGATACACATGAGCACCACGTTATAGACGCTCATGCCCACGTACTTGGAGTCGTTGAGCGCGGGTATGCTCACGTGCCGTGTCTCCCACGCCAGAAACGCCCCGAAAATCTAAACAACAAGTTACAGTTTAGCGTTACTTTGGGAACATAATCTAGTCGACTTATTATGGATATCGCAGATAAACCATTCATTGTCATTCAATTCGAGTCAGCCTTGTCTCTTTGGGGTAAACTCTTTGTGAATTTGCTTTGTGCATTATATCCAAAGAGTCTGACCCAAGCTCCAATAGGACCTATTTCCCTTGACCAAAGGGGTCTTGCCTCTTTGTTTAAAAATGAACTCCCAACCTCTGCTACATTCTTGAAGAATTTTTAGTTAAGATCTTCCTGCAACTTCGAATAGCAGAAATCTTGAGTTTTGATACACGATACCGAATTAAACTTGGACTTGAGAGTCTTAGAGTTTAAACAAAATGTTTTTCACACAGACCTTTAAAACATCGAAAATTGTTACATTGCATAGATTCTGTGGATTTTTAAGCCCCTCTTATGGAGGTAATTTAAATAAACATACCAGAGCTGTAAATGTGGGAATGGCCAGTTTAGCAGTCATACTTTGTACTATATATGTTTTATTAAATCACTTCAAAACAGATTTCCTACTTTTTCATCCTCAAAACATTCAAATTTGTATTGGCCCACAGTATTATATAATAGAGACTATTTTAGGCGACGTACCATAAGCAGCCCTTTATAAGCGTAAATTGATCCGACAAAGATTGTCATACGATTGCTTTGGCAGTATTCGTTCTCTGGTATAATGATGATGTCGTCACTATGCGGATGAGACTGAAACAAAAATATCAGATAGGGTGTTTGCAAAAGTAGAAATCATCAAGGTATGTTTGAACTACAAGAGCCTAGCTACAATAGTTAGGGTAGGCACTTTTCAATCGGGGAATAGTCGTGTATTTGGGGTCGGAAACATAGCTAACTTCACGTAAAAAAATTGTTCTAATTTATTTCAGAATCAATTATTTTTGATGAATCAATCGACCATGCTATCTGGCTGCTATTAATTGAACAAAAAGATTGTTGATTTACTAACATAGAAAGTCCTTTTAAGTATTAGTATAGTTCAAATTGTCTTGACAAGAAACTCATTCAGTAAAGAAAGGTAGAATAAAAACTTGTATGTATTGAAGAGTAGTCATATACCATTCATCAAAGTTTAATTTGAATTGAATGTTGGTGGCAAGTCCCCAATAGCGGCTTTTGAAAACTGATATTTTTCCACACTTACTCGGGTAGCCATACAATAATTTACTGTAAACCCATATAATTACCATTTTTAGTTTTCGTGCTCACATGAGTTAGCTTTACACTGGTAATATGGTATACAATTAGAGCACGATGTTGTATTATATACCAAATTATTTGGAGATAATGTTAAGCATATAATTTTTCTCTGCTGGCTGAAGATAAGAATCAGATATGATTTTTTCACACTTATATTGTATTGTTGGAATATACTTACGTAGGGTTCCATCTGCTTTGTGTCGCGGTAGAAGGGGTCGGTGACCTGCCACGTCGTCATAATGCCCATGTCTATCACCAGCAGCACCCCGACCACCATGAATAGCTGGTAGTCCTTGATCACCTACCAACCCAGACCATCCGCATCAACACCGTTGTTAGCACTTATTTATTTCTTGAATACTTAACACTGAAATGGTGACCTACTCTGGTAGATATTTGAAGTAGTAATGAGAGTAATATTATCTTCACGCGAATTTGTAGCATATTTACTGACTAAGGCTAACATGTTCCCTATACAGGACTTAATTATAGCCCCAATGGCGTCAGAGGGACCAGTTTAACGTAAGATTCAAACCATAATTTCGTCTCCGAGCTACAAGTTACTTTAGTTAGTGTTTTAGTCTGAGCGCGCAAACGTGGTATTCAATAGTACGAACCGTTGACACCAGGCAATATTGCATCCACAACTCATGGAATATAACAATCCACAATTAGTTACCTAAAAGTAACTTGATTACAAGACACGCCACCGTCCCAGGCATGTAAGGTCCACCTTTTAGAGGGACAACATCGTTACAAATCGTTCTCTTCGAATAAATAGTACAAAAATAATTATCGATGCTCAAAAGATTGTTCATTGACATTTTACCGTTCAGCTTAAATTAAAACGTTTTACATTGTAAATAAATTTAAAAATAATTTAAATGAGTTCTAAATTTTCTAGGATAACTATTATTGTTTCTTTTGAATTGTGAGACATAGAAATTAGATAAAATTTTCAAATAAAAAATTATTTAAAATTCATGTTATTCAACTGAGGAGAAATTATTATAGAGAATTGCAATATTTGCACTATTTATGGTATTAAAAAGCTTTTATGGAATTGTAGAAATTCCATAGGCTTAAGAAAGAAAGTACTGCCCCAATATTCAAAGGTTTTAAAATAAAATCAGTGAAAAAAATTGAAAATAAGTCTGACGCAAAGCTTAAAATGCAGTAATGTGATATTTATTACATAAAAAATGCAACTGCCACCACAAGTTGTTTCTGCATAGCTTAAAATTAAACGTTAACATAAAGGTGAGCAAAACGTTAATATTTACAGTCCATCCTCCTTAATTAGAAATGCTCAATATTAGAAACAATATGCCGAACTTTATTACGGTGATAGGTAGGAAACTATTTGTTGCTAAATAAACTGGAGCCGATTTACATCAGGTCGAGAGAGAGAGGTGAGCAATAATGGATAATCAATAATCGTTTAGTGACTAATTCATGTGACATGAAGGAAACTCTACAACATTTACGTGACAGCTACTAGTTGCTATTAAAAACCTCGTTAAACACAATTACTTTTCACCTGGCTTTTATTAAAAGAAGAGATTGCTTTTAAAGACCCCGATGAGAGTAATTTTAAAAGATCAACAATTCTAACTTAGATAGGACTCACAAGAGCATGAAAGCTATGCATTGCATGACTTCCTTCTGTAGAAATTACTTTTATTTACAGCTATGAACTTTCTTCATTCAGGTTCGCCAAAACCTTTTCAACGTATTTTCCTTTTGAAAAAGTATTAGCTTTTATGTAATCAAAAGTCATAAATTTAAGCTTTTTCTAAAACATTTAAACCACTTTGGTGGTTACTGGAACTACATTGGTACGTTTCAAAAGAGCTTCAAAATCTTAACAATAAAACCATCAAAAGTTTTGATTGCATGATCACAGTACAAGTATGATATTTCTTAAAGGATACTAAGTAATAAGCGAGTCAAGGTTTACCTTCTTGTTCAGCTTGACGTCGGTGAAGATGGAATGGACCCGCCAGGTCTTGGAGAACATAGCGCCGAACGCGAGGGAGAAGCCCGCCATGAGAAGCCAGGCTCTCGCCGTGCAGATGTAGGGGAACGCCTGCTCGCTGGTCAGTCTGGAGTCCATGCCGAGGAAGATGACGCTGCTGTAGGTCAACATGCAGCCAACGATGATGAGGTTGTTGAGGTGTGGCGACGACATCTTGATGTATCTGTCGGACGAACAGCGTCGTGTTTACATTTCCAAAATAAAAATTAAGGTTCTGAGAACAGAATTTAGTAAATTTTAAAATTTCGAGCAATAGAATTCATAGATGCTACTTTACACGCATACAGTGTCATATTGGTATTAACAGTCCAATGTCTGTTGGCCCAATTTTGTACTGAGCTACTATCGAAGCTTCCCCCCTCTCTCTTAGGCCTTTTACATAGTCGTAGTGTTTGGGGGAAAGATTCTTAACAAATCATCTCCTTCTTCTAACCTCATATAATGACGTGTGACGACGTGCTCCAAGGAGCAATTATTCGAACAACTTTGGACCCCTGGACTTCTCCTCACCTCTGGTTGCGGTACTTGATGTTGATAGCAAGGAACACGGCCGCCATGATGATGCCGCAGGACGCCGTGGCCGCCAGTGACGCGTAGATGGCCAGGTTGACATGCGAGTGCTCGAACTGCTGCAGAGTGCGGTCCTTGGGAGGGCCTCGCCCATCGCGCCACCAGATGCCTTGGCCCTTGCTCAGGTCCAGCTGCTGCGTCACTCCGTTGAACTCTCCGATCTTCACTTCCTCCCCGTCTACGATTCAAAATTAATCAAAGGTATAAATATAAATAACATCTTATAAATTTGTGTTATTACTTTAAGAAATTTTAATCATCATACATTTTGTAGTGTGAAATCATACTAAGATAAATTTGGAATGAGTTTATAAAACAGTTCATACTTGAGAATATTCATAAGAAGTTTCTTATGTGTTTTATAATAAATCCAATCATTTTTCCTTTGTTTGAAATTAAAAAAAAACGCGTTTGTCTGCCTTTTCTGTCAATTCATGAGGTCACGTTTGGGAAGCATATGTATGTCTCACTCCGCTACGGTATCTCCCTGTCTTTCATTCAACGCACAGAACCTCGGTCCATGTTAATGGACAGTTGGGATTTAAAAAAGTGTTGGGATCTATTGGTACGTGGGGCCTAATTTGTCTTGTTTAGTATAATATGTATCTACTCCACCTCTATTCATACATATTTGGAACTATTTTTCACTAAATAGGATTATCTCTTCGTCCGACTTTATGAATACATCTAAGCTTAAGTGTATACGGGATTGATATGTAAAATAGAGTTACATTTTTGTAACATTCTCAATATTATTTTTCTTTTCTGTAAGTAACCCTTTACCTTGAAATTAAGGATACAAAGAGTCTTCCTTTTGGCTATATACTACAAGCTCATGAGCGAATTACATACGGTACAGTATATACTGTATTAAGCTTCCCAGATCAATTGATTAAACATATAAATAAATAATCATCAAACGTAGGCTTTCGCGGCCGGTGTCAACAATGTCAAGTTGATTTTTTGGCGTCAACCGCGTCGTCATGTATTTCGCCCTTGCTGTGTGTTCAAAGCAAGGGCGAAACGTTTGGCAATACAAACTACATGACGACGCGGTTGACGCCGAATAATCAACTTGACATTGTAAACATATAAATAGTTTGAATATTAACTATTAAAATTACTTTCATATGCGATAATTTGGTCTAGTAAATTTATTATACACTGCTATCGATTTTCTCCCGGGCTTATGGAAAACCTTTTAGGGGTTAAACATAATAATTATTATTTTATTATTAAAGTTCACCTATGAGCTTGCATTTTGCAGTATTTTGATTCATTGTGGACCTGTATATCCTAACAGTGATGTTAAACCTAGTTCAAAGACACTTACTCTGATACTGCTTGAGCATGATGTTAGCTTTCCTCTCGTTATCATAAAATCGTACCGGTCCCTGAAACAGATGCAACGTTAAAATACATTCATAATTACCTGACCACATAATTCATTAATGTATAATAGTATCATGAACACATACTTTAAATTTTAAAATATGTATTTCATAATGGGTAACGTTAGCATTTATTTTAATTTTAAATACATAACCTTTTCTTTTACATTTCGATATACATCGTTGATTTAATAACATATTCAGTATGTTTTCAAACACAGGTGTATCAACGATATTTTCACGTTAACCAGGAAGCCTTTACTCACGTACCGAGTGCCGTATAGAGTACGCAAACGAAAAGTCAATTACAAGCCACACAACGAGAGTAATTACAGTTTTCATTAAACAGCCGGCTGTTTCTTTTTCAAGGAAACACAGTCGTTTAGCGCACCAGCGCCACCGTTTATTTTTCATTGACAATGGCTAATTACTGGCTATTTCGGTTTACTCTTTTAGAAAACTTTCAGAAATTTCTGGGCTCAAGAGTAATGAAACATCACAGCAAAATAAAACAAATTGTTTTATAATTTTTAAATATCTCCTATGTAATGAATGTTAACAAACTTTAGTGCCCCTATTTTCATATCATGAAGTGTTCAAATCCTTACTCAATAATACAATAACCTAGCAGGTTGACGTGCACAGCACATAACAAGAATGTCTAGGTTATTTTTCCCAAAAAAATTACAATATACTCAATAATACTTCAATGAATTAGATATATTCCTACACCAAGATCAACAGATATTCAATAGAAAACTTCAATATCAATCCATCAAAATTATCAAAAAATACCGATACTGAATTCCGGGATAGTGGGGAACATTCCTATTCAAGGACATACCGTGACGCCCTCGAAGCTGGTGTTGCGCAGCGCCTCCAGGAACAGCTGTTCCCATAGAGGATCGCGGTACTGGAAGTCCGTGACGGTCGTGTTCTTCCGGTAGTGCCGTATCCGGTGCGCCACGTGCTGGATGGCGAGCGCCGTCGTCCAGATGCCGTCATACGTGTACCCGTGGAACCTAGAGTACTCTTGGCCTCTCCGCGAGTCGTACTCCTGCCTGTACTCGTCTGCTGTCTGTACAACACAGAAGGTTACTTTGTGGAAACTGTTATCGGATTGAAAGGATTTGTAAGGATCGGGAAGGCTGGAGAGAACAGAACAGCCTGGGTGACGCAGGGAGAGAGAGAGAGAAACACTCCAAGCACATCCGGCACTCAGGGGCCGGTTCAATGTCCGAGCGTCGGAGTGTATTAGGAGTGTATAAATCAATTACCAATGTATTCTAGAGTGGACCCCTCTAAGACTGGAGTTCATATTGGGTAACCACATTCAGATAATGGGATGTTCCAAAGAGGTCAGGAGATAATTCAGATTGAAAGCTTTCCAAAGAAAATATAAAAAGAGAAAGGATGAAAAAAGAAGAAAAGAAGAAAGAAAGAAAGATTGGACGTTATAATAGTGCAGTGATGACGACCAACTTAAATAAACATACCAGAAAAATATATAATCAAGTGACGTCCTCAGATTAATGTACAATGCAAAAAGGAAAATCCAAAATAGAGAAGAACAATGAAACCACGAATCTTAAAACCGGGGGAGCGACGGGGATTTAATATGGGAGGGAGAGGAAAATATTCATGTCAACTAATTTACGAGTAATAAGTCGTACCGTAAAATAAATGTGAAGAATATTAACTCCTCAAGCATGCATAGTATTTTACGAACACGGTACTCACAGAAACTTTAAACTATATTAGCAAAAGCTTGAATCTATCAAAAAACTAAATAAATTGTCTACTATTGCAGGAAACATTAATATTGTTAAATAACTAATATTTCTGTATTGTAAATACTCCTAATATAATGTGATTAAATTTAGTGAAATTAGAGAAGGTTTTATTTAGAATTGGACTGTCTAAGCTTATTCACTAAAACGCATTACACCAAACACTGTTTGTCTCTATGTTACAGAAACCACCCTCTTATAAAGAGATGTGAGTAAATGTTTTTCCAAGCCAAATTTCCTGAGGGAGCAAAACACAAAAAGTCACAGCTTCTCTTCCAGCCCGCGTAATCCATGATTTACGAGGGTCCAGTTGTAAGCAGTTGTTAATCATTCTGAATAAAGTATGGTGGAGAGGTGAAATATTCGTTTATTTGTCAGACGAGAACAATATGAGTGGGAAAACTTTTCGCTGTATCCGTATCTGTGTAGGCCCTGCGTTTACTGGTTCACTTTAAGATTGAAAAAATATGCTGAATATGTTGCAATATTATTTTATTTTTCTGAAACAAAATTATTTTTTCTCGTTAACAAAAGTAGGAAATGTATTTGTTACTCAGCTATAAACTTACATAACATGACTCAATATTTATCGTTATTTTGTCATATTAATCTAAAATATGATAAAACACATCAAATGGGGTGGGATTTTTCGAAATAAAAGAAAAAGGTTTGTATTCATAAAAACGTATTTTAGTACACATGAAAACTCTGATTGAATTTAACGTTTACCATCCCAAAAATATTATTTTTAATGAATGGTATCATATCCACTTGTACTATTAAATATCATCCGAAAATTAAATTACTCACGTTTACTTAAAAAATATCTTTCGTTTTTTGTCCATTATATTAAACATTTCATGGTCATTATTTTCAATTATTTTCCCCCTTTTGAAGGCAATCTAAAGTATTTTTCTTAAGTTGAGCCAGCTTAAAATTCTGAAATTCCAAATACAAGAATCCTAATAATTTACATGATGGGGGTTGTACGTAATGTACAAAACATTTCATGGTCATTATTTTCAATTATTTTCCAGGCCATTTAAAATATTTTCCTCGAGTTGAGCCAGCTTAAACTCTGAAATTCCAAATACAAAAAAGATTCAATAAAGAGTTAACAAAATTAGTATACTGCTAGCTGCAGAGTAATATGGAAATAAGTACAGTACAACATTTCTTTCTAATACAACCTCTAAACTCTATCCCCTCTAACCTAACCTTAAAAACATTATTTTTCTTTTCTGTTACAGAAACGCATCTGCCCATCACCAAGACTACTTCAGAAATAATAAAAAATGATAAGGAATTGTCAGATAAAAAATAAACGAGGAAAAAATAGAGAATAGACCATTATACTAATGGTTATAGAATTTTTTAAAACGTTCTGATGTAATTGGATAAAATATGTTTTTAACGTATATGCCTGAGTCAAATTTGCTACAGCAAAACCAGAATAAAAACCAGGGTACATTTGTTCATTTAAAATCCCGTTTGCTGCGCATTGCTAACATAATAGATACTGTAGATGCATTATAAATCAGGGTTATCAGATATACCTGCAATGCTCATTTTCCTTTTCCGAGAGATCATTTGTGGCTACAAGGTTTATATAGTTTTGGTAAGACATGAATTACGTGTGCTGAGGGTTTCTATAATGTATACAACTATCTAAATGCAATCAATTACAATTTTTTATAACTATTATTTTTTATGAATAATAAATTATTTGATTTAGAATTATTTTTTATGTAATGTTTTCAAAAAGATTATTGGACTTGTTGATGATAACAAAGATTGTAGAACTAGATACAATGAGGGTATAAGAAATATATACAGTGATTACGATATTATAGCACATGTTAGAAGAGTAAGAGAAATCAATTTTGGCCGGTCAAGTCGTATGGAGGGAGTAAGGGACACTGTTGACGAAAGTAGAAGAGGACAGCCTAATGGGAGATCATCAGGAAAAAGAGATGGTAGTACAGCGTGATAAGAGATTTATCAAGAACAGTCACAGGAATAAATGAGGCATAAGAACGGACGGGATGGAAGGTGATTGTTGGTGAGGTTAAAACCTTACTACGGTTCCATTGGCCATCGGAGCAGGAGTAAGAATACATTTGTAGTAATTTAAAATTTCAAGGCGGGGCTACTCACAATTCCGGATATAGTGATCTCTCCACTGGTGGCGAGGGGGAGCAGGTCGGTCAGGATACATCCCTCGAGCGCAGCCTGCAGCTGGTCCAAGGGACAGGGGGCGGCGGTCTCGTCCAGCCACCACTTCTCACTGTACGTGCCCATGATCAGCCATTGGTACTTCCGTCCCACCATGCCGACCCTGTGACAGTCACATAACCACATGCCGATGGTTAATCATAGTCAAAATAACTTTACAACGTTCCAAAATATATATATTTAAGGTATTATGATCTTGTACTCAAAAACCAGCACACTCCGGGTGAAATTGGTTTTCTGTCCGAGGATTAGTAATGTTTGAGTAAAACGGGGTATTTGACCACGATACAATTATTGGAGCAGGTCCTACAGCCGTTCAAAGTGTCGATGTTAACGTTAAGGACCTCTTTTGTAGCTGCAGTTAACCCAAACAGCTGACTCAGGTTGCTTTTATTTTCCCTAGTAAAATTCTTAAACAATTAAATTAATGTACACCTACAGCCAAGTATATGGAATGAATTTTTAAACGATAAATCTAAAGCTTCTGAAATGATTGTACACAACAACCCAATTTTAGATTGACACGAAGGCTAAAATGTAATACATCTATCTATTAAGGTGTATTAAAACGTTTTTATTGATACCATATAAAATGTCTTTAGATTGGGAACATAATAACCGTGTTTCAGTTTAGTTAATTACAGGTAACTTATATAATACGTGTTTTATTCAAGCTGAGAAAGCTCGGTCTGCCGGTACTTCATTGAGTTGAATGCGTTACGTTTATGGTGTGAATGCTTTGTGCGGTAATGGTTTCCGTTTAAGGCTCAGTTTGTTATTTATTAATATTCAATTGTGTGTAGCTTTTAAAAGAACTTTACATCAACGCATAAATTGTATTTTTTTGAAATGTCAATACAGTATGTAATTATTATGGTTGTCTTCCTGTTGAGAAAGAAATAGATATACAATACATGTCCTTTAGATATAACAACTCATTATTCAATCTCATCATATGTATGTAACTAACACGACTATGTTTTATATATTTAGATAGATATACTGTGTGAAACTATACGTTGTTCAGTGTAACAGTCAAACGCCTTAATCACAATTTGCGCAACATTGGAGCAGTAGCTATTTTGCAACTCTAGGATTGTAGGCGTTAAAATTCAGAATTGATATACAATGTCTATAAGGTCCGTCACCAAACTTCGTTATGTGGTTTATTGGGAAAAAAATATGCAAAAATGTTTCAATTTAGCTATGTTCTAAAATATACCTAACCATATACCCGACATTTTTAATCGATTGTTTTGAAGCTTAGCCTAGTTATTTTAGAATCTCTTTACGTAGTTAGAATTTAATTTAAACAATGTTATTCTAATTATTATTTTATTTGTATTATTTTAAATCAAAATAAATTAAAATAGTTGATTAATTCAAAAGTTATCAAGAATAAAAAACTATGTAAAATTTAATTTCTTATTAAATGACACGAAAACTAAAAACAAAGGTTGATACACAACGGAGATACTTTTATACTTTTACCAGAAATATGTGTTGAATCTACAGTCATTACCCTCGCGCTTTGTTGGATCGTCCTAGGGCCCACTTTTGTTGCAGCTAATCAAATAGTACACATACACACCTAATACTGGTAAAAGTACTCAGTCGCTGTATTTCATTGAACGAATTTCATAATTTTGGTAAAATAAGATAGGGAATAGAATTTAACACTTGATTCACTACTATTAAAGACACGTGCCAAGGTTAAAAACGATCAATTAAAATGAACTGAAGTATAAAATATTTTGCAACAAAAATAGAAAATAGCGTATATTTGGGTAAGTATGCAATTAGGACGGCATAAGTAGTTAAGGCCGTCACCATGGCCCCAGCATAGGCCCAGCGTAGCAAAGAAAATGGAAGAGCAGAAAGAATAATATGAGGCGTTATAAAGGTTTATACATGAGTGAAAGGAGTAACATAGAAGGTACAGTGGATGAGAGGTAGAGATGAACAAGGGTAAACAGGTTCATGATATGAGAACATCAGAAGAGTAGTTGAGAAGAAGAAGAGAAAGAAGAAAGAGCAAGAAAAGGCAATAAGAATAATAATTGAGGTTGGTACCCTTGGTGGGGTGGTACACCTGATATATTGGTACCCTGGTGGGGTGGTACACCTGATATATTGGTACCCTTAAGTTAGGTTGGTACACCCTTTATACACATCATCAATCACTAACCATCAAAAACAGTCATAGACCGCTAATGAACATCAACGACCAAACCAATAATAGCTATTAATAAACGATATCTGGAGGTTAAATTATATTCCCCATAGGGGCCCATGTTAAATCTATTCCCCAAAAGAGCCTATGCTAATGCTAAAAATGAGCTAAAGTTCGTGATTCTGTTTAGCTCCATAATAAACAGTATTATTGTTCTGACTACTTTTTCATTTACTTAATTGCATTTAATAAATTTTACGGACTCGATGTATAAGTGTGCATTACTTTAATACATTTTTAACGATACACACTCTTATTTAGTTGTTAAGTAAATACCATATAATAAAAGTCATTACGAAAAGTAAAGTAGATTAAATTCTCGATGAAGATTTTAGCTAATGAATATTCATTTATTATTGTTTTAATTCATTTTGGTATTCAATATGACAAACAAATTCAAAAAGTCCTTCAGACGGTGTTAAGACGTCGTGCTTGGTCAACATAAAAATAACAATGACGTCACTACCCGCGATTCAGTGACAGTAACGTACCGGTGACTGCGGCTACAAAACCCCAGTTTTAAGTCTAAAACAACCTTATTTAAATTGCAAATATAAGGAAAACGGGTTTGTCATGACAGTATTTGAAAACAGACACTTCCAAAGTCTGCAGTTAGTTGTTTCCATGTTAGTTTATATCATAAATAAATACACACTTTTCTAAAACAAAGTGGTTTTGCATAAATTTATTCGTTTGGGATTTATTTGTCGATAGTATATTTTGTAAAATATTTTTAGAAAGTAAACTACTGGTTCAAGTTAATATAAGTGAAGGGTTAGTACGATGAGGACGATGTATTTGATGGCATTTTGACATGGATATGTCTAAGCACTGCGTGGGGGGTGTTGGCAATTTACGAGACCAAAATTTGAAACTGTCACGTCATATGCTTAATTACGTCATATGTATATAACGACAGTTGTTTAGAGGAACTGAAAATTCCATTTGACAAAAATTTGAAACAATGACGTCATATGACTAGTAACATCAACCTGTTGTTAAGAAGCATAATTAATTTGGTTACGATGTTACCCTTGTGGAATTCGATCAGGTGACCTTCAGTTTTGAAGGCAGGAACTATAACCATCTGCTATCCAAATGAACAAAGGCCATTGCGTCACGTTTCGAACTACAATATTGTGCATATAATATTTACAATTAAAATATGAACTACAATATTTTATTAGACATTTTCCCAGGATCGAACCGGTTACCTTCAGATTGAGAAGCAGATACTACAACCACTAAACCATCGAGCTCGTACAGTAATTCACACTGTGTTGTTGCAGTTGTTGGGAACTAGTGGGGAGAGTTGAGAGATGTTGTGGAGTTGTTCACGATGGAGTAATTAGGATTCTAATTGAACACTCTTTAGTATTGAGAGGATTCGATGGTTCAGCCAATACGGTCAGGCATATTGGTTTCAAATTAAAACTGTTGCGATGAGCGAACTGAGTGGAGGTTTATGTTTAGTGTCAACTCAATATAAGATAGATTCGTGTTGGTGTGGATGCGTCCATGAGTAAATGCTCAGTAATGTGAAAGTTTTCGATGAAAATGGAGAACAACTTGTCATTTTAGTGATAAACCAATTAGTTATACCGTAAGATACATTCTTATTTATCACCAGTGAATCTTTAGGTACAGCCAACTGAGAAAGTAAAAGTTTAGTTTATTATTTTTTTAACAGTTTTTGCGTGCTTTTTCAAATATACGGTAAAAATCGGGCTTTCTGAAATTAATTTGTATAAATGAGCATATTTTATGCAGACTAGGTCGTCTTTTTAAGCTGTTCCTTTGTTATTCAAAGCATTTAAGAACGTCCGTCTTTAATCGGGCTCTACATTTTAGTATAAATTAATATGTTAAGTCCTACTTCATTCATAAATAAAATTGTAATACTCGTGTTAAGCTTCTTTAGACAAGATTTTGGTTATTTCTTCAACTCATTTTCGTATTCCAGAACACTCTTGATGATAACATTATAAATGTACGTCGACAAGATTTGCTTTTTTACAACACCACCCGCCTCCATACATACGTGTGTCAGCTACTTACACACCGGTGTATGATATTCAACACAGCAATGGTTTGTGCTGTGGCTCATAGAATGTCTATGGAATTGGCTATAATTGGCAAGATTGTTAAAAGTGAAGATGTAAGGTGATCAGATCCAAAATAGAAATGTACAAAATGTTAGGACTTAGAATAAAACATCAAGGTTCATCTTACGTATTTATTATCATTAAGGGGTTAAAAGGATGGTAACAAGCAAAAATAATATAATTAATAAATCATTAATGTTTAGTAATCTGAATAGATATAATGACGGGTTCAAGTATCTTCCGAAGTAAAACGAAACGTTTCCATTAAAAACACTAATGACTGCAATTTTGATTGGCAAACCTGTAAGCCTCGCAGAAGATGGCCCTGGCCCAGCTCTCGTTGAAATTTCCGAGAATAATACGGATGTCCTTTTCTTGCAGCTTCAGAATGGCGGAAGCAACCTCATTAGCAAAGCTCTGCGTTTCCGCTATCGTGAAGTTCATGGAGTCCAGTTCCGCCACCAGTCGGTTGTGCGCCTGTCAAAGTAATTCATCTCTTGGAACACACCTTATTCCTTTATGTATTTAATATACATTTATCATGATGAGTTTTTGAAAATAACATACAATTTAAATAAAGAAACTGCTTACTAACTCATAAAAAGACATAATTTATCTTCATAAATAAAAAACTATTAAGTTTAGTTAAAATCTAATAACACCTAAATGAGAAGGTTCAAATTCAAGATATCTATCTTGATTTTGTTATTTATTTTGGAATTTTAAAAAAATAAGGTGTAATTTTATATATCATAATAGGCTCTCCATGTAAAAAAGGATGAAAAATAAGTTTTTAACGAAACATTTTATTAAAATGTTGTGTGTTTTTAGGTTTTAAGTGTTAAGGTTGGAGAAAACTGTAGATTTCCCATCTCTATGTATATTATAATAAAATTAAATATTCTCTGAGAACATACTTGGGTCATGAGAATCATCCCCTACATACTACTATTTACAGTTCATAGTTTGATTTTAGACTTATAAAATGATTGATAATTACAAAGATATACTACTCTTGGGTGACGTTTGAATACGTTAGAGTTTATTATTCCACAGCTTGAAACATTCGAACACATATTTTTTACAGAGTACATAAAGACGGAACAATGGTATCAAGTGCACCTAGGTACCTAGTAATTTTCAACAATCCTACCGTACAGACAGTACAAAAGGTGTAAAACACCTTACAAGTCTTACTTACTAGGGAGTAGCGAGGCTCGTTTTGGTAGATTGTCCCGACTATGTTCCAGTTGAAGTGTTGGGCGAGTTTTAACCTGGGGAGGTTGAAGGCGTTTTCGCTAGGCACCACGCGGAAAAAATTAGGGAAGTGTAGGCTAGTGAACATTGGGTGCGTGTCTGCGTACGACAGCTGGAAACAAACGGCTATTGCTATCAAACATACTTTGCATAAATATACAATTATTATATAATCGTCACGTTTGATTAAATGCCAAACAGAACAGTTCCATTATACATATTGGTACTGAGATTATACCATGTTTTATTATACATTTGCTCAAACTGCGTTAAATTTAAAATAATATATACATCTATCAATGGTTGGATGTTGGTTGGTTGGATACATATTTTTATAGTTCAATTAGAAAAAAGGGACCAATGAAGAGGAGAAGATTTATTTATATTAATATCTACCTAATTCTTAGAAAAATCAAAAATAACCACATTTGAACCCGAGTCACAGATCAGAAAAGGGTTTTTTAAATGTTACATATTTTACAAAGATGTTTTCATTGAGATCTGATTTAGTAAAATATGAAAAATTTCAAGAAAATCCACAATTTAATTTATGGAATAGTGTAACAAAAATTTGGAGCCTTAATAAGGATTGAGGATATTATAGCACTATGATTATTTTAAGTTCCAGAATGTCTCGACTCAACACTGTTGATAAAACCAAGTTTATGCTCAGGGCATGGATGGGGCTTGGAACTGGACATGCAGCTTTGATTTAGGATTTTAACAAGATTTACCTTATTTCACACCTAATACATTATTATTGTGGTATGAAAAATAATCTTAAATAATGTTATTTAATGTCAAGTGGAAATCGAAAAGAGTTGTATTACAAGTGTACATTTGAAATTGATGATAACAATGGATTTTTGTAATTATTTATTTTACATTTAATTGGACGGAGATACTCCCCCATTTTCAAGTGATGGCCTAATAATTTACATTAAATATTTTAAACTTAAATTTAAAAACATAAACATTCCATTATTAATGTAAATTATTAGGTAATCAATCACTTGAAAACCGGAGGAGTTTCTCCACCTCCAGAAACGTTTTGTAGTATAACACGCAAGAGAGATAGAAAAAGTCCAATTAAATGTAAAATAAATAGTTACATTAAATAAGTGTATGATAAGTGTAATAAGTGTAAGTGTAAGTGTAATGTAATAAGTGTATAACTTACATTAAATTCAATTCACCTCATTCATGAGTAAGTTAAAAAACATAAGACTTTAGACAATTTGCCATACTTTCTAGAAGACGCCAGGGATTTGTAGATTTATCCTCAGGGGTATCTTTCTACAAGAGAAATGCGTAAACAATTGAATAAATTGAACATCAGCATTTTTATGAATAAGTTTATTTGTTTAAGTGAAGCCTGCATTGAAATGAGTACAGTTCACATGACGATAAAATCGGTAAAATGCCATACCGACATATGAGTATAAAACACATTAGTTTAGCGGCAGAGTACCTGGGTGAGATGCCAATGTTTGGACGCCTTGGCTATGGGGTCTGTGACCTGGGTGCAGGCGGCGCCGAACAACATCACCTTGTGGGGCCCGTCATGCATCATGTCGAAGAACGCCTTCACACCAACTGCTGCGTTGCACTGAGAATGCAAACGGGAAATTGAACATAGCCTCTCACTTGCACAGACAAATGTAGTACAATAGCCCTACTAAATTAAACCGTTATGTATGGCAAAGAAATTAACGTAAATAAATAACATTTATCTGAGGAATGTCACAAAAAATATTTAAAACTAATAAGTTTTAAAGACAAACTTTCAGCTGTAAATTATTCGTTAGTAAAATTAAAATGGTAGTAACAAAAGTTTTTGTTCCACTATGCATAAGTTTATGCATAGTGGAAAATGTTGCTCACAGACATATCAATAAATTTTGAAATATTATACATTCTTAAAGCTAAAGTAAAGTGGGAGGTAAGTAGGCAGAGTCACATTTTACCATTATAGAGAGATAAAAAATTACAAATATATGTGTGTGTGACAATACACACAATAGTAACAACAATATAATAGCTTAATCGTATACTTATGTATATTTTATAGGATAAATGTTTATCAAATGTTATTTTTTCAATGAGACCTTGTACCCTAAGATACGTTCAAACTTTAAATAGGTACATATATAAATCATGAGTTGCTCCAACGATTTCACTTAACAGTATTCAGTTTAGCATGCTATAATACTGCATAGTTGATGTCCATTATATTACATTTAATCACTTTAAAAAACAGTACATGATTTCTTAAGATATAAAATAGTGGATAACACACAAAAAAGTTCTAAAATACTGTATGAAAAAGTGTAAAGTGTATAAATTAAGTTTTAACTAATTTATATTTCCTTGAACGATGAATTCAAATATTAGAATTTTTATGGTTTCTTTTAAACCCTTGAATACTATCCAGTATATAGACACACACATTAAATAAAGACAATCGAAGAGGAGAGCTACTTTAGTAAGTTGAATAAAATCAGTAAATAAGGTGAAGAGTGGTGAGTTATGGGAGGATCGCATGATCAATAGATATCGGCAGGTATTGCATATCGGAGCCAGGCGGAGGCAGGCAGCAGGGCAGCATGATGGAACCCAATAACGCGCTGAGGACCGGCCAGACCCATCACTCTCCTCACTCCGCCTCCGTCGCGCCATCATGCGGAGCACAATGGAACCACTTGACTTCCACCACCGCCATTATTTAAACGTACAACACGTTCTGCCAATAATTTATCTGAATGCAAAGTAAATTTGTACCTAAAACGAAATGTCACCAAAAAAAATTAAAAAAGATAGATTTGGTTAATATTCGATTTTTTTAAATTCTGTTCTCAAATTATTACAAGGAAAAAGGTATTATTACAGAAATACAGCATTTAGTTAAAAACATTTGATACATATTCTGGTTAAAAAATAAATTACGAAATACGTTTACCACGAGAAATAAAAGATGAATCTATGCAATCTTTACAGAGCAACAGCAATATTACGGTATCTCAAGATCGGCAATAAAGATTTGACTAGTAAAATATTTTAGAGAAAAAATAAACTTTGAATATGTGAAAATTGAAAACATTATACAGTGTACTAGATTAAATACAAAATATGTGGTTTGGGATACAATTTTGGTTACACTTAGCATGAAATAAAACCTAACATAAGTGTATGTTATAATGAGTAAATAGATATAGACTACAATACAGTAAAATACATTTCACACTGTCCAGAAATACAGTCCCCTGGATAAAAATCGTACGAGAGTTGCAGAGAGCAACGTTTTTTCGAACACATGGTTTCACCATGTGAATTTAGCTAACATAAACCAGTGGCTTCAACAAGATGACAGTAGCTTCACATGGAGTTCAAAGCTGTTTACTGGCTTCACATGGAGTTTCCTGGGCACATAAAGACGAAAATGGCTTCACATGGAGTTTACTGGGCACATCAAGACGGAAATGGCTTCACATGGAGTTTCCTAGGCACATCAAGACGGAAATGGATTCACATGGAGTTTCCTTGGCACATCTAGACGGAAAGGAGTTGGACGGATTACTAAGCACAATCCGCCGCAACTGCCTTCCCGACTTGAGGTACCAACATAACGTAGATTATCCAGCTTAAAGTAGACTGTAGACGAAATGTGTAGACACTGTATAGCCAGACCGATGAACCCTTCCCCACACATGGGCTTAAATGTTTTGGAAATTTTATTTCCATCTCCTTACTTATTATAATAAAGTATAATAGATTTGACATAACTGTATAAGACTAAAATGCAAATAAAATTGCGTACGAATAATTGTATTAATATAATAAAAGATTAATTTTATCTCAAGATAAATCAAATATTTCTATATTAAAAAGAATCAACAACGAAAAGTATAAAAAAACAAATGTAGCCCACTTATATAACAGATAAACAGTGGCTCCATCTCCCGACGGAGCAACCACATGATTCATCTCTCCCCTGAGCCACAACGGCTGTCATTCTGGTGTCCTACCAGTGTTTTGTAGTAATCCTTTGTGAATTTATTTCTTTCCTTATAAGGGTTATAAGATAAAATTAATATACAAAATCACCTTCATTTCAAAATTGTTTAGTATAAATAATAAAGAAACTCTATATATAGGACAAAAATGAGTATGCACAGAACCTTAGACTGAGTCAAATATACCAGTAAATTACTATATATATCGTGTCTCTTTTTTCATCAACACAACGTTTCTGGAGGTGTAGAAACTCCTAGTCAATGTCTAATAATTCGCATAAAAAATTTAGGAGGTTTAAGTTACAGATATTAATTATATCATGTTGTAAATACTACTATACTTATCTATCATACACAATAGAAAAACTATAGTGATAATGCAACAAATATCCACAACACTCCACCTCCGGGCTAGCGGGCGACACAAGATAGCGTGCGCTCAGAACGAGAGTTAGAGCACTACTGTGGTTCTGAGCGCACGCTATCTTGAGTCGCCCGCTAGCCCGGAGGTGGAGTGTTGTGGTTATTTGTTGCGTTATCGATATAGTTTTTGTATTGCATGATAGATAATTATGGTTTTATTGACAACATGGTATAAATTAAATAATATCTGTAACATAAACTTTAAATTTTTAATGTAAACTATTGAGTAATCACTTGAAAACGGGAGGAGTTTCTACACCTCCAGAAACGTTGTGTTGTTAAACTCACGGACCCCAAAAAAGTCCAATAAAGATATTGAATATTGAATTACCAACGCTATTATGAGTTTTAAAGATTCTACACACGATTAAGTACATTAACATATAAAAATGCAAGTCAAATATTCCATATTTATTTTTATCATGTCGCTGATTGCTACGATTTCGATGATTACACGTTCTTCAATGATATTTGAACACACGAAATCACATCATTAGATGATGAAACGAGTACTATAGTCAAATTGGTATTTTAAAAATATAGTGTGTGTGCGTTACCTGAGTGTCGTTCCACCACATGTGCAGTCGGTAGTTGCGTAGGACCTGAGGGCTCTCGTTGATGTGGTCGACGGCGAGCTTGACGGCTGGCATGACGCCGCGGCCGACGCTACTCTCCGGTACGTGACGACTGAACGGGAAGAATCCGGCGATGTAGACGTCGTGACGCTTGTTGAGGCCTGTGGGACGCTGGGAGCCGGCGCCTGACGCGAGACTGACCACCAGTAGGGCCATGACGCCGAGCCAGCATCCCGTCATGTCCGTCTCAACCGCCCTGTGGACAGTCAGACATCAACATAGTATGTCGCTTGTTGAAGCCTGTGGGATGCTGAGAGCCAAGACATTCAGTTTAATAGTCTAGCACGATAGCCTTGTAGAAATCCAGTTCGATACATTGGGAGATGTGAATAGTGTGTTTTTACGAGGGTTAAAAGCTGATGCACTATCAGGGAGGAAATATTGATACACTCACCGGCGTGTGGGACTCTCACCCACTAAAACCCCCTCGCCTCAGGCTGAAATCCGCCATGGAAGCACATATTAAGGTAGCCTTAATAGTAATCAAGGCGGAGGCTTGTATGTGAAGCCACATAGCTACAACATCTCCTTAGCCACATGAGGAATGATCAAAGCTGGTCTTGATTCTCTTCTGTATTTTTTCTTTTGAGAACGTTCTCGACAAATATAATAATGGGGCACCAGTTCTCAAGAGATGTTGTCATGAGAGGGACAATGTTCTCGGGCGAGATAGCCCCCACTTCCAGTTCCATACTTCTTCTCTGGGCAGCCAACCGCTCACACTCAAAAAATGTGCGATAGGCATCGTCCCGGGGAGCATCTTCGTATCGACATGCTGCACTGTCAACCTTAGCCCGTGCCCAGTGAGGAGCTGGGTGATAAGGAAGTTGACCTCACCGAACCCGCACTCGACCCACGATGAGTCGTGTTAACATTACATTCCCTTATGACAACTTTGTCACCAGGAGTAAAGTATAATAATTATTATTAGTCATTATTAATTATTAATATTGGTAATACCAGTTAGTTATAATTATTATTATTGGGGATAACACCTGTGCACGAACTACTCCCTCTCTTTTTCAACGAACATAGTTGATTAGCTAGACAGGTAGGGCACGTAGTCATATTACTACATACAAAATATAAAAGTTGTAAAGATTTAATAATATTTAAAATGTGAAATTCCTAGAATTATGATATTAAACAAATGAGTTGAATATCAACACCCTTTTAAAATGTCAATGCTCACACTGTTCATATTATTTGTAAAATATATTTAGACTTGGAATTTATTTTTGCAAGGCTGTTTGTTTATTTAACAAAAAATGTCATTTATTACGATTTGTATCACTCTTGAAAAAGAATCTTGGGATTTGTAAAATAGCTTAACGTAGGCTAGCTAGCTATTGACATAGAGTGTGGAAGGGAGAAATAAAAATCATAAAACTTAATTATGCTGCCGGAAGTTTCCAGGAGGAAGTTTAATATTTCCGAAACAAAATTCAATTATTCGTCAAGTGAGGAAGACTGGAGTCTTTCACAAAGGAGAGGGGTGGGGGGGCAGGTAGCCGCCCTTAACTGGCCCTTGACACGCGGCCTTAAAGAAACAAAACGTCGCGGTTAAGTGATCGACCCTATTGCCTGCCTGAGACATTAAGTGGGCAACAGCTAGAACTTAATCAACTCGCTTAATGCTTTGATTGGATTTTCTTTCTTGAGCTCTCTCTTCCCCTTTTAATTCCTTTAACGAGTACAAATCGATCGTGTAGTTTCACATGTAGGGTACAAACGTTTTGATTTCTCATTACTCAAAATTTATATCTTGAACTATTCTGGTACATTGATGGTGCGAGTGTGAGCTGTGGGAGCTTAGATAGCGCTAACATATTGGATAATTGTCATTTTCACTAATAAATTAAGTTTTTAATTTAATACAGTCACATTTATGTTCTGAAGAGTAAGTTAAATAAAACTCCTTACAGCAAGGCAATGAGTATCATGCAATGAAAAATTTGCATCACTTATTTTGGTAAAGGGCATTTTGAGACTTAGTTCAATTATTTGTCATGATATAAAAATAACAACCATAAATGGCCGTTATTATTATATAATATATTACAAGTAGTAAGAGACAATAATATTCTTATTGCATAATCAATGTGACTTGACCGATTTCAAAAATGAGACACATAACAACTGTTGTTATAAAATGTCCCAAACATGAAAAATGTCTTTAAAGTACACTCATCAATATGAATCTCAATTATATAAATTAATCAGGGACGACTTTATATTAACACTAGCAGCTTGTCTTGTGTAACGGTTGTATGACGTAGTGAAGAGTTGTAATCATTATTATGAATAAACATTATTGAGTAAAAAAATATACTATAAAAAATATAATATAAAAAGAAATTCTCAGCTCGATTATTCAATAGCAGATTTAAATGAGAGAAACTGAATTAAATCATAAAATGTAAATATTTGGTAAAATTTAGTTTATATTGAAAAAACCTTTAGGTTTAAATTCAATCATCAATGTTTTAAATTGATTTCTGATTTTAATTTGAAAGCTGGTTACTTCTTCCTCTTAAATCACTTTAATGGATCACATATTTAGTAAAACTGGGTAGGTTACTTTAAAGTTAACAAAACAAAAGGTAGAGTTTAAACATTTTGCCTTCAGGATTGAGTAATGACTAAATTATAAGGTTACAATACAATTGAAGACAGCAGTTCAATCCAATAGTCTTTTGAACACGACTAGTTTCGGGAACAAAATATTTCCATTATCAAACGTACATTAGTATTTAGGTTATTTCGAAACATTGATGTCTTCTCGTGTAAATAAATAATACATTTTCAAAATCATTTTTAAAGGTATAGGTTGGTTCAAAAATGTTTCATCATAATGGGTTTCCACTATGATGATGTGGGAAAATCGTATTCAGAGTTACAGAAAGACAGATATTAATTTATTGGTATAAGACCGTTATTGGCTTTTCTGGGGCATAAAAAATAAAAATCACCAATAATGAAATGTAAAAACCACGCGATGTACAAATAAACCTCTTAATTTTGTATGTCTATTCTAGTACCTATTTCTATTATATAGATGGATTTGTTATATTGTGTTGATTCCCTAATCACCCAAGTATACATTGTTGATAAATATATCAATGATCAATGTTTATTAAAGTATATTTTAGTTCGTTATTTATAAACTACAAACAATATACATAATCAGTGTAATTACTCACAACAAAACATCAGTTCAGACTCCGTACTGGTGGAGACGCTTCGTACACTTGTCGATCATTTTGTCGACCGATCTGCCTGTAATCAAAAACAACCTGTTAACTATCACTCAGATTAAATGCAAATATGGAAACACTTTAACAACAATTGATTTCATTATTACTAGGGCTGAAACTATACAATATTATATGTGACGTCATAGAGGAGTTTTAGTAAGTAAATACATTAAAACTATAAACTAACGGATTTTTTACTATTTGGAACAATGTAAATGTCTTTCTTTGTGTTATTTGTATTATAAATAAACATATTTAGCTATAATTTATAGTGATTAAGTTGTACGAAGAACCGGTTGGTATTAAAAAAGAACTAAAGAACTTAGTGAGGTTTTGGACGAATAAGAGTTTCATGACTACTATTCTAATGGTTCGTGACTTGGTAAAATACAGGATAAAAACTGAAATGTTGGTACTTTGATTAAAAAGTTTTAAACTAAGTTTCAATCAGCAGAGTAGTCACTTGTGGCATGCGATTTTAGAAACCCACTTGGATCTTAATTTGTTAGTATTTTCATTTAATTTATATATTTGATAAAAATAAACTCAATTAATTATTATTTATATTTTAATCGATAATGTACTTTCATCTTTGTTCTACTGTAACATAACATTTCTATAAATATTACAAAAAAAGTCTTCAAGAATCTCTAAAACAGACTCTTTCGTCAATATAAAATATACATATATTTTTTTATATATTACCGTGGTACTGTGGTACTCTTATTCATACATTTCGAGGAATCGCCTGAAGAATAAATGATAGGTTTCCACTTCTTAGAGCCCTTTTTTTGAATGCAATTTTAAGAAACAGTAAAAGACGGACGTTTCTAAATACATTGTACCAGATTAGCGCATTTTTAATCCCAGCTGTCCATAATTTGCTATTCCAATGTTGTTCAATATTATTCAACACTTCCCACTATTCTATCGTCCTTTTCAAATGGACGCATAAAATGGTTTTTATGGTCAGCTATTTTCATACATAATAATATAATTTCCATAAACACTTGTATTCCACCAATTCCAAGTAATATACATTCACTTCACTACATCACTTCAATCTGAGCGCAAGCAACGCCGCATAGGGAACCTGTGAATGATTCTCAATTCAATCATTGTGATGCATAATGAAACTGGCTTTTAACACTTGATTATACCTCTTGTTTCATAGTATAATAGGACTTCTGGACTGTAGCCTACCAAAAAGATAAACGCAGATTTTGTGGTAAATACTGTATTCAGAATACTAGCAATCCTGCTATGACGAAAAGTCGGAGTCAAAATGTCAGTATATTTACAAAACATGAATAATGGTGTTATATGATGTCGCAACAGAAAATCAACTCACTATAGACAAGAGATTTAGATTCCAGTTTATGTGTATTATACTCTTTACTTGCTAAACCATAGTGTTATTCCATAGAGAATTGTTACAAAAATTTATTTCCCACTTTAATTTTAAATTTATTAAATACCGCTACAACTACGAGCAACTTATCACTAGCAACTTATTAATCATAATAAGTAGCTCACAAATAATCACAATACTAAAATGAAAACAGTTATACCTTACCTACCGTTCTGTAGTTATACCTTAATTACTAAGTAATTAATACAGTCCTAAAAGCGGTGCGCAATTGTAGTATATTTTATGTGAGACCTAGTGGTGAAACCAAATTCAAAGGTTTGAGCAATAACTTTAGCTGTGCCACGTGTAAAATATGTTTGTAACCAAGATATCGGGTCAAGAAGGGGCAAGGCCGGCCTCAGTGGGCCAAGGTGAATCCACGGCCTCAGTAGACACGCTATGCAAACAATAATACAGTTCAATGTTTTAATCAGTCACTCCAATGATGACTCCAATGACGTGTAAACGTAGTTGTAATCGAGGTAGTGAATGGGTCATGAAGTGAGGGAGAAAGGCTCCTTTTCTAAATTAAAGTTTTACCAAAAACTTGTTCATCATATTTCTAAATAACATAAAGAATAAGTAGGAAGTTAAGGCTAGATAAGCCAAGGTCACCTCATTATTTGATGACAAATTTATTAAATATTTGGATTCTCTGCACCATATTGTCGAATTCAGAAAGCAAGGTAAAAGAGGCAACGTAGATGACGTAGTTAACGTGCTTAAGGAGGTAACGACAATTACGGAGGTAACGTTGATTACGTAGGTAACGTGGGAGACGGAGTTAACGTAGGTTACCGAAGTAACGTATGTTAGGGAGTTAACGTGGGCTATAGATTTAACGTATGTTACGGAGGTAACGTGGGTTACGGAGTTAACATAGGGTACGGAGTTATCGTAGGTTACGGAGGTAAAGTGGGTTACGGAGATCACGTTAGGTTATCGAAGTAACATGGGTTACGATGGTCACGTAGATGACGGAGTTAACTTAGGTTACAGGGATAACGGAGGTAACAGGAGGTTAAGTGCGCCATAACTGTGTCAAGGTGGTGGGTGCCACAAACCGGTAATGGCACGCTATTTGGACATTTCATTTACATTTATTCTAGATTATTGTCATGGCCTTGACTGAGGTAATTTGACAGTTAAAGGGTATTTGTGGGCAACTAGTGGTGTCTAGTATGTTATTTACGTGTTTCGCTGAACCTAGCATTAGTTAAATCTTCCCTGATTCTAGTAATAGAAATATATTACTTTATGTTCTGTTTTACTTCTCCATCCTGGAATATTTGACTTTTTTCACATTATTATTATATTTGCAACGTAGAGAGATGTTGTTTTCTCTCTCTCTCTCTCTAAAATTATTCAATGTGATTTGAAAAAAGTCAATCATGAAAAGATTATTTTTCTGTCTTATTATTAATATAATTATTTGAAAATTATCCTATGGTGTCATAGCAAAACAAAGATTCACTTTAAATCGTTTCAGTTACTTTGCCTGTATGTATTTGTAATGTTTGTGATTTGTGTATTTTCTTCGTCAGTTGGATTTTTGTAAGTGTTTACAATGAATGCTCCAAACCCTTTTTTTATATATATCCTAGTAAAAAAGATAAACTATTCCAGAATTGAACAAGGTGAGTGCGTCACAACTGCACTCCGTTTTTTCTAATATAATGTTTACCAGTTTAAAGCTGTGTAACATAAACAAAATAGGTTACAAGAGGTAAAGGTAAGAAGAGAAATATATACTCCAGTAATACGCCATGTTTAAAGTAG
Organism: Nephotettix cincticeps; assembly: GCA_023375725.1. Lineage (NCBI taxonomy): Eukaryota > Metazoa > Arthropoda > Insecta > Hemiptera > Cicadellidae > Nephotettix > Nephotettix cincticeps. The sequence goes on from CM041785.1 coordinate 36,119,956, forward strand.
TTTGGATTAACCTCCATGTTTTAACTTAACATTATTTTAATTTTTGATTGAATGACGGGCGTCCAGGGGCAAACAATAAAAGCGGTGCAACAGGCGCGACTCGCCAATTACCAACGGCGAGTCACCAGGTGCAAATTGTCACGCTTCTTTCTCTTTGGGGTTTAACCAATTTAATAAATAATCTTAGTTATTTTTAACTGTTTTTTACACATTTTCTCACTTCAGACAGATGTTGATGATTTTTTTTTTAAATTGTTGATGGTATAAATGCCTACTCTCAGTGTTCTTCACAGCAGCAAACCTGTATACTCTTTCCCATGTTAATCTTATGGAGAATAGGTAAATAATTCTCATGTTTATCGACAGATTTTGTCCAAATTTGTCATAAATTATTGATTTGGAAATTCACTGAGTACGCAGGTCTGCTGCGACGGGGGTATTTTATTTTATATCTGTCGGAAAACAAACTTATTATGAGGGACCCCATTAATTTTAAATGCTGTTTTTAAGTAATTATTTATTTTATTCATTTTCCTGCCATTTTTCCAATATGGTGGACGATTTGGGTTTTCTTGTGAAACAACCTGTATTTTGTTAAAAACTTTAGATAGAGAACGCAAGTATTGAAATTTTTTTTATTCTTTGTATTTTTTCATATAACTAACTAATCTGGATCTAGATAATTTTAAAAATGTAACTACACTGTAACTTATATAATTGAGTAGTCGAAAGTCACTGATGTGCAACAATGGTAATTTCTCATTGGCCTCTTGTTACAGTAAAATTGTAGCTTAACATGCTTTAGAGCCTCATTGGTTAGGTCTAGGAAAAATTCCAATAGTGAAAACTTAAAAAACAAGTTTCTAGGGGGTTTTTAATTAAGTGTTATAGGAAATAATTATCAAATACAGAGTGTTCTGTAACACTTAAATTTATATTTAGCCTGTCATCAGGGTAAGTTAACTTGTTCAAAATCAGGATTACAAAAGATATTCTCAAATCAATGGAGTTATTATGACGAGTAATGAAGCAGGGATTACATTTAGACTGGGAACACTAGGTGGACTACTTGTCATGATCATTGTCATTGCTTTTATTATCTTTGTATATTCTGTAATTATACTTATTTCTCTGGTTTCCCCACATAAGTTGTAAATCTTTGGCCTTTTAAATATTTTAAGGACAATATCATTTAATTAAATTAAAATCGGCTAAAGACAGCTGTTTGATCTATAAAACACGGAAGACAAAACAAGCATCATGTGGTTCCCAGAAGCCAAGGGCCTTTTAACAGCAGCTAAGCATTCACCAAGGGCGACATCAAAAGAGATTAAATTACCTGATTATATATTCATGGAGAGACACTTAAAGCGTGTCCATTACAGCGGCGGTCGAGCGCTCTCTTTGTGGCTATTTGTGGAACTAACCAGACTCTTTGAATGCCGTAGGAAAACATTGTATTAAATAATAGAATATATAAACCCTAAAAGCTATTACTAGTAATATCATTATGATATGTGGAATGTCTAAGAACTCTTTTTTTTAAACATCAATATATTTCTACTTACCATAAAAGTAACAAAATCTATTCTACTATAACTGTTAAGACATAGTACATAGTACGGTATACATATTTCGGAACAGTTACGTACGCCATTTCATGCAATACTTACCTTACCTGACCTAATGACTAACAAAATCTTAAAATCCATTATCTCATTTCTTAAAATTTTTTGGCTTAAAAAATAGAGATTATGTTTGATTTGCACGATCGACCAATCACTGACATGAGAATTTGGAGTCCGGGGAAAATATTACCGGACAGTTTCAGTTAATTTTAAGAGCTGTTTCCAGGACTAAATAACCGCACAGAAAGCTTAGTAAAAGAGAATATCATTACAAAGAGAATTTTGGCGTCAAAAAATTTCTAAATTATCATTGGTAGAAAATAATGCAATCAATAAACGATATTAGAAATAATAAATAATTGAATAACCTCTCTTAATCATAAATATTACCCCACATGAGTCCATTTAGTACCATTGGGTATCCAGACAATTTCCTAGTAACAGATTGCTTTCCCCTCAATTATTCTAGAACGCAGGTTAATATCTCCAACATTAACTTCCGTTATCCTTTTAATTGTTAACTGAATAATTTCAGTTGTAAATACTTGTTATATGAATATGAGCAAGAAAGTAACATTTAGTTAGGGAACGCTATAGCAATGAGTTGATGTGGGAAGCCCTTCATTTATAACGAGCTTTCATATTCATGAAAGTCTCTTCTGAAATCGTGACTCCGCTTTCATCAAACTTGTTCAAGTTGTTATACTGATTCCACCGTCAACTTGATTAATTGAAAACTTTAAGAATGAAAACTTTAACTTCATTTTAACTGTTATACTAATTTGAGCTGAAATTCTTTGATAGGTACAACTTCTATGAAACAATATTTAAAGTGGATTATAAATTCACCTGTAAATAAAAAGGGCCTGTGCTACCGTGCCGGAGAAACTGGTGATAAAAAGTATTTGACCGGCAAATATCACGCGGGCATTAATGCTGTTGCAATATGAACTTTGTTCATAGGGATGTTTTTGATCCCTCCGCCACCCCCTTTGATCCGTAATATTCCGCCACTGGTTACTGGTACTGGTCTAATCGAGATATTTTGATTATATTCAGGTATCTTCAGTAAAATATTTTGTCACTGCTATTGGCTTAATTGATAGGTTTGATTAATGTTTTGGCATCTTTCAATTAAAGATACCTAAAACGACTTTTAACATAGAAACTAAAACGTCAAAGTCGATTCTCGATGCCTTAGTGTCACGACATACAGCATTTGTATGTAAAATATAATATCACGCAAAACGTTTTTAACTCTTGTCATTTCGGCAATAGCCTCAAAGTTAACAGATGTTTGATTAATGTTTTGGTGTCTTTCAATAGAATGGTCAGGACAATAGTGGGCGACCTAGAGATATTTAGCTAGTATATTTAAGGGCGAGGGAAAATATCCTCTTACCTCACAACTTATATAGCAAAAACTCTTTATGTTATAAGATGTACTACACTAACCTCAAATGTATAGTTTCTTGGACGAAGAAAGGTTTAAAAATAAATAGGTTAGATCATGGAGGTATATAAAGGGAATGTTTTCATTTCATCTAAACAACTATTCTTATAACCAAACTATGCCGTCACTAACCATATGACGTCACCCACCAAGTGACGTGACTGTTTCAAATTATGGTCGCAAATTATTAACACCCCACCAAGAGATAAGACATATCCATGTCAATAAAAATCAATCGAGAGAGTTGCACGATACGTAGCAATTCGGTTGTGTCATTGGCACATCATAATCATTTAGCCAGGTGCATAGTAGGCCTTATATAACCTTATTACCAAAGAATGTTTTTTAATTATTATTTTTTATGTGGTTTCAGTTTCTTTTATAAATAAAAATATTCATTACTCAGATAAACAAACGTTGAGCGAGATAGTTTAGTTAAATGTTAACATTTAACCGAGATTGTCCCTGCGTTCAGCACATGTAGCTGTGCATGTTCCAATGATGTGTTCGGATCGAGGCTGTTGTTGTTAACGCCTGTGTGTGTGTGTGTGTGTGTGTGTGTGTGTGTGTGTGTGTGAAGGGGTTGGTTGTACGTAGTGTGAAGATGGGAATTGATCAGGTATAACACGCGGTGGGAAACGCATTAATAATCAGTTTTTTTCTTTTTACGCCTGGCGTTTTCAAACTGTCATTAATTTTAAATGACACCTAAGTAATTACACGGTATCAGTGGGCTGAAACGTACTTTCTCCCATAAGTCCTTTAAGTCAATTTAAACAACGATCTTTATTTTTTGAAACTTAATCATCCAATGTCTGGATATAACAAAAAGAGAAACAACATTAAATTAATTGCTAGAATTTCATGGGGGCTAGCTCCTCACCGAAATACCAAGCTTTTTTGAGTGATTTTGTTGGATGTTGTGGCGATGCATACCTGCATACATAAGTTTCGTGGAAAACCGTTGGGAAATAAGGAATCAATTGATTTTTTAATATTCTCCATAAGAATAACATTAGGTGTTCTCAGACAATGTACTGAGTTTACCACGGACATTAAATTTAACTTTTCTATAGAACCGTTAATCTTAGACTAATGATTCGGAATGCTATTTTGTTTAGCTTTTTAAGCTGGTTTTAATGGTGGTAGTCAAGATAAACTTTATCGTCATTGTTTCGCAGAAAATTAGAAAAATATTTTTTTGCATTTAAGCCCATAACTTTTAAACCCAAATGTTATGAGATATGCGGGGGTGTCATTTTGTTTATCTCACAAAGTACTATAAATCATATAATTTACATCAAAACAGATAGAGCCGTTTTGGAGAAATTTTCATTTTACGTGTTTTTTGGGGTTTTAGTGGTAGAAGACCCTTAAAATAAAAAAAATAAAAAATATTCCATGAAACCGTAGATTGTTACATACATACAGAATTTCATGAAAGTCTGACCAATAGTCTCATCTCCAGGCTTTTGTGAATACCCCCGAAACACAGACATTACTATTTTAATTAATCTTTTGTTGAGAGGGTAGTATAATATAACACTAAGGTAGAGAGAAAATATTATAAATTAGTTTTTCAGATATTCTTACTCAATTTATATATATCATTTTGTATCAATAATTTTGGTAATATATATTAATCAAATTATTAGTCTATTCGTTTATATATTTTGTTTTTATTGTTCTGTATATGATATAAAAAGACTTTTTATATCAATTAATAATGTTTTTTATATATTTTGAGTATACGTTAGCTAACAAATAATAGTTTTGGATAAATGGATTTTATATATTATGTCATGGCTGCAACCATATCTATAACACAAACATGCCTTAGGCCCAACAACAATTATAAATTTTACGTCATCAAAATTATATAAAATATCATATTTAATTTACCATACCTTTTGTATGAAATACAATCAACAAATCTTAAATAACAACTTAACTATACGTAAATAAATAACCTTAAGCCTACTAAATAATAACTTATAATAAAACCCAAATGAATCCTAAACAACAAAAATCTCTGATAATCTAATTTGTTTGGCTGGGGAGCTTCAATTCCTAGTCACTTAAAAGGATTTTGCTCGACTAAGGCTAGTACCAAATCCTCCTGAGAATACTTATCTTTCTAATAAGGAGATCAAGACGCTTTCGTGGTTACGATCCAATTTGAAAATTTGAAAAAAACTCAAATTAGATCTGCTAGTTCTACTAAATGGATTTTGATAGTGTTTCATAAAATATGTGTCAACTGTAAAATAAAATCACAATCTTAAAGCGTTTAATTCAATGAACGAAATAAATTCTAAAAGAATAATTATTATTAAGCACACGAAACCACAAAATATGATTTGCCTTGTATATTTTTTATGCTTTAGAACGTTATATAGGCTCTCGGACCATACTGGAGAAATACGGTTAATAATTACAATGGAACGAACTTGTTATACAGTTGTAATTGCAAACAGTTCGGCAATTCTGCAATACAGGTAATTGAGTTTACTTCTAACTCAGTGGGTGGGATAATTGGACTGAGAACTGAAATTAATGATATATCGGCCCGAAATAACAGTTCTAATATAGCTACTGAATCGTTATTAGTTAAATGATAAAATAACTCTGACTATGAAAAACTCAAACATATTACTTTAAAATTGCTTTTAAATAATACAACAAAAATAATTGGCTATTACAGTATATTTTATTAGTTCAACTGGATATAAATCTATTAATTGGCTATGTTATGAGAAGTTTAGGTTATCTTGCCTAAATCGGGCGTGTGATCGAAAACAGCAAATAAATGATCAGGCTAAAATTCATATCCGAAATAAGGTTTTGTATATCGTAATGACCATCGGGATTGTTAGTAAAACGTAGTACTAGAGACCTTTGAGGCTAATATTCACAACTAGTGATACCTGTTTGGTTGGTAAATGAACGAGGGTTTGTGTATCGAAATGAGTTTCGGGATTGTTAGTGATACAGAGTATTAGAGTCCATTAGGCTAAAAATCAAAACTCGTGTTGCCTGTTGGTTTGGTAAACGGACAAGGATTTGTGTGTCTGAATGTGTGATGGTGTTGTTAGTGATGCAGTGACGTCGTTTGATTAAAATCGTTCGACTGATTGAATATTTTGTTTACGCTGGTGGATTTCATTTACATTTCATCGTTATTTCACTGCCCTTTAGTGGGACAAAATCATAATTTACTTTCACCAAAGATTTTTAAATACAGAAGTGAATTTTCTAGAATTACTTAAATAATAAATATTATTTCACCTTTCACCAACACGGTCAATCATTAGCACAGTTAAATTATTTAACCGTTTGACTTTTTTACATAAATATATATAGGATGAAGTAAAAATTCACGTCTTCCAACACTACTTAATATATTAGGTTTACTTAATGTATTTGTGTTCACTTATAATTAATCAAAATTAATAAATGAACAATTACATTTTGATTCTGCAAGAAAGTATAAAAATCTATTTCCGGAACTCAGCCAGTCAAGAAATGCTACCTATGACGCCATGACAGGAACTTCCGGTAGCTAGTAGTATCTAAGCAGGGACGCCATCTTGTTTCTTTCAGTCTCCATTTGGGCCTGATGATGTTCGGTGTAACTGGACGAAATTGATCGCCAATTTAACAACTTTTTTATATATTTACCGTTGTATGTAATTACAATATAAGTGTAAACACATGAAGTAGTGTTGGAAGACGTAATTTTTTACTTCATCCTATACTAAAACCAACACATATAATGCTAATCAAGAAGTTATTCATAAATATATAATCTTTGAACTCTGAATGCCCAAAAATAATCCTTTAAAATAGCGATTTTTGATAAATATATATACAACAAAATAAGACCAGGTTGAGATATATTCTCAAAGCATCCGAATCCGTTAATCCGAATAAAGTACAATAGTAGGACCCCACCCAAATTTTGTAAAACTTGGCTGGGCCAAAAAATACGTCAATAAATTATTTTTATTTGTTTTTGTAAGGAAAATATCCCCTTCACAGCAGACCAGTGAATTTCAAAATGAATACTAATATATAACAGGTTTGAACAATATTCGTAATAAATAAAATATGGTGGTAATTCTCCATAAGATTAATGTGGAAAAGAAGGTAAATACCAAGTCTCCAAGGTAAATAACCAAAGATATAGGTTAGTAAATGAAATATTAATTTTTTCTTATCCTCCATAAGATTAACATCGGAGTCCCAAAATAAAACGTACTGTGTTTAGATTTTTAATATCTCGGTAACTGTTGGAGATAGAGTAAAACTTAAAAGTAGGCCTACTAAATTGTGTAGTTTTCAGCTAATGGTATGGATAAAATTGAAAATTTCCATTTTTGGAGTACGAATCCTGCCAAACTACCCGTTCCGATTGACTGATATGTCTGGATTTAGAACTCGTCCGAGACAATGCAGGAACACACGTGTTTTACTGTTTTTGGTCTCGATCAGACAATTTTTACGAGAGTTATCGTGTTCTGTCTATTAAACCATTTTTCATAAATTACATGTTCTGTAAATAGAAAATATAGGTTTTATTTTGCTCAAAAGTGGGTTTTAAGAGATTATTATTTTATTTTTATAGTGAGTGGGTCAGGTTAAAGTAAACAAAAACCTTTTCCAAAAGGTTTAGAATAAGGAGAACAAGTTTCATAACTATGGGTGATCTTGTTTTCACACAAATGCCTTGTTTAGCGTTACGTTTTCTGGGTTTTGAAACGTAAAAATTAAAAATATAATGATTCCAAACAATTTAAAGGCAAAATTCTAATTTTAGTTATATACATATCAGTGACCAAACCAATGAGTTCGTGTGAGTTTAATTATTACAGTAACTTTAAGGAGATTGAATGTATCAAAGATCCTTTGAAGTGAGGAGGTATGCGGTAGGCACAAGGCTGTTGGGGCGTGTGTGATTGTGATTGTGAGCCCAGCAGACGGACGTGAACGCCAACCTTGTTGTTAGCACCCTTGTTACCGGTCAAGGAGCTACCCCCCCCCCAACCTCTACCCAACCCTCTCCCTACCAACCAACCACACTGACTCCACTTCCTCTGCAAGAAAGGAAATGAGAGTTTAGTGTGCAATTAAATTACGTATGTTCTGTAAAATAGTTTTTGTCATACTGCTTCATAAACAGCTGTTTTAGATACATGTGTTGTAGAACATACGTTGTTCAACTCTACTATGATGGTGATTTTTTTGTCCTAGGCCGCATTAGTTCATTTTTGATGATGATTTTGAGTCGAGGTCAGCATTCGATTTCAAATAATCGATAAAGTAACTGCAACAATCACTATCGATTTTTGTGCATTTTGGACGTTCCGGATATCGATTAAAACTGATAATCGACTATTAAATAAAACTATCAAATAATTTAGATCAAACTATCGATAGTTATAAGTAACACAGATATAGCCTAAAGAACCAATCAGGGATAAAGAAAGAACTGCTTCAACGTAAGTAACATAGCAGCTGATTAGTGTTAAAGTGACAAAAATGGTCAACAACTTTCCTGTTGATACTAAATCAGGTAATAATTATTGTTTTACGAGTTTGTTTAATTTTATTTGCATTATGACGAAAAATATAGTTCTTTTTAAGGCCCAAAATTGGCTTCTTTATATATACTCCCACATTTAACAGCCTCGGCTGTTAAACTTATGCTCCTATAAAAAACGCCCATTTTCGGTCCTAGTGAGTATAAACATCGAACAGTATACTTCTGTACGAAGTGTTTATTTAAGCTTTGAAATTCAAGATATAGGTTTTTAAATTACAATAGGTGTTTTCAATTAATTAATGAATTAAGAAGTCAATATAATACTGTGTTCCTAAGGAAAAACTTTGTACTTGAACATTTTATTTGATCTTTAAAATAAAATCCAACTAATTTTCGTGTAAATGTTTTGATTTATCGAGATCCTCATTTGGTGAAATCAGTCGACGAACGTAGTTTGTAAAGACACGATATTACAATTAATTATTAAATTAATGTTTTAGTTGGACATTTCCAACGCATCTTGTGTTTAAAATCTACACAACGTTTCGAGAGTTGGTTAAACTACTCCCATTTTCAAGTGCATAAATCGGTAAAGACCTGACCTTTATGTCGTGCAGTCCTACTTAATCCGCGTCCGACTGGACTTAATTGGAGGCAGAGTGTTAGTGTATTTAGGGTTTAATCTTCCAAGTGTACAAAAATAGGCTATGTAAAGTGTTTTATTTATTGTTTATTTCTCTCATTTGTATGTTTTGTGTTTTTTGACCGGGCTCTTTTCTATAAAGAAAAAAACCTACTTGAAAACGGGAGTAGTCTTTACCAATTATCGAAACGTTGTGTAGTTTTTAAACACAAGACGCATTGGAAAAGTCCAACAAAAATATTAACTTAATAGTTAATAACCAACGCTATCATTGTTTAAAAAAAAGTTACAATATAAACCCTCCCATCTCAGCTTCATCTAGGTCCTAGCCTGGAGGTATTTCATCACGTATTCGTTGGTTGTGACATTATCACATTGCGAAAACCCATTTGTAATTGGTGGCTTTGAATCAACCAAATTCTAAAGGTGGACCGGTTGAAAAATGGGTGTAATTTGTAAAGAATCGGCTTTAACTATATGAAACAACTAAAGAGATGGCGGTTTATGTTAGCAGACGTCCAGTGAACCAGTGAATGACAGCTGGCAGTATCAAGCTTTTAACACGCCACTTCTCTTTGCCTCCAGCTGTATTCCACACCATTCCAGTAATGCTATTCATACGTTCAGCAATTAAAACCCATATTGTTATTTGTTAATGAGTCCCACTTACGTGTCATATTGGCACATTAAATTTAAAACATTAATTATTTTTCCATTCATACGCACAGTAGTTTTCCAGTCTGCTTCGTTTAATAATTAGTTTTCGACCTTTATGTCAAGCTATAATATAAACAGAAGTCTCATCGCTCAACTTTAAAACTCATAAAACATTTATACTAGTTTAATGGAGGAATTAAACTTTTTATTGAGTAAAATTAAATAAGTAATTTAACTTAGTTTAATTAAACTAAGGTTTAATAACTGGTTTATAAAGAACAGACTTTGATTTACCAACTTTTTATAGTTAAACTAGGCACATTTTTTGTGAAATTTAAATACCGTATTTATGAGAATCATTATTGTCTTTATTAAAATGTTTTTTACTGTTTTCTCGATTAAGTTATTGTGGAGTATTTCAATATTATAAAATAGCATATTATTATTTGGAACGTTGGGACTGATAAAAAATATATTTAAATCATGTGGGTAGGCCATTGTTATAACTATTTCATTATATTGTTTTAATTCAAGAGCTGCTTTACATTATTTAATTAAATGTTAGTTTTTAAAGAACAGTGATATATTAACTGCAATGAAAATTGTTAATTGAAAACTACAAATACCATTGACCCTGACACGTGTTGGAAGTTTTTTGTAGTTTAGACGAGAAATAGTGTGTAGCAATCTCCGATATGATATGCTCGAAATATTAGTGAATAAAGACCATTTTAGACCCTCTAGATTAAAAAAGTAAGTAATTTCATTCTTGATAAATTACTGTATTAGAGGTTTTGGCAAATATAATACAAATATTGGGGCACAATATGGTTTATACAATGTATTTTTATTAAAATTCACAATATTTGCTGGAGTGGTAACAGGCATGCTAACAACGAAGGTCCTTATCTCCTGTTGCTGACAATGTGACAACAGCATATTGTAACACTTCGGTCCACCTTTAGCGACAAACTCCAGCACCAATTGTAGAGAACCCCTAGTGCAATAAACTCAATTTATACGAGACTTCCATAAGAACGTCGTAAGTATAGATATTCACACCAACAATAACCTCTGAAAAACCAAATCATTTTACACATTTGTTGCATGGGTTGTTATAAGCTATCAACTCATTGAACAATTGTTAGAGTTACAACCTTTTTTAAACCAATAATTATTGTCATGTGACACGTTATCTTCCAGAATAAGCAGGCCAAGAGGTGTTTTAAGCCTGTTATCCAACCAATTTTGAATATACCTCACCCTAACCCAATCAAAATTCAATTAAATTCATTGCTTTTCATTCTAGTTAAATAACAGTTATATTTACTTTGACACGAAACAATATTCTCTTTTTCACACTGTTTAAAATGTATTTAGTTTGTTTATTTTTAAGATCAACTAAAAACTAAATTAATAAATCAAAATTGCAAAACTAGTTGTATAAAACAATATGAAAGTAAACTGAAAATGTTTAATTGTTAAACTTCTTATACTACGTTTAAAAGTTTGTAAGCCTTTGCGAGTATTTGAAGATAAACCTTTCTAATTTAGTTTGATCTGGAAATAGGGAAAGTGTTTTTGCTGGGATTTTCATTGAGTATTAAGGAATAGGTCGTGAAAGAAAGAAATTGTTTATTAAGTCTGGTCTAACTTCCCAGATCCAGTCAGCTGATCGCCAACGGTAATCGTTGTAAAATCGTTTCGTTTTATTTGACAAGCATAAAAGTTTGATTGAATCCGTTCAACAAATTAGAACGAACTTAGTGAAGAAAGTCTGTTCACACTATTTAACCGATTTATTCACGCTGTGCTGAAAAGTTCTGTACTTTATTAGTGTTAAACATTTCAGTATAATGTGAAAAAAACGTTTCAAGGATATAATAATTGAACATAATTTGATCGTGTTATAGTTACTTTTTATTTTATAAACTCAAACGCCATATTAAAGGAGGTAAGACATAAAAAAGAATTAGTAAATATCAGTAATTTCAAATTTGGTAATTATGAATAACATTGTTTTTTCATTGAATATTCTAAATAGGTAAGTTCCATTTGTAAAAGGAAGGAAGTTTCACAAAATTTATTTAGGTTCAGTTTCATGAAATTCTCACCAGTGTCACAAAATCTTCTAAAGTGTGTAATATATGCATTTTATTTTATACTCCTTTAATTAAGTTGTTATCAACATCCCCGGTAAATTTGAATTCTAGTTATAATTGTGTTCTCTAAAATGAACAATTGCACAGTTATACTTGTACGTTTTTGTATTAATCTCTGTGCGTTGTTTAGAAATGTCAGTATCCAGTTATAAAGTAAGGCCAGTTTATAGGCCTAAATATGACATCATAAGTCATGGATTTAAAGATAAATAAAGTTCAAGCAAAAAATTAGTAATAGTTACTTTTTGACATTCTAACCCAAAAATCTTTTAATAAATGTTTAAATATAAACGATATATTTTTATTCTGTTAACTTGAACATAGGCTATCCAGTTCATCGTTTACGATTTCCACAAACCTAAGTAATAATACAGAATAAATATTTTCCACAATACTATATCCTTTAAAAAAAATTATTCTTGAACCATTTTCATCAGTGCAATATTTTAAGTATAGGCCTACCTAAAAGAGTATTCTCATTGAATGTTTTAGTTTTAGGTGAACAAATTAATACCTAATTTAATAGCTCGATATATTTTTTCTGTTCGATCATTTAAATAGATCAAATGGTTAGTAAATCTTGTAAAATGTGGCTTATTGCTGAAAACTAGGGCTTTGAGAGCTCGTTCCTTTATTTCAATAGAGCGTAGGTCAGTGTAAAGTAAAAAACCCCTTCTCCATAAGGTTGTCATTATGAAAATAAGTTACACCTTTGTTAATGCTCTCGTTTTACGGAGCATAAAAAGAACACAGTCTTATTTTAGCGATACAGAAATGCAAGTAGAAATTAAGATGAGACGTAATAAACGTAAATATATCCAAAAATATATTTTGAAGAAGCAACAACAAACAAACAACTATCAAGTTGAATGTTCGAGTTTTAGGATCTGTTATTTAAAGTTTAATCTGTCTAATGATGTGTAATACATAATACTAAAATGGTACAAAGTGACTGAAAAAAACTATTTAACCTTATTTCAGATGGATTTTGGGAGATTTAAAACGCCATTTTGTTTTCGATCAACCATTTTAGATCTGGTGGCAGTATTTGTACTCCTATTAATTATACCGTCAATTTAATACCAAAATTTGACTTATCCTGCAACTGAAAAATTCCTCCAACTTTCAATTGATGGACCTGTAAGGAGTTCCAGAGTTATTTTTTTATTTTTAAGGTTTTCTGTTATTTTTTTCCTTTTTCAAAGCTTAAAGATAGTATTAAGCCATTAGACTTATAAATACAAAATTGTTATGGTACACTAACAGGGCACATATCTAGTTGCTTAGATAATTTTACTGCAATATATTAACAATAAAAAATTAAAAACTTAGAATTTTTGTGTTTTTAAAACATTAAATTCTTAAAAAAACAGTTATATTTAATGAAAATATACAATTACATCCATCGGCATTGATAAAAACCAATATAAAAAAACAAATTTCACATCTTTATTTAGTTTGTTTCCTGAGACATGGGATAAAGTTAACATTATCGCTAAATGGGACTCAGGCCTTTGTTTAATGTATGTGTATGTCATGTTATGTTATGGAAATAAATAATATACTGCTTGCATATTCATAGTGAATTTCAAGTACAGCTGTATATACTCGTACAACTATAGATTAGCGAGTAGCAGAGTTGCCAGCGAGCGTGCGTGCGTGCGCGAGGTGGAAGTGCCATTATTTTGGCATCTCTCGGAGGCATTGTTAGTGACGTCGGATTGTCGGATAAGTGGTTATTACGCTTCCTGTTTTCCGTTTTGTGCTCCGTGCTTTATAAATGGGAATCAAAATGTTTATGAAAACCGTATTGTAGTCATTAGGTATTTAAATTTTCGTTGTCATTCTGCAATATTACTATTTATGATTTCAACATTTTAATATTTAAAACTCATAAATATGCTTATGAATAATTCTTGTTTTAAAATTATTTGTTTTTATTCTCCCATAATTGTTTCTTAAAATCATTACAACATTCATTATTACATGACATATAGATGTTATGTATACTAAAATGTTAAGTTTCTGATTATTGCAGAACTGTACAAAGTTTAGTTTAGTTACATAGTTACATTCACATCCTTTGTTTCTATAGTACATATTTTTACAAAAAAATATTTAAAATGTTTTTCCTAAGCATTTGCACGACATATATTTTATTTTATAAAATAATTTACCATGATTTTTTGTAAGTTTGTAAATATAGAGTTTTATAATTTTATTAAAGCAAGTAAAAATAGAAAACATTCTGTATAGGAATAATGACTATAAGTGGGCAACTTAAGGTTATGCACCACAGTCATGAGAAACTTAAAATTATAGTTTTCTTAATAGCTAAATTTCATGGGATAGTAACGTAAAAAATCTTTCAATGTTGAGATCGTTTATATGGTTATAGAAATTGGTTGAAGTAATCGTTAAAAAGAATAAAAATCTTTCTAATAGTGGTGTTTTTGAACAAAACAATGGAGAGGCAGGTCCTCCTTTTGTACACGGTTTGAAAGAGGTAGACCTCTTAACCCCTTCAACCCACTATTGAGGAACCTCTTTAGACTACAAGTTGAGTGCTTAAGAGCTTTGTTCTATCACGCGACGAACTACTTATTTATTATTCTATTCAACAAGGAAATTCAAGGAAAACATCATTTTCATCTCTCCTTGAACTGTGAAGAAATCACGTATAAACAAAGATTATTGTTGGAGTTTATGTTTTTCAGCACATGCATGCAATGTTTTGGCATGGATATGTCTTAGCCCTTAGGGTGTTGGCAATTTGCGCGTCCAAAATTTGAAATAGGAACGTCATAGTTTGGTTATAAGATCAGCTGATTAGATGAACAGAAAACATTCTCTTCAACTTATAAAATCCCTTGAAATATGTTAGACGTATCCATGATCTAACATATTTCCCACAAGGAAGTAAATACAAACATTTTTAACCTAGTACTCTTAAAACTTATTAATCTTTTTCTCGTACAATCCCAACTTTGGGTAAAAGGAATAATTACCTTAACAATTGATATTAAAGTAATAATTTAATATCATCCCCAAGACAAATATGGTGCAAAGGATTCTCTTATTTTATGGTAAGAACTGAAAATAAACTATATGGTATTTTGTAAATATAAAACATTAGGAACAACTTTATTCATACAAATATTAAAAAAGTATTGGTTACACACGTAATTTTACTAGTGATATTTAACTGACCACGGTATCGTTGATTATTCCATTGGTTCATGTACCATTTACATTTAATAAATATGTTCAATACAAATGTACACTAAAATAGTGAGATATTTTGATTCTTCGTCCATATCTTTTACTATGAACGACAAAAGAATTATTCTTAAATGGCTTTTCCGGATAAAAATAAAAATCTTTGATCATGGATCCAACTTTTAGGAACACGCTCAACCATATATTCGGCAATGTTGGTTTTCAATCAAACAGAAGTTTGATTGACTTTGAGTTGAAGCTCACATTACCCTTTCTACTCGTACAAAGATAACATTTCCTTGTCATGATATATTCCAATAAATGGATTCAATAACACTTATATTGATTGTTAATATCCAAAGTGTTTCTTCGTATTTTGCTCCAGGAGCTAATGATCACGAACCACTTGAGTTCGCTCAATTTACGCTCTAGGTTATTGGCTGTGAATGTCATTGCGTAGTTTTTTACTTGGATACATCCAAGTTCTGGGGAGGGGGTATAAGACATTCTCCTGACGCAAAAGTTTTACGGAAGTGACGTCAGCTGTTTGGAACAGCTGATTTGAGGAACTGAAAACATTCCCTTCAGCTATATCAATGATTTAACCAATTTCACACAGGGAAGTAAATACTGTACATTTTTAATACCAAAAATGTCAAGTTTATCTTGATCAGCTGGATCAGGAAAAGACTCACTTTTACTGTCTTACATTTCCTTATATCCACGACTCAACATATTTCCATGTCAAACTAGTGACAGACATATTTAAGTGAATTTAACAACATAATTAAACAATAATGATATTACCTTTTATTTATTACTTTTTATTAGGACGCATTTTGGATGATTTCAATATGATATCAGTATATTTTAAGCAAACACTATGAGTTTACACAGTATTTAAAACTATATATACTCGTATAAATTGATCTCCTTTGTAAAATTCTATTACTATTGACTCATTTGGTGTTTATATCGTGGTTAGTATAAAATAATTAAGAACACAAGAATTTTTTGGATTCATTGAGTGTTAATTTAAATGATGTTTGGTCTTGATAAAAATATTCAGTCTCTCTCATAAGGTTATACATATAAATACAAACGACCCTTTTATAATAATATATAAAATAAATAACATGTTATACTTTACTATTTTTAGTTAATAATTATTAATTACTAAATTCCAAAATTGTACAAAATTCAATTTTACTTTGAATTTATTAGCTAATGGATTCTATTCTAAATTACTTGAGTAATTTAATAAAACATGGTAATACTTAAAAAAGCGTAAATTCAACACACGCCTAACAGGGCATAGCAATGGTGAACTCTATTGACCGATAATTTCATATAGAATACTGATAACATGTAAATTCGTTTAACGCCAAACTGCATCTCCTAATCTGGTTATGGATTCTCATCGGAGCATTATATTTCATCACGAACAATAATTGGATAAATGTTACCACATACATCAGCTGTTTGAACATCGTTTATAGACTATTCTACGTGAACCCGAAATATCAACAAGAGTAAATGGCAGTAGGTAACGATTATAAATGTAAAGTAAATCTCCTATTTACTTATCATCTAGTCAATATTAATGTGTCGCTTCTCAATTATATACTATTACTGGTTTTTGTATAATTTAGTTTTGCGCGAATGTTAAATATCATAAGCTCTTTATCACAAAATACAAATAGTCATTTTTCATATGAGGTTATTTTCTTGTTAAGTCATGTTAACAGATTATTCTAATTTGCATGAAATTAACAAGTTATGGAAACAGCTATTTTAATTTTTTATTTTATTAGTTTCGTGATTAAGTTCAACTGGTTGATATTTATGCATCATACAATTGATAAATATAGATTTTCACTAAACTCTACAAGAAACCAGATGTTATATTACGGAAGATAAGAAGGATTTAGTAAATCTGGCTAAGCACGACTTCCTAGGGAATAATGTACAGCCACTGGAAAGAATTAATTCAAAAGGATGAGAAAGGTAGGGACAGGTCAGTTTACTTAATTCTCAAAGAAGTAAAAGAACCTCAAAACCAAATTAGAACCATGCTAAGATGACACAGTTATCAAAAAAGATTCATAGATTCATTCAGAGGATTAAGGTGACAGGGAAGCCCAACATACTGGATAGTCAAAGGACTCAGGAATGTGATTAAAGGTGACAGGGAAGACCAACATACTGGATAATCAAAGGACTTAGTAATGTGAACAAAGGTGAGAGGGAAGACCAACATACTGGATAGTCAAAGGACTTAGGAATGTGAATAAAGGTGACAGGGAAGACCAACATACTGGATAGTCAAAGGACTTAGTAATGTGAATAAAGGTGACAGGGAAGCCCAACATACTGGATAATCAAAGGACTTAGTAATGTGAATAAAGATGACAGGGAAGCCCAACATACTGGATAATCAAAGGACTTAGTAATGTGAACAAAGGTGACAGGGAAGCCCAACATACTGGAAAATCAAAGTACTCGATATCCTATCCTATTTATTAATTGATTTTTTTGGCATTATTGTTTAAAATAAGGACATTGGACGTTAGATAACATTAGATGTTTAAATAATCCAATTCATTTAAATTCCTAAAATAAAGATAAATTCAGAATCAAATTGTATTTACTTCCCTGTTGGGAGTAGGTTAGATCATGGATATGTCTTAAGGGAATGTTTTTAGTTTATTTATAAACAGCTATTTTCATAACCAAAAATCCAATTCAATAGCTCTGGTAGTTTCTATAGAAACGAGATCCAAACACTTCCGCTGCACTTTTTGCGTTACATAAAACTGCTTCCAACCCCCCCCCCTTCAGAGCTTAGACTTATCCATGTCAAAATATTTATCAAATAAAGAAATAATCATTACTTTATATGTTGACCAGGATTTGACATTAGTATAAAAGTTTAAACTTCATGACTTTCAATAACACAATAATACAATGAATTACGACTACTGAGAACAAAATTTAAACGCCTAGACGAATATTTATTTGAAAAAGGATTTATCCCGAAATTTTGTTCAAAATAATAAAATGAGTGTTTTTCTAATAATAAACGTGTACGGTTATTTCACGTAATATGATCAACTCCAAAACTGTGTATTTAGGAGCAGGTAGCGGAGCAAGCTGTATCTGAGTGGCATCGTATCTCGCTTATCAAATATGTAATGTTTTCTGGGCACGTCCCGGCGGTCGCAATGCGACTCTTACCCGGCCAGCTGCTGCGAGACAGCCAGCACAAACATGCGCTACATTTAATTACAAGTTCTCGGAAAATTTTCTACAATCATAATGTTGTATATCACTCGGTGGTTTCATCATAAAAAAATTGATTTCGGGCTTTTTTAAACTTTATCACAACAAATACAGCATTTTCGTGAAATATTTTCTTTATTTTATTTTAAAATTATACCAATACAAACAAACACGACTGAAACCATGATGTGTTCTATAATCGAGCTACTAGGCACCGGACAATCGAGTACTGTGTTAATCCACAAAGATCTCCCTCATAACTATGGCCAGTGCGTAATTCAGAGGCAGTGGTTCGGACTCCATGTTAAACTGTATGTCCCTTAGATATGCCACTGACTGCTGGATTATTAATTAACAGTCTAAGGAACATGTCAGCCTTATTCAGTGACAAGAATACGAAATTGCGCCACAATCATCTTACACTCATTTTTCAATTATATTTTGCTTAAAAACCCTACCTGAGTAGGTCACCATCTCACTAACTAACTACAACCCAATTACATTGAATCATTAATTTTATTCATTAAATCATTTGAATCATTGAACGTAATGCAGTTACATATTTATAAATTTATAACAATAATTTCATCACTGCATGAGGTAGCTAGCTGGTTTACACATCAGCAAAA
Source organism: Nephotettix cincticeps (assembly GCA_023375725.1). Classification (NCBI taxonomy): domain Eukaryota; kingdom Metazoa; phylum Arthropoda; class Insecta; order Hemiptera; family Cicadellidae; genus Nephotettix; species Nephotettix cincticeps. The sequence goes on from CM041785.1 coordinate 36,139,174, forward strand.
AGACTAGTTTGATTTTAGCTTTGTCATATTACAATTAGATATCTTCGCTAGTTCTGGGAATACTAATGGAGCACGTCTACAAACTGGTCGCCAACTAGGTTACGTACTAGGTTATACATACACTATGACCCAGATCCCAAATGGAGGACGCTTTGTTATGTAATTTAATATAACTTTGAATTAAGTGTACATATATAGTGGATAGTGGATATAGTGCCTATAGTGTATAGTGGATATCCATATAGTGGACTTATTTATTTGAGAAATAAAGCAATTTTTTATTTAAAATAAATGTTCAATGTACCAACCACCCAGACGACTGCACATTGTGGTAGACTTTTCAACAACATTCTGGTGCTCCTACACACTTTGACGAGATCGTAAGAGATTTTTTCAAACAAAATTACAACCAACCAATTGGTCATGTAAGACTCTCCCCTTGCATTTCTACATTTAGGGAAACATAAATGAGTGTATATTCATTGAAAATTTGGTAGTTAGCAAATTTGTGGTAAATCCCAACGAAACCTACTATTTAGTAGAGTCGTCTTTACTATCAGCGATATCACATCATAGCAGTTGATATTGACAAGAACAAATTTTCTTAAAAATGAATTTTCTCCATTATTTATGAACCAAACTTTACCTTACCAACCTTAGAGTCACCAATTTGAAAATAATTATTGAAAATAATCTGTAATAAGGTCTTTTATAAATACAAATTTAGGAGTTCAGTGACACCATATATATTCTGCGGATATTCATTTTTCTCTTCTGAGCTATTTTTATATAAAAGGGATAATGTAGTTGTTATTGCAGAGGCCTGCGGACACGGACGCGAGGCTTGGTATTATGTAATTATAAGTAGACGCAGCACACAGAGAGCTGCGGGCCTTCACTCATGTGCTTATCCCTCATCCATATTGACAGTTTTACGCGCTATTTCGAATTCTCTGCGCTAAAGCGAATTTTTTGGGACCCCCTTCCCTATAAATAGTACGAGCACATGCAGAAAGTATTTTTACGTAAGATTTTAGAATTTGAGTTGAGAATGGAAATATCCGTTTTTGAGGCTAAATCCAAAAACGAGGGACAACTGGCTGCCTGTGCACTTCCTCGAGACCACACCGATGGTCCGATTTTTATGGACTAGGGTGCACTTTGGCAAAAGCCCGAAACATTTTTCTTAATATTCAATATTTAAAGGTTGCTCTATCTTTTGTAAAACACTCCAACACGTAATAATTAAAATTTTTCAAAAACGGCTCGAACATTTTGTGAATAAAGGTGATATCCCAAATAGTAAGACATAGCCTGAATATATATAAAAATGTGGTTCAAAGGTTATTTGGGTATATAAAAGCTCATAAAAAATAAAAATTACACTTAAAAATTCACTAACCACCAATAATTATAAAACAACTATAAGTTATAGAATAATTAAACTATTACCATTAAAACCAACGGAAAACCTAAACAAATAAGTATTTTGTATTATCAATCTACGACTAACGGTTTGAGAGGAAATCTAAATTTACAGTCCACGGTAAAACACAGTACGTTGTCTAGGAGCGCCCAATGTTATTCTTATGGAGAGTACTAAAAAAGAATTATTTTCCTTATTTCGCATCTTCACAAAGGTTGCATGCAGCGTAAGCTTTAGGTAAAACTCACGTAAAAAGTTTACTATTACCTTCGGAGGAGAGGGGGGTATTTCAAAATTTCACCTAAAAATTCAAATAACAAAGCTATGAAAGACAAACAGAGTAAAATAAATTACAACTTACAATCAAACCATCTCCAAAAAAGTATAATATATTTCAACATAACATTCGCTTGCAAAAAATTGACTCGAAATAGTTTATGCTAAGTGTAATACGTAAAAATACGCTAAAATACGGTTAAAATAGGCTAAATAATAAAACAGCCGATGGCATGTCCCGCGGGCCAGTCAAGGCTGGTGTCACTCATCCGATCCTGTATTGATTTTCAATCAAACAACCAGAGCCGACAGTGTATTGTGTATTGTGTATTGTGTATTGTGATCAGCGCAATGGATAAACCTCCGTCCCAGCGTTTACGCTGTTATATCTTTGTTAATATTGAATACACTTTGTTTGTGTGTTAAATGATGATTTGATTTAATTAAAAAATTAAAACATACTGTGGATAATGAAATTAGTTGTTCCTGTAGACATAAAAAACTGCTTAGATCCACGGGTTTATTTGAGCCTGTAACATCTTCCTATGTGTAATAGGGTTTCCTGTTCCCTTTCTAACCACTGCCCACTACTGTATTTGAATTTCCTAGTTACGGTGCATAGTTTTCATTCAAGTCGTTCAACCTTTGGTTTGGAACGGAGTGCTTGATATTACTAAACTTAAAATAATAGAAATAATAAGCTATTTTGTTACACTAACACAACTATACTAACCTTTGTTAACAGTCTGTAATCTTAGTAGGTTTTTGAACATATACTAAAAGGAAGCTGTTTTATAGTAGATTAGTAATATTTATTATCTATAGTCAATTAGAGATTGTTATGAAGAAAAGTAGGTAAATACATTGTAATGTTTTAGGTTTACAATAGTCTAAGAAGAAACGACTACACGCCGCAAGAGCTTAAGAATTATGTATTATTCGAGCCAAAAAAGTATTGATATAAAAGAGTGTCACTTTTACTACGTGGTATTTTTTGTAAGCTGTTAATCTGATTCAAACATTTTTTATTCAGCTTTATACCGGCTTAGCCTGGATTATGTATTAATCTTGTAATTTTCTAGGTTCCGTTTTACCTGAGGACGGTGTTAGATTCCAAATCCCGAAACGTTGGAAAATGTCTGTAGTAACAGACATTTTCCATAAGCAGTAAATAAGTACAAGGAAATGGTTGCATGTGTCCAGGGCGTGGTATAGATACCGAGTGCAAGCGGCGGAAGCCCCTTGGAGCTTGGAGCCAGACAATGTAAGAACCAAGTCGTCTTTTGTGAACTCATTTGGAATAAAGCTAGGATTGCGAAGCGTCGTCGTCTTTACATTAAAGCAGTTCCTCATTCAGAGCTACCTACAGCACACCATTCCTTTTCTCGTTTCGTCTTTTCTCAATTTTACTCAAGCACCATAGAAGTTATTGTGAAATTTTACACAAATCATCACTAACTGTACAACAGGTTATAAGAAAAGAGTTTAAAGTATTGTGTAAGTGAAGTATAGGTGTCATACAGTTCAAAACATCGTCCTCCGTAGGGGGTGTATCTTATCATTATAAGTACAATGCAGTACTCTTAAGGATTCTTCAAATTTTCAGTGTCAATTCATCGCAAAAGACTCAAAACTATATCCTCAATCAAATTTTGACATGGATATATCTAACCAGCTGTTCGTTTGAAATAACAAGAAAATTGTAATGTCATTTTATGAGCAAAGTTGAAAATTTAATGCATTGTGAAAGTTAAGTTTTTTGCAGCACTGAGCTTAGTATAATGCACAGTAAGACGAAAAAGGTAGTTCGACACTCGATTCCAAGGTGCCTTTCCCAAGCTTTTTTTCTGATCTTGTCAACACCTTGGTCGATAAACTGAAACCGTGACATTTTAGGTCTTAATAACGAAATATCTTATTTTATTTACGTTCACACCAGTAACATTCTATAAGCAGATTATTTTTATAATTAGTCTGATTTAACTAGCCCTATTCGGATTGAAAATTTAGTTTACATTTTAACCTATTTTAGACCTATTTTAAAATTTAAAACACGTTTAGAAAAATTATTTAACAACTTCTTCCTCGTGATACAGGGAATAGGTGTTAAATAAGGCAACTAAACGCCAATATGTGACAGTCACACCTGCCCTATTGTTGAAGCTGCCGTCTAACATCTCCATTACAATGGCCCATGTTTCCCCACCACACCTCACATGATCGTATCAGTCACACAGTTAAGTCTAACGGTGGCGTCAGCTAAAGTCTCTGAGTTATAGGTATTTTATTATGTTTTGCAAGGAGGACTCCTATTACGTATATACCCTGTATATATATAATACTTTGTTTTGCAGGGAAAATTAGCTGTCAACATAACAACCATTTTCATTAATTGTTATATTTTAACCCTTTAATCTCGTAAGTAAAATATCACGATGTACTTGTACATGGAGTTTAAAGAGCTAAAACTTTGCCTACTAACCATGGCTTTTGATGTATGCCTACGTTTCAGTAGGGCCTACAATGACAATGTGATGTCTTCAGCTTAGTCCGTTCACGGTGTTAGTGATACTGAAGTCGTCGCTGTCTAGTAACCTCATGTGGCTGTACTATTGCACACATCAATGCAGGATGCCAGTGGTAAATTATAAACTATAACCTTACGTAGTTTACATTGCTCAATACCTCCCAACTACAAGTCTGAAGACTGTATCTGACGCCAAACAAAGATATAAATAGGATGTATTTAAAAAATATCAAAACTGAAATGTTACCCGATGATTTAAAGTTTTTAAAAGTTTCACAAAATAATATAAGATTCTGAAAATTCTATGTATATTTCCTGTCGAGTAATTACTATCAATTAATGGACTACGCCAAAGAAAGTTGCTTTTGTTTGGTCACTCTGCCTCAAAAGGCAAAGAAATATTAAAGACCTCAATGGCTGCTGTCCTTTTGGATGTAAATATTTTGATTGTCCAGTACTCTTGGAATAACGCTTGATTAACCTTACCTTCTCGAGCCATGTCAGTACCATTTGTAAGAGCATGTGTTTAATACTCACTGTTGCCATAGTTCACGTTTTGTCGTCTAGTTTTAAAAATGGTTGCATTTAAAAAAATTATTTTGTGTTTTTAAATACGACCAAAACTTATCATAAATAACTGTTGAACGTGAGTTCTGTAGGTATTTCAGAAGGAATTCTACTCCTACATACCACAGTATGCCACATGAACTATACTGAAACCCAACATCTCCAATGCAGTGGCAACACACTAGCAGATGCTGGTCGTTTGAGCTGGTCTGTAGCATCGCTTGAAAACCTGTTTTTCGATCAATGTGTGGCACATTGAAAATCTAATGAATTTCAAAACAATCTTTAGTAATTTTTACACGATACAGTTTATAATAGTATCTGTTTAACAATAAGCTCAATAACTTTTTTAATCTGTTGAATCTTTTGTCAACACACTGTATTATGTGACTGCTGTGTTTTGGCAATAAACTGTCTGGTGTTAAGCTTCAAGCTAAAAAAACCTCCTTTACACTTTGTGTAAAATGTAAAGAAGCTCTTCAACGCGTTATATAAAAAAGCTGTTTTTAAGCAGTATGACTAAAATATTTTGTTAACATCTTCATATCTTTTTGAGCTAGCTAATGTTATGTGCTAAACTTATGTCTTAAATAGACATAAGTTCGTAGAATTAGACTCGTAGAATTAGTTTGACGCAAATTATTTTTTTAAGCATTGTGTGTAAATTTTAAGGCCTTTAGAGAAATAAAGTAATTAATTTTATTTATTTATTTAGTGGTGAAATCAGTAACAAATATTTAGAAAATAATCTTGGGCGTAATGTTGAAGGAGACGGAATACAATGGCTCATTGTGGATGGCTGTTCTGTGGCCGTGATCGGCTTAGCGACTCAGCCTGACCTAGTCTAGTAGTCCTCTCTCCTCCTATCGTATAAAGCCATATTTTGGTCTCTGAAATATTACAATAAATTATTACTATGTGTCCTGTAGGACTTTCCGATTTTTTTCACTTCCAAAGGAAATTTTAGGTACTTTTACTCCCTTGAAGAAATCCAGAAACACCACATCCCAAATGATAGTACAAAATAATCAGCAACATATTTTTTGTTGTCAGAGGGCTGGCCGTTGAATTGGTAGCAATAATAATGAATATAATTGATTTTTCTCCATATTCTACCATTATGTTTGTTTTCAAATCCAGCATCTTGGAGCAAAGGATCATTTTCAGTTGATTTACTAGATAATATTTTACTAACGATGAGCCATTCTTATTGGTGTACATATAGGTTGTAAGCATCTAGGGAGAAAACTCATTTTCAAGGAAACAGTTTCTTTTAGGAATAAAAAGTTTGACTTTACTTCCAAGATGCACAAATAACTATGTATTGAGAGTTAAGGTAAAATCTCACAAGGCACCTGGGGCAAAATCCTATGTGGTCCCTTCTTTCATTTTAAAGTTAATACACAATATCCATTTACTATACATACAATTCTATTATAGTCGAAGTGATTACAACATAAGAATGGAACCGGTTTGAGGGGGATGATGGAGCCGCGTTCGACAACCAATCAGCGGTCCAGTGGTGCAATATTGTCCGAACAGGCTGTCACTCCTGGTCCTGAGACAACTAATTGAATTTAACAACTGACTGGTCAGTCATTTGAGTTTCTTGTCCAGACGATAATTTTAGTTGAATGATACACCGATTAAAACGACTCATGAAAACAATATCTATCCAGTTGTTTCTAGTCTCCACTCAGCACTCACACACGACTGGTTCCAGTCTGATTGAAATCAGTCCCTACAATCCTCAAAGTGGTTTCACTCTATGCGTGCCATGATTGAAACAGATTACAAAATCGTGACATAAACATCTTACTCTCATTTCTCATTTATACTGGAACTACGCTCAATTACGAGCGTACTTATAAATAAAACTTACGTAATTCCGTTTAACAGTGTTTCATCACACATTCTCACCTGAAACAAAAGTATATAAACATTACACTTCAGGAATAACGTACCTATAATCCAACCATATTTATAAAACTATGCTTGATATAGCAAGGTAAATGAGATAGGGAAAAATTCAATATTGTGTGTCATACTGGGAAAAGCCAATAATCATGCAAACCTCGTGTTCATACGTGCTAGACAAAATAAGTTAGTGCCGAACATAAAACCTGGGCGCATTATTCTTTATACTCTTATCCTATATTGACTAATATATTAAGACTATAATACAGACTATAACCTTCCAAATTAAATAGCTATTAATTATTAATTTAATAAGTTGACGAAATCATACCTAAAACTGGTAATAATGTTCATTCACTGAGAAGTTCTTTCAATCATCTAACCTAAACATTTATTTAGTAAATCCTACCTAAACATAAAAATGTAGTAAATACCTAAATATCTATATATGCAGTAAATTGAAAAGCTCTAAATCGTAATCTTGCTATATTTAATTGTTATTAGTTATTTGTGAACAAGTTTTTAATATATAATTATCGTTTCTGATTGTTCTCTCCGACCATCCTCATCAGTCACATGTGGTTTTGTGGTGAACCATTTCCGCTACAGACTCCCTTGATCTATTATTACGAGTCAAAATTAATTAAATTGTTAGGAATCATCTATTACAATTAAATTATATTATTATAGGTTATTATAAAACGTAATACTATTATTGCTACTTAAATAAGAACAAAAACAGCTACTTAATAAAACTCCTTAAATAAGTTTAAATATTTTTGTTTTATATTTTATGGTAGACCGGTTTTACAGCCTTTTCTGAGGTTTAAAATGTATGTTTAGCCCTACTGGAGGTTGGAGGTGTATCGCTAGCCTTTTCCGAGGTTGTAGACGCTTCGATAGCCTTGTCAGAAAAGTGTTGCTATCCTTATCCGAATTCACACACGCGTCGCTAACCTTATCTGAGGTAACAGACGTTTTGCTAGCCTTTTCAGAGGTCGCAGATAGGTCACTAGCAATGTCAGAGGTTACACACGTGTCGCTAGCCTTTTCAGAGGTCGCAGATAGGTCACTAACTATTTCAGAGGTCACAGACGTGTCGCTAACATTTTCAGAGGTCGCAGACGTGTCACTAGCTATGTCAGATATCACACACGTGTTGCTAGCCTTTTCAGAGGTCGCAGACGTGCCACTAGCTATGTCAGAGGTCACACACGTGTTGCTAGCCTTTTCAGAGGTCGCAGACGTGTAACTAGCTATTTCAGAGGTCACACACGTTTCGCTAGCCTTTTCAGAGGTCGCAGACGTGTAAATAGCTATTTCAGAGGTCACACACGTGTCGCTAGCCTTTTCAGAGGTCGCAGCCGTGTAAATAGCTATTTCAGAGGTCACACACGTGTCGCTAGCCTTTTCAGAGGTCGCAGACGTGTCGTTAGCCTTGTTCGAGGTCACGGTCGAAAGCCGCATTTAACCGACAATATGCTCTGTTTGTTTTCAATCAAACCACAATGGGCAATGTGTGCTTTGCGGTGGGGATTATCCACAATGTCTCCATTGTGTAGGCTTGATCTCCTTTGTGTAATCTGGTAAGCTCTACTTGTCATCGCTTTTTTAAATTTCAGAGAATCTGTGGCTTATAAAAATGGCAGTTTTTAAACAAGGTTTGTTTCTGTTACAACAATTTCCAGTATTGTACCACCAAAATACATATTACGTCTACGAAAAACGTTTTCAGTAATATTCAACACTTGAAAATATGTTTTTTTTAATATTTATTCTTTGAATAAAAGATGAAACAGAACCATTACTTGAAAGGCAGATCTAAAATTATTACTTACACATTCCAAAAAAGTGTCAAATTGTAATCACATAGATTGCTGATAAATATTCTAATAATAAATATAGTCACACTATTTTAGGAGCTTCAAACTTCTCCTATGTATCTTAATTTGAAACTAACGTATCAAGACAGGCATGCTTCGGAGCTTTTCAATTTTCACTTACGAGTATAAAAATTGAAAAGGGCTGAGGTATTGCAAACTCTCAACTACATTTTACATTTTTTACATTTTTTTACATTTTAGATTCACATATGAAAATATGCTACACTTTTACAATTTACACTAATATCAACAAGGCCACTTTCACAAACAAGAGGTCTTGTGCAAAAATTGCAGCACATTAAAAATCCGTAAAAATATATAAAATGATCACTAGGCTGAGCTGAGATTAGCCAAGGACAACTGCAATGTTTTCAAAAATCTTGATTTTAAACGGAGGGCTACTTTAGTACCCATATCTTACATCATGGTGATTTAGCTAAAATCTCTGCAAGGTTGGTCGGTTAGAAACCTATCAATACACCAGACCGTTCTATTAATCCAAAACGTTTGTTTGTATTAACACTGTGGCACAAGTACTGTACACGCTAGTAGATCTGTATACGTCTTACTGGATGGTTAAGAGCAAATATAACAAATCAAAACTACGATTTAATTTACGTACATTATGAATAAAAACTACATTTACTTTAATATTATTATCATAGATCAATTCAATAGATTCATATATTTATTATCAATTTGTGATAGTAATATAAACAAATTGTATGATTCAAAGAAAATAAAAACCTGATGAGAATGTTTCAGTGTTTAAGGAACATCCTCGTATTCGTACTGTATACGATTAAGTACCTTTACGTCTTAAGAAAAATCAGTATAAATACTTAATACTTTTTAACTTTTAACTGAAATGGCAACCTACCCAGGTATGTACTTAAGCTAAATATGAATGAGAAATGAATTTAGTATGAGTGTGGTGCAATCTTGTAGTCTTGTTACTGACTTAGGCTGACGTGTTCTTTAGATAGGGCTATTAACAACCCAACAGTCAATGGCATATCTAAGGGACCTACAGTTTAACGTGGTATCCAAACCACAGCCTCTAAATTACGAACCGGTCCAGTTAGGAGGATGGTCTTTGCAGATTAACGTAGTATTCAATAATGTGGACGTTAATCCACACAAGAGAACACTTCACCACCGAACATCGCTCACAACAATCCTCAAGTCGTGACCTCCTAGTATCTGGATAACAGGACACGCCATGGTCTCAGACTTTACAGTCTATTATAATGTGCAATAGATTATACATTAGTTTTAAAACAGTTATCTGAAAGTGTTTTGTTTTTCATTCCCACGCAACGTCGACGTATGTTGTTGAGCGTATGCGGTATTGCGATGGTTTACGATGGGCTGGAGCTGTTCAATGTTCGTTGTAGCTGAACTGTGCTCGCCTCCTGCGCACTGCGGCCAGCCCATCGCACTGCTCAAACGGCTGCGTCGCTTTTACTTTATTAGTCCACTAAAACCTCCAGATTACTTTAATTAAATTTATGCACATTTTTCGATTATCGGTTCTAATTCACTTACCTGGATTAATACCTAGATTTTATTTTACATTTGTCACTCTGAATTCTGTTAACCTATAAATTTGTTCCAATTGTTTTCTAAATATAATTGAAATAATCAACAGTTAATTTTTATCATTGTAAATTGCCTTTTCACTTTACTTATCGGCGACCAATTTTTAGATGCACTTAATGAACTACAAAATTAGAAACGGTTACCGTACTATGTTCGAAATTGAACTGGTAACCATGAGATAGAAGGTGAACGAACATTTTTCCGATGATCTGTGATTTTAATATGGTGGGAAATATTTCTTTATCTATTAATTATAGTTTTGTTCAACTAGCAAGTTTTCATTCTTAATTTATCATTTATTTTTAACGCCTAGTAACTTATAATCAAACTCAATCTGTTGTTGACTTCAATACGGAATAAAGGCGTGTCAATTATTTATTATTTACAAAATCAACTATTAATATTATTTGGCTACAATACAATATTTCAATAAAAATTATTGAAATACACCTAATAACGTTAAAAGTTCATTTTTATTCACTCATATATTTTGGCAAAAAATCTATTATACCAATCGATTTATAGAGTAGTAGCATTTAAGTCTATATTAGCAGCTTTATAATCTGATGACTGTCCATTGAATTTTTAGTTGAGATGTGAATGTTGAAGATGATTCATTGACAGTTGCGCTAATTAATTAATCGTCATTATTAATTCTAACATATAATCGGTCTTGTTCAGTAAAAAAACATATTATACATATACAATCAATACACCTATACAAATTTTTTCAGCAAACTTATTAAATAGTGTAAAGTGGTTTCAAACACACTATGTATGGAAATAAACCATTAGATTTAACCGTGCCCCAACCAATGGGGCACTGATTCAAAACTAAACCGCACGTAAATATTTCACAGGTAACTGGCCACAATTCATAATAAATTAACGGAGAAGGGCGTTGGTTCATCACCCGAGTGGAAACCGCCATCTATCACAAGCCTGATGTAATATGCAGATGTACAGGGTGTCAACCTGGCATAGCGGGATTGGCCGAAATGAGAACAAACTAACGCTTGTTGCCTATAATACAGCTTCACCTTTGCAAAGGTGACCTTTCAGATTAACATTTTGACTGATTTCCATCCCCATAATTTTTAAATGAAGTCCAATTTTCGTCCAAAAAAGTATGAAAGATGTCGTAGGAAAATCTTGAGTTATAATATGTTGGTGAAGAAGTTCATTCAGTTCAGGGTATGTCAGCCTATCGTGGATAGTTATGTGTGTGAGGGTTTTTTCATATTATGTTTTAGGCTTAGCTTACCAGAATAAATATGACTGGAACTCAAAAACTGACTGGAATTAACGAAGAGCACAGTAAAATATAAAACACAATTAAAATAATTTCAGCTCACTGTGACGTTTTGGGGAAGAGGTTCCTACATTTTATTTTAAATATCTATTTAATATTTTCTATCATTTAGTTTTATTTGTTTATTGGAAAAATTGTTTTATTGTGATAATCCTGTGATGACTTTTTTCATTTGACTGTCGGCTGTGCTCTGTTCTGGTAAATAATTCTTTATCCCCTAGTTTAAACTAGATTTGGCGAAAGTGTACATTAGTGTATTTTACAAGTTTCAACCATAGTTATAATGTTTTTGTATCAAAAAAGATTTAATATTAATTAAATTTATAATTATTTTCATGAAGAAAGTAAGAAATGTATTTAAACTAATTGTTACTATATGCTATACTTACATACTAGATGGGTACACTAAATCCCTCTCTGCAAAATATGTTTAAGATCAAAAGTGGATCTCGCTGTAATTTCGATTATTGATGACCGGCCCTGGTGAGAACTCGCGCAATTAAAAATGGGATATTATTTTTGGGTCACGCGGTATACAGATTTTGTTATCATCATCAACATTTTTGTCGCCTTCGTTGATTTGTTTGTGTAACTGATGTGGCGCAGGGTAGTAAAGGAAATACGACACAGATCTCCCGGTTCTATCAGCTGTAGTTTAATTTTGCTCGCCGAGACGCCCATAACACTAATGATGGATGAAAATACATATTACTACTTCTTACACTAAACTGTTCAAGTTTTAAATCATTGCAATCACTCTTCCACGATGATTTCCTATAACCGTGAATAGTGACAAAACACAAAAGACAATGTGTATCAGAAAGCCAGAACTTCAAAAATGTGTTACTATTATCTTAAAATTCCAAATTTGAATGGTTACAGTGAATTCTTTCTCACTACGTTTAACGTGTAAAATACAAAATTAAAATAAATTCCTCAGGAGCATATTAATTAAACATTGTTTGACATTCATAGCTAACATAATTGTCTACAAATAATTGTTCACAGAAAAACATAGCCTAAGTGAGTGATTTTACTCTATAAGTCAATGATTGTGTAAATATCAATCACTGAGGGAATAATATCATTTTACAGCTCTGTTCCTATTCCCATGGGCGAGATTGCAGATTATGCAGTTGATAATTAACATGATTAGAGAGAGAGGTCCGCTGGCGGCAGAGATTACAAGTGAAGCGTCACTTATTGATCCACCTCCACAGCTCTGATGTAGCTTACAGTACCTATACTGTTTCATTATTAGGACTACAGAGGATCGTTGGCTGCAGAGATTACATGTGAAGCGTAAATTGTTGATCTATCTCCATAGTTCTGATTACAGCTACCAGTCCTGACTCTGCTTCATTAGAGAGGACCAATGGTGGCAGAGATTACACGTGAAGCGTTAATTGGTGATCCATCAAAATAGTTCTGATTAAAACTGCCAGTACTGACTCTGTTTCATCATTAGGGAGGTCCATTGGTGACAGAGATTACATATGAAGCGTTAATTGGTGATCCATCAAAATAGTTCTCATTACAACTTCATTAAACACTACGTTCATCCAAAAACCACCCGTGATTAGATCATCTCATTATTCAGAAGCAAGATTATAGTTTGGTTCCCACGTTAAATTGTAGGTCCTTTATATTCCACCAATCACTCTTGGGCTATTAATGAACATTTTACAAGATCACGTCACATTCATCACATATCATCCATATTTGGTTTAAAATACCTGCCTGGTTATGTCACTATTTCAGTATCTAAATGTATTTGTAATAATTATTATATGGGAATATTTATGTTTAATGAACATTTCTTGTTCATCTTAGAGTTTCAGTAATTGTGAATAGGATGATTATAGTTAATGAAGTACAGAAGAAAAAAGGCGTTTTCATTTAATAAGATTGTTATTAGAAGCTTAAATTAGTTTCACTGAAGTAAGTTAAAGTTTTAAAAATATATTTTTCAGTTGTAGTTTTATCTTCATCATAATACAATGTTCTAAATATTACGATAATTATCTAAATCATGTGATAGTAAATGTCTAAGTCCTGGCCGCCGGTACAGGTGTCACAAGACAGTCGGTTATGCGTTGCCGAACTATGCAAATCACAAGTACAGTACCAGGTTACAACGAGTCAAAGGACCTGGAGGGTGTAAAAACACCTCTAAAAATCATTATTCCGCATTACCCCAACACTACATCCTACAACTCTATAGAGTGTCATAAGCCTAACCGAGAAGTATTTCAGAGAGTAATGTTTCTTTGTTTTGAGAGAGAGTCGGCTCAGCTGTTTAAAGAGTGGCAATGTGCGAACCTCTACACTATCAGGAATTGATATTGTAAGGGTTATTATCACAGTAGATAACCAGGGTCAGGAAGGAGTGCTTAGGTAAGGAAATTCTGTAAACCTACAAACCATATATGTCTTCCTAATAATGTATTCCATGTCAACGTCTGCACTGTCAAAGATCAATTAGGGACCCATGCTGAGATTTTATTACTGGGTGGTTAAAAAAGTGAGTCCAAGATACACAATCGAAACACCAGGATCCGTTTTACTATATTAAAGCAGCACAATTTGAAGCCATTCAATCGGGACCCTCCGTATATTCGGGTTCCGTAAACCTCCAACATATATTAAAAGAAAAAAACAACTAAAAATTGAAATAAAATTATTAATTAACGTTTAAAACATTTACAACAAAATGTATAAATCAACAACATTTATCAACATTTATTTATTATGTTACAACTAGCATTTATAATTAACATTTAAAAATAAACATTTATAAAGTAGCATTTATCTTGTACGTGAATTACTTGATATATAAACCCAACCAACTATACAGTGTTACAGTTGTTGATGTTTCTTTAACCTTAACGATTTGGCACAGATCTTACTTTATTATAATATATCTTAACCCAAAATATTTCTTCAGTGCCACAAAAATGGATTTTTAAAAGTTGAATAGTAATTTTCCACCATTCCAGGCGAGACTTATATTGAAGATAAGTAAACATTTTTGTAGTAAATCGTAAAACAAATTAAAAATTGTTGTAGAACCTCCTATAACTAATATTTAATTAATCCTATGTTAGATGCATAGTGAGATAGCTGGCTACTGGATGTTGGTTTATCTGCAAGCAACACAAAGTCAGCACAATTACACTCAGCTGGTATTGATCCCGTCAACTGTAATGACTAGTAGAGCTATCATCCGCATCGGCTTTGCAAACTGAATGACATCAAAACTTCCAACCATTGTCTATCTTCTCATTAAATTATCAAACTTGATTTGTTGGCTTAATCTATACCTAACTAGCATGCAATATTTTTTATATTTAACGTTTTAATAAAATCTTAGTATATAAAAGAGTAAGTATGTTTATGTGTCTATATAACAACTGTATTTAAGTCATCTGGAAGTTTCTTTTAACTGTAAATTGTTCAAAAATGTAAAACACACAATGTAAACAAATAAATTGACTATAATGCAATTAAAAAGGGGAATATAAACTATGAACTCAATTCTTTACAATTAATTAGTTTTATCTTCTGTTTTCGCACATTTTGAATAGGTCTTCAAGCCTTCATCAAATGATCCAGTCCAGAATGTCTTGAAGCCCCTGGCCAGCCGTCCCTCTACCTATCCCTCCGTTCAGTCAATCAGACGGAGGTTTCAACTGGAAGTCGACAAAGCCCCAGGATATGGTTTGATTACTGGAAGAGTGCTAAAAGAACTTAGGATAAGGGGTGCATACGTTTCACTCTAATATTTAATGCTATCTTGCGTCGGTACTTCGCAATACAGTGGAAGCTCTCACAAATTGTCATAGCACCCTACGGGGTAAACCTACACATAATGGGCCTACACGTTACAGACTCTTTACCTGTTCCTTCTATAGTTTTCATAATGCTACTTCTGACAAGATCGATGCCCGTCATAAATGAATAGGAAATGATTTCCGCCCACCAGTTTGGCTTTAGGTAAAAGCATTCAGCAATTGAACAAGTACACCGAGTGGTCAACGTAATAGATGAAACCCTCCAAACCAAAAATGTCTGTTTGGCTGTCCTTTAGGACATTAGTTAAGCCTTTGACCTGGTGTAGTATCCGGGGTTGTTCTTTAAGGTCAAGTCATCCCTTCCCTATAGTCTCTACAATGATTTAAAGTCGTATCTGTCTCACAAGTAGTTTAAGTAGTTTTTTATGGTTCATACTCTGGTTACTATAAAATAGAATCTAGATTTCATTGTGGAAGCGTCCTGGGACCTCTATATGTTATTTTTACATCTGACCTTCCTATTATTCCTGGAGTGACTACTGACACCTTTGCAGCCAATATAGCCCTACTAGCCAAAAACGAAGATCCGGTGATTGTATTTAATATGGTGCAAACTTCAACAATCTTGCTAGTTGGTTGAATAAATATACACGAGATAAAGGTGAATGAACAAAATCTGCACATGTGCATTTTACACTAAATTGACATCAAAAATTGTCCACCTGTCTCTTTGAATAATGTCCAGCTACTCCAATCTGATGTGGTCAAGTACTAAGGCCTGCACCTTGACGATGTTTAACTTGGCACGCACACATTTTTAACAAACGACAACACTTAAGTTTGGAATTCAACAAAATTTATTGGCTTTTTCACATAATTCTCACCTAACAACAAACAATCAATTACTTCTCAATAACTATTCTTTAGCCAGCGTTGACTTATGGCAATCCAGTTGTAGGGATCAGCCACCAACTCAAAAATAGAAATTTCGCAACATTTTCAATTGATGGTTCTATGCAAAATTCTTCATGCGCCTTGTATATCACAAATGATACAATAAAACAAAAATACCCAAAATAAAAAGTAAAAATAAATAAGTTAAAAAATTTAGTATAAATTAAAAGATTTAGCATCAAGTATCATAAAGGCTCGAAAATGACAGTGAAAAATGCTGCTAAAATCAGTCAAAACTACCTTTTGAGAGCGCATTACTGCATTTTAAATAAGGCGTGAGTCAGTTTAATGTAAACAAAGACCTTTTCCAAAAGCTATAAAATAGTGCCAATAAGTGTTATCTTTTAGGGTGCTCATGTTATAAGCGTTACAAAAATGCCCTGTTCAGCGTTATTAGAAAGACAGACACACAGATAGTCAGACAGAAAGAAATCGAGATGAGACCGCTGTTCAGGGGTATAAAACTTAATAATCAACCAAAAATATCGTATCTACGATTTATTTTCAAACTGTCAATATGCAAAACGGTTCCTAGGGCTTAAAAAAGGCACTACACGCATCTTCACACAGCCTTCTTTTCACTCTGTGAAAAGAGGTGATACTCAGTATTTACATGAATATCGTCAATATATCGAAGAAGGAATAGATCCAACCGCATTTGAGTGTGGCAAATATAGTGGTATGATTAATGAGGTTCAGTTGCCAAACGAAACCCAGTCACCGGTATGACATGTTTACCTGATGTGTGGTGACGTTGGTGATGTATTTCGCGTCGACCGCTCTGACAATCAATTAAACCGGATACATCCCGCCTACATGTTTTGCTTTCATGCTTGACTTTTGTGGGTCTTTGGTTTAATGTTTTTCATTTCAGAATTAATTATTGTAAGCAGTTTTTTTTTAAAGTTGAATGTCGTCTTGGTTAAAAATGTTCCATTCTATACTCAAGTACAACTTATTCAATATTCATGAATATTGGATTTTTGTGGAAAATTTTATTATTTTTTCAGGGAACATTTTTTAGCTTTTTACCTATAAAATAAAACATAATTACTTTCCTTTTAAAAATTAGGCTAGATCATAGATATTTCTTAGGAGAAGGTTTTCGGTTCCTCTAAACAGCTAATATGACGTCACTTCCGTTACAATTTCCGCGTGACGTAAATTACTAGCAGCCCACTCCAAGAAGTCTTAGACATATCCATGTCAAATCTTTTTGTCTTTTTTGATTTGAGAAATTTTGTCGATCAAAACTCCTCATAAATTTCAACGTATATTTATGAACCCTCATATAAACTTAAAATATAACTTAAAAATCTTCATTTTCCCGTTTATTTCTCTTTGTTCTTGTCAACCGTTACCAAATACTTTACTCGTAGTGATGATTAATAATAAGCATGACTTACTACTATTACTTAGGTAGATTTATTAACTTGCTAATGTAGTCTTTAAAATCGTCACTTAAATGCGACTCATATCGAACTTATTATAACATTTAAATACACATAAATGAACATATGACAGCGTAAAAAACACAGAATAGACCACAGAATAGTGTCTTTAGTAGTCGTAAATAAATTTAAACCTATGAACATATTGACAAATTTAGAAATAATTTATGGTAAAACTATCTCATGTTTCGGCATTCATAACGGTTGCTACGGCTAATTTACCATAACTTGTGTTGCAAGAGGAATAAATAATTATATGTCAACCAAAATAGTTTAATTATCAATAACTTGTACGTAAACAACATTTTACAAGCCATACAACAAAACATTTGGGTTTATTTATGAAATGTTTATGAGGAATATCGGTGTAAAAATAGATTCACACAAACATTGTCGTGTTATGAATCATTTAGAGGGTAAAAAGTATCCAACCACCGAATGCATATCGTACGATAATAATCGGCTTTATGCGCGGTGATTGTATGAATCTGCACATTCGGCGCCGGTCCCTCGCATGCTGCGCCGCTCTGAGGGCTTCGCCCTAACTGCCTCTGGGCACGGGGCCCTGTGTTGACGTATCTTATCACGCTCTCCGAGTTATGTTTTCACATTTTACATATCTCACAACAGCTCTTTTTAAACCAGGATTAACATTGTAAGCTACTTTATAAATATACCAGGTTATCTAAATTCATCAACGCGATTTGGTTATTAATTATTCTAGTATTATTTTGTTGGTCGTTTCCAACGAGTCCGTGTTTTAACTACACAACGTTTCTGGAGGTAATGAAACTACTCCCGTTTTCAATAGAGTACCTAAGAATTTACATTTAACTACACAATAAGTACAAAATAATAATCGATGCATGCAGTTTATATGATTAACTTATCTGACATATACTAGTGGAAGCCAACAGGACTCTGATTTTCATTTCGTGGAGTGTTGTCATACACATGTTTATTTTGTTTTTGTGTATGACAGATAAGTAATTTTACTAACTGAATTTGTGTAATGAACTGTAATTTTAAATTATTTCGTTATTAAATGTAAATTCTTTAGTAATCACTTGAAAACAGGAGGCCCTCCAGAAACGTTGTTTAGTTGAAAAACAGACAAGTGTACATAGACGATTTCTATACAGAAATTAAAGCTGTAACAATAACTAAATGTATTAAAATTAAATGTAATTAAAAATTATTTTGGAAGTAAATTAGTTTATGACATATAATTAGAAAAAATATGTCACGCATAAAATCACACTAAACTGTGCCCTCTTAAATACACGTTGTGAAGATGTCTAATATTTATTTAACTACTCAAATGTGTAAATACTGTATAAAAAATCTTAAAGATTATAGCGTCATTTCTCCCCGGCCGATGTGAGTCTTGATTGTAAAGAAGAGATGTGTTTGTAAACACAATTTTGGTACTATATTTCTAAAACATTTTTTTAGAACGGGAAACAATAATAGAACAGAAGAGATTTCAATGGATTTTTAATAAGTTACTTTGGTACAGACTAGTAGATATATAGCTAATTAATAGCATTGATAATAATGTTGATCATTACAAGCTGAGGTCCTAAAGGGATTTTAACTACTTTTGAAAGTCTTACAACAGTTCTAAAATAGAATTACTGGCAACCTTTCATGTAGGTTAAATATGTTCTTTGATGCACTAGCTACAGTGGCTTAGTGCTTGTTCAAATAGGTCCTAAATGTTTGCGATTTTTGTAATTTCTAATTTTCCATGTGATTTGTTTCACTGTTTGCTGGATGTTGTTTAAACAATTTATTGTAAAACATTGGTTTCTGTTGATTTGCCATTATTTGAATAATCAAATCTTTAATGACAATAATTGATTAGAAGTGGTTTAAATGTGGTGGTATTTGATAATATTAGTTTAACTTCCTTTCCTTAATCAGCACTCACGTAGAAATTATTTGTGAGAAATAAATACTTCAATAATTTCACGACATACAATGTTACAAAAAATATTATAGCAGTAATAGAAAAACTATCGTTATTATATTAAAATACTACCAACTATATTGAAGACGCAAGTTTTTTCATAACGGTAATGGTACTTTGGCATTTTACTTTTTCCCAAATAGTATATTGCGTAACCAGTCTGGGAAATGTGCGTTCACCGGACGACTGGGGTTATTCCCGAATGAGACACAGTCGAGTGCTGGATTACCATACGAATGCGGTAAACACATTTCGCTAGAGTGACGAACCTAACCTAATAAACTGGCAAGAACTGTCAAAATCCAATAGAAATCCTATTGCTTAAAATATGTCTCCCTGTCTTAATCAAAGAGTTAAAAAATATGTTTTTGTTCACATAATCAACCCATCATTGTCGTTAGAATTTTTTCTGAACACTTAACTGATTGGTAATATTTTTCCTACAACCGCGCGATACATTTCGCACTCTTGGTAGAACGGATAAGTAATACATTCCTGCACTAGAGTGGATATGATCTCATACCCACCCTAGTGCGACAAAGAACCCGGCCAATCACATGCGCGGAATGTTCCAAATCTATATGAAACTAACCAATAGCATGCCATATGAACCTCTCGTACGATATGACATCCTTTATGCTCTTGTTTCACAAATAGCTATTCCCGATCAGTTTGTGTAAAGTTCTGATTCCGGGATGGGAACACGCACAGGAAGTGTTATTAAAAGAGAGCAGTATGGTGGAAGGATGTTTTCGTTATACTGCAGAGGAACATATGATATGACTTTCAATACTAAAATGCGGTTTGAAAATTGCTGTTATTATTTAAAATTCCTTTTTCTTAATTTTTCTGATAACAAAAATTAGCTACATGTTACTCTTAGTAAACCCAATTTTTAATCAGTACAGTTATTTCCCGATAAGTTATAGAAGATACAAACGTGACGAAACGACTGACTTTTTATTATTGCAAAATCATTGGGCAAGGTCAACTCTCATTAATACTGCATGTAATGATAGTCACCTTTTTAAATTATTTCTAAATTATGTGTCCCACCTCAAATATGAAACTTAGTAGAGTACTTGGTTTTCACAATCCACATAACAGTTTTAGGTGATTATTGGTACATATGGTCATTTTGTGCCGTTACCTGGTTTTTTTATTGGAAGGGGCGGATTACTCCTAAGGACTCGGACATTTTGTCTTCTTCTAGTAATTTTTTCTTACGATAAGTCATATCCCTTAGTAAATTGTATTTCCTGCTTGTAATGACGAAAGCATTGTTCAATACTCGTGAGAATGGTCACACGTAGAAAAGATCTAGCTCTGTTAGGAAGGCTTTTCCGGACTAGTTACAATGCTATTAAATACGCTTACGGGACATGAAAAATCCAGCCGATGCACGCATGAATTTTGATATTTTATATGAATGTGCAAATTAAAGACACCTTGATACATTTATAATCATCCCTCAAATTGGTGAGCATGCAAAAGAAAATCTTTCGTTATCCTACTTAAATACAAAAAAAACTTATGCCGTGTCTATAGAGAGAATAAATAAAAATGTGCAAAAATACGTGTAGTTTATTCGACGGAGATACAGTTGCAAGTCACTGTGGCGAGACCGACTGTAAGCCGATGTGATGCAAGTTTTGCTCGTGTTAAGAAAGGTTTCATTTGAAAGAGAGCTGGAGCTAGCGTCTCGTTATCTGCATAAAAAACCTCTTCACTCAAAAGTGGATCTCCGAGACGCGCGCCCTTCAGTACGTCTAGATGAGGTAAATAACAAATCTTATCTATTCAACTGTCAATTTCTTAAAGGTTGGATGTTGAATTGACTGAGCATGTTGTGTAAGTGAAATTAAAATAACGGGATGGTAATCTTTGATGAACTGTACACCATCTGGCTGAGACGGTGACGTCATTCTGTAATCCAGATACTTGGAGGTCCCGAATTGTGGATAGTTGTGAGCGATGGTCGGTGGGCGTAGTGTTCTCTTGTCTGGATTAACATCTTCACTATTGAATAATACGTTAATCCACAAAGACCAACCTCATGATTTGACCAATGCGTAATTCACAGGCAGTGTTTTGGGTTCCACGTTAAACTGTAAGTGCCTTAGATGCCATCAGCTGTTGGGCTATTTATTACCAGCCCTGTCTAAGGAACATGCCATCCTTAGTCAGTAACAAGACTACAAGATCGCGCCACAATCATCTCAATCCTCATTCATACTTGGCTTAAAATACCTACCTTGTGGTATCGTCGCCATTTCAAATAATCTAATCTAATCTAACTGCGACGGTGACGTCATTCTGTAATCCAGCTACTTGGAGGTCACGAATTGTGGATAGTTGTGAGCGATGGTCAGTGGGTGTAGTGTTCTCTTGTGTGGATTAACGTCTTTACTAATTAATACTACGTTAATCCGCAAAGACCATCCTCATGATTTGACCAATTCGTAATTCATAGGCAGTGGTTTGGAGTCCACGTTAAACTGCGGGTGCCTTAGTTGACATCGGCTGTTGGGCTATTAATTAACAGTCCTGTCTAAGGAACATGTCAACCTTAGTCAGTAACAATACTAAAAGAATTAAAAAGATTTAAATACTAAAAGATATAATATTTTAAATTGAGCAACAGAAAATTGGTTACTTGTTTTTTATGCATGCACAGAAGCCATCAACGGGTTAATGTGTATTTATACAACAGTTGGGGCTGTGGCTACCTTGTGTGCGATAAGATCAGAGTCGGACATGCTAACGATTTAATCACCCTCACTCAGTTGACCTCACGGGCTGGAATAATTACTCCATGGGCTACAAGAACCTGGATATTAATTATCAGCAGCTGGTAAACAAGTCAATATTCTTACCATAAACAGTAGTAATATCTCAAACCAGACACAGTGTTTACTTTCAGTTTGTTGTCGATTTTTGGCATGGATATGTCTTAGCTCTGGGAGAAGGCGGGTATTGGCAATCCGTCAGACCAACATTTGAAACGAAAATGACGTCGTATGGTTATAAAGTCAGCGGTTTAGAGGAACTCAAAACATTCCCTTTAGACATAGCCATGATTTGAGGTATGTCCCAAAGGGGAGTAAATACTTCGAGATGATCGAAGTCAGAGCAATCACAAACGTGACACGGAGAGATGAGATAAGATCGTGGAATTGGTTTACTAAACCTATTATGTTTTAAGACTGAAAACGTTTGTCACTTCTACTCGTAATGTAAGTATGTTTAAAATTTACCGTTGAAATATATTTAGAACTAGTTCGTAAATTATTTTTCTACGCTTCAATAACATGATAGCAACATATATTTATATACAACATATATTTTTTTATTTTTAATATCTTAAATCAGAAATGTAATTTGATTTTTATTAATTTTAGGCTGAATTTGTAGGTTTTGTATTTTCAATGTACGAAATTATTATTCCTATCATAAACATTCCTATTACACCATGTGCTCCTTTTTATAGGTTTTTGGATTCATTAGTTTTAAAAGATAGATAGTTTTTGCGTAACGAATTTGTCTACCATACAAACTTTCACACAAAGACAGAAACCCCTAACACCATATGGAATTGCAATTATGATCATGTTTAAACATATCTAGTAATTGTTCCTATTAAAAATTGATCACAGTTGAAGGACTTTCTAGGAAGTCCATTCAATAAACATGAGGGTGACACAATAATGTTTACATCAAAAGTATTTCAACTGTATATTTTTTATATCAGTACATTTTAACATTCAATATTTTTTTGAATAATTCTGCAGGAACCTTAAAATATACAGGTTTCCCAGCATGCTATATCCTTAAAATTATATTACTTTACTCCCCCTCCCCCCGTTGCCCTATTTTCTTTGTATGCATCCTACACTTAATTGACATTACCAACGATTACCATTCCTAATAAAGCATACATTATTTTATTTTCCCCATGGATTTGTTTTTCGATTTTAATTTACATTTTCACATATACATCTAAGAGTTGAGTGGTAAATAATAGTTAAGTGGGTAATATGGTACACTCTTATAGTAATAATAATATGTGTGTTATATTTAAATAATGTACTTACTAATCTGTAAACTGTAAAACAACAAATAAGTTTTTTTTCAAGTCAAAGTCCTCCTTAACCAACATAAATCACATTCTCAATTCCATGCCGTTGAGATTTGCCTCCCTCCAACAAGCCAATGTAAGACGCAGTTTTGCTTGTGTGGGACTGAAGCTTCTTACATCTTGTTATCTCTCGTCTCACCAGGGAGCGCCACAGACGCAACGTTATTTTATTTGTTTAAACGAATACACTGCGTCATGTTAAACGTTTTAGCTGTAAACTGCTATTTTAAGACCTTATTATCTCTTGACCAGCATTACTTAATGCATTTTTCTAAATTTAAAAAAAATTTAACCTTAAATAATTTTAAAGCGTCATGGATTGTGTATATTTTATCGTTGATTTAATAAAAGCAAAACAATGAAGCGCATAATATGGGATGTAGTTTTTAACAGAGGAGAAGAGAATAGGAGTTGAGTTTGATCAAGTACCCCGGTTCAACAGGGATTGCCGTTTAATCGCATGGTTATGTGAGAGTCCAAACCGCAGTGCGCTTCTTCACCGGCCACCGCGATATGTGAATATTTATGAAACATAAATTTGGAGCACAAATTTACCCTTTGTTTCCTAATTTTTTCAAGCATTGTTTCCTCACTATGTACAATACTCTAAGTAGAAAGTTTTCACTATTACATTTATATTGTTTTTATTACACATTTATCAATACTAGAAGCATTTTAAAACGTTTTTGTAGGGTATGGTCCACACACTGTTTTGCTGCTACCTTACGTTGGTCTTAAAAAATCATTAGGACCAAATTACTCGTAGTAATGGCAATTGAGCCTGGAATCGAACTGGCGCCCCTCAGACTTCGATTTGAGTGCACTACCTCTGATGTACCCAGCTGTTAATCATTCAGGGGTTTGGGGGTTCCACAGAGAAGTTGTCCCGGATCTGTTTATTTATACATTTGACCTTGCCACTGTGTTCGAGACTTCTGGTTTAATCTCTAATGCTGATGATTGTCAGGTAAGTCTGTCTAACTCTTCAAGGTTCTTCTTCCTCAGGAGGCAATTAAGCCCAGGAACGCTGATATACTGAGAGTTAAGCGGTGGTCTGAGCGCCATAGTCTTCATCTCAACCCGGATAGGTGTACCGTTCTTCAATTTGATTCCTCGTAGCATTGGCTGTAGTAGTTTCTTGTTATACCATTATGGCCTGCCATCATCTGCTAAATACTTCCATCCAGCACATATTTTCTTTACTTTAAGATGGTCAAAGTTAAAATTTACACACATTTTAAAATTTATTTTAACTTACAATCTTTATCTAAATCAAAACACCATCCCTGATGAACTCATAATATAGATCAAAACTCATTAGGACAAAAATACATTTTTAAAGATAAATTTCATTTATGCTTTTAACTTAGTACGTTTTATTAGATTTATTTAGAAATATAATAATACAAAATATGAATAATCTTTCATGATTTTGATTTAAATATACTTTTCCAATGAGAAAATGTCAAAAACCAATAGCAAATTTTAACTTTGTTAAAGTAAAACACAATCTTTCAAAGTCCAAATAAAAAAGAAGCCGCTACATAATTCCCGCCGAGACACGGAAGAGTTTGTTTCCTGAAATTCGCCTCTTTCCGGAAATTGCCGACTGTAAACTTGATCAGAGCTCAACCAACTGGCTGCCTCATCAGGCGGTGTTTGTTGACCCGAAGGAAATTCTCTTTTGTTTAGCTCGTGTCTAATAACGACGGTGTTTGAGCACAATAGCTCGCTGAGCCACGCCGCCGCTTCTCCGCGAAATCCGCTTAGAGGCTTCGACTTGCTGAAATGCTGACTAGAGCCTGCGGGCTACGAGCTGGTTGGTCACTCAACCAGGGTCCAGCCAAAGACAACACGCCTTCACTCACTCGTCATTAAAATAGCTGTTTTAAAAATGTAACTAAACACACAAACTAAAATTCTTAGATTGTCTTTTTTAATTCACTTATGTATGACGATTGAGAGTTCTTTTCATTTTTAACCACTCCAGAGGTATTTTAATTGAGTCAAGAATCTATATCACACTAACGCTTTTTGGGAACGCGGTACAGACCCAGCTGGGATCCTGGGATTCGAACTCGTGACCGTTGCACCGAAGTCCAAAACGCTAACCACTAGACTGATATTGGACCTATGTTTAAACTGATATTTTTATTAGTTAGTTTTTTATCTGTTTTGCCAATGACAGGCTCAGCTTAAGCTTTGTAGCTTCGAAGTACACTATTTTTCAAAGAATATTCTCTTCTAAATTTTATGGAGACTAGAAAGACACTCAAATTTGAACATTTCAAAATACAGTAGTGAATAATTGCTTTAATGTACATTTTCATCGGCTTATACGTTGATAATTTTGTTCATTGAATAATGTGCTTATAATTTGATGTAATTACTAGTCCAAGCAATATATTTGTTTTTTCTTTTCTTTTTCGAATACCAACCATTCACGTTAGTGCATATTCTATAAATACCTTGAAACAATAAATAAGTACTGATAATTTGAGAATTCGTTATACAATATATTTACTTAACAATACGTTTCTGTAAGATTTATCAATTTAAAGATTGAATAGCGGTAAAATACGAGAAATACATTTCATATAAAAGCTAAATATATATAGTCGATATAAGAGAGATTATTTCCATTTTAAATTTGCTTTAAAATAAAAAAAGTAATAACCTTTAATGTGCATAAATCTTAAACCAATTAATGAAATATCACGTTTTATTTCAGACATATTAATGCTATGGACAGCGATCTGATGAAACTAATCCCCTAAAAGAGGTAAATGCAAATGCAATCACTTCTCTGTGTCCGATAGTAGTTATGAGATGCAAATGATAAACAATAACCTATTAAAGCTCCTAAGCTGGGCAAGGCGAGAAGCAATATAGTAAGTGAACGCAATTCTAAGCAAATATAGGCTAGGTAGATCAGTGAATGGCATTTCATTAAATGTTAATATACTGAGCTTTTGAACTCTACGCCATAAACTTCCCGTGCACCTGAGAAATATACAATAGCTTAGTTTATGAACTCGTTTTATAACTCTAACCTTCCGTAAAAACATTTACTAGGCTTAGTGATACTTTCATTAGTAATTTTAACTTCATGGAAAAATTCACTGTCATTAAAGCTAAGCTTCGAAATTACAAAAAAATTTAAAATTTTTAAGATAGAACAACAAAAAACTAAGATGTATCAATATTAATTAATTATAATTATAATTTATGAAAGGTAGCCTTTATAATTTAATATAGCAATAATAATGTGTACTATTCATAAGTTTATTTTATTTTATTACTACAACAACAAAAATTTATATTCAGAAAAACAGGACAAATTATATTCTGTATTAACACGTTTTGACCTTAAGGCTTACTCATAATACAGACCTAAACCTAATATTATAAAATCACTAATATAATAATTTATCAAGATTAGTTTAAGTGTCTATACTGTGAACATGGCCTTAAATATACGCCCCTTAGACATTTCCACGATCTAACATATTTCCCACAGGGAAGTAAATACAAAAATTTTTAAGGAAAATCATCCAAACTCTCAATTTTACTCTGGAAATCCAGCGGAACGAACCCGTGACCGTGGCGCCGAAGTCCTAGACACTAAACGTTACATTATTCAGATACGTAAACCCATTTTGTTTTACAAATTTGAACCTACTCCATAACCTTTTAGCTTTAGTTCTTTTGTCTTTTGTTAAAAATATTTCATTATTCATATTAAACTGAATCATCCTTAGTCTCCAATCGTATATTTTGGGTTTTAGGTGTTTAACTTACATAACTGAATATTAAATCGAAGTTTTCAAAGACAAATTCATTTTCGTGACAAATGGTTGATGTTTACCTAACCGAGAAAGAATGTATATTCCATTAGCTGAACTTCTGCCAGTCAATCAACTGTCCGGTTCCTATCTCACCTAATGTTTAGCTGTAAAACAGCGAGTTGGATAAGACAAACAAGACGTTTAGGAGGCGCCGGGCTGGGCAATCTGTCTGAAAACTTGAATCTGATGAAAGCTAACGGTCCAGCGAGGCAGGTATCTGATAGATTCCTGAGTTTGTTATTTTTTACATTTTTCATTTTATATAAGTTAATTTCTTATAGTAAATAGAGATATGGGCCGATCTAAATAAAGTTTGCTACATATGTATAAGCGATTATTTTTGGGGTTTAAGTTCGAAACCGTTCTGTACGAAAGAGATTAGGTAGGTTCTGTAACCCATAATGGAAGTTTTTACATTTTTATTTATTAATAAATTAAATACTTATAAGCACTATTGAAGTCAGGTCAAAAGCAAAAAATATTTGGTAGTCAGTTGAAAACTGAGACGTCAAATCTATTAAACACAGTACGTTGTCTTTTTGAGCCCAACCTGTTAATCTTACGAGCAATGGAGAAAAACTGATCTCGTTTATTATTTAATATAGTGTTATAACATTTTGTATATACTTGCTTAAGCTATAATATGTATGTTGAAAAATATAATTTTTTCCTTTGTGGCAGCAAATCTACATATTCATTCCCCATGTCATGATAGAGAATCTAGTCACCCTCATAGTAATCTGGTTAATAAATAATGATGTATGTAAAAATATACTTTAGTTTTAATACTTCTCATGGCTGCAAATCTATTTACTCATTTACAATGCTATTCTTACAGATTGTTCATAAATTGATTTAATTTCTTTTTGTGGAACTTATATTTATATGTTCCTATGAAGTAAATTTAGTACGGCGTTTATTCCTTTTTAATTTATTGTGCCTTTTTCAAAAATAACATTAGGCTTTGGTAAAGAGCCTCAAAATGATTTTCCAGGGCTTTGCTTTTCTCTTAATATTACAGTTTATTGCGAAAGTTTAAGCTGATTTTCAAGGTAATCCTTTTCTAATTTTCCAAGACAAAAATGTCCCTTAAAAAGTACGGTAAACTTGGTACAATTAGTAAACTGGGTAAACTTAGTAATATTAGTACTAATTATTAGTAATAATGCAATTAATCAATCACTTCTTTCTTTAAAACGTTTCCATTTTACATAATAAAAGGTCCACGGACCTATTTGTTCACTTAAAAACATTTTAAAACCGACACTTTTCAAATCAAACAAAATACATATTTGTGGCAAAAAGTGGCTCGCGAGACGACCGGGTCGACATAATATTGATCCATTCTTGCAACTTTGATGCCGTTTGATAGCTACAAACATCATTTCTGAACCCTTCAAGCATCTATCATCAACGTAGTTTACTTTTTAATAATATATTTTTATGATTGACAGTAAATAACTGTTTAAGTAAGTTATGCTTTTGAAGTATTTAAAATTTTCTTTATACTCAGGTTGGGAAATTAAATTTACTAACCGTGAACAGTATACAGGACATTAAAAAAGACGTTTGCTGTACGGCTTAGAGGCACACATTGAGTATTTGTAATCAGTGTAAATAAATCTTAGAAATTTCCTCTTTTTATTGGTGCAAAACATTATTTATTTCTGATTTATACTTTTCGAGACACAAAGTCCCGAAACATGGTTCGTTTTTTTAAAAATCCTTGTATTATCAATGATTCATATTTAAAATTTAATTATTTTTCTATTTTTAAATATAGTATTTGTATTTGTATATTACATTATAAATTTAAAGTAAAAATTATAAGTATAAAAGTATATTATAAAGTAATTATTAAGTATTATATTATTGAAATGTAAATAGTATTGTGCTATAAAGACGAATTGAGTATATAAGTCACGGAAACTCTAAAGACCAGTTGGGCTATCGCAACTTACAGCAAGCAACAAATCTTCTTGGAGAAAAGCCCGTAATTATTGTTTCCCTTCCAATTACCTTACACTCATTTCACATTTGTTTGGACTTGATCCATTATTCATGCTTAACTAATTTTCTCTAGTATTTAGTAGGCCTACTAATTTTATTTGGCCCATATTTGTGCGCTTTCATTTCTGTCAACGTTTGAACCAAACGTTAATGCAGGTATCAGGTGTGTAGGGCTAATGTTGATATCAGGTACCACCTTAACACTAATATAGTACAAAACGTTCATGCAGATACCAGGTTTGTTATTGTGGAGTCAAACGTTTATGCAGGTATCAGGAGTCTTAAGTGGGGCCCAAAATTTGCACAGATATCAGGTGTATTCAGGTGGAGCCATCGTTTTTGCAGTTATCATTAAATTATATCTGTATAGCTCACAAATTGTGTGCTAATGTGAGGCCAAACGTCTGCGCAGGTATCATTTGTGCTAATGTGAGGCCAAACGTTTATGCAGGTATCATTAGTGCTGATATGAGGCCAAACGTTTATGCAGGTATCATTTGTGCTAATGTGAGGGAAAACGTTTATGCAGGTATCATGTATGCTAATATGAGGTCAAACGTCTATGCAGGTATCATTTGTGCTAATGTGAGGCCAAACGTCTATGCAGGTATCATTTGTGCTAATGTGGGGCCAAACCTTTGTTTCCATATGGAGCAAAACGTTTATGCAGATATCGAGCATGTTGATGTGGGACCAAACGTTTGCACAGATATCAGGTGTGTGCTGGCCATGATTGATGGCCATTAGTTGCCAAACTGACTACAGGCACGAAGTTGATGCGTTGGCTTGACGGGTTGATGATGGCGTATGATGAACGTCTCTCTTGTTGGAAACTAAAATTACATCACTTATACTTTTACGTTAAATTATAAATTGATTTCCCACTCAGATTGTTTTAATGAAGGATAAAAGTTTACAGCTTTTCATAACTGATTCATTTAAGATAGTGCACGTAAGGTATGAGTTCTAAAGTATTAACTATTTTCACATATCTTTCGATTCTAATAAATTGAATGACACATAACCCTGTGCTGTGCATTATACCACGCAGTCAAAATTAGTTTAAATATTTATTAAACTTTTTCAGTGGAACTTGTGAGGTTAACAGCAGCATACGAACTATTAGGTTTTGAGAGGTGGACATGAAGTAGTAGTTTGGGGAAACTTACGATAGATAGAGGATATTGGGCGCTTGCATTACAAAGTAATGGACGACTGCAGGGGCACGCTTAACACCGTTTATGGCTTTCCGATAGTTTGCTTAGCCTTTACCTCTCGTTGGTTTGGAATCTATACTTCCATAAACAATGCCTCTCCTTAATTGGTAACTACTTCATGGTTGTTTTCGTCAATCACCTTTGTGTTATATGTAACCCTCATAACTCACGACACTGTTGACTATGCAGTTGTTAGTTGGGGGGGAGGGGGTTTGACAAGTTTTGTGGACCAGGAGTTATACTTTGTTTTCGAGAAAGAAGTTGATATTTCATTTCTTGATGTACTGTTCACTACTTTACTATACAGGAAGCACTTGCGATGGAAAGTGTAAAGAGGTAAGATTTACTAGCCTTGCTGCGAGGGGGCAATATTTGCTGGAGGGAGGCCAAGTTTGTATATACTGTTCACTACCTTACTGTGAAGGAAGTACTTGTTAAGGGAAAATGTTAAAGATTTGCTAGCCTTGCAGCAAGAGGGCAACATATGCTGGAGAGAGGTCAAGTTTGTATGTACTGTTCACCTATTTACTAAAAAGAAGAACTTGTAATGGAAAATGTTAACGAAAGGTTTACTAGCCTTGCAGCAAGAGGGCAACATATGCTGGAGAGAGGCCAAGTTTGTATGTACTGTTCACTACTTTACTGTACAGCGGCGTCCGTGCCGCAGCATCTTTTACGGCTTTTCAATATCTAAAGCCCTCCATAAACTCCGGATTCATTTATTTTGTTGTTGTTGAGAATACCTTTGCCGTGTAAGTCTTTGAAAGTCCTACATTAAATGAAATCTTTTTACTCATATAAGATCATATTAATTCTTCTGTCACTTTTTATATGTAAACTATTTCCTTGCATGAAAGATCTATTCCACGTTTTAGCTCTAATGACTTAATTAAGATTAAGAATACCGGGAAGTTGTTTAATTAATCTGAAACAACGTATATTTTACATATATTTTTAAGAATAGATCCACAAAACCTTAGTAATGCCAAATAATAAAAGCCTTGTAGTGGTCATTTGAGAGAATGTGACGAAACTTCCAATTAAAAATTGCGAGTCGGTGTCTTATTAGGTTAGTGATGGCGTTTAGGAATTTGATGCAAGAGGTCACGAGTGCTCATGTCAGAATGCTCATTTGAACTTTGAATGACTGATAAATAAATACATATGTAAAGAGTACTAAATATATTGAATGAATTAGTACAATAAATAAATTTAAAGCATTGTCAGAAAGTAGCGCAATAAAATGATCACCATATAGACATTTTTAGCCAATTTACTTTCTTTCACTTAGGCAAAATATACTCATTTATAGAATTAATAACCATTGATTATTTTGTTATTGTATTAAGTAAACTACCTAAACAATAATATACCTGTAAATTTACATACAATCGCAAACTATTGATTTTTTAAGATAACTTTAATTTCATCAAGGAGCCGGAAACGTTTTGTTATTTTATATGATTTTAACTTGAAATTTGAGTATATTTGAGATTAATAAGCATATTATACTCTTTTAAAAATGTAGTACGAATTCTAGCGAACTCCACATTTGGTTTATTTGTCTTGTTACAATCACTGTCATTGCAAACAGAAGATTCAAATACACATTCCGATGACTCCTGGGAAGTCCCCCTCTGCCTCCCATCAAAACTCTTTTACGGCACGATCGATAAATTGGGGATTTGCTAATCGTTTCAATTCACTTTTTGTTTTATGTGAATACTAAATAATTGAGTTTTGTTTAAAGCTATTTAAAAAATTTTCTACTAATTAAATTAGTACTTATCATTTGTTAACAAGTTTGGAAAAACGTATTGTCGTTTGACGTGCTGAACCACTAAAGAGAGCTTAATGTATGTGATGTTTAACTCGTATTATACTTTCATCAAGAGTAACAAAACGTCATAAATATACATTACCAGGAGTATTATGGCAGCCAATGCACGCTGCACGAATGAATAAACAGTCACGTATAATGAGCACGCCACGGCTGTATCAACATTTGTTAACCTGAATAATATTAGCTTCACACTGCGGAAATTGCTCTAAAATGTGGTCAAATAGGCTAGATTACTACCTCATCTTCCGTTTTTAATACGAAATAGAAAATAAAAATTTAAATACAGAATATACAACTATGAATTTTATAAAGTTAATGTTTAATTCCTGTAACGAAGTTAGTGTTAAAAAAGTAACTAACGCACGACCATTCGTATTAACGTTATTAACATTGAAAAAACCTAAGTGTTATATTATTTAGTACTTTTTTAACAGAAAATCATAATAAGTCTTACAAATGATTAAATTCCCAAAACAATCTCGAAAGCACGAACGGTAGGTGGCATTTCCGTTCAACTATTGGAAAGCGGTAAACTGAAGGTATTTCCTCGCAAGTGTAAATTAATACAGGTTGGGCTCAAATTAATGAACTTACCTGCTCATAGCTTCTAATGCTCTTGCATTTTCATTCTACACTTTTTTCAGTGATGTAAGCTCCAAATAAGAACTTTTTAAGTGAAATTAATTTTCTTAAACAGCTAATTTATAATTTTATTTCTACTTTCTATTAGTACGTCACAATATTAAAGTCTCAAAAAATATGAAATATAATATATGGTCATAACATGGCCCGTATTATTGTAAAATAATTTTGAATATAGTTATGTGATATGAAATATATAAATATATATGTTTTACAAAGGTTTTCTGGCAAAATATAAATTAGTAAAATAGCGTGACTACCTCCGTTATAAATCACTCGTAAATGTACCTTAAATTTACCTTTTCGAAATAAATCAAACCTCGAATCTCAAGTTAAATATCGAGTTAATTTTTTTCTAATTAATATTGTAATTCATTATTCTTTAACAAACGTTTTTGGAAAAAAGTTATATCTACTGTCCGTGGTAAACGCAGCCATTGGTTGAGAGCCTAGTGTTATTCTAAGGGGAATATTTAAAAAATCAATTTCATCTTCATTTCTCAACTGTTTCCCATAAAACTAGGTATGTTTGTATGCAGTGTAGGGCTACACCAGCCAGCAAATCTACTCAAAGGTTTGGTATCACCTGGGGGATATGTTTCCAAAAATATATAAAGTAAAATAATAATAAAAAAATATTTTTTAAACTTTTTCCTAGTGTTTTTAGTTTAAGAAACTTGATTATTAATTATTAAACAAGAAATTTTAAAAGGTTCTTTTGTTGATGATGGATTAGCTGTTTTGTTTCCCCTATTATCAAAGGCGTCACAGTTTTATAAAACTGAGTCACGAAGGACGATCACACGATACTCAGGTCTAGAAACAAAAGTGTAGAACAAATTTGACTATTAAGTTTTCACCCTATGAATTTTTTATTTATAGAATATATCAGTGCTAGAGAGTTTTTCTTATGATATAAGAAACATGTAAAAATGTGTGTTTAATAATTGCAATATGTATTTTCCATTCCATCTTCTCTCTCACTTACTCTCCCCCTCCCCCCAACCCATTCACCCCTCTACTCTAATCGAATAACTGAGATATCAATGGAGAGCTTAGGTTAACCAGCGGGTAATGGTAATCAACTGTTATATGCCCTTGGAGTCTATTGCTTATGGGTTAGTGACCACCGGTCCATCCTACAGATGCTTCCTATTACGCCAAAACCTAGTTAGATAATTTAATCAGCTAATACACTATTGATTTGTTCAAAAATTAACTTCATGCGAGTTCTATAAGCCACTGAAACGAGTTATAGCTTCATTATTTTCTTAGTTAATTGTATAAAAATTGATGAGGTAAATAACTAACATTCGTTAAAAAGGTTTTAAACTAACAATGAAATTATTTCAATTTGCTTTCAACTTAAACATTCACACTTTGTCAACGTTAGATAATACTTGTTTGGGAATTCCAACCAGAGCTTCCATGCATGATTTTCAATATTTCAAATGTTAAAAAATACCATAGGTGACAAAAGTAAACAAAAAATAAAATATTAGAGTATCCTAATACTTGTGATTAAATTTTTTGATATGTTTACAATTGATTTCATTCGAATACAAAAACCTGGATTGATCTAATACTTGATAATTCAGATGTATACATACTAGATTAGTTACTAATACAAATTTGTAACTACAAATTAGTAACAAAAGATATATTAGTAGTTAGTAAGCATAGTAAAATATATTTTTACAATTCAACTCAATGGATTTTCTAATTCTTAAAATAGAGGGCTATTCAAAAATATGTATCCAAGCTCGTCACTTATTATCTCAAAATATACAAATCGAGAAGACATAAACTTTACACCATTAGAAAGAGGGAATTTCATTGTTGTTTTTACCACAGCTTGTGAAAGGCGTGATGAGTTATCGCAATAAATGACAGCCATTTTGTTTTAGCATTAGTTGTTAGTACAATGGGTACAATGGAATATAATGCATTCTGTGTGACAAAGTTTACAAAAACCTGAGTGCTCTATTGCAGTGCAGTGGAATTTTTGCACCGAATCACCAACTAGAAAAGCATAATTCATAAAACTCAAAAATCAAAATCAGTGTCATGAGAGTGCTCTCTCGTCGGTGGGACGAATTTGGCACAGGGGGACATCACGAGCATTTAGTTATCAGAATAAACATAACCTTGAAATTTTCTCTTTCTAACGGTGTAAAGCTTATTTGTTTTCGATTTATACTTTTCAAATACAAAGTCCCAAAAACTGGGTCCACATTTTTGACAAGCTGTACTCGTATTCTCAGTTATTGAAATGTAATTATTTTTATAAAGAATTTTCAGCATATTCATCTACTCTATCATAGTGAAATCTAAATCATTTATTTGACGTGGAAGGTCATTTATTTGGAAGGAGTACGTCAATTGCAGATATCGACAGAGATGTGCGATATTGTCCGGTAGCGACAATGCATGTTTGGGTTGAGGTTGTACGGTCTACTTGCCGGTGGCAAGGTTTTGATTGGTGCTTGCTATTGAGTTTCCGTTATTGGTTGGTGCAGTCAAACTAAATTATGCATTGAAAACGTAGTTCCCGGTCTTATTTAAGTAGCAATTTGAAATAAAGGTTTGGATTTTTAAAATTATAATTTGAATCACTTAAGTTTTAACATTTGTTAATGAAATTTTGAGTGTTATTATTTACAATAAATGTGAGAATTGATATAATTAGTGATACTTCGGAATATTTATCATAGTTACTATTGTTTTACATGACATTATTACCACTAATAAAAGTATAAATATTTAATTATTATAAGGTTAATTTATGGTAAGGTAATTTATTGTTTACTTAATTAAATTAAGATAACAATATTTTATTGATATATAACAATTACAACTGTTGTATCAACAATGTTACGTAAAAAATTAAAACATTACAAAAGACAATAAAAAAATAATAATAATAAAATGCAATGTTAAAAATATATTGTAATTATTATAGTTCCAAAACATCCATTATTATCTTTAACATAAAAATTAAATTTTATTTAAAAATTTATATTCCATATATTTTGATATATTGTAATATGCTTGATTTAGTATATTTTATGTTTTTTTATATTTATTTCCATTGTTCAATTTTATGTAATTTGGTAGTCTGTTCATTAACGTTGCACCTGTACTTGCTGGAAGGTTGCAGAAAAGATTTAATCTGTGCTGATGAGAGCAAAGTGTCTTACTCTTCTTATATTATAATTATTTATACCATATTTTGTCTAATAACTGAATACTAGAATTTTACCCTTCAATCGTTCAGATTTCAGTTTTGCATATAATATGGTTTTATATATGTACAGCCAAGGCAGGGAAAAAATTCCAGAATCTCTGAAAGTAGGTTCACATGAATTTCTGAGAGGTGCATTACCAACAATTGTCTAGAGAATAGATTGTCTTTTAAACTTTTTCCATCTCCTGCACCCCCACAAAGGAATGTCATAAGATAAAAATGGATGCATCAATCCATAATAAGCTATCATTAGAATATTTCTGGTACAATATTTTGATAACTCTCTGAAAAGGTAAATATTTGAGGACACTTTAGAACATAAATCATGAACATGTTAGATTCAAGTTAATTCTTTATCAACGCTAAGTCCACTAAATACTCAAATAACTAATTTTAGTTTTTAATTTCTTTTATAAGCTCATGAAAACATGTAGTATGTGTTTTACCTACTAATAAAATCCGTGATTAATATTTGTAAAAGTAAAATTGTAGTAAAGCAATAATTATTAGTACAGGATTAATGAACATGTCTTTTTATCTCTCGTACATCTCCC
Organism: Nephotettix cincticeps; assembly: GCA_023375725.1. NCBI lineage: Eukaryota > Metazoa > Arthropoda > Insecta > Hemiptera > Cicadellidae > Nephotettix > Nephotettix cincticeps. The sequence continues at coordinate 36,176,354 of CM041785.1, forward strand.
TTTACGTCGTTAGAGCTCATGACAACTTTTCCAATAAAAATAATTTTGTACTATAAAATTGTACAGTTTCGTATAAAGTTTTTGATTTAATTCGGTCTACATCATTTTAATAATTTTTTTGCATCTGCAAAAAATATGATAGAATTATCTTTTTGATAACTTTGAAAATTAAATTTTTTGAAACTTTAATATAGTAAATATGGATCAATTTAATAATTTATCAATAAGTAAATATATAAACTAATTTTTTTTTTATTTCTTTATATCATTAGCTTTTATGTTTTACATAAAATATTTCTTTATACTAGAAAATATTTTTTGTAAATAAAAAATTGTAGTAAAGAATAATTATTAGTACAGGATTAATAATGAAATGTTTTTTATTCTCGTACATGTTACTTTTTTACTTTAATAAAATTTTAACTAATAATTGTATGTATTTAAAATTGTATAAAGTTTTTGATTTAATTTGCCGTTGTTAGTGAAGTACTATATCAAAACTTAGCTCTGCATGCACCAATATTTGAGCTTCTCGAAGTTACCTCTGAACTATAACACAATAGCTGATTGACAAAGTTGTTGAATCTGCCAACTATGAACAGGAGCACCCGTCAATTACATCTTGGACCTGATAGATTAATAGTTCAGTTTTCAAACTTCTGTCCAGTAAAGTTTTGATCAATTAATATTTCCTTAAATTCAGTCTCATTTAATCTTGTGAAATTTAAATACTATTCTTTTAATTAGTATTTTCGTTAGAATTAGTTTTTAAATGTACGTTAGAAGGGAGACGTACCTCAGGAAATGGTGCACTAGTTTATATGAGAATAACGCCTATTCGAAGGTTAATTACTCAATAACATTTGTTTTACAATTTTTTACTTACAATCTGTTTGGTTATATTGAACAATGATAGGTAAGAAAAAATAAGCTTCAATAGCCATTCGCACTGACAAAGTAGAATGATGAGGTAATGTTAAAGATGACAACAACAACAAAAAACTTAAAATTGTTTTAATGTGAGAATGAGAAGCCTAAAATGCTGTTACTTCAACGTCTGTACGTGTTTTGGCTGTTGCCTGAAAGATTCAGGGTGAGAAAGTTTAATTGGTTTTTTAGTCTGTCATGATACTTGATGATAAATCTTTAAATTTTATCTTTAACTTTGAATGATTTCATATCGCTGTGTTTGGAATCGTTAGTGATATAGCAAGGCGCATGGAGGACTTTAGCAGCGAGGAGCCGGCGCCAACCGTGCACTCGGTAACATCAGGGTGATGTCACCTCGACGTCAAAAAAACTATAATATTGTTGTTAATTAATTAATACATTCTCTCAACCTTTATAATATTAAAACTTTCATTACGGTACTATTTTTATAAAATATTTTCTTCAAGAAAATATATAGTCCTTGATTTGTATAGTTCCTGTACAAAGTTTCCTAATGATAATGTTTTATTAATGTTATCCGTGTATACATTTTTGTGATGTTCCTTATCAAAGATAGCATTAACAATAATCTCTTCGTTGGATAAAATTTGTATATCAATAAGAGTAACTGTCACAAAAAAATTAACAATTACATTTTAATCACAAATTCCATTTACATATTATACCTATTAAGTCAATAGTATGTTCTTTAGAATCAAAGATATACGCGGCCTTAAACACACTCTGTTGAAAACACAAGTGTAGTAGGTTATAAAGAATAAAAGTTGTAGCTCCTCGGGGTTGCTAAAAGCTGAAACTATTGGAAACCCATTAGAGTATTACTTTAGTCGAAGCAAGGATATATACCCTTATAATGGTCCATAAACAACATTTGTAACACTTTCGACTTAACTTTGAACTGCTGTAAATGGGGTTCTATGAGTTAGGATATTTATGACATTGTATTTTTATATTATTTATTTGAACTTTGCTATTACATAAATTAGTGCTATAAGTTTGAGACGAACTTCATGCATTAGGATATTTTCTTTTTATTAGATCGTTCGTGAATTATAAATGAACAAAATAAATACCTATATATTTCAAAGAACGCTCTGCTATAACTTAAAGAACTTATAATACCTATAGAACTGCTATAACTTTGTATATATTTTAAGTGTTATTATTTGATTATTCCCATTCGCAGTCATTCGTGTAAACAAATGCAAATCAGTTTATTATTTACCCCTCAAATTAAATAATATATAGTTTTAAATAATCCAAACGCATTTATGTCTCAGGGTAGAATTTCGAGTTCGTGTTACAAGATGGGGGTATACTTTTTTGTATTCTTATTATCGTATGCACTTCATTTTTATACCTTTTCACGTACATACATACTTTTTGACATATGTTGGAATAGCAGCATCACATTTTCAATCATGTTTTTTTTCTTTGATAAGAATACATATAGTTATCGTTCTACAATCTCCAGTCCCGTCATCACAGTTCAATAATCGAAAATAATACTTTTTTTAATTTTTGTGCTTGAAAAAATTATCTTTACAATTAGTAATAAACACAATTATTGTAAACAAAAAATGTTATGCTCAACTTCAATACAGCCTAGAATATTCAATCGAAAAATAAATACCAAGCCAATAAACTAAAAACACTACTGATGACAGAAGGAGACAGCGAGTTCCTGGTTTATTTATATCTTTAGTTGAGATTTCTAGAAATTCTTCAATTAATTGAATAAAAAGGTTTTCACAAAAGACATGAATATTTTTTTAGTTTTGTATTAATCTAGTTTTTGGATGACTAATTTATGACTAATCATTATGGATATCAACTAATTTATGGCAAGTCCAGGATTCTTTAATTCCGTATGTTAAGTATTTATATTTTGGCTAAACTTAATTGATAAATTATTTGTTATTTTGTAAAACTTAATCATAACTAGAAGTTAATTAGAAATTGAATGATAATAGCCCTTTACATAAACATATTAAGAGTAAAAAGTACAAAACTATAACACATATCACAAATGAACAATGTAAATGTAAATGTAATGATAATTTATTTTAGTTTTAATACGTTTTAGTTTTAGTGTTAGCTAATAAGTAAAGTAATTTTAAACCTGAATGAGAATAATCGTCGCAACTCTTTTTTAATATTCAAAGTTTGAACCCAATTTTCTTCCACTTAAGGTGTACAAAAAAATGTTCAACGATATTTTCAAAATATATAAAATAAAATATAACATGTCATTGTTGCAATAAAAGGAGAAAGTTCAGCGACAGAAAATGTGTTTAAATAGAATTTATAATCAAAGGTAAATCTGTTGAAAGGATTTATTAATATTTTATTCACAGCTTTTGCACCAACAAAACTGAAAGGGTATTTTCAAACGTTCATTGACTGAGCGCAGGCAGTTACAAAAATGAACGACCCTCGTGTGGGTGGTCCGGGAATAAGTAATGACGCTAAATAAACGTTAAAGGTCATTTTTTGACTCTATTGGTATAACTTCCTTTAAAGAATTACCTTACATTTTTTTATTGGAAGGGGCGGATTACTCCCAAAGCACTTCAACCGTAGCGGCTTTTGCACACCCCTGTGTGGGTTGCAGCACTATCACATAACGAAAAGCCATTGGTGATTGGCGGGATTTGAACCCGGGACCTTGTACACCAAAGCCCCACGCTCTACCTCTAGACCAGCGCGCTCTTCTTTACCTTACCTTAAAGAAATACCTTATAAGTCAGTAATATTTCAAAATGCGCCATCTTTAGTCACAGAAAAAGTGTTAAAAATAATATTCTCTGTTATAAGTAATGCATCGTGTGCTAAAACAGTTGTTCATCGCTTTCAACCATAAATTAAAAATGGTGTGTATGACATTAACATTTATTAGAATGGCTTGCATAGTACTTTATTTACAGTTTATGAGGTTATATTTATTTATTCATTACATAAAATCATACTGTAGCTATATAAATGATTTCAGTTAAATGTGAAATTATATTGGTATAATGTACAAAAATGCTCGGTAAAGTTCAATTATTGTTTAAAAGTGCAAATCGCAAAATGACGAATCAATATCATTCAAGAGTGAATATCATAACAAAATCGTTAAGTCATGCCTATACTAGGCATAAAGTCTTCTCACTCAGTGATAGCATTTACTTCTGAAAATTAAATCTTAACAAAGTACAAACACGAGAAACAAATTCATCAACATTTATGAATAAGAGGTTATTAGAGTAATGTGTAGTTATTGAGTTGTGATACTACGACTTCCTAACCGAACATATTGACAATACAGGCGATGAAACTAAACTACAGATCATAAGCGGAGCCTTCTGCTTTGATGGTTTGGATGGACTTTTAACGGATGAAAGGATGCTGAAAATCAAATGACGCGGACGCGGCCGGCTTGAGTGTTTTCTTGGGCCACTGAGCTCAAAAAGTGGGTTTAACGCGGCGCGGCGCGGCGGGACGGCTCCGCCCATGTAATAACACCGACCTGCCGATGTCACTTGAGTGGGGTCTCCAAGGGAGCACACTTACCACTGCGAAACAAATCTTTCACGGATATTGCACATTATTTAATAGACTTTTGTATAAAGTAGCAGTATATTAAATCAGTTATTTCATTTGTATGTAAAACACAAAAAATGGTAGTAGAAACATGTTATTACGTTTACTTTGTTGTTAATATTATATTTCAAAATTTTCACCAGATTAACTTAAAAGAAATATTATTAGTAAACTAATAAAATTGTTTCTCCTTAAATGCTTATTACAATATCCTTTACAATAATAAACATTTAGACAACACACTGTGTTTACAGCAAACCTTAAATTTAACTTTTTTCTAGAATCACAGAAACACTCTTCATAGGCACAGCTCAACTCACAATACTAATTTATTTAGAGAGCTGGTTTTAATAGTATTTTATAAGTATACGAGTTTCTATTGAGAAATAAGGAAGAAACTGATTTATTAGTAAATTCCGTAAGAATAACATTGTGTACGCTAAGACAATGTACTGTGCTTACCGCAAACACCTTAACTTAATTTAATTTTCATCTGGGACCATTAGTTTAGCCTAATAATTCAAAAGAATGATTTGTTTAGTGGTTTAAGCTAATTTTAAAATGGTGATTAAAGATTTTGATCTTACTGGTAATACATGTAGATAAACCGTTTAGAAAATAAAACGCTACTTTTTTTAATTCGTTATAAAATATTAATTCGTCACTGAAATATTATAGATGAAAAGTATTGTTTGCGAGGAAGCCTTAGCCTTGGTGTGACAGGCGGGTCAATAAATGTTATTCATGTCGACCCGGCGTGTCTCTTTGTACATGAACAGGTCATATATCTTGACACTTACAACTTCCTTTTTCCTCGCAGTGACAGCCCAGTTATCTTGTTCAGGTTTTGCATTCATATTTTTTACTGAAACATTATAGATTCCAGAAAGGAGTTTGAATGCAGGGCCTGGAGTTGATACTGCTCGAAATGATAATATGAGTATACAGTACTATCATACGATGGTAATTTTGTAGTTTTTTAATGGAGACGTGGAGACTAAAATTGCAATTTTAGTTTTCATCCATAAAATTCACAGTTTTACACGTCTTCGAGAGGCAAACTCTTTGTGGCCTAATTTTCCTATTCTTAATAATCAAGCTCCTATCGTTTTTCAAACTAGCATTTCCTTTTTCATAAAGAATACCATTATTGTAATGCTAGTTCGTGGTTTAGTAATATCAGTGTAAAGTACAATGTGCATTTCATAAAAGCGACGCTTTCTCACTGCAAAAACGTATTTTAAGCGTACAGTTCACCATTATATTACAACTAGTAATATTATCAGCTGGATTTCTATCTGTTTCATACAACTGAATTATTTCTTTAAAAAATACATGATAAATGTGGAATGTCTCTCATTGTTAAAAAATTATTATTAAACTTAAATTGTGCTTAAATACTAAACACAAATAATTTGTTTATACAATAATGTATACAAGAACAATATTTATGTTCACTAACGGAAATCTTCCAAATTAAAATGAAAATTACTGTACGTAGAAAAAGTGTAATGCCTGTTTTTCTTTTAACTTTTAAATTCCAAACAAAATATAAATTTACATTATTATTCATCAATCTTTAGATTGGAAAAACCGAATATGGGTTTTAGGTATTATTTACGTCTTCATAGAAACAAAAAAAGAAATAAAACAAAATATACTATAAAATATCTTATGATAACATTATAAAAACTATTATTTTTATAGTTTTATAAGTTTTGACTTCCATTCCATATGTTCTACTATAAATTTTTATCAACGAAAATATCCTCAATTTTTAAAATGCTTAGGCAGGTTGAATTTGAATTAATTCAGTACATCTTTGTTAAATACAATTTATTATCACGTAGGACCGTAAATAAAGATCCAAATACTAAATATTTAAGTACATTCGGCTTAAAGCTTTTAAGAGTCAGAAGTAAAACATAACAAACTTGCTCATGACGTCACGTTCTACCGTCAAAAATAAAGTTTACCGTCAAGAAATATTAGCTGTTTATATAGTGTCCGAGTATTAGATAGTAAATGACGGTATGCTTACTTTATAAATAATATTACTGTTCACAAAAGTTAGTTCTCGTTATTATAAGGAACTATTAACTTTTTTATTAGTTTTAAAGAAAAAAATCTGTTTATTCTGATCATATATTGACCAAGTCTGACCAAAAACTCAGAAACTCAATTAGAAAACAAACTTATAAGTACCTTTATCACATCACTTTAAATTGTAAAGTTCTGTGTTGTTTACTAACCGTATGGAAAAGGTTTTGAAATAGAAATTAATGATACCAAATCAAAAAGTGCTGATAAATTTGTAACTTAATGACTACGCCTACTCATATTTACGAAACATTTCCAAAGAGATTCGTTATTGAAGCTTTATAATCCTTCAAAATAGAACGTTTGACATCTCGGTAAAATACTTTTTCATAGATTCTCAATAATTATTGAATATGTAGAGCTGACGTTTTATCGTATCTCAATAAAACACTTAATACATTTTGTACACTGTATGTGACGCTCAACATGACCCGACCTCGCGCGCGACCCGTGCTCCACCAGCTCACTCTCGCGGTGTCGTGTGGAACTGATTTATCACAGCTGGCCGACAGTCAATAACAATAAATCGTCTTCGCTCTCGACTGTGACTGCTGCTGTAGCCAGGATTCCTCAAAAAATGCTCGTGCAGGGGTTATCCTTCCAAGTTAAGATTTATTCTGCTAGGTTTTTTCAGGATTACGATAAGTGAAAGTGGTAAGAAATTATATCCCGTTTATCATATACTTATATATAACTAAGATATGAGTAGCATGTAATAATTAGGTTAGTAATTAATTAGATACAAGTAAGGTGCGCCTAACTTTGATCATTATGAAACTGTCAAACCCCATATACCTTAAGTACACATTAACCTTGAGCTGCTCAGAAAATGTGTTGTGACAGTCCACGTCAATGTTATATTATGCTAACTGTAATATACGAAGAACTTTATATTGAATTAATCGTGCTAAAATGATTTCAATTTTTTAAAGAAGTCTTAAAATTAGTTCTTTTGTAAATTTGTAATGGACACACTACCAAAAGATATGTTAGGTGGGCACGATTAGGTAAGTAAGATATTGATGATCTATTCAAACACCTTAATGTTCTAATAAAAAGTTGACTTAGATTTAACATTAAAATAAGAAAAATCAGTAATATGATATGAGATTAAGAGGTCCATTTACCTGTCAAAAAGCTTAATTAATTATTGATCCTTAGTTACTGAACACAAAACTAAGGGGCAGAATTCTCTAGCCTCTAAGTTTTCCAATCAATGAAAACTAGCTCAATTATAACTTATAGTTTAAACCTTTAAAGCAATTAATATACTAGCAAGCGGATGTCATTAAAGATGATTTTTTTCTATTTTTAAGTTAATATAAAATGCACATGTACTAGTTGTAAATTTATAAAAAGTTTGGAACCGACTATACAAATGTTATAGGTATATGAAAATAACCATAACCTTTTAAATCGCTTATTTTGATACTTTGTATTGTTTTTACTGAAGTTGTAAAATTGGATCATTTTTGTGGTATTTGAAAGTATTTTTAGCTCGAAACTCTAGAATTATTTGCATGAATGCAGAGAAAAATAAAACATATTTATGGATATTTTAATGAATTGAAAATTTTAAGTTTTGGGATTAGAATAAGTTTGGGTGTTAATGAACTTTTACTTTTAAATTGTGCATTGTTACATCATCAGTATTTCCGCACGTGTAAATGTTCTATGGATTGTATATTAATAATAATAAATAATGAAAGTATAAAATATTATTAGAGTAAATATTCCAAAACGTGGGCGGTCTTATTATTAAGTGCTGAAAAGCTATCAAAACATTAAATAGTTCAACTACCATCAGAAACATTCTAGATAAAATCCTTTTTAGAAAGATTTAACATTGAAAAAATCCAGACACGTCAAAAGTGTATATATGAAATTATGGAATATTTCTTTCATAAAAAATACAGGTGTTATACAAAGATGTTTGTACTTACTTCCCTGTGGGAAATAGGTTAGATCATTTATATGTCTAAGGGAAACGTTTTCAGTTTATCTAAACAGATGTTTTTACAACCTAACTATAACGTCACTAACCAAATTACGTCACTGTTTCAAATTTCGGTCGCGCAAATTGCTAACACCCCCTCCCAGAGCTAAGATATAGCCATGTCAAAACAAAACGCATAACGATAAGATGAACTGAAACTCTATTTGGATTTTTGTACGCACCTTAAAATGATAAAAAATTAAATATTTTTGGTTTAGGCAAACCCGTGGGGTGAAGGACGCGGTGGGGGCCGGCCGCCCCTGTCAGGAGCTGTTCAGTGTTCAGCCCAGCTCCTCCCTCTCCGCCTATACTGCGCCTTTCGTTCATGATAGAAATCGTAAAAATCCCTCTATATAGGAAACATGTGCGCAGTCTCTTTTCTTTTTTTCAAGTAATACATTTAATATAGTAGTTTCAATACTTACCAAAGTTACACGTATGGGAAAAATTAGATTATACGAATTCGACGTTTATACATTAATCATCAACATACTGTACACCCTATCATACAGTACAACATATCAAACAATATACCACTTTATACAGAATCTAAGTGAGGTATTTTTGGTAAGTTACATTGGTAATATTTAAGCTCTAATAATGAAACTAATAGTAGGTATATGTATGTAATTTGTAAACCTAATTAAACTATAAATTTTAATGTATGTAAATACATGTTATGTAAATACATATTTACATTTTAGTATAGAATTAATAATATCCTTAAACTTGGAGATTGCATAATTTCAATGTCATTAGAAAATACACAAACACTGTAGAGGAATAATATATATTTAGTTTCATTACTTCTATGACAAATACAAGTATAAGTACAGATCAAAGTTTTTGAAACTATAAACAATATAACTTTTATTTTTAAAATGCAATAAAAGCTTTGAAACGTTTGGTCAACATGCTATAAAATCATTTAGTTTTTAAAAAGCAGATTCATTTCATTGACTTTTGTTCAAATCTTGATTTTTAGTTTAATTTCAGGTTTTAGTCAGTAACTTTCACATTCGTTCACCTTAACGGACAAGTAAATCTAAAAATTAAGTACTATATAGTATATTAAATACTAAACAAAAGAGGTAATTTAATGTCGGTAAACCCTAGGAAAATAAAAATATTGTCATGTCGTAGCATCGTGAGTAATTTTATTGTGTTTGAGTGGCAAAACATTATTTGATTAAACCTATCATGATCAATCACCAGTCAGATATCGCGAAGAGAAAATTTATTTTCCACCAGGACGAATCCAATGCATGTATAAATGTATTGCGTTTAAAAATAAAAATAAAGTTTTATTTTTAAACGCAAGTTATTACTTCGAATTAACTCAATTTAAATCAAACTTGAGTTAATTCTATTTTTAAGTTTTTAAAAGATAATACGATAAAGATAATAAATATAATACAAAACGTAAGTGCTCTGATTCAATGTAAAGCAGTGTAAAAGTGTGTAATGAACTTAAAATGTGTGTGTATTGAACGTGGGATAAACTCAGAATCAGTCACATTCTAATAATGTTTTATTACTGTCGTGCCACATCGTTACAGTCATCGATCCTTAGTGATCTGGGTGATATAAAGTTATTAACCTTACATTATTTTGATTTTTTATTAAATTTTTTTATTTCAGTTTCCTAACTGCTCATCGTCGTTGCCATCTGATTGCAAGGACAGAATCTGAAATATAAAAGCTTGCATGATGTCTAATGAGTCTACAAGCAATTTCCCAAAGATCACAGCCATAAACTTGTTCGTCGCACGCTAGGCTAACAGGTGCACCCGCTATGTATTACCATACTCCATGCCGAACCTGTTGATTCTTCTCTGCACCATTTACGTTCTGCGTAATTCCCATTACCTTTCAAAGTACACTACTATAACTAAAACATAACTGGTATAGGCTCTCCTCGTAAAACTGCGAAACTGACTTCAAATAAAATAGAACTGCCAATCGCCTTTAAGAACAGTAGGCTATTTTAAGATTAAGAACATTTTGAACTTTAATTATTTTTAAGTTCATCTTAAGTATCAACCTTTAAACTAGTCGTTTTTGTAAACATAAATGGTATGTACTATTCCGGTGGAGTACAGTTTTATTGTAAATTTTAAAATTACTTCATTTTATTTTGAATAATTTATTGCTGAAACGTAATTATAATAAATTTCTCGATTTGATTTAAAAGTTTTCTAAGATTTTAATAATATAGTCTAATTTTAATTTTTAAATATTTTCAATACCGGTACTTGTAAATATTTATATTTGATTTATTCAAAATTTTTAATAATTACATGTTAAAAATTCATTTTTATGTTACACAAAACAATGTGTAGTCATTGAATTATTTATTATTCATTTAAAAACTCGCACTAGTACGTGTATCATAATTAGAAGTGTTTTTGATCAAATCTTCAAATATCATGAAGTAATTTTAATTTAATCATATTTAAAATACTTATTTTCCTCAACGATGAAAGAGGAGGAGTATTGTTTCTTAAGATGTTAATGCAAAATATTTTCGATTTATACAAATAAAGATCAACTAGAAAAAACTTAAGTTAAAGTTTAAATTTCATTAATAGCCGTGTAATAGGTGATAGGTGCGTGAGGCGAAGGTTAACCCAAGGATGAGACAGGGCGTGAGAGGCACAATAGCCGCGCGTGCGTCATTCCCACACCTCCGGATACTTGTGTTAACCTACAACTTAACTGGCCAATAAAATTGATAATGAACATTTTTTTTAATTTTAAAAACATTTATAATAGCTAATCATTAGAAAGATTGAATTTAATGACATGTTATGGTATGGTGGGGGGGTGACGTGGTGGTTCCCACCTGTTCCTCGGCTACATAGAGGTCGGGGGGCTTCGCCCCTCCGGTGCGGCGAGCCACATAGTCACAACACTGCCGACACTCGCACGCGCGCGGCACAGGGTGCAGAACTGACTCGACTGTGGCCGGGCTCCGTGCGCGCGCACCCTCGCCCCTCACCAGCCCTACCGCACTCCGCACCCCCCACCCCTTCCACGACCCTGATCAATATTACCTCGCCGCGCCGAGTCGCGTTACGACGCGCACCGTACAAACCCTAATATGCCCTTTCGACCTATATAATTATGCTAATTTTAAACAAATTTAACATTCACTTTCCCTCGACACCTGGCCACGTCGCGGACGTGGTGTGGGAGGCTCCGCCCGGGCCGGCCGTGTACCATGTACCGCCGCCGGGACGACGAGTGCTACCGACAAACTTCCAACAGGGTAATTAATTATACCTCGTTTTCAGAGTTTGTGCGGCGTGAACTGTATTTTCTTGCGCTTGATGGCGAAGTTTACTGGGAGTGTTCCAAAACCGGACACAGTTGTGGTTGCCTAAATCAAAATTTCATAAGAAAATACAAACTAAATAATATATATAAGTTTTATTAATAAACTCTTTCAATATAGTTAGGATAGGCGAATATTTCATAAAATCATACATTACATTTTATAAACTACAATATTATCAAAATTTGGTTTATACTATGACTGTATTTTCTTCTACAAACTTCCAATTTACCCATGGATTGTCAAAATATATTACATAACAAGAAAAATATTTTAACCAGCTAGGATTGAGGTTCACCGTCAGAACCTCCCTCAATCATCAACTAAATAGCTGTAACTAGAGCATTATTAAATAAATTGTTTAAACTTTAACACATATTAACACTTTATAAGTGAAACAAACATTACGAAGATCCTTTTAATGCTTAACATCACACACAAAAACATAACGTCAACAATGAAAATGTCAACAAAAACCATATGGTTTTAAGACCATATGTCAAACCCAAAAGCTTATTAACTTTTTTACAGAAGCTGAACTAAAGATTATTTGAAACAGTAACATAAAATTTACAATAACAATACTTTTTAATTATTTATTTTTTGGACTTTTCCTTCCGCGTCAAGTGTTTAACTACACTACGTTTCGGGAGGTAAGGAAACTCCTCCGTGATCAAGTGACCTTAATTAGAATCTACATTACTCGACTTAACCTAAATTTTTTGGGTTCCATTTTTTTGACATGGATATGTCTTAGCTCTGGGGGGTTTGCTAGTGATTTTTAAGATAGAAAATTCGTAACAAGTTTCCATAGAAACTACCAGGGCAATTGTTTTGAATTTTTAATATAACAGAATAAGAACAGCTGTTTAGATGAAGTGAAACATTACCTTTAGACATATCCATGATCTAACCTATTTCCCACAGGGAAGTAGATACATACATTTTTATTATTATTTTTGATAAACATCCTTCATTCATACACATGGAACATGCGTACAAAAATTTACACCATTTCATATACTTATTATGAATCTAAAAAACATCGTAATAAATCATTCCAGATAAGAAACAAAACAATACTACTCGTAGTTAAAAACATATACCTGTACATTTACACTGGTAACGTCGCCTGGAACCATTAAAACGTAAAACGTTTAGCTATCGTACCACAATTCAATAATAATAATAGGTCAATAACAATAGGCCCACCAAGTAAAATACAGTGGAGTAGAGTCATGGCAAATAAAATAACAGTTTTTATCATTGGATAAGTCCTCGCGTGTGTGTGACAAACGCGATAGCTTATCCGATTGTAAATGGTAAATACAAATTTAAAAAGGTAAGAAAATAAATAATTACCCTACATTAGATAGATATTATAGGTAATTTTACTTTGACATTTATAACTGTGCGTGAATCTAAATGAGATGTGTCTTAAAATGTTGCTTTATTTTGTAGTATTTGAATGTTTACCAAAATGTATTTAATCATATTACCTTTGACTTTGCATGAAATATTTTACTTCTCCTGAGTGGTAAGTTGGACGTATAAAAGAAAACTTGCATGAAATCATCAATATATTATAGCCTATATGTAAAACATTCGTGTGTAAAATATTTTTAGAGAAGTAGAATAGTGGATACTACTTAGATTAAAGATTCTCCACGTTTTAAGTGGTTTTACTTTAAGATGACAATAGCAGTATGTGAATTTTTCTCAATTTTAATTTCTATCTACGTCACTGGTAATAATTTATTGTATGGTTGTACGTAAAATACGAGCTGAAATACATGTAAATATTCAAGTGGATCTAAATATTCTCTGTTTATTTAGGTTTTGTTTTTTTGGAATCACCTTGTTCAGATTAGATTCTCAGGGGAAACGCGCTGGCTCAGGCAGTCACAACTTACTTGTCCAAACCCAGTGGCCGGCGAATCCTGTCAGATCATCTCACCTAGCGGTCACCTCTGGCTAGTAGGTGTGACAAACGTCGGCTAAAACTACGGCAACTCGCTGATTTCAATTCACCACACAAATCCTGTCTTAATTTCTTAGCGCATTTTGATCTGCACTAGATTAGAAAAATATTATACCGTAATTGAAATAAAATTTTAAATTAAATTTAGAAAAATTTAATATACTAGCAGTAAGCCCGTCCGTTGTACGGGTTATAGAATTGAGTTCAAAGAAAACAGTTTATCGTACCAAAATGTAAACCTGGAATCCTAAACAAATCAGTACAAAGAAAATAAATCAATACCCAGATTTATTATTTAACATTACTTGGTAATAAAAACATTATTATAATTAGCTATACGTTAAAATAACTTTTAATATAGTATGGTTTCGAACTGGTTTTAAAATAAATGTACAATATAAACTAACTAATATTGATTTGACAGATTTCTACATGATTTCTATTAAATCTTTAAACTACAAAGACAACTGATTATTATCAGTAGGTGGTTCATTGATACCTATTTGAACGCAAAATGCGATCAATATCGCGTAAAAAGTGGTAAATGCTTGTAATTTACTTTTTAAGGGTCGGCGGACAATTTCAAGCATTCCTAAACCTTCTCTGGAATGTATAGAATGCATGAAATAAGTTCAGTTCATTCATTGTTATCATTTTTATTGGTATTTTCAGAGGAGACTGCATAAAATACCTCCTGGGGCGTCACAGACAAACAGACACAAATTGAGATAAGACTTGTTTCGGCTTCTCTAACGCACGAAACGTAAAAATAACTAAAAATCAATAACTCTGAGCAATTTACAGACAAAACTCTTATTTCTTCATATAGATACCTTCTATTCTCTATTGTAATAAATAATAGATTTTTTCTTTGATGAACTAATGTTCACTCAGTCCAGTGTAAGCACTATAAACATAAAAAAGGGGTCACAAAAAATGATCACGTTCAAGGAATTTTTTCAAATAAAACTAGTGTGAGTAAGTAACTTTACTGGTTTAAAGCTTAGCTGAGATGTTTAAACCGAGTTGTACAAAATACGGTATTGGACGTTGCATAGCAAGTGGGGTCATCAGTAGCGCGCTCTGCGCCTCGTTTGGTCAAATAGACTGTTGGAATACGAATGAGTCCAGATATATCTTTGTGGAATCACAACAATCTAATTCCTGCGTTCTACGACGATATATTTTTAAATATTTTAGTAAATTTTAATATTTGATTGTATTAACACGAAGAAGTTACCTTATTTTTGTCACCCGACACATAAAATCCCCCTAAAATCGGTAATGAGAATTATTGACCAGTTCATAATATTAACGTGTAGGCCTATCCTTTCGTGTATTCTATAAACTGTCATAGGCTGTTCTTTAAACCTTTTTAATCTTATTATAAACATTTTTCTGGACATGGGGTAGCAAAAGCTTAAAGTGAGGAAACACTCAAGTAAAGATTATTTGATTCATGAACATAAATAAAAACTTGTTTAAATAACAAATTTATAATGTTTTTTCATTTTAAAATTGGTGTAGACATTATGTTTTAAACTGTTTAACTGAATAAATAGTAAGTATATTTCATCACCAGAACCTTAAACGGGCGTTTTTGATATGAACACAAGTTTAAGCCGAGGCGTGCCAAGGCTGAAAATGAGCGAGTATATATCAAAAACCAATTTTTGGCCGTGTGATGAACCACATTTTTCGTCCTACTGCAAATAAAATGAAACAACCTCGTAAAATATAAATTACAATCTGATTTAGTATCAATAATGGCGACCATTTTTGTCGCTTTAGATAAATTAGTTGGTATGTTAGCAGTTCTTTCTTTATTCCTGATAGGTTGTTTAGGTTATATCAGTACTGACCTCAAATCAAAAGTATCATCAACATTGATCTTCTGTGGCCTAGGACTCAAAATATATCATAATAATAGGTTTAATCCTAGGAAGAAAAATAAATTTTTTGCTCTTCAACGCATGCATGTACATCTAAAACAGCTGTTTTGAAACAGTGTGACGAACTCGCTTTTTGTCATTTGAACTCAAAATAAAGTCTTAACATCACAAGTCACAATAAATTAACTTTAACATAAGACATATAAATTTAATACCAAAATTAACATTTTATTTAAACGTCTCAGGTAAAAAATATTTTTCATATTTTTATAGATATTCACTGGAAACATTGGAACTGTTTTTCCTGCAGAATGTAAGGCTTTTGCGGTAATCACAGTTAATCACATTTTGCTGCGATTTCTTTTACGTTTCGTTGGAAGGGTCTGCATAGTTTACTTCTATTTCTTCTACGTCAGGCTCTACGTCAGATCTTAACCATTCAAACACTACATTGCCCATAACATTATCACTCAACACGTTTCCATCATCAATTCCATTTTATTCGTTAAAAAAAGGAGAAAAATCAAAACAACTTACTTTGAAAAGGAATTTCATTTGAAGCTAGGGAATAAACTTGGCTGGGATGGGAAAACCCTAAATTCCCTCGGTAATAAGGTCATTTGGTGGTACACTGATGGCTCTAAGACTGAGAAGGGGACCGTTCTGGGGGTATTTAGGCCAAGGATCAAATACCATGAACCACTGGGGCATTCTGCCAGCATTTTCAGGCTGAGGTCATAGAAAGGTGTGTTTACTTCAACCTAAGCAGAGGATACAGGAAAAGGGAGATTGTTATTCTGTTAGATAGCAAGGCCATTGGAGCCCTGAGCTCAGCAGCCTTCAGATCTAAGATGGTATGGCATTGTCGGCAAAGTCTGGACGGGTTGGGGAAGAACAACAAGGTGTCACTGCTTTGGGTACCTGGATACAAAAGTGTTCAGACTAGAGGGGGTTCTCTAGGCAAGAACTGAAGACTAGTTTGGGGGGCATAATAGATCTCATAGGTCGCAGTGTTATCTTTTCCCCCAGGTATTATCAGTATCAGCGTAAAACATTTTTTTGAATATCCTGTTTTGAATATTAGAAACATTTATTTGAAAACGTTGATACTTTACATGAAAGAATTTAAATATTACACTTTTAACGCACTGGGATATGAAACTAGAATCAAATCAATTTATAGTATAAAGGTACCTAGACTAACATTTAGGTCCAATTTATTTAATTCTTTCTATTTAGCACATCAAACTACCCATCGAAATGACTTCTACTGATTAGGTCAGTCTCCATATGTTTACGAACGGAAGGTTGAGGACTGGCTACTCCGGATTGGGTCTACCGCAGCTGACATGCTCCTTATTTCCCCTTATCACGTTTAACTGCGTATCATGTTTAGTTGCGTAACTGGTATTGTGACTTGTTTTGACAAGTTTTCTAACGATTACTACTATTATTATTTTTACGGTATAGATTTTTTCTTTTCTCTCGTTGTATTTTTTCTATTAATTTGATATAGTCTATATCATAATTAGTTTATTTCCAGTGAGTGTTGCCGCCGATTTTTAGGACTTTCTATTAATACATATTAGATGTTAGAGTCTTGTGAGGAAAACGATTTTCTTTATCCAAAAATACACCCAAAGCTGTATTTTTCAGTAAATAAATCTTTAATCTTGAATTTTAAAAGGTCTGAAAGACCGGAATACAACTACTGTATTTTTATATCACTATAAATTTTGTTGTAATTGAAAATAATTACATTTCAGGTTTATGTCGATTGGAACGTTAAGCTACTGAAACTTACAAACCAGAATGTGGTGGTTGACCAGGACATAATTTTTCAGCTACAAACGGTTAAAAGTTAATCGACATCAGCAGTTATTTACAGTGAGACAATCCGAGGCTTTTGTTGTTCAAATATTTCCCAGCCAATTACCAGGTTCAGTTCAAAGCATTCGTGGCCGAGAACATTGTTTAATTAGTGGCCTCATCCAGGTTCTGTGTATAATAAACCACAATAAGGAAATTTAACTTCAATGGAGTTCACAAACGCTTGTGGATTAGGCTATTTAATATAAAAGTAATGTCCATCCAACCACAGTGCGAATATCATCCACAGCTCATGTAACCTGCAATACTTAATAGAATAAACAACAGACAACTTTAAATACAATTATTTCCTACGGATCAACTAACAAATTAAGATCGTATTTAAATACGCATATAATTTACTCATTTACTTGGATGAAATATTTTGGTTTAAACACAGGAGAATATTTCAATATTACTTTGTTCCATATTATAACTGGTTGATTTATTGGACTAAAGTATGGAAAAATGCATAGTAAATAGTACTAAATTATATATAAAAATCATAAAAAACATAAAAAAGAAACATACAAATCATATTACTAACTATATGATGATTACGGAAATATGTACCCTATAATTACATTTACATCAGGGGGTTCCTTTTACGTTTGATATGTTTTTCTACTTAGTCTTTATGGAATTTTCTTGTCCTTGAAACACTTAAAAACAAATACACAATATCTAGTATAATTAATTGCTTTCAATAATTACCTCTGACACTTTTATTAATTTATTTCAATACGATTGGAATTGAAATTTATAATTGGTTCACTAAATAATTATAGGTAGTAAACCTTAAAAACTGGCTAATGTTCAATTTAAATTTAATTAGCAATATTAGCATAGATATGTTTATCCATGAGTGCTACAAAGTTTAATATATCCAAAATGATCAAGGAATTAAGGTGAACAAGATAAATATCCAGCTTAGTGTGTTACCAAGAGCACTTAAGGAGAGTGCTCCCAAAGGGTGAAATATTATCGATAAGAGTCTTGTTTTAGCACACTCTCAACCCACAAGAATCCCCATTCCAAGGGCACTCGAAGACATGGATTAAGTGGAATATGCTAAGGGATAGTGATCGACTTTTTAACGTTGTTTTATAAAACAAGTAACAAAGAGATAGGAGATATCCACCTATCACACGTGGATTTTAAACGATATCTTTGCTTAGTCTTTGTACTTTGTTTGTACGCGTTTATATTTGGTATTATTTAATTTAATTCATGATCATTTGTTCTAGATTATCCTGGGGTTTGCACCAGTGTGCATGGACGGGGGTTTCTGTTTTGGAAAAACTACCAAAAAAATGCAAAAGTTTTGAAAGAATTTTCTTCAAGAGAACTCCTTTTAAGTTCTTATCACATGGCCTAAGTGTTATAGGCTCTTAATCTAAAATCTTTGGATTTATATAAGTATAATTCATGTCTATTTTTGTGATTATCAGTTTGCGATCTTAGCTAATTAGTCAATATACATTGACTAATTACATTTCTACGAATCTGTAGGCAGTTCTGAAACGGTATGGATTTTCCAATAATTGTTTTGACTTTTAACATGAGATTCGTGGTCTAAAGTAAAATTCCAAAATATATTAATGCAAAATAATCTAAAATAGGCTCTACACTCTACATCACCTACATCAGAGCATATTTAGTTTTGTGATAATAGAATCATATTAAATAACTAAAACGCCTGAATATGATTTACGTGTCAGTTCACACTATCAACGTAACGTGGGCAGTAATGGTTATTAAAGGGCCAAACTTTAATTAATGGTCTTATCCTAGCTCCAATATAATTATCCACCAACACCGGAATCCAGCCGAGCTCTCATAGATTTGCACAGCTTAACTTTCGCCAACTGTAATCACTCCGGATAAGCAAATATGAAACAGTATTAGTTAATCCTAATACCAATGGGAGATGGAGACCGAATATTAAACCTCGTCCATAATTAATAATTTGCAACTACAACTGAACTGACCTTTACTTTTTGATAAATGTAATATTATAGCTGAGTGTTTCAGTGGGTTTAGTATCCGCTTCATAATCAGCTCGTCTGTTCGATCCTGAAAACACCTAAAGACGCCTATGATCGTTGGTACTGTACCAAGTTGCTATTGTCTATTGGGCTATTAGTTAATAATTAGTCTTGCCAAATCTAATCAACTGGTATTTACCAGTAACAAAGCTACATGCCACAAAATCCATAACACCCATCTTCACCTTTGAATATCCACGTAGTTCAGGACGTGTCGGAGTCTCAATTAAGGTAACAATGTACTGATTTTATTTTTTTTAAGTTATTCTCCAGGTTTATTATATTTATATTTAGCGGTGTATAGTGAATTTTATTTCATCCAATCATGGATCAGAGACCAAAAAAAGGAACTAAAAAGGAATTTGAGAGCAAAGAGAGCTTTTAAAGAAAAAAGTTAAATTAAAAGAAGATAGAAGAGGATTAAGGAAGATTAAGACCCACCGATTTTAAAATATGAAAAAGGTCGATTTACTCACTTACACCACGGTAGCTTGTGTTTCAAACTGTAAAGATAGTTAATTATTTATATTATTTATTTTGTAGTTAATATTATTATGACATTTGAAGTGTTATTAGAAGTAAAGAGTGTGTGTATATGAGCCCTATCATGTAATTGGTATTTAAGTAATATTACATTTGATTCTTTAAAAGTATAATAATACAATTAATGGATTTTAAAAAAATGCAAAATAAATTACTCTGTTTTCGTTGATTAACATTTATTTTTTTCTTCAAGCCTTCGGGAGATTTGGCCAAATGAAACTCGTTATTCTGTCCACGTCTTGTATTGGCTATGAAACTCGAATACTGCTGTCGGATGTTAATGCTTGCCTCGTTCAGTTGAGGTCACTTTTGAATATTTAACTGCAATTATATTTAAAAACTATACTTTTACTAACAAAATTTATTGGATTCATATTCTTCTTAAACCATTCAGTATTTTTTTATAGTTACAACCATTTCATGCAATGTAAAAAGTTACTTTATATTGTTTCCTTTTTAACAAACGTTCCGTCATATTTGGAATGAGGTTTACCCTAATTAAAAATTCCATGGGATATGCATAAGACCTTCCCCCACTCCCCTGAACAATAATATAATCCTTGTCCTTGTCGTACAGAATCTTGCATGTATTCTTTTCAAATAATATAACATAAAATATATAGATAGTTTTTTATGATGTTTAAGTTATAGATCACAACAAATAATTATTAAAAGAAGGTAAATTCTCTGAGTATCCAGGATATGTATGAGGAGGATATTTGTTTCAATTGAATGTCCTTCTAAGCTGAGAATATGTTCTTTTTATACAGTGTATTTTTTAATTTAAACAGTGTATTTTTTAATTTGCCGACATTTGAAGCTTTTCAAATATCCATCTTTAAATAGGATTTTCTTCAAATAAAGTTAGTTTGACTGCCACATTGGTAAATAAAATAATCTCAATTTAATATTTTAAGCCTCTCAAAACAAAAAAATTTAAAGTTTACAGCAGGATTTTAATTGTAGAAAAGTTAAAAACACCCATTGTGTAAATATGTGAATCATCATACTAATCATCAAACGGAGGTTAAAAATTGTGTTTAACAGTCTTTAAACATGAATTAAAGAAATCCTCAATAACTTTAAGAATTTATTTTCAAGCTCTAACATAGCTAAATATGTTTTCTAACCATGATTGTGGTGAAAGATCACTGAAGATAAGTCAATTGTACGACGTCGTCTCCAATAGGCCTCAGGCTGACAGTTGTGTTTGATGATCTTTACATCAAGGCTGCATACCTAAACCGTAATGTTAACGGTTAGAACTTCAAACTGATGATATTCCTAATATCACTTACTTAACCTGTGCGTGTGTTTCATATATGCGATACATACCTTCGCAAACAAAAATAAAACATCTTAGGATATTTGTATTTTTAATAATAAATTTACTCGAGCAGAGTTGCTTTTCTGAGCTGTTCAGGGTAGTTGTACTCGTATCAGCTTAGTGAGAGGGATCCACAGCTTTGTTACGGACTAAGATTAATTGAATCTCTTGTTATCATCATTAATAACTCAATGACCAAGACAGTTAGGAGCAGTAAAGAACTTTAACCGAAATTACTGCATTTGGATCAAGTCGATCAGTGTGAATAAAATGTTTAAACTCTCTGTGGATGAAACTGTTTAGTCCTATACATAGTAAATAGTTAAATGTTTAAAGTACTAGAGGTCTACGCAATACTAGTTTATTCTTACATTAACTATTATACGTTTGGATTTAAAACATACCATAATACGTGATATTTAAAAATAATTCCTAAGATGGTAACTGTTTGATATTAAAATAGTAGTTCTACTCAACTTCTACTCTACTTCAAGTTTCAAGTTTAGCTAAACTCATTCACAAATATACGTTTTTTATGTTAAAAATTGCATGCTCGCTAAATAAGTGTAGGAAGCACAAAACGTTTCTAGAATAAAACAGTTAGTATAAATGATTGCATTAGTATTTTATTACGTCGGTATTAACTGAAGTGTATGATTTAACTATTCTTGCGAGTCATTGATGGTTGTTGATATACAAGTAATACCAACCAAGTAAGTATAATAAGTACAGTAGTATTCTGATGATTGATTTTGTTCCAACGTTTTCCATTCACATGGATGTTTGATGTATATGTTATGCACTTAAGAGTGTTTTATAGGGTATAAATGAATCTGTGATTGTCTAGTAGTATTTTTGAGAAATATTGAATCAAGGTGAATAGAATAACCAAATAAAAAGGAGAGTATTGACAATGGAAAGTTTGATATACCTAAATTTCAATGTTACTGTGAAGTATTTGGGTGTTAGTGTCATGTAGCAAGAATGTGATGAAGACCCTTATGATGAGTTATGATCAGCTGGATCGACTGTAAGGCCATTATAACTGACGTGTTTGAGAAACGTGATCCTTCTCACTATCTCCTCCTTTTGCTCCTGCGGATATTCCTGTCCTAGCTCACATAGTAGTTAATGTAACATTTCATTCTATCATGTTGGCAATAAAGAGACTAATATATAAACATAATCAATTGAGCTCAATAATAGATCATTAATTTATCCTCAATAATAATAAACAACTAACTATTGGCTTCAAACTCGCAACGAGGACATAACGAAAAAATATTGATATTGCTCCTATGGATATTCTTATCTTGACTCTTATTTGTAATGTAAGCCAACTGTCATGGCTTCAATATTACAGTACAGAAATGTTTATTATTGTTGAAATGTATTTCAAAGATTTTAACTTGGATGTCTTACCCTGGGGGGGGGTCAGTGTTAGCAATTTGATCGACCAAAATTTGAACATAAGAACAGCTGTTTAGATGAACTAAAAACATTCCGTTTAGACATAGCCATTGTCAAACCTAACTCCCATTTTATTAAGGGAAGTAAATACAAACATTTTTTTGCTAATATTTCATTGATTTTTTATGGTATGTTCATTAGTAACCTTCTTCCATTAATTGTTTTTGGAATGCCTATAGTGTCGAATAATAAGCTACACTTGTGCGATATTTTATTTCAATGTTAGCTGATATTTGTAGAAACTAATTTTGTGTTAGCCTTTAAAATATTGTTCCGAGAGATTAGATTAGATTATTGAAATGGCAACCATACCACAAGGTAGGTATTTCAAGCCAATTAGGAATGAGGATTGAGTGTAAGATGATTGTGGCGCGATCTTGTAGTCTTGTTACTAAGTCTGACATGTTCCTTAGATAGGCCAACAGCCGATGGCACCTAAGGGACCTAACGTATAAATCCGTGGAATATAATATCATGGAATCCAAACCACGGCCTCTGAATTACGAATTGGTCTAATTATGAGGATGGTCTTTGCAGATTAACGTAGTTCTCAATAGTGCGGACGCTAATCCACTCAAGAGAACACTACACCCACCGACCATCGCTTCCAACTATCCACAATTCGTGACCTCCAAGTAGCTGGATTACAGGACGTCGCAACCGGAGAGTATACTCAGGTGGATATCAGGGTCAACATATAGGGTCTAGGTCTTATAAGCTCTGGTGTAAGAAACAGATGAATGCCTGGTGAATTCGTGTAGTCAAAAAGTAGAAATAAATTTCACATCAATACTAACAATAGATATTGAATAGGTAGGTAGCTTTTAGTTTGGAAAACAACGAAGAGTTATAACATAATGTTACGTATTTACATAATAATAATTATATTGAGCTTAGACAAGAATGAATTTGTAGGACACCCAACAAATGGAGGGGCTTATAGTAACTAAGTATTGTTTTGTACAACTAAAATCCATATCTGGTCTTATGAGTTTTAGTTCCCAAAACCTAATATAGTTCAATATCTAATTATATTTGGCATACTCCGAATTGTAAATACTCATACTTAAGGCTACAATACTCACAACAGAGTACCATGGTTCAAAACATTTAAAAAATCCTACGCAACATTATATAGATTCAAATCAACAGTTATGTATCAAGTGTTTTATGAAATAAGTTACCAGTGCAAATATACAATCCAAGCTGAGATTCTGAAGTCTGAGAAGTATGTCGATATTCAGTACTACTTGCTATGTTTTCAGTATTGCTTAATATTTCGCAAGTCAAGTAGAACTTGCCTCAAAATTTAGGTAAAATGTATTTAATTTTATCTTTTACTAATATTGTACTTGGACTGATTTTATACAATAACAATATCGAGATGGATTAGTGTACAGTAAAATACAATTTTATGTTTTAATTTAGGTTGCAATTTTTAGCGGTATTTTCTACTAATTTCAAAAAAAGATACTATCGCTATGTTTTATTAAATATATGTTAGCAGTATTTTAAAATACTCCATGCTACGAAGGGATTCAGTGTGTTGAGCCAGCCGGCAGTGCGAGCGCCAAGATAGCTCTGCCTATTATACTTGGCCGGCAACGGTCGGGGGTAGAATCTCTTCCTGCACATGATGGAGGTATTTTACAGGCCGTTGTTTTGATGGAAATACCAACCTATTGTTGTGGGTTTCTCACTGATATTCTCTTTCTATATTATAATTTAAATAAATTATTTTAATAAAAAATACTTGTATTCTAAAATACGCGTAAAAAAGGAAAATGCATGGAATTAACTTACCTATATCAAGTAGTAGTATCTTATTTGTATCTTTTATGTCGAAATATAAAGTAAGGACATAACACCTTTGACATGAATGAAAAAATATCTTCTCTTGTAATATTAAGTTTAAAATCTAAAAAATTAACATTACGCTTATGGAGAAACAAAGGTAAACAATACAAATCAAAACATCTGTTTATAACCGTTTGACAGTTGTTGATTAAAGCTGGTGGTGAACAATATTTGAATGGAGGTTTCGCATGAATATTTATTTTATGTATAAATGAAAAATTATCAAATCACTAAACAGTTTGTAAAAACTAAAGGGTAATATAATTTTGCGAAATAAAATCAGAGAAAAGTATTTCCAAAATCTTTCGTGTTTTTATAGAAAACATCTTCATTATTTTGCTTGAAGCCACTATAACAAATCAAATAATCGTAGTAAATTAAATTTCTCTTTTGCTTTTCAATCCTCATTCCGTTTCTGACAAAATCAGCTGATCACAGGCTAATAATAACTGTATAGATGATTAAATAAACAGTATATGATCAGCTAAAACAATTGAGGTTGGCTAAAAGACCTTAAACGACGTCACAAACTTAGCCTACGCTGCCGCTTAGTGCTAGCACGTAGGATTCACGTGCTGAAGGTTGTGAGATTGATCCCCATCCGGGGTCAATACATTTTTGTTCAGTGTTTATGCTATATTACCTAATTAAGATGTATGAAATCGGTTTTATTTAAACCACATAAATGTTTTCATTGGGTATTAATGTGTTTTAATTTTGCTAATTAACTTGTGTAAAACATACCTCATTCTATCCGAGCAAAGCTCGGTCACCACGTACTATTTAGTTAGTCAGACTATGTGTTTCTGATTCTATAGTGCTGAATAAGATATTTTTTGTGCCGCTTCTCCATGAAAACTAGAACATTCACTTTGATTAAACGTATTTCTATTATTTTATACCTTTTAGAGAATGTTTTTGTTTACTTTATACAGATCCCATGCGCTATTGAAATAAAGAAAAAATTTAAAACTTAGTTTTGAGTCATATTAGCAAAATCTTTTAAGTGTGACTTAACGTATGACCAAATTAAAACTGATATTAGTTTATTTTATTTACATTTTAAATTGTTTAAAATTTATTTTATATCAAAATGTTATCATAACGTATAACAAATAACACCAATTCAATGAAATGTATGTATTAAAAAAATAAATAAATAATTGAGGAAAGGATCTATTGTCTCTTTTCATTTATTTTTTCTTATTTTATGATGATTTTTGTCATTATAACAAGTATAATTATAATAACAACTCTCCCCAACTGAGTCACAAGCTTTGTCCCATGTAGGGAACTAATTTCCAGTATATATGATTTTTTGTTTTTCTGCAATTATGTTTATTTTTGGAAATAAAGATTTATTATTATTATTACTTTGAACTGAAATGGCAATCTGCCCAGATATTTTAAGCCAAGTATGAATAAGAAATGAGTTTAGGATGATTGTGGTGCGATCTTGTAGTCTTGTTACTGACTGAGGCCGACATGTTCCTTAGACAGATCTGTTAATTAATAGCTCAATAATTAATTAATAGTTAATTAATAGATTATAAATGCTAACAAAGATGAATTGATAAGTACGTGGTGTGGTGGGCACATCCGTACACGTGTACGGGGTAGCAAGGGTTGCCGCCTCAGGTTGCGGCTTCTTGTGCGGTGAGCCGCATGTCCATCATTCCGGGCTGTTCCAACAAGGCCGGAGTGATCTGTTGCCAACAACAATGTTGTCACAAT
Organism: Nephotettix cincticeps; assembly: GCA_023375725.1. Lineage (NCBI taxonomy): Eukaryota > Metazoa > Arthropoda > Insecta > Hemiptera > Cicadellidae > Nephotettix > Nephotettix cincticeps. The sequence goes on from CM041785.1 coordinate 36,203,044, forward strand.
ATCTCAACAGTGTCCATGTACCGGGTGTCCAGCCGAAATTTTTCCAATAGCTAACTGTTATTTGCTCATGCTGCTAATAGGTAAGAATTTATATAAAGTATCAAAATTTCCACAATGTTTCCAATATCATGGACAACTTTCCTTCTTCCTTCGGAAATGTATTTTATTATGATTTTAGATACGAAACATAATTAAAAAGCTTTATTATTTCAGGTATTTTTGCTTAAGCCTGACCTTACTAGAACATTTCTACTTTCTCCCCTTGCACATAGTATATGGAGAAATTATTGTTTTCGTAAAAATTTTCGAATTTGAATTGAGAGGGTATACATCCGTTTTGGGGTCCCCTGAATCCAAAAAATGTGGGTTTCAACGAGATGTCTGTCTGTGGGTGTGTGTGTGTGTGTGTGTGTGTGTACACGCACACACATGGTTACAAAAAGTTACCACCTTACAAAAAGTTAACGAGTTAGTAATTAGTATTTCAACTGAACTGTAATTTTAAATAATCAAGAGGTCTAAAGTCACTGCTGTTCAACGATGGAAGTTATACATTGGCCACTTGTTGCAGTGTAATTATTGAAGCTTAAAATGCTCTAGAGACTGATTGGCTAGGTCTAGGGGATATTCCCTAAAACAAAAACATTTTCAAAACACATGTTATATCTAAAATCTTATTGGAAGACATAGTAAAAAATTTATCCAGCAAATTGGAAAAATATCGGAAAATTTACGAAACTGAAATCCATACCTAAGAGCAGCATAAAAATGAATAGGGTACTCCATAAAAATTTACTGTCTGACATAAGATATAAAAGTTACTTTCAACCAAATGATTCTCGAAGATACGGAGGAATTTAATTTTTAAAATGCACTAGAGACTGACTGGTAAGGTTTAAGATAAAATGATAAAACTAAATAAATTGTTTAATCTAGTTTTATATCTTAAATAATAAAAACTACAGGGTGACAGAAGACATGACATTAGACAAAACCAAAAAACTGTCCACCATATTGGAAATATGGTGAAAAACTTCTAGGATTTTAATTTTTACCCAAAAGCAGTATGAAAAAATAAATGGGGTTTCCCATAAGAAGTTAACTGCCAGGCATAAAATAAAAAGTTTGCTATTGGAAAACTTTAGGCTGGACAATCGGTGTAACTGTTCATCAGTGAGACTTTAAAGCAATCTTCCACTAAATATATTTCAGAAGTGTTATTCTAAACGTTACTTAAACGCGTGACAGTTGTGATAGGCCAACCCATTAAAAGACCGCCCACCACAGTTGCGCCCCATTATTACATTAACGAAAACTGGGCGTTTCATGTCATTGCAAACATATGCCTGTACTGTGGGCATTCTTATGTAGAAATTAGTTTCAGGTAGGGAGGGAAAGAGTGTTGACGTCTCAATACATAGGTTAGTATTCAATTTTGCGGACGTTAATCCACACAAAAGAACACTACTCCCACCGACCATCGCTCACAACTATCCAAAATTCGTAACCTCCAAGTAGCTGGATTACAGGTCACGCTGTTGTCCCAGTCACTACTATATGTTAGTTACAGTAGAATATGTTAGTGAGTATGGCTAAAAATAATCTTCAGATTTTGTACTAAACACTCACTTTGTACTTGGTTTATTGCGTAAAAATTATCCAGTTATTCAAGTACGTACCAGATGTTTTCAAAGGCTTTGATGATGTGAAATATGACTAAGGTTATTCAATACGGTTGACTGGTAGAGCGTGGTGATACCATTCACAGCTCAACTCAAGTTTCATAACACGCAGAAGACGTGGTTGGAATAAGGAGGAATAATGTGTTCAACACTTTACATGTAACTTCCCTATCCCCATAATATTTATATCAATTTAAACCAGGCCATTTTAAAGAAAGATAATAACAATAATTTTATTTAAGTATCTATTTGAAGCTATTCTCCCATAGAACCACCTTTTACAGTTATTTGAACTATTGTCATCCTTCCATATATTTAGATATTTCAAAAGATTCTATCAGTGATCATTATATATTCATTATGAGCCCGTGGGTGCTTTACAGGTCTTGTTTTATTTACAAAACGATTGTTTGTGTTTTTAACAATTATTGTGGTCTTTGAAGCGAACACTCTAAATAAGGAGATAACATAAAGGTACATGGCGTTTAACTATTATTCCAGTATGGCTCACACTTACTCCTAACCAAGGGTAAGTTTATTGCAATAGGGAAAATGTAACAAAATGTGAAAAATGAGAGGAAACCCCCTTAATGATGTTTTAATGGTGTATCATTTGTGATCAAAATCGTCTTTGCCAACATCAAAAGATCACTCGCGTCAAAGGCTTGACTCGTTAGGACAGTTTTGTAACCTACAATATTATATTTGACTGTGTGACGTCACCATTATTGTGTTGAGCTTTTGAGTTATAGTATAACTAAATATTATATGTGTTTCAATACGAGTATGTTGAGTAGTGAGAATGTTTGTAGTTATTACGTTTTTAACATGTTTTATTACAAAGCTTTTCATCCATTTATGGTAAAATAAAAGCCTATATATCACAATTTAAAAAAACTAATATTAAAATAAAATGGAACCAACATGAAATTCTATATCACGTGTTATGCCTGAATACAAGTGTTTTATTTTGCAGGTCCTTATCATTTTTATCAAAAGTTTTTTTTTGTTTTTACAAACGAATTAATGAAGAGAGTGGATTAAAAATGTTATAGTTATCATCGATTACCATGACTTACCGTGTAATTCTTCTTCGATAAATAGGGAAATATTAGTTTGAAGATGCTCATTGCTCGTGTTTCAATAATGTAAGTATAATTTTTTACTTTCTCCCCTTATACATAGTATATGGAGAAATAGAGAACGTAAGCACACACAACAATTTTGAAATATATTTATTTGGGGTCAATCTACCTAAAAAGGTTGTTTCGTATTTCTGTATCCTTGTCTGTGTTGTCTGCCATATTCTGCATTCGCTGAACTTGTCCTTTTAGATCATTGGCATGTATATATAGCACCGTTTGTCCAGTTACTTCATTTTGAATTGTTTCTAAATAAATTGTTGTCTTCCGTTTACTCTTGTTTTTGCCTGATTAGGTATTCTCGCGTCTTTTTGATCCAGTTTATACTGCTTTTGATTGTTGCTGTTGCTTCGTGTATTTTTCTTGTTAGTCTTGTTTCAGGTAGTCTTTGTATGTGCAAATCAGTCTTTTTTAAATGTTTACCTCGATGTTTGATTTTTCTGTTGTCTCTTGCTTGCAGTCTAACCTTGTATCTTGACCCTTGTACCTTCTGATGATCTTCAGATTTATTTAGTTTTACGAATTTTCATAAAAAGCTATTACCGTAGGTCTCATGGCGAGAAAGCGCCCATGTTATTCTTTATAAGACAAAAACAATAGTCAAATTTTATATGTATATTATAGTTTTGTGTCTTTTACACGATAACTCAGTAGTTTCCATCGAGACCAAATTTGGTAGAAATGTATTTACAATATAGAACAAGTAAAGACATAGTCAATAACGTAGTTTGGGGTTTTGTACCCCAAAAGTTTTTTTTGCAATTTTATGTAAATTTAAAATATTTTTAAGTCTTTGAATCACTTAATCACAATTATTTTTAAAATTTTTTTTATCTAACGGTTACCAGAGAAAAAAACAAACACATCGTTGTATTTTCTTCCATGTTACCTTGGAGGAACTGAAAAAAATAATTTTCTTATCTTTTTTGTTAAAATTGGTATTTACCCATGTTGTTGATAAGTTTTTTAAAAATCATAGTTTATGTGTTTCATGATGCATACTTTTTACCATGTTTCTATATCTTTTTTGATGTTGATGTTGTATTGTTTTTATTTTGTTTCTTGTTAGTGTTTGTGATGCACTCTTTCGTCTTTTATGGAGTATTTTTCAGTTGTCTTTTTTTTCAGTCTATATTATTATTTTTTTTTTTTATCCTTCTGATCTTCCTCTCTTATTATATTCTATTTTTCCTTTGTGGTTTAGTGAAAATGTTTCACTTGCGTACAGAGCTATTCGTTCTATTACAGCTCTGTAATGTCTTATCTTTGAGTTAATCGAGATTGATTTTTTTGTTGTATATGTTCTTTGTCATTGCTAGTGTTCTCTTTACTTTCTGTACTCTTGTATGTTGTACCGGTTTTCTTTTGTGTTAGTTAGATAATTTCTCCTAAATATTTGAAATGGTTAACCCTATTGATCTCTATGTATTTTTTGGTTAATTTGGTTTCATCAGTTTTTGTTGCCAGGAACTCTGTTTTTTTTCAAAGGATATTTGTAGTCCTATTTTTTCTGTATTTTCTATCAGTGTTTCTATCTGTTCTATGGCTTTTTTCGGTTTGCTTGTTATGATCGCTAGGTCATTCGCGAAGGCTAGGTAGGTCTACACATTTATTATTTATTAATGATCACTTCTATAAAGAGTGTTCTTGAACTGTCTAGCGAACTTTTCAGATATTGTTCCGGATCCATATGAAAACTTAAATATTAAAACATTATATTAAAAAATTCAAAAACTTAAAATTTACCCTTATAACCACCATTTTTATATAGAACACTTAAAATCGAGGACAGATAGTTATTGTGATATACAATTTGGTATGAACTTTATCATCTAAAAAGATAATTTATAGAAGTAATTGTTTTCAATTACAGTTTTCAAAATGGTGGCTGATTTAAAACGTAAATATCAAAGACCGATTATTATAATGAAAAACACAGTAATTACATTTTGTTTAGGAAACTCAGTTTTAAATCTATCAACACCAAATCTAAGGGAATTAGTTCACAAAAGTGGAGAAAACTCATTTTTAATCAAATGTATTCTTGTCAATTTTACCAATCAACTGATACCATATGACGTCACTGATAGTTAGCCACTTCAGCTGATCACTGCTCAGCTGTTCATTGTTGATTGTAAAGTACTACAGAACTTTTAACTTCAAACATTAAACAAAATCTGAGCTGAATTGAAATGTTATACCAGCATGTATAACATACATTTCGCATGAGATTCATCATTAGTAAAATCGAGAGTGTAGTAGCAGGCAGCCATTTTCATAAATAACTTACGACAGAGGCGTATCATAACCTGCGCTTGATCTACGGCGTACTCGTAATGCTCATAGCTACAATATTTTAAACTTCTTCCAAAGCGCAGAAAGAGTGATATAACTTAATGATATTTGATTTTTGGAAACCTTATTACTCCATCACAGTATATCAAAAATCTAATTTCATTTTTGTCTATGAGACCAAATTCGACAAAATTATCACCCTACATATGTTTATTGTACAAACATGTATACATTTTAGTGTATAATCATGTATTGGTGTATGATAAACGTTGAATGTTAAAAATAATGTTAAAAATATTGTATCATGATTTCTTACAACTTATGATGGATTGTATGTATTAACAGTATTTTAATGCTTTTAATAGAAAATACAGAACGTTCACAAACATTAGAATTCCTCACGATTATACTTTTGTTGCAAAAATATATTTATTGCATAGATCTATTGTAGATTTATTTCAGTCATTTATATTTTTATGTCTCATGCTATTAATCGAAGTTAAATTCAGATTCTTAAAGCGTGTGTAGAATTCAAATAGTTTTGTGAATCAAAACTAATAAACGAAATTGTCTAGATACATGCTCATTAAAATTACGACTCTAATGATTACATTTTACATGCGTACCAGTAATTACGTCAGTATTTAAGTTAATTTGTTTGTTATACTACTGCGAAAACGGCGTTGTAATGAAATGCTTTGCGGGTCAAAAGTAATCCTTTCTCATCCTATGGAGGAAAGATCATCTGATGTTGATGTTCGTTATTACAATTTAGTTTGTAGTGAAAAAAAGTATCTGGCAATCGTAAGTTATCGATAGTATCAAAATTGATATCGATTATTAATAGCTGGCGTAACATAAACACTTACAACTTATAGACAATCAGCTGATTAGTTGAAATTGCAAGTAAAAGATTGAAGCTAACAACTCTTTCGTCTGTATAAACTTTGGTTTGTATAGTAGTTAGCACGATATTTTATGTAGTCTGACGAAAAATATAGTTTATAAGATGGGTCTTAAGTTTGTTTTCGTTATTCGCACAAATTACTACCTCAATCTCGTGCAAAAGCCTTACTTTAGAATTTTGTAATGAAATATAATATTATCGTTTCTGGGTTGTTTAGAGAAAATATATAAATTCACACCACCATTAATTTTGAGGATCGAACAGAGCTTGAAAGACTGATGTTAATGATTGATTGTGAGTTTAAAAATGGCGTTAGATCTAACACCAATTTCATAATACAGTAATATAGTTCATACAGTTATACAGATCATTAGACAAATTTAAAAAGAAATTACATATTTTTGGCTGAACTGTTTAATAGGGTAATTAAGGGGCTACAGATATTTATCATCATAGAGAAAATCCGTCTGTCAAATGAAAATGTTCCAATTCACTGATTTTGTTTTATTGCACACCTAAAATACCTACAAAAAGTTTGAAATAAGCAAGTTACGAGAAATATTAGAAGATTTCTATTGGACAGCTGGTATTTTTTTAATGCTATTGGTGGTAGGAAAACCAGATTTTGGAGAAAGCGGCCCTAAAATGTTAAGTAAGATATAAATTTTATTTTTAAGTGACAATCGTATGGCACCATTCTGACATAGAACAATAGGATCCATACATGTTAAGGGCTGAACGGTAGGTAGACACGAGATTGTCGCCTATTTCACCGGTAGACAGAGCCACTGAGGCCTCACGAAACAGCTGTTTCTTCCCACCAGGATAGACATAATATCTGGGGAGGGCGAACCATATCCGTTGTTTATGTTGATAAGGTTTTCAACTGAACAAGCGTAAGAAATATATCCCTCATAACTTCTCCAAACGCATTACCACCTCGAGTTTATATATGTTAGCATCATTTTCTACAACTTAATATCACAATTTTTGTAAACAAATATATTTCATCCAATAACAACTTAATACTAAAATACTTTAAAACGTACGTAAAAGAACTCAAAAGTATCATATCAATAATATTTGACATAAGTATATTAATTTTTTATCTAACATGTGTTATCGAATTCAATTATCACAATAGGGTAAAACCAAAAGCATGTTGTAGCTGAAGACTACATCTCTGGATTGATGCGTGAGCCACATGAGCAGGTGAACACGAACATTAACCATTTATTAATGGTCCTGGTACAGGCGGACCACATGCGTGATAATAAACTTTGAATAAATCATTCTAAAAATGCAGTCCACGTGTTTAATCAGCACGTTTGCTTTGTAGTGCAAGAATAAACCTCGTATATTAAAATTTACTTCAACTCCAACACGATGCTATAATTTTAAGAACGAGATTTAAATATTCTGATTTTTCAGACAGAATTAATCGTGTAAGTATTCAAATCATGAGGATAAACTTACTCGTATTTAAAACCTTCTTGTTACGGTTTAACATTTCAGATTAAACGTTAGAATAAAGGAACAGAGAAAATACGAGAAAGGGTTTAGTTGAAAAGTCAAAAATTGCCCAACATTGCTGGTCTGAAAATCACCAAATGAATTTCGAAGAAGCTAAGATAATACACCGGGAACCTCATTTTTTTAAAAGAAAACTAATTGTAGCCTCCTACATGAAACTAGCAGACCAACCAATTAGTCAATCTTCAGTTGAGATCCGGCCATTGTGGCTGCCAATTCTTAGCAAAGAACTTAAGGATAGGGAAAATAAAGTAGCTGTAAATGATGTTCATGTAAATCCAAAACGAAATTCTCATGGTATGCTAACTCGTAGTAAAGCTCGTAAGGGGCATTAGATTTTTAGATTTTTGTTTTAAGCATAAAATTGTAAAAATTATGTGTTTTTTGCTCTGTAAAGTTAACTTTGTACTTTTTTCATGTACATTAGGAAGGATTTGGATTTGAATATAAAATAATAATAATAAATACTGTTGGACGTGTTTCGCCTGGATTTAGGGTTTTGGCGGCGGCCATTTTGTTTCCGGTTCCGGTGGGACACGCCCACTCCTTTCAGTTGTCTTTGAGTCTCCGTGACGAGCGGACGTGTTTGGTTTCTTTTGTGTGTAATGTTTAGTAAATGGTTTGTTTGTAAGTTTTTTTTACTGCTTTAAACTTTTATGTTTTCAGCTTCATACCGGTGAGGTCCGGATTATATGTTAAATAATTGTACTATGTTTTAGATACTAGTTCACCTGAGGACGGGATCAGTTTCCTGATCCCGAAACGTCGTGAGACTTTGTGTTTAATAGGGTAATTAAGGGGCTACAGATATTTATCATCATAGAGAAAATCCGTCTGTCAAATGAAAATGTTCTAATTCACTGATTTTGTTTTATTGCACACCTAAAATACCTACAAAAAGTTTGAAATAAGCAAGTTACGAGAAATATTAGAAGATTTCTATTGGACAGCTGGTATTTTTTTAATGCTATTGGTGGTAGGAAAACCAGATTTAGGAGAAAGCGGCCCTAAAATGTTAAGTAAGATATAAATTTTATTTTTAAGTGACAATCGTATGGCACCATTCTGACATAGAACAATAGGATCCGTACATGTTAAGGGCTGAACGGTAGGTAGACACGAGATTGTCGCCTATTTCACCGGTAGACAGAGCCACTGAGGCCTCACGAAACAGCTGTTTCTTCCCACCAGGATAGACATAATATCTGGGGAGGGCGAACCATATCCGTTGTTTATGTTGATAAGGTTTTCAACTGAACAAGCGTAAGAAATATTTCCCTCATAACTTCTCCAAACGCATTACCACCTCGAGTTTATATATGTTAGCATCATTTTCTACAACTTAATATCACAATTTTTGTAAACAAATATATTTCATCCAATAACAACTTAATACTAAAATACTTTAAAACGTACGTAAAAGAACTCAAAAGTATCATATCAATAATATTTGACATAAGTATATTAATTTTTTATCTAACATGTGTTATCGAATTCAATTATCACAATAGGTTAAAACCAAAAGCATGTTTTAGCTGAAGACTACATCTCTGGATTGATGCGTGAGCCACATGAGCAGGTGAACACGAACATTAACCATTTATTAATGGTCCTGGTACAGGCGGACCACATGCGTGATAATAAACATTGAATAAATCATTCTAAAAATGCAGTCCACGTGTTTAATCAGCACGTTTGCTTTGTAGTGCAAGAATAAACCTCATATATTAAAATGACTTCAACTCCAACACGATGCTATAATTTTAAAAACGAGATTTAAATATTCTGATTGTTCAGGCTTAGAATTAATTGTGAAAGTATTCAAATCATGAAGATAAACTTACTCGTATTTAAAACCTACGGTTTAACATTTCAGATTACTAGAATAAAGGAACAGAGAAAATACGAGAAAGGGTTTAGTTGAAAAGTCAAAAATTGCCCAACATTGCTGGTCTGAAAATCACCAAATGAATTTCGAAGAAGAATTTTGAATTTTGAATAACGTCAATAATTAAGTGAGTTATACCAACTTATCTATTCCCCTTAAGAAATACATGGACATTGTGTACGTAGGTTTGCTGCCGTAAGAAACATTAAATGTGGGGGTTTTATGGATTTATTGATAAAACCTAACGAGAAGGGCTTGCATACCAAATTTTGAGAGAATATTTAAGTAAATAAGTAAGCTATTAATTTTTAACTATTTTCCATAAGATAAGACAATGTAATGTGTTTACTATTTTAAATATCTCGATAACCATTTGATGATTTCCAATACTAAATTGTTTTTTTAACCGATTACAATGGTAAAAATTAGGGGTTTTTTTAAATATACTTAAAAATTGAAAACCCATTATGGGGTACTGAACCCCCCCAAAAGTGTACTTAATGTAGTCCGATCACGTTTCCCAACAAACTCAACCAAGATATTACAGGAAGGAACAGCTCCAATGAATTTTATAATAATCAGACAATAATTGCGACCGTTATCGTGGTGATATATATATATACATACATACTAGCTGACCCGGCGAACTTCGTAACGCCTGACAGTAAATACATGTTGATATGTTCTTAAGTTAAATTGCATTACGGCTTCATTGTAAAAGGTTATATATTCTGGGTCGCGGCATAGTGAATAACAATACTGAAACGATAAGACATATTAATAACATACCCATAAAACAAATAAATCTGAGTGATAATTCACAATTTTCAAATCCAATCCAAACCCAAACCAAACCTAACTGGAATACGACTTTTATAGGAAACATTTTTATACAACAGCTGATTATTATAATAAACGTAATATGTATAAACATTGTAGTTATTTATTATCTGGCTAACATATAAACACGTGACTTTTAATCAGACAGAAAATAAAAATATAAATACATAATTCCCCGTAACCGTAAACTATTAACGTGGCGAATAAAGCTGTTCATTTTGTACAGCACATATTTACTTCATAGTTTTACATTAATGAATGATTCAGATGGCGTTGGATAGTAAAGCATATTGCTAATGGAAAGTAAACCAATCAGCTGTAGCTAATAAATCAATGTTTTAATTGTAGAAAATTTGTAAACAAACTTACTCTCCATAAGGTTAACATTAGAAATTTAAAACACCATAAAATGGAAACTTATGGGTTTTTCGAAAATATTTTTTCATTAAAACCTTCCCGGACACATATAGAGCGACTTCCTAAAATTTCATGGCGATCAGATGAGTAGTTTGACAACGCATAAAGGACATACATACATACATTCAATTTTATATATAGAGATATATAGGATTTTGAACGACCCCCCAAAACGTGTTCAGGGGGTTGAGTTATGAACTTCTATCGTGGTCCCGGGCTTAATAAAAATATAAATACATAATCCCCCGTAACCGTAAACTATTAACGTGGCGAATAAAGCTGTTCATTTTGTACAGCACATATTTACTTCATAGTTTTACATTAATGAATGATTCAGATGGCGTTGGATAGTAAAGCATATTGCTAATGGAAAGTAAACCAATCAGCTGTAGCTAATAAATCAATGTTTTAATTGTAGAAAATTTGTAAACAAACTTACTCTCCATAAGGTTAACATTAGAAATTTAAAACACCATAAAATGGAAACTTATGGGTTTTTCGAAAATATTTTTTCATTAAAACCTTCCCGGACACATATAGAGCGACTTCCTAAAATTTCATGGCGATCAGATGAGTAGTTTGGCAACGCATAAAGGACATACATTCAATTTTATATATAGAGATATATAGGATTTTGAACGACCCCCCAAAACGTGTTCAGGGGGTTGAGTTATGAACTTCTATCGTGGTCCCGGGCTTAACTGTCACCATACGGTTCATGTGAATAGTTCACGTTTATATAGGAAATTTTCTATGCCAAAACGGGCACCCATGATTTTACCTCATTGCCCGTTGACCAAACGTCCAACAAATTGTTTCTTGTGTGTTGTAACAAATAGGCTAGTATAACACTAAAATGTAGTATTCGCAATGATATTTGTTAACCACTTTAGAAATTACTTATAAATTCACATTCCATTATATTTTGTAAAGTAAAATGTATATATATATATATATATATATATATACCATTAATATCCTGTTATGATCAATATAAGTTAAGTGAAAGTGGAACTCCAGGTGAACTGTGAAAAGGAAGATTTCTAAAGGCCTGATGAACGAACTAACACAAGACTTTATTTCACATTTTAGTGAATGTATCTAATTAAAACGATTATAAAGTAATTACTGCATTTTGAGATAAAATTTTGAACGTTTTAAATATAGATTTTATTTCCTATCTCTAAGCTTATTTTAATCTTTTTTATTTTAAGGGTAGTTTAACATCTTAAAAATATAATTTTCCAAAAATATTTTACTAAAACTTTGCCGTCTATAATACCTAAGATACCTAAATACTATGAATCCATCCGCATGTCTGTAAAAATGGTTCATAAATCATGGACTTTTCAATGTCAACGAAATTTAATTTCCGGCAAAATGTTTTTGACTTACACTATTAAAACTAAACATGTTTGTATTTTGAATTATTTGACAATTCCCGTTTTTTGTTTATAAGAGCGCATATTATTATTCTTATTGAGATTATTAAAATAAAGTTCTTCCTTATTTCTCAGCCGTGTTCCATGAAACTTTGTATTCAGTTTACCACATCATCTAGCAAAACACGTACAAAATATCTATTATTGTTTCAATTTGGAGTGAACTTCCCCCAAAACCTTCAACTTGAAGTAAGAGGCTACTGGAAAGACATTTTACGAAAATTTCAAACAAAACCTTCGTTACGTTTACAATATACGCATACACAATTTAAGTATTTTTTTAGTTTAACTTCAGAGAGAGAAAACATGTTTCTGTTCTTTGATACAGTGTACTTAATATTTCAAAAAGCAGGAATTCATTTGGCTCATGAGCCTCAATTAATTGGTTTCAATTGGTTTAGGGAGACTTATATGAGTCATGAGGGAAAGTTAATTAACCCAGCTTCCGCGCTGGCTGGCTTAGATGCTTGGCCTAGTTCGCGAAATAATTAACTCAGTCTTTGTCCTTGGTATTTTCACCTACAACGACGAAGCTGCTTTCCTCTAACAGTTTCATCAGACAAGTTATAGGTTGAAATATAATTTCATACTTAAAGAGTTATATAAAAAAATTGTTTGATCTTTTTTGTTATTGAAACGCATTGTGGGTACTGAACTGTGTGAAATATAAATTTGTGCTAATGAAACAGATATTTGTAAACTAAGTGATATATAAATAAATATAATTTGAACAGAACAGAACAGAGAGAAAAACATATTCACAGATACAGACATACATATAGACTCATATACAGATACAAATATATAAATACTCAGATTTGAGTTTTTGGTAGTTTTTGATCCAGTTTAGTGTCCCTAAATTGAAAAAAGTGTTTTAGAGCGATGTCTGTATGTGTATGTGTTCTGCTCATTCCCACATACTCACACCTAGAGACGAGACTTTTGGTCGGATTTTAATTCAATTCGGTATATAGATACAGATGGGGCCATTAGTCTGTGCTCGTGGCTTTTATAAATTTTAACTTTATAGCTTTCAAGGGAAATAAATATTTACGTTTTCAGTCAGGTGACTTAATTTCTTTATTTCAGCGGAAAATCTTGTAGACGAGCATAATGGAGTGAGGAAGCCAAACTTTTATAGAACGGCTAGTAGCGTCAGAGCCGCGCGCACAGACTAATGACACTGTCAAACTACGGTATCTTGAAGAATTTTTTTTAATTTTTGTTTTGAAGGTATTTTCCCCCTAAAACCCCCCAATAATGTATAATGAAGTTACTCTGAAACGTAATGATTGCCTGTAATCAACATGATGACTGAAATGATTTTAATGAAAATTGAAAATAACTTTTTTTCTTCTGTTATTTTGCTTTACTACTCAAGAGAAACGTTGCAATTACCTAATTTGCGTGCCGTCAGATAAGGCAGATCAGATAGCAAAGGCGGGCCCCCGCCTCTCGGCAGATTACCATCAAGTTGACTTTATTCGTATCATCAGGAGTTCAACACGTTTTACGTAATTGCTTAGAAGTGTATTTTTTTGTTTGTTAATGATGTAACCTTAAAAATAAATATATAAAGTTAGATTAGATTAGATTATTGAAATGGAAACCATACTACAATGTATGTATTTTAAGCCAAGTACGAATGAGGAGTCAATGTAAGATGATTGTGGCACGATCTTATAGTGTTGTAACTGACTAAGGCTTACATTTTCCTTAGACAGGACTGTTAATTAATAGCCCGCTGGCAACTTATGGACCTACAGTTTAACGTGTAATCATACCACGTATTAAGAATAACCAAGGAAATAACTATGTAACCATTGTAAACGATTAGTATAATTTTTTTATATCAGTAGTTTTTATATTCACTGCAGTAATTATTTAAGTAATTTTTGACAAATATATTACGTGAGGTCTATCCGCTTTATCGGTATGGTTAAGCAATAAACCACTATGGTATTATTTTCCTAGTAGTCTTTTTACTGTACGGTTACATGTATATCGGTTTGTTAAGCACTTGATGTCTGTCCGGTTTACTGGTACGGTTAAGCGCACTGTCACCGTGTCTACCGGTACATGTTAAGCGCACTCCTCCCTAGTCACCGTAAGGTCTGTCCGGTTTACTGGTACGGTTAAGCGCACTCCTCCCTAGTCACCGTGAGGTCTGTCCGGTTTATCAGTACGGTTAAGCGCACTCCTCCCTAGTCACCGTGAGGTCTGTCCGGTTTATCAGTACGGTTAAGCGCACTCCTCCCTAGTCACCGTAAGGTCTGTCCGGTTTACTGGTACGGTTAAGCGCACTCCTCCCTAGTCACCGTGAGGTCTATCCGCTTCATCGGTATGGTTAAGCAAACTCCTTCCTAGTCACCGTAAGGACTGTCCGCTTCACCGGTAGGTTAAGGTTCCTAGTCACGGTCTGTCCGTTACGGTACGGTTAAGCCACTCCTCCTAGTCACCGTGAGGTCTATCCGTTACGGTATGGTTAAGCACTTCCTAGTCACCGTAGGTCTGTCCGTTCCGGTATGGTTAAGCGCACTCCTCCTAGTCACTTAGGACTGTCCGGTTCACCGGTATGGTTAAGGCACTCCTCCTAGTCACCTTAGGTCTGTCCGGTTTACGGTACGGTTAAGCCACTCCTCCCTAGTCACCGTAAGGTCTGTCCGGTTTACTGGTACGGTTAAGCGCACTCCTCCCTAGTCACCGTGAGGTCTCTCCGGTTTATCAGTACGGTTAAGCGCACTCCTCCCTAGTCACCGTGAGGTCTGTCCGGTTTACCGATATGGTTAAGCGCACTCCTCCCTAGTCCCCCTGAGGTCTGTCCGGTTCACCGGTAAGGTTAAGCTTATTCCTCCCTTGTCACCGTGAGGTCTATCCGCTTCATCGGTATGGTTAAGCAAACCCTTCCTAGTCACCCTTAGGACTGTCCGCTTCACCGGTATGGTTAAGCACACTCCTGCCTATTATTTAAAGGATCCTTAGTAGTATATGTTTTTTTTATTTTATTTTATATATGAATTTTATATATTTACGAGTATATATGTGTGTTTTTCATTATATATATACGTACCTATTTTATCAAAAGCTATCTATTATTATTTAATTTGACGTTTACTAACGATAATCCTTATAATAATAAGTCCGATTATAAACATATTTACATATTTTGCTCGTATTTGATATGAATGAGCATTCATTAATTCATAAATTAGCTTCATTAATATAAATAAATAAGTTCATTAATAAGCATAAAACAGAAGTAAGATATGATATATGTCTAATGTATTATGAATAAATAATAAATACGAATAATTTTAATATTAATATATATGTAAAAAATGTACAGTAACCAACAACCCATGGTAGCTTGTTTCAACCAGGTTGAGTGCAGGTTCATATATTGCTGTTGTATAAAATACAGAAGATATAAAATACAAAAACATTGGTTTACAGATATAATTAGAAAACTAAAAAAAATGCTACGCCATAATTTCAATTTTATGACACTCATCACAAGAAAAATAAATAATACTAAGCTAATACTATAGTACTAAATAAACAATAATCCTTCTACTTTTTTGTATTTTATTTATAACCCCATGTATAACAACCTCAATCACAATATTTTCTGATTTATTAGCTCAACATTAGAATTTACAGGTTGGAGTTCGTTTAATCATCCGAGTAATGGGGTGGATAAACTGGGAAACAAAATCACGTGATTAGTAGGAACCAAGGCAAAATGTTGTCATTGTCTCCATTCATGGTATAGCAAGCCGTTATTATAAAACAAATTGGTGTAACTAAGGCATGAGAACCAGGGATTAGTGATTAAGAGTTCTGGGAAGCGTTCAAGAAAGTGAAAGATAGTTATTTTCGAATGATCACGTTTCAGAAACACTTCAGGTGTGATGGGGTTCTGAATCGTTCCTTGAATTCCTAATGAATTCATGATGAAACGCCTCCATTTAATTTCGTATTAATTTTAGACACGTTCTCAAAGCCCGATTTACCCTTCCGATGGCCATCAGTCGGCTCCCCCTCAATCGCTCCTGGGTGTCACCTCTTTAGTAAAAGACTAAAAAGCCGAAAATACTCTATAACTCTAGTAAATCAAAACAAGCATTTACTATTTCCTAAATGGTTGCTACAAAACAAGATTAAATACTTTGGATTACAAATAAATATTGATTTAACGTAATCATATATAATACATCACAACAACTCTTACGCCAATGGGCTTCTAATACGATATACATTGTGTATTATAAATTTTTAAATGAATTACTTTCATAGCTAATTTTTGTTAATAAACCCCTTAATATAGTATAATTAATAATAGTCATATTGTGTATACAAAGTAGAGTATCACTTAACAATAACAGTACTATTTTAGTTAAAAAGTCTGAATGCTTGCTGCTATATATGAACAAATATTTTTTGTATTTACTTCCATATGAAAAATAGGCTAGATCATGGATATGTCTAAATGGAATGTTTTTAGTTCCCCTCAACAGCTGTCCTTT
Source organism: Nephotettix cincticeps (assembly GCA_023375725.1). NCBI lineage: Eukaryota > Metazoa > Arthropoda > Insecta > Hemiptera > Cicadellidae > Nephotettix > Nephotettix cincticeps. The sequence continues at coordinate 36,219,716 of CM041785.1, forward strand.
TAACCAAATGACGTCACTGCCCATTTGATGTAGTTTTTTTTTTAAATTTTGGTCTCGATAATTGCCAACAACCCCGCCCTCCACGCCCAGAGCTAAGACATATCCACACCGAAAAAGAGGAAATGCAACAAAAACTGTAAATTTAGATGTATTTTAAAAGCTTTGAATATAAAATTTGTGTTAAGCTTATAAATTTTACATATCTCAGAAATAAAACTGCATCATTGGTAAATCAATACAGATAAAAGCTCCCCATATTAATCGAACTGCACGGACTTTCATGGACATGTAAATCCAAGAATGGACATGTAAATAGTAAATGTCTACCAGGGAACTTCACACGTGAAGGAACTTTACTATCGTGAACTCAAACGTATCTTAGTAATACATTTCAGTTCAATATTTCATATAAAACTGATTAATTTGCAAAACTCAATTTAGTTCAAAAAGTCAAACAAAACATTGGTACAATTTTAATGAGATCAGAGGATAATTTAAATACTTTCTATGACTTTAACAATAATCTATATTTTTAGCCACTTTTTCTCTATTATTTTAAGTTAATTAAGCTATTATTAAAAGTTAAAGTTATTATTAAATTGTTTTAATAAAAAATTGGATGGATAATTACAAAAAAAATAAAGAACAGGAGGTATTTGATTGTACGTAACGTGGCTGGTTCCTGGTATCGACCTTTGGGGAATTCACTCGGTAAGATTTAGGGTTTCAATAAAAAGCTAACGATTCCTCCATTCCTCCTAGCCACGTCCTGTCTCGTGAGAGAAGTAACCAGTCAACTTTTCTTTTTAACTTTTTAACTCCAGAAAGTCGAAAAGTGATAAATGTGTTTTCATAATTCAGAAATTTTCTCCCTCATAGGAAATCTGTTAATGAGTTCAGAGGGTTTTAGTAAAAAAAAACTAAACATTATTTCTTATTGATGAATTACCATTCAATAATTTCGGATAGGTTATGTAATAATTTAAATTGAACAAGGCTTCACGCGTTCAGGTGTAGATAAAAAATACCACCGTAGCAACTGACCTGCGTACTCAACAAATTTCCATTCATTCATGACTCGAGAGTATGCAAACTAAACTTGATCATTTGTTATATCAAATTGTATCACAAAATGTTTATGTAGTAAGTAGGTTAGCTACCATGAGAAATATGAATTATTGTATTAAAGATGTTTCAACATACATTAGTATAATTAGATGAAACTGTAAAACTTGTTTTATCCCAGTATTTTAAAACAATAAACGAGATATCAGTTTTAACCTTACCCCATAAGATTGAGATTGAAGCTTCAAATGACAACGTACTGTATTTACCAGTTTCTATAATTCAGGTACCGCATAGAATATAGATAAGATTTAAATCAATAGATTGTTTCTTTTATGAGCTCATTACAACTGGTCTAAAATCACATTTTAATAATTTAAATGAAGCAGTTTGCCGATCGGCAAGGACTCTCAGTTTTACGCGTTGGAAGTCCCATGCAACAATGTTGACTCGGTTGAGATCTTACATCTCGACCTACGTACTCTGTCCGAATATTTTATAGAGGTTAGATTAGATTAGATTAGACCATTGAAATGGCAACCATACTACAATGTAGGTATTTTAAGCCAAGTCAAGTATGAATGAGGATTAAGTGTAAGATGATTGTGGCGCGATCTTGTAGTCTTGTTACTGACTAAGGCTGACATATTCCATAGACAGGACTGTTAATTAATAGCCCAACAGTCGATGGTAACTAAAGGACCTACAGTTTAACGTGGAATCCGAACCACAGCCTCTGAATTACGAATTGGTCTAATTATGAGGATGGTCTTTGCGGATTAACGTAGTATTCAATAGTGCGGACGTTAATCCAGACAAGAGAACATACATCCACCGACCAACTCTCACAACTATCCACAATTCGTGACCTCCATGTAGCTGGATTACAGGACGTCGCCACCGTCCCAGTCAAATACCTGTTCTGATACCTAATGATGACTCGAGGGTTCCGAAGTCTAGTTCACCATAAGTGACGATAAAATTGAACCAGAGACGAAAACAAAGGTACGTAAAACTATATCATACAGCAAATAAAACTAACGTTACATAAATTAAAACTATAAAGAATATACTAAATTTAGTATTTTTGAGAATGGTTGAAAAATAATATTTAAAAATATTCCCTTAGCCAAATAATATACTAAACTAATATTTAGAACGATAAAAGAATTCAGAATTGATGTGATTGGCTCAAAAAGCGTAATGAGGTAAGGCAGTTGAGTAATTTTCCAAAATTGAGCAGAAGGGGTGATAGATTGGCCTCCGCCAGTAGGTAGGGTGATCAGACCATCTCCAGGGCTCGTTTAGTGAAATGAACTGCTGGCATACGAATGAGCGGCTCTCTGTTTAAAACCGGTAACCAGTTGGCTGTTTTCACATTTTCACTGGATGGAAGCCAACTGCCGGTGTTCCATTACAATCCTTAATCAAATTATTGTACCAAAATTGTTCCAAGCTATAGAATATATAATATGCTCTTCAACTATTGATTCATCATTGTGGTGTTTTGATTAAAATGAAAATTTTTTCGAGTACACTATAATCGTAACTGTATAAAATAATTCATTCTGCCATCTGTAAGCTTAAAGTTTGTTTTAATGCAATAACCATTTAGATCGTGATACGTGTTAGGCTCAAATAATAAATAAGGTCAACACGTCTCAACAGAACGTAATATGCGTTATGTTAAAATGGTCAATTCAGTCAACACGTGTAAATAGAACTTACTATGTGATGGGTTCACACAGTCAATACAGTCAACACGTGTTCGTTCTGTACAGTCCTTTAATATATACTTGTTCATGTGTTATATTTGTGAATCGTCTGTTTTCATGAAACGTTATTATTACGCTATAGTAAGTAAGTTAGTATTACTATTAGGATTCCTTAATTTAATAAGCTGTTATAGGAAGACTACCATTCATTACCTTCATATCAATGTTTAATACCATATTAATTTAGTCGTAGTCTATTAGACTGGGGTTAGTGGTTGTAACAAAAATTAAGAATACTAAAATTATCCAGTGAAACAGTGAAAATGCTAGTCAACTTCAACAAAACGAACCTTCGCTCTGCGAACGTACAACACGCGTCCGCCGTCGTCGTGCCGCGCATCGCAAACAATGCAATCAATTAAGTAATCAATTATTTAATGTGCCTTTTTATTTTTTAAGTTTTTAAATTTTTAATTTCTGATGACGCAACAAAGGTGGTGAAATGTACACCAACAAAATTCTAGAACATAGGCAACTAACAAAGGTAATATAAAATAATCCGTCACAGTAATAATGTCACCTTTGGCTATCAAGAGTGACGGGCTTCCCTACTCCTTGGTTGATAGCTCCGAACGTGAATACAAGTACAGTATATGGGATGTATAAGTAAAATTGGCTAAAATGATGAATGAAACTTTTATCCGTTTTAAATACAATAAGCAACAAGTACATTTTAAGCATAACGAATTCTTAGAACGCCACTTTTTAAGAGTTTACCGAATATATTTATGATTATTTTTATTCGTTTTATTATTTTGAGGTTAAAAAATTTCCCTTTTTTATATTAGCTGTTGGTCCAATAGAATCCAAAGCATTTTTCATATATTATAGGTTTTAATAATATGATTTAGGTTCCGTTTACCTTATATTTCATAAAATTAAAATATGTAAAAAGGGGGTTACAGAATAAAATTAAATTTACTACGCAGTTAACTAAACGATTCACTTGTTTCCGCTCAAAAGGCTTCCAGGAACTAATAAAATGTATAAAGACGCGACTCAAGAGTGAAATGGCAACAAAGTCAACATCCTGACGTCGCTGAGGCAGCTACCCCACTTTACTGGCCTTGTAAAAAGGACCCAGAGGTATTTTAAACCGGAGAACCTTGTCTTTAGTGCTGTAGCAGTATCGTTTGAACGACCGTTTTGCTGTGCGAATATTAAGCTTTTGAAAACATTTCGGAACGTGTCCCGAAATGTTCCAGCTAAGCCCGTAGCTATTCACTAATATATTTTCCAATACTATCACAAAACGTAGGAAATTACTTACTATGAACCTACCTTTATTTGAGAAAAAGTAATTTATTTGTTGATAAACCTCAACTTTTAATCAGGCAGAGGATTTTCACAGATCACTCCTTTTCTATATTTTGGTGTCTCAATGCCAATGGCATTTTTAACATTTTTTTATCCTTCAGTCCGTTGTTAGATAGGTCCTAGGGACATACTTCAACTGGTAGTGATAGCCTGTAATTAAGCTATATTTATCAGTTAATAACTCCAATAACACGGGATTACGAGGTGAACACGATACTTCTGAGCTAACAGCTGTTTTAATTGTTGTAATTATATTTTCCTGCTATAGGCCTATTTACTTCATGTGGGAAAAATGTTTGTATTTACTTCCCTGTGGGAAGGTTACGCATACGTTAGATCATGTAGATGTCCAAAGGGAATGTTTCCAGATCTTTTAAACAACTGTTCTTATTCTTATATATTAAAAACTAGCTGACCCGGTGAACTTCTTAACGCCTAACAGTAAATACATGTTAACATGTTAGATTGGCAATGTCCAATGGCAAAGTAAATTAGCATTGCTGCTTCGTTGTGAAAGCTTTAAATATACAACAGCTGATTATTATATTAAACTTAATATGTATAAACATTGTAATTATTTTTTATTTGGCAAACATATAAATACGTGACTTTTAATCATACAGAAAATAAAGAAATATAAACACAGTACATAATTCCCAAAAACCGTAAACTGTTAACGTGGCGAATAATGCTGTTCATTTTGTACAGCACATATTTACCATGAATGATTCAGATGGCATTGGATAGTAAAGCAAATTGCTAACGGACAGTAAACAAACAGCTGGTTTAAGAAATCAAATGTTTTGATTGTAGATAATTTGTAAACAAACTTAGTTCCCATAAGGTTAACATTAGAAATTTAAAACGCTATAAAATGGAAACTAATTGAATTTATGGAAACTGAATATGCCTAAAGCATGACCGGAGCAGAGATGAATCCAAAAAAATCAAAGATCATTAAAATCGGTCCAGCCGTTCTCGAGTTATAATGCGTGTAACTAACACGACTTTGTTTTATATATTTAGATTCAATACAATAGCTCACATATCCAAGTTAATAGCTGGGATCATGGATATGTCTGAAGGGAATGCTTTCAGTTCCTCTAAACAGCTGATCTCATTACCATATAACGTTACTTCTGATACACTTTGTGCCTCTCGCCAATTACTAACACCCAGTTTAGCTCTTCAGAGTTTATACCCATATCAAAAAAATATTTATTACTAGTTTTATGATGCACTTTAACAAGTCATTTTTTAATTGTAAAACCTGAAGTTAACGTTCCACCTGGAAATACTTAGTGAGTAAAAAAATTATGAACTGCAATAAGATAGCCTACAAGATATATGTTACTTTACGAATATGAGTTAAGAAGGTAAATTAATCATAATGTAATTCAAAAACATATTTGTAAAATAAATCTGTCTTAACCACAATCACATCGTAGCTCATTAAGGATTAATCTTTCTGTGTGCACACCCAAATCCTCAATGAGTTTATGCGAGTAGTAGCATAGCTGGATAGTAAACTGAAAATGTAATTACATATCTCCACTATTCATTGAACAAAATATTAAACTTTTTTGTGAGTCATATAAAAAATCGATATTGAATTTTATAATTTTAAAATAGTTTCTTACACAAAGTATGCCCTTCCTAAAAATAAGTATGAATAATGACATTTGGGTTGTCAATCAGTGTTAAGTAAAATAGAAAACGTGTGTTGTAGATTTTCCCTATATGACAGCATATCATCATATCTGCCTCCTGCAAAGGCGTGGCTCTGTCATCAGCCACTCTTCCACGAGTCACGGATAAGGTAATTGCTCAATTTAGTCTACCTTCACGCAAAGTTATTCCTACAATTTAACACCTTTCATGAAAATTAATTGATATATTTTGAAGCTAATAAATTAAATATTACAAACTAAGCATTTACAAAAACCAATAGGTCAAACATTAAAAAATATTTATTAGCTAAGCTAGACCCCTAGTTCTTAAAAACCGTTATACTTTAATAAGAGAGACAAAATATAATAAAAGGTAATACAAATTTAAAGTTTTTGAATGTCCAATACGTGGGTATAAGTGTATATAAAATGTTTTCATGAGTACCAATTTTGATGGACTTCTCCAAATGTTCTATCGTTTACCTGTTTAGAATTACTTGATATAATTTTTTTAACGTAGGCGTTCATATACTCATTTTTGGACTCCATAATCTAAGAATTCGTTTGATACTTAAATTACAATGTAGTGAAAATATTTCATCATACAGAAATATCCAAGTAAATTAGACAAGAGAGCTTAAGAAAGATCCTGAAAGTATTTTTAAGAGGAAGGGTGGAAGACTTAAACAAGCTGACGCATTGCGGTAAAAAGTCGCCTTTTGTCTAAATTGTTTAATCGATGACACCCAAATAACTTTTATTCAGAGGCTATTAAGTGGTTAATAGAGTTATTCTTTTTCCAAATTTTAACCTAATTCCATATATGAACTGCTAAGTTATAATAATAATTTAAATTACATTAATTGAAATTAAGCTTAAATTTATATCTCCTAAAAAATTACCGTAGACTGAGGAGGGTTTAGCAACAAAAGTCAACATCACCAAGTCGCGCCACTTTACCGGTCTTGTAAAAAGACCTCGAGGTATTTAACTGGAAAACATTGTCTTTACAGTTTCACAGGATAATCTAGGCTACCAAACTTACTAACGTACTTGGCTCCGGTCTCAACAGGTACGGTATGTTTAATATTTGCGAGATTTTAGTGAGTCTAGTGTTGTGTTGATTCGTGTTGACAGTTTTTGTTTAAGTATTTAAACATACTCTATATAAAACCAATATTTTTATATCAGAGAGATTCAAGATCTTTGAATAATTATAACAAATATTTTAACTTGGATCGCCTTATCATTTTGAATATTATTCGGTCGAAACTTTGTCATTCTTAATTTCAATTACCTTTTTTTGTCTAGGCCATCCACCAGAACTTTATTACACATTACTTCCGGTTAGACCTAGTGGGTTGCGATATCACTTAAGCCGCGTTTACACGAGGCCAGTAGGCGTACAGGTTACTTGAAGCAGGTAACCTGAGACAAGTAACCTTTCCCGTGTGGACGACCAAGCTCGAAATCACAGGCCAGTTGCCTGTCAACCTGCTTGGCAGGTCGACTTGCACGAGGAGTAGACAACCTGCGCCCCACCACTCAAAAACGGACCTGCTACACAGCCTGCCTCGCACTGACGCCGTGTGGACAACTTTTTAGTCTGTCGGGCAGAGGAAGTGAGCTAATGTTGTGACGAACAGTAACAGAGCTGTAGGATGTTTGTTTATTTTTCAAAAATTTGTTATGTTGTGTAATACCGTACCTACTAATTAAATGCCACGTTGGTCCGAAGAGATGAGAATTAAGTTTTTGGAACTTTATAAGGACCGGCCTTGCTTATGGGACCAGTTTTCTAAACTGTACAAAAACAAGAATGCACGCGAAACAGCCTTCGGTGAAATAAGTTTCCGCTATGAAAATTGAAGGGCTTGGAATGACTGAAGCTAAATCTAAAATAAAAGCAATACGAGCCACTTACTCAGGTGAAATGGATAAAACAGTGAAAAGTGCAAAATCAGATGTAATTTCTTGTACGTCATCATAAGATAACGCAGAAAATGCACTTTCTGTCATATTCCACATCAAACACTGGCTCGCTCACAACCCAAGTCGTGTGGACAGGATCATCGGCAAGTCCCCAGTACAGTAACTTGCCTCAGGTTACCTGCTCAGGTAACCTGCTCGCCTACTGGCCTCGTGTAAACGCGGCTTTAGCTAAAAAAGCCATTGGAGATTACCGGTATTTGAACCCGGGATCTTGGACACCAAAGTCCCGCGCTCTACCCCTAGACCAGCGCGCTTACCTCGAACAATCAAATTATAATCATACATTCATGATTGGTTAGTGAATATAAAATTCTGTTTCGTAAATCTTATTGTTTTACTACTTATTTATACGATTATCAATAGCCGTGATTTATTTAAGCCCCTCTAAATCACTATTTCCACTGTCATTCCTGCCTAGTGGCATTCAAACATTAACACATTTTAGGGATACATGCTAAAACTGTGAACTAAAAATTAATTATTATTAATTCGGTCAACAGTCATTATAAATTTCATCATACTAGATATTATGGACTTCAATCACTCTACAGGATTTATTAGTTGAGTATGGATTTTAAAAATTGTATCCAGTTAAAGTTAAATAAACTGTAAAAACTATACTGATTTTATAAGTTTTTATATATAAAAATATATATGTAGGTATTAGGTTTCAAGATACCACTTTTATATATGTGTATGGTATAGGATTTCAGTTATTTTTGTTTGCTAAATGGTAGCACTAATTTATGTTAGAGGTACAATTTCAGTTTTAAAATGCTTTACCGTTAATTTTCATTAAGCCTGATCCCTAGCAAGAAACACTCGTAGTAAATTTAAGTAATTAATAGTAGAATAAATAGTAAGGAGAACAAATTTGTTAATTTGGATATAAGTTTATAAAAAAGTTTTATTGTTTCAATAAATTGTAAAAGTCAGAAAGATTATAAACAAAAAAATCTTACCTAATTGAAATAAACAAGTTAGTTACACCATTAGCTTTCGCTTTTGATTTTAAAATTCACGCTTTACCCCACATTCGCCCCATATTGCACTCTATATTCACATGTAATTATTTTGGTCAATAAATACAGTGTAATAGTTAAATGTCATTAAATCCTTTCGCAGACGAGTTCCAGTCAGAGGATCTGGGGTCGAGAGGTTTATTTAGTATTGGTAATGTACTGGAATAAAATTATTAAAGATTACTACAAGTGAATAATCTTTTTGTAAATGTTTTAATAATTTAATTATATAAAAAAATAATAACAAACCATTATGAGATTGTTTGGCTTGAATAATTGTCCTGGGAACAATATGGCAGAATAAACTATCAACACTATTTCGTACCTTTAATTTGACCGTTATAAGGGTACAAAACGATATTAGTAAGGAGAATCATATCTATTGTGTAAAATAAACACATTTCTCCAGTAAAGGAAAACAGTAACTCGCTGGAAGTTAATAAGATTCTTTAATCAAACTTGTCCAATTTTAACATAAGCGAGAAGGAGTTTCTCAGAATTCTTGAAATCTTGAATGTTTTTAGTTTATGAACGAATGCCGTTTTTAGGATTTACTTGGGCTTGTTTCCTCCAGTCTGATGTACAGATAAGGCATATTTTACTGATGAATAAGTTGATATGAATAAGTAGATATGAATAATGAATAAGTTGATGAATAAGTCGACAATCGCAGCCTAAAGACCAATTAATTTTATAGTAAAATCGTCTAGTTTTTTAACATGGATTCCAGTAGTTTCGCTTTGTTCCAATTCCTTTGACTACAAACATTTAACTGGGGACAAAACTCAGACTTGCAGATACCGGTCTATCCCGAAGCTTTATTGTTGTCGCCGGCCTAAATCTACAAAGTTTCACTAGCGATTTTAGTGGTAACCCTCTCTTCCTCATGCGCTTTTTCCTTCTGCGGTTCGTACAAATAGCTTTTCCCTACTTGAAAACAAAGAAAAGGATGTTAAATCCATTATATCTCTGGAAAAATAAAAAAATCTAATCCCTTAAAACGGGACGGTACTATTTTACTCCCCACAAACATTTTGAAGACTTGCTTCAGGTATTATCATTGGTCATCCGTCTACTACAAAGGTAATAAGATAGTAGCAATCATAAATCAAATTAATTGTATAAATTGTAAATTGTATTAATTGTATAAAATTGTATAAATCAAATTTATACAAAACTCTATACATATTGATGTTTACAGTGTCCTTTATACAATAAATATCCAACCATTATTATATTTTCGTGTGCTTAAGAAATAAACAGGAATAAATACAAAATGGTAAGATGTTAAAGTAAAAGCTTATATATCGAGTATTACCCTTAAGTTTAACGTAATCCAAACTGAAATGTCTTATTTTCGTATACCTTTCGGTGCTCTTAAAGAAAGCCAATACACCATTCACAGATCTCTGTGGCTGATATTATTTAGTAATCAAAAATATTATCTAAGTTGTGGTTACAAAAATGTGGTTATAAAAATAATTAAACTTAAACATCTATAGGCAACTGAAATGTTAGGGGGAATATATTATTATATATTATAATAACGTGTCTATTTTGTTTCATTTATACCTTTAAAAAACATTAATTTCAAAGTAGCATTTTGAAATATTTGTAATGTGTACAAATTTACCAAAAACGAGTTACAATAATAAGATAAATTGTATGTTAAATTTTATATAAAATAAATTGTGCATTACTTGTACTTACCTCTATACCGGTTGGTAAGTCAGTACAGCTACAACCCGCACCAAGCTTCTATGACCTGTGGCATTGTCACAATTGTGGCAAGACCGTGACATGCGGGTGTTTGGCTTGTCACGCTAGTCACATCACATCGCCCAATTTCATTTCCCCTCCGGACACGATCTGATCACTACAATATATCGTCCGAGGGTCTGAGTATTTGTGCGTTTGAGGCGATATAATCTGATCGTATATCAAGGATAAACATAAATTAATTTTTATTTATCAGTATCTAAACATTTGTAATACCATGGGGTCTAAAATAATAAAAAAAGGGTTGGATCAATAACAAACCTACGTTTCCTTGTGGTAGTTCGGTACCACGTTAGTTTGTGTATATGGTAGTTAAACACCAATTATGTATTAAGTTTATTATATTAAAACCCGAATAAGTTCAACTTTAGCATTCTTGACACCAATGACTTCATGACTTCATTTGTGTGACCCTTACCTGTCTTGGTTGTAGTAACCTTGGATCAAGGTTATCGTACACATTTTCTTGCAAGTTTGAGTTAACAGAATTTATACTTGTTTTAGCATAATTTTAAGTATGTTTGATCGTTTATGTTGTTCATTTCTGACTTATGAAACATTTTAATTTTAATTGTTGATAATTTTTTTAAGTAAATATATGATATAAAAATTAAGGGTACAATTTTGATTAGGAACTAGCTGCTGTCAAAAACTTTTTGTTATTATGTTATAGGTCAGTAAATGAGTTTAAGGTTTATCTTGAGAAGAATGAAAGATTTTCAAGATATTTTAAGATGCACTGAAAGATTTTATTACATCATTAATTTATTTTGTGTAGTTAACTTACTGAACCCATGTAACTTATTTCGAACCATTTATTTTTGCATTTCTAAAATATATCCGAATCCATTTGGAGAACTGATATTGGCTGAGAGGGGATCAGGTTTTGAGAACAATCAGGTATGATCTCTCTGTTCCAAATCTCTCGTCGACTCTCTCACACTACAGGTGGATTTTATGAAAAATTGTAGATTTTTAAAATATAATTAAACTGACTGGAAGGTATATAACATTATTTTTATTCATATAATAATTCTCTTTTCAACATCAATTAATTGAAATTGGTTTATTACTTAACAAAATAATGGGACTTTTGTAACAATTTATTGTAAGTGAAAGATAGTAAAAATTATTACTCCATTCACATTCATGTAAAATATAGAATGATATTGTTTTGGTTGAGGATACTGTAGTAATATCCGGTTTTACAAGAAACATCGAATGAACCTTTCGGTAGAGCAGTAATGGCGCAGAAAACATTCCGTATCTTGTAAACTACCTCCAATAAAACGCTTCTGTCACACTAATAGTCTGATGCGACAAAGTATATATTCATGAATCTGTATAACACTTTGATACTTAGTGAAACCGTAAGTTTATTTCAACCAAGAGAGTTATATATTATGTTATCTTAATTATAGTTTAAGGAACGTTTTGAATCACTTATTTACTTCAGCGAAAAGGTTGAAGTTTTAAGGTCTTTCCTTATTGAAGCTTGTATTACTATATATTTCATTTGAAATATAAATTGGTTGCTTCTCTTTTTCTTTACAAATGAATCAATTGAGAACCAATAAGAATAGTTGATTAAACTTTAACACTAAAGACTAACAGATCGGTTGAAAAAACAAAGGCTTTGTGCGTGTTTTCTACTAAAGTGATTCATATAAAATCCTAAAACATGGATGGAACCCCTGAAACGCTGAAAATAATGTAATGTTCATAAACAGATTCAGATACTTTTAAATCAACTTCACCAGATTTATGACAAATTACTTGTTTTGAATATTATCCTTTATTTGGGCTGTCTAAAGGAATTTTACTAAGGTAATAAAATATTATACAGTATTAGATTGATTCCACTTCATTCCATTATTTTAAATTGTTTACGAATTTCCTGAGTTCTACGAAACAATAAAGAGTAATGGCATGACAGTTAATACAAAGTATGAAATAAAAATATGATTTGATTGAAAATATACGTTTAATGTACAAAACTTAGCGTAGAGTTAATTCCATTGCACTATTTAGGGCTACTAAAATCTCTTTATAAAATTATTTAGTTTTGACTTTTCGTTGATGTTTTTAAGTCCATTTTTCAACTAAAATAGTTTAATATTTTTAATAATAATGTCACTTAATACACCAAAAGGTTTACAGTAAGTAGTAGAGGGTATCTGCCGATTTTTTCTTGGTCCTTGATTTGATTTAAAATAATATTTAAAAACTTTAAAATTCCTATTCCATTTTAAAGTAAAGTTGATCCTTCTAACTTTAAAATCTTCTTATTTAATATCAATACCTTATAATTCGAAATTGCGCAATGGTTCATACGAGGCTAAATAGATCTTCTTAAATTGAACGTATATAAGAACGTAAGGTAGCTTAAACTTTTACATAAATGCTTTTCTGGAATTTAATCTCCTCAAAATTAGCTCATTTAAGCCAACATATCTATTGAAAATTGTGATTAAACTGTTAATTCACAAGTAAAATATTTTTTTAACATGTTTAGTCTTAAGTACGTTTATAAAATATACGTACAGTTAATCAAAACCATTTTCTATGTCACCTAATTCTTGCACTTTGATCGATTAATTGAGCACACACTGAATTCCTGTTGTCAGAAGTTGGATGGACAAGTTTGTTGCTTCAGAGCCACTCTATTAGGCAACTTCCGCTCTAACTGATCAATGCTTTGTTAGGATTCAAAGCAGACATAAAACAATATTAACTAAACATCCTCCACTTGGTTTTCCAATATGGTTTACAAGGTACGATCATCGTATCATGATCATAATGATGGTAAGGTTAAGTGTGAGGTATATATCTTGTAAGGATAATTATTAACCTCCTGTCGAATAATCAAAAGAAAAAACCCTTGGTTTTTAACAAATGAATTAATTTTTAACAATTAACCCATCTTACCATGTTAAGAAAGACACAGGGTCAATGTTTAAAAGGAATCCTCATAAAATTTTGTATAAAAGTGTGCTTAAATGTCTGTTTATAAAATTTCTTTATGGAGATACTTATTTTAGGAACATTGGAGATAGGATCCGCAGGTCATGGGAGGGATCATGGGAGGCACGATAGAGCGATTTTGAAACGTAATTACATGTTTCTACTACATTTATGACAAAATTACTTTTTATTTTATTACACTTTACTGGATAACCTTTTTTCCCATCGAACGTAGTTGTTTGAATAAACAAATACGCATCACACTCGATTTGGGTGTTGTATAAGTAAATATTGATTGTGACATCATGAAAATTGTGATGGTGGATTTATATTATTTACATTTTTATCACGGACTTTTCCTTCTCGATTTTAAGTATAACAAAGTTTCACAACGTTTCAAGATCTGGTTTCTGATACCGTTCTCAGGCGGGCTAGTACCTAAAACATAACACGATTAGTACATTATCCGGACTAAGTATATAGTGAAACTTTGTTTTACTTAAAATCGTGATGGAAAATGTCCATAATAAAATTTAAAATAAGGTCTTAATTTCCTGAAACATTTTCTCATGAAGAATGGGCTAAGGTTATTAAAACATTATCCCTTAATTTAAATTGGGATTAAAATGAAAAAACTTAACGTATAGATAAATCATGTGTTTTACATGTTCGTAAGTATAAAGGTGAAAAGTTTTATTATCTTTAAAAAATGTAGCCCTCGATAAAAATTAATTACTAACTGTGAAAATAATCTTTTGAAGATCCTCTACGACGCTCCTTTCAGCAAAACAGGGTCTTCTTAGGACATCTTTAGGTTCCTGTGAAAAAAACGTGACAGTTATCAAGGTAATTTTTATAAGCATTAATTTTTAAGAGGAGTTCGAATTAATTCAAACTAGAAAAACTAACTAACGAAATTCTAAATATTTATTGTTTGATATTTTTATGAATAATAATATTCCAATCCATTGTTTTAAATTACGAAACTACTTAGGGAGACAACATAGTGGAGTAGGTAGGTAGTGGAGATGACGAGCCTCCCTGACTTGTCTTTCTGATGTCTCTTATCAGTTTCACCTGTCATTCCATTATTCTATAAACGTATTTTACCCACCTGTCTCTCCAACAGTTTTCCAAGACTGTGTTCCAAATTTGTGAAAAGTTGAATCCTTGAGCTCTTACTTTATACAATTCTTTCATCGAGTTCTTCGGAACAAATATAGATTAATTTGGTGGTTTTTATGCATATTTTTCAAGACTCGATCTATTTTTGGATGGAACAAAATCTTATATTTTGAAAATATATTTCAAGATGGAATAGTAAAAAATAATTCAAAATTTATTTTCATTGTGAATTTTCTATTCATAGTTATGTTTTTTGTATTCCTTACAACCAGATACTAATTGTGAGATATTAAAATTTTTAATTCATTACTCTATTAATATTTTACCATTAAGTAATGGATCTTTGAAATGTAAGAATTCCATGTAGTTTAAAATAGTATGTAATATGGGTTGGTAAATTTAAGTGTCGTTTTTAATTAACAATACTGTGTAACAGTTTTCAAATAAACTATAAATTTGTAGAAAAACTAAATCATTACTGGTGGTTAGGTTACTTAAATTTGACAATACAATATAATATTTAGGAGTTCATTAGTAAACACCATAAATACTGTGATACAAAAAATATACGCCAAATTGCTTCAGCAAAGAAATGTTGAAATAAAATAGAGTGTAACATTCATCTCACTGAGCCATTCCCTGGCAAATGCAATAAAAAGCACAAGTCTAGACTAACGAAGACGAAGCTGTCGTCGATATCGGAGAGCCCGACCTGGTGAACATCGTGCCGTGCCGTGCCGATGTCATATTTGTTTAATATTATAGTGAAACACGAGTGAAATTATTATTATATTTCAATTGATAATATAAAAGTAGCATTGTAAATATTTTTCTATTAAGTTTTATTCATTACATATACGAAAAATATAAACACCCCTCATTAAAATTATAAACTCTCTTAAGGAGTGTGTAAAAACCTTTGAATCAAACAACATTAATTAACCTAAAAACTTATCAAAGGACGACACTGATATCACCTACCATAAAATGTACATCTACATTCGTGGAATATGGTCTATCACATTCCGATATGCATGTGGAAACTGTATTCCAAAGGTTTTGCAAATGTGTAGGATCACCACCAAACATTTCAAGACTTCTTATAAAAAAATTATACCTCCTTGACCTTTGTCATATACCATACCATACCAGACCATACCATAAGGTTACCATGACCTTTGTCGATTCCCTCCCAAGATCCCACGCAATTCTTTTTGTGGGGAGGAGAAGGTAATGCTTCTGCACACCAGGGTAGCGGGAATGTGAGAAGGGGGGGGGGGGCGGAAAGAAATGATAGGGGAGGGAAGTTATGGCGGGGGGGGGAATAGCGGGGAAGAGGGGGAGAGGGGAAGGGGATGGGGGAGTGGGGTGAAGGTGGGGTCAGGGAAGAATGTGGAACTCACACCCACTAAACCCTCCCCCTCATCTCCTAAGACAAGCCTGGACCTACTCGTATTTTGCACATTACTTCGGGCTAGACCAGTTATTATTACTCCACTAAGGCTTTTCTCATCGGGGTGATTGCAGTGCTAAAGCCGATCGAGGTTGACTGTTTCGCTCGAAGTATGGATTGGACAGAGTGCTTAGCACAGTTCCAGGTGTCCTCTCCCTGTAGAATAGCTCCGACGATGTTATCAGGGTGGATTGCTTCGCCGATCACCGCAGGGAATGACACTTACGGGGCAATTCATTTACCACACCTGAAAAAAGTGTGCTGTGTCGACCTGATAGGAAGGGTCACGAAGACATCCTCCTCGCCTTGCTGCCTTTTCACTCAAGTGCTGATGATGGAGATCAGTCTGTGGATCCAACGTCTCCTTGCATCGGCTTTCCATTCACCCATTGACAGCTTTTACAATTCTAAAACTGCGATCACGCTTTCCCTGATAATAGCCTCTCTGACCACGACGATGGATCGCCTGTCTATCCGTCGATGGGTAGAAAACCATCAATTACCATTACCGCTGGTTTGAAGACCGTGCGGAAGGTAGAAGCGCCTCACAAGGCACCTTGTTGCTAGACTCGGGAAAGTCGGTCACGATAAACACTATGTTCTAGGACATGGGGCCAGACCTCAGCTCTATACAGAAGGACCGACTGTATGGACGACATCGTGTATGGGCCACCGACTTTGGGCATGAGCCTTCCCAGGGCTACAGCTGCCTTGGTGCTTATTCAGCGGTTTGCTTCACCTGCTCGCCGAAAGTTAGCTTGTTGTCTATCGAGGCTCTAAGGTAATTAGCAGCACATTTTGTTTCGAGATTTTCGTCTCCTATCTACAGAGGAAACACTGTTGGTTCTTCTCTTCGTTAGGATCACGTTCTCTGTCACCAAGCTTGCATCCACCCATTGACTCTGGCCATAACTAAGCCAAGCTAGTATGGCCAGATACTAAAGCAGTGACATCTTTGGCGTACCCAACGAGAAGACATTCGTCTGGCGTCTCAACTGTCAAAAAGTTTTGGTAATGTACATTTCAGGGATCGATCCCAAAACAGCTCAGGAAGTGATGCAGACTCGCTGCTGACCTTCAGTGGTTTCATACAGCAGATCCGTTTTCACGAGATTTTCACGCGATCCGCCACATGGGATGCTAAATAATAGACCTAGATGTCACTGCATCGTTTTTGCTAACCTAAGTTTTGGAATTTGGAACATTGAAAAGAAGCCATCTCACTAAATGGGAAGTCCTTTGACCATCCGTGACAGACTTATTTCCTTTCCTGAGATGATATTGATCAGCTGATATTGGACACACTGAGTGATAATTATTCTTGGGGTGGTAGTGTATCCCCTTACTGCCTTTCTAGGAGGAGATCCCAGGATAAAGGGTGGCTCCTTGGTTTACTCTGAGGGTGATCTCGATAGGGATTAACAATAGTCCGGGGTGTACACTGTAAATAAAGGGCTGATGGCTCTTCGTGGAATTTCTCTGCCTTTTTCAGTAGACTTTAGAAATCGTTGAATGGAGCGTGAATCCCCTAAAGGTGTTCTGTGTCCTTAGCCTGGATCTGGGTTGGCTTGGAAGCCTTTTCTAAGAATCAGGTAGTCATGTTCTACCTTCTCCATCCGTATGAATCCCTTTTCTACTGATATCAGTAGGCTACTATATTCCAGTAACCAATACGATATATGCTACGGGAGTTTAGATTAGTATTTTTTATTTGTTTTTAATGATCATTTATTACTATTTCCGATCATTATGTTTTTAATGGTTAGTTTTTAATTGATGATCTACACAAAATTTAGTCTTTGCTTTGAAAAGGTGAATAAATTTAGTACATTTAAATTTTATCTGTTTAGCAGTAATGAATTCGGATAAATAAATTCATGTATCATCATTTTAAAATACAATACTATAAATTACAAGATGTGAATAGGATTGCTTAAATGTTTCGAGGAATAAGGGACTGATTTACATTCAAGCAGACTTCAAAAACAAATATCCGTTCAATGAAATAGCGAGTTCCAATTTCCGAGAAACTGATATCGTTTCTGCTCTTTCCTGAGGCTGGAACTTATTTAGTACTTCTTTCACACTGGAACAAACTTAACACTGTGATAAAACTTAATTTGAAAATGATTTACTGGTACGATTTAAATACATAAATCGAACACCTTTATAAATTAAGTATATCCAATAACATTTACTTAAGCCATAAAAACCAAAAAAGAACTACCATAACTTACCTTAACAATATTACATAGTATTACCTAGGTATTACTATTAAGTTATTAGTTTCATTATGCGGCGAGTTTAACAGACTAACTCGTTGAAATCAAGCAAAAATGTGTTTTAAAAAATGAACTATTGTAATAATGTGATGGAAAATATTTTTTCACACGTTTGTGTCATATTAGTTATAAATACCATTTCATTATATAATAATATTGAAATTATATAAGTTCTAATTCTCAACACTTATTATATAACCACATTTTTATGGATTCTTGGAAATGTGTCGAGGTTTAGTTAAAAAAAACATTATCTCCTACAAATGTTTTCGGATTTAAAAATAAAATCAATATCATTTTACTCACCTAATAGATCTACTATAGGCCTATCAATAATAATAATGATAGTTTTACCACGGACCCTTTTATTATAAGTAATATATATTCCAAATGAGACCAAATTAACCAGTCTTAAAGCTAAGTCTATTGTCAAGTTTAATCATATTGTTTGTGATATTTCAGTTTTACTGTAACTGAGCTTGAACCAGCAAAGTATCGGTAGAAATGTTAACGTGGCACATCCGTCGTGGTTCAGGAGACAGCGTTTGACAAATGCAATGCTAAATACAACTTGTTTCTAATGAAGATTTATCTGTTGCATCGATATGACTGTATGCCTATTATTTATCTGTTAGCACATCATCATCTATGTTCACGAATATTTTCATTTAAAATATTTTGAACTGACTAACATAAATTGCATGCGCTTTTAAAGGTTTTTCTTGAGCACGGCCTTAAGTTCTGTTCATGTGTTCATAATGTTATCATATTATCATCCCAACCTAGTTATAATAAAATCTGTGATTATAAAAAAGATTATACTAAGCATATGTAATTTTTATCTGGCAGTTAAAATCATTCTTCATATTTAAATATACGTAGTAGGAAAAACAAAACATTTCTTTTGATTTTTTTAATGTTTTTTTTATTGTGCCACGTGAATTAATATTAGAACATATTAATTTATTATTATTTTCAACAATATAAAGACTCTCTTAATTTTTTATTTCATAATCATACAAAAAATATGTAATATAATAATGCGTATTTTGATCTTTTTTGTGCCCTTGATAATAAAAATAGTATTAAGGGTACCATAAATAAAGATATTACTCGAGGTTATGTTTGGTTGGATCATTTAAGAGTAACTCGCCGCACGTGATGTCACAATTTTATAATACTTTTTATGGTGACATTTTGGTTGGTAACCTCTTTAAGCTAAGCTTTGTCCGCCCACATAGACTGTGGGGGTATGATCTGTGTGGGGACGCGACATGAAAAATAATGTCGAACCAACACAGCATAAGATGGGCAGTACTGATAAAAACTATTGGCAACTCCGAGATCCTAACTAGGGCCATTACGCTATCAACTGAACCACTGACTCGTCTAAATGATGACACAATATTATTATACAGGGTGTTTCAGAATTCCCTACCAATACTCTAGGGCATTGTTCCTGGGTAAGAAACATATCTAAATATCATATTCATAAATATCAGAAAAAAATTATAAGTGAAAAAACAAAATGGAGGCTGTGTGAGTAACTAAGGACTTCCGGACAATTTAAATATGATATTTAGATATGTTTCTTACCCAGGAACAATGCCTTAGGGTATTGGTAGGGAATTCTGAAACACCCTTTATACTTTAGTATTGAAAGTTTTATTAAAAATTGGTTTAAATTACCTTCTCTGCACGTGATTCTTGTTTGTTGCAAAAAACTTAAACTAGTTTCGACTCACAGTATTAGCCATTGATGAGCCGTATTCCAACAAGGATTGATATTCTCCTTACTTCATAGTGGAACTACTTTCTCATCTTACTGACCAAATGTGTTTGGTATATGTGAGGATTTTATATTACTTGGGAATAGTAAATTATGTATATTTTCTATTATTAATCAATAACAATCATTAGATTCCAGAAAAGGTGGCCTCTAGATCATTTGATAAACAATAAAAGATTTAATGTAGTTTGCCCTGTCTGTCGAATGATCCTATGCCAAAAGACTATACCAGATCAATACAGACATATCAGGCTACAGACAACTGGATGTTACGTGTTTCGAAAACACGAGGTCAGGTCAAACTTGTATTGGTATTACAATAGTTCTTCCGATCATTATGCTCAAGAAGCTGAAGTTAGAATTCCTGCCCTGGTCACTCGATCTCCTCTCTTCAAAGAGTCCAGAAGGTTTTCGTACGAGAATGTCCAAAGTTTTCGTTTTTATTTACAGAGAGAAAGTTGGGATAATGTTTTTACATCAAATGATTTTGACCAAAAGTTTAATGAGTTCTTTCATACCTTAAAGTTCTATTTTGACAGTTGTTTCCCTCTCACAATGAAAAAAATTAATCTCCAGTCCTCCTCAAAAGTGCATCTCTCTTCCGAAATTCTCGCCTTAAAAAATCGTCTTCATGATCTTTATATACTTAGCAAAGATCTAAATAGCACCCATCATCTTCGCCTGGAATACAGAAGGGCAAAACAAAGGTATAGAAGAGAAATTTCAAAAACTAAATCTGAAGCAACATTAAAAAGGATCAATAGCTCTTCCAACAAACCAAAAACATTATGGAACATTGTTAATGACCATAAATCCACGAAGGTTAGGAAACCTACGAGAATTTCTGTTCTAAACGATAATGGCACTGTAGTTGATCAACCATCAGAAGTTGCAAATATTTTCAATAATTTCTACTCAACAGTTGTACAAAGGCTGTCTCTTAACACCTCCAGCTCACTATCAGGAGTCCCCACCACCCAAACTCTGTCCTGCAATAACTCTTTCTACTTGCATCATGCTACTGAGGCTGAAGTCATGAAAGAAATTTTGGTGTTAAAAACAAAACCATCATCGGGTTATGATGGGTTTTCTTCCAAACTCATTAAGGAAATCAGTGATCTCATATGTTCTCCCCTCACTCATCTCATCAACATCTCGTTTGAACAAGGAGTGTTTCCAGCTGAGCTTAAACATGCAACTGTCCTCCCCCTCCATAAAAAGGACAACTTGAATGACATAAACAATTATCGTCCCATTTCTTTAATTTCAACTTTTTCCAAGATTTTCGTAAAGATATTTCTAGACTGATATCTTTTTTGGAAAAATTCAATATCCTTTCTCCAAATCAATTTGGTTTTACAAAAAATAGAAACACAGTTGATGCCATCCATTTCTTGATTTCATCTTTGACTCAATCCCTTGACTCAGGAAAGGCTGCAGCTGGAATCTTCTTCGATCTAAGCAAAGCTTTTGATACAGTAGATCACGACATTTTACTAGACAAATTATACTCGCTTGGGATAAGAGGTACACCTTATTCTTGGATAAAATCTTATCTGACGGGAAGAACTCAGGCAGTTCAAATACCATATGTTGATGCCCACAACTGTTCGAGATCGACTTTCTCATCTCCACTTCCAATTACCACTGGGGTCCCCCAGGGCTCGGTACTTGGACCAGTCTTATTCATCTTGTTCATGAATGATCTGCCACGTTGCGTGCCTATGTCTGGGAGTAGGGTGTGCCTGTTTGCGGATGATACCTCGTTGTCGTTGTCTGCGGCAGACAGGCGGGCTCTCGAGGCTGATGCTATTCGCGAAGTCAGTTCAATTCTGCACTGGTTTAACTCCAATAACTTGTTCGCCAACAATACAAAAACTCAACTGATCCAATTCCATATCACTAACAAAGAAAGCTTGCCACCCCTTTCAATTTCCATAAACAATAATACCATACCGTCTTGCTTAGAAACCAAGTTTTTGGGCGTGCAGATTGACAACCAGTTAAAATTCACTTCTCATGTTGATTCCGTTTGCAAAAAGCTAAGTTCTGGCATTTTTTTATTGCGAAACTTAGCCACCTTTTTGGATTCAGAAGTTCTTTTAGTGGCTTACTATGGATTGCTTTTCCCTTATCTTTCATACGCTGTTGCAATCTGGGGTTTTGAATGTGAAAATTCAAAACGCGTTTTTAAGTTACAAAAGAGAGCCATTCGAATAATTTTTAAGAAGCGCCGCGCATTTTCTTGTAAACCGCTTTTTGTCAACAATAGAATTCTCACTTTCCCATCTTTATATATCTTGAACTGTGTAGTATTTGTCAGGAAACATTTTGACCTTTTTCAAAATTCAACCCGCTCCCTCTGCTACGGTTTGAGAAGACGGTTTGATATAGATATCCCGAAGCACAAAACTTCTTTTTTTGAAAACCACCTCTTTTATAATGGCATAAAGCTGTTCAATGCACTGCCAGCCACCTTAAAAGTTGAAACAGACGTGGACAAATTTGGCAAAGGGGTTAAGAATCTTCTTTTATCACGCTGTTACTACAGCATTAAAGACTTTTTAGCCTAATTTAGACTATCTCTGTTGAACAGTTTTTATGATATAATCTTAATTTTAATAATTATTCCTGTAAAGAACACTTTTGTAATGACACTATTATGCAGTTTGTAACTGTCTTAAATAAAGATATTTGAGTTTGAGTTTGAGTTTGAAAATTACTTAAACTTACGTCAACTTTTAATCAGCAAGTTTGTCTAAATCACTATCCACTCTTGAATGAAAATTTAAATCCAATAATAAGGGATGAGATGTCAAAAAAGGGGGTTTAAGGCTAAAAATTATTTTTTAATTACGAGGATTTTAAAATTTTCTTTACTTTCCTTTACGTCTAAAGTTATTATGTTTTAGTATATCTAATTGAATACTCGAGTTTTTTCTCTACTATCTGGCTCTAGCCGTTTTAGAAAACCTACCTTTTTAGAAAGCACAATTTTTCTACTCATAAAGCCACAGCTTGGAGGGCTAAAAGATTGACAAAGTAATGACAAAAGTTTCCCAAGCAGGCTTCCAACCTAATCTCGTGTTTACTGATCACATCCATTGTTGTGCTTCACTTTATAAAAGCCCTGAAATGCTGGGGACCAATGTGATACTATAGTGTAATCTGTTATTTTGCCTTTCAATAGTATATAGGGCGAGTTGTTTAAAGTTATCCATTAGCTAACTTTTTAATCACACGACTTTTTGATTTTTTTAGTTTCACTCAGGAATTCAAGATTCAGAATTTCAGATTTTTTCAATATTGCCGTCATTTTCCAAAATGGCGGCTTACTTAAAAATGTATTTTGGAACACCTGGTATTCTATTTTGTTATTGGATTTTATTCTTTAAAATAAAACATTGTCGTAATTGGGTATTTTTAAATATCTTTAATGGTTCAGGAGCTACGACAACATAGAATTTTGATTTCTTTGATATAAGGTTTTTAACTGATCCAGTAGCTAACATTTTAAATCGTGATTTGGCAGGACAATTTAAATTAGGAACTTGTATAAAACTGATAAAGAAAACGTTGTGCCCTTGAGCTCCAAAACCATTAGAGATATTAAAAACATTAAATTACAAAAATGTTTTATTTTTTAGAATAAAGTCTAAAACAATATAAAATACATAATGTTCCATAAGACATTTTTAGGTTGGCAGCCATATTGGAAAATGGCGGCCATTTTCAAAAAGTTTGAACGTGTATTCCTAGATAAAACTTAAAATTGAGCAAGTTCCATATTTAAGCTAAGTCGTGTAAATAAAAAGTTATTGGATCACTTTAAAAAACTCACTCGGTATAAGGTTTCGTAATTTTCATGTATATTTTTCAAACACTAAAGTGGTTAAATATATATTTAAAAGTAACTTCAACCTTAAATGGCTTTAAAAACCAGACATTCTGTTTATATTTTTTAATTATTTAAGAGTGAAACTATCGTCGTCTTTTACATTTGTACGTGTATAAATATAGTTAAGACAATTCATAAACATAATTACTGTATACATTTTACGACAGTGAGTGAAACGTTAGGAATAATAAAAGGTCGGGTTTTCACGTTATCAGAGGCTAAAATATTGCTTCTCATT
The DNA here is from genome assembly GCA_023375725.1 of Nephotettix cincticeps. Classification (NCBI taxonomy): domain Eukaryota; kingdom Metazoa; phylum Arthropoda; class Insecta; order Hemiptera; family Cicadellidae; genus Nephotettix; species Nephotettix cincticeps. Next base: position 36,244,085 of record CM041785.1, read on the forward strand.
TGCTTTACTATAAGTCTGAATATTTTACAGATAGTTTAGTCGAGTTCAACAGCAAACAGATTATATTGGAGGTCGTCCCAAATGTAAGCTACATGATTTTATTATGCCCGCGTACCTGGTCGGAACTTTATCAGATGCGCAGGGAACGTTTACCCAAGTTTAGGGACAGCACTGTAAAATTCCATGATGCTTTCAGTAATTATGAAATAGGAAGTATGCTCCTTTCACCTTGTTACTACCTCTGATCGATATATTGGTAGTGTTATTTATTTTAACGGCAAAACAGTTCCACTGAATTGTTTAGTGAATTATGTGATGACGACAAGACGAAGTTGTTATCGTGAATTTCCATTGGCGCTAATAATTTATAGACGGTAGAACAATAGACTACGAACAACTAAGTGGCTCCCCGTCCACTTCACCCGACCCAAAAATTGACGAAGGCACTTTTGGGTCGGGTGAAGTTCGTCTAAGTGATTCGTAGAAGTGGTGCACGGCTAGCTTTGACATTTGGGAAGAGTTGAGTTTGAATTTCGTGAACCGTAAAGCGACGATCGGTGACTACCCTTTGGACGTATTCGCGCAAAATCAGCAGTAGAAGTAGTATAAGTGGTAGATCCATAGTTTATAGCTCATAATTACCAAATTCTACATTGCGGCATATACATTTTACATTGCTACACCCAGGTGAAAGTTTTCTGTGAATCGTATACCATTCCAGCACGAGTAATGTAATATTTTATCTTCCTTTTGGGACGCACCCTTGTAATTTAAAACAATTAAACCTCAAGACATAACCATTGTTCATTTGGCTATTAATTAATTAATGATCATAGCAAATGAATCAGCTGGTCTTAATATGTAATAAAGCTACAGGTGACAACTCTATTACACTTATTACACTCTGCCTTTACTCATATTCAACATGAAATACCCATTTAATTATTGGGACGGTTCGTCTTGAAAAATAATAAGAATGACAACGATATTCACTTTTATTGTTATCCTTACTTAATTTGGTTTTCCACGAAAGATTTTTATTCTGGAATGTCAAAATTTCTGAGTAAAATTACTGCTCATTAACTTTTCAAATTCTATTCATTTTTATCTTGTGTGTTTCCACCTTTAGAATTTTGATAAGGTTAGATCAAACTTCGTTAGTTAAGTGACAGAAACAATTTAAATTATCAGTTTATTTGTTTGACGTGATAAAAAGTTTGTTTCGAGGCTGCTGTGAGAACAAAGCCGGGAAGCAACTTTCTCTGGACCGTTTTTACTGTCCAGATATTGTTTGCCGATAGTTCCACCAACTACATCAACAACACGGTTTTTTCGACGATCAATTCCGCAATATGACATAATTATATAATTTTTATTAGTGGGATATATGATTTTAATTTCTTGAAATAATATTAAGCTCTTTCTTCATATTAAATGCATCAATCTGTTATTCGTGACTATTCTTTGATATATTTTATAATTAGCGCATTTCCTAAGTAAAATTGAACAAGTGGAAAAGCTATTTATATGACATGTGCTTTTTTACAGTAAAAGTATTAAGAATAAAGATTTACTGTAAAAGAATATCACATTTCATAGTTTTTAAAATACTTGAAGTCACTGTTTGTTATTCATTCATCCTTCTTAATTGCTTGAACACGTTTATATGTATTAAACGAAAATTTATAAAGTACAAAAACCTATAAGTACAATATACAATACATATATTAAGTCATTTATTTGGCAAGTTTTCTATTTGTATCGAATCGATAATGGCTGCAATTACTGTCTGATTATTATAAACAATTCAGTGGAGTTGTTCCTTTCTATAATATATTTAACAAGTTAATTGGGCAACGCATTTGGGCTACATTAGCTACACTTTGGGGGAGGATTTGTACCTCAAAAATTAGGGTTTCAATTTGTTTATGCATTATTTTGAAAGATAAAAACATAAATTATCTCTTTGCGGATTAACGTAGTATCCAATAGTGCGGACGTTAATCCACACAAAAGAACACTACACCCACCAACCATCACTCACAAATATCCTCAATTCACGACCTCTAAGTAGCTGGATTACAGGACAATTTATTAGATATTATTAGTTGATTAGAGTTACTGTACCTACAGTAACGCTACAGGCCCCCGAGCAATACTTGAGCTATTAGCTACATCCATAGTCCTAGTCCATGCAAGATACGTGTTTTAGACAGACAGTATTGTACGTACGTACGTGGCGTACGTATGTATGTCGAGCGGGCAGCATCTGTGTCGGTTTACGACAGCGACGTGAGGTCGTTTGCCGTTATAACCCATTACTCCGCTAGTTTAACATTTCAGAGCTCTATGTTTATCTCAACAGACGAAAGAAACTTCCATCGGTATGAATGTGAAAAACATTTAAACATTTTTAGTAGAAATTTATACCAGCACAGAATATTTCTCCAAAGGAGAAATTGTATAAATACATCAAAGATTAATTTATTACTCTTGGCCAAGTAGATTATAATTTACTAATTATAAGTAAAGCTGATAATGTTTAGGCTACTCCCAAAAATATTAAGGTAATTTATTTTTACAATAATTGCTCTTTTAATTAGTTAGCTAAGTGAAGCCCCTGGTTCGTACCCCAGAGTTGTTTTCCAGTATTACAGTACTGTCCACCTCGAACTTTGTTGGCTGTGTGGATAGGAGGTAGGAGGCGTCCATGCTTGATTCGTTTCACAAAAATGAAGAAAGGTTCTTTTGATATGGATATGTCTCAGCTCTAGGGAGGGGTGTTGGCAATTTGTGCGACCAAAATTTGAAACAGTGACGTCATATTTTGGTTATGAGAACAGCTGTTTTAATTAATTGAAAACATTCGCTTTAAACATATTATTCATGATCTAACCTATTTCTCACAGTAATAGTAAATACAAACATTTTGACATAGATACATGTCTTATCTTTGGGGGGGGGGTGTTAGCAGTTTGTAAGAACCAAACTTGAAACATGAGAACATCTGTTTAGATGAATTAAAAACTTTCCCTTTAAACATGTTCATGATCTAACCTATTTCCCACAGGGAAGTAAATAAATATAAAATGGACGTATCAAGCTTATAGGGGTTATGTTATCAAACGTATCGTCGAGTGAAAATCAATATTTTTTCAAAAAGTTATAAATACGAAAAATCACGTTAAAAGTTTTTTTAATGATTAAAATTCTGAGTTGTGATCCACAACGTGAAATAGTAAAAAGAGTGCAGTAAGTTATTAAGTTCAAAACACTGGGACGGTGGCGACGTCCTTTAATCCAGCTACTTGGAGGTCACGAATTGTGGATAGTTGTGAGTGATAGACGGTGGGTGTAGTGTTCTCTTATTTGATTAAGTCTGCACCATTGAATACCACGTTAATCAGCAAAGACCATTCTCATAATTAGACCAGTTCGTAATACAGAGGCAGTGGTTCGAATTCCACGTTAAACTGTAGATCCTTTAGATATGCCATTAACTGGCTAATAATTAACAGTTCTGTCTAAGGAACATGTCAACCTTAGGCAGTAACAAGGCTACAAGTTCGCGCCACATCATCCTACACTCGTTTCTCATTCATACTTGGCTTAAAATACCTACTCGTACCTTGTGGCACGGTCACCATTTCAATAATCTAATCTAATTTTCTGGAATAATTCTGCTTTTCACTCTCTGATCTTTCTGTAACAACGGTTATGATCGGGGTAACTTTGTGATAGATACAAAATTTGATAACGTAACGTTTGTACCATAAGCTATGACAATGACAATGGTAATAGTTTAATATTTAATTATTTAAGTTAATATTGCATAGAATTTTAGAACCAATTCATTTTCCATATTGAAGTAATATTATAATACTTTCTACGTTCTGGTAAAACAATTAATGAGAAGCGGCTTAAGATGTTGACAAATGTTTTTAAAATTCCATAAAGTAAAAACATATGAAAATCTCCAAATAAAGACTTTGGGTGATGTATAACAGAGCTTCACATCCAGTTGATATCCTGTCCTAATCACTTTGCCTCGTAGAGCATTCAATTTCCAATATTCCTCGGAATCCCTTTTAGAAGAATGGGCTTAAGAATTTTGAGAGCAATTTTTATGATCTTCCATTCGTTCTATAATTTCACATATCTAAATTCATTTTTTCTGCATTCTGTGTCTTATATTTTAAATAAAGAGTAGATGTATGTTTGAGTATATTACAGCCGTTTTGATAAAAATGTTTCCAATAGCTTACTCCAATTAGCTTACTTGTTCAATTTAAAGAAGTTAATCTTTAAATTTCATGAAAACCAAATAAACATTGTAAAGATTAGTAAGTCGATAAGCTTCATGATAACTTTAGACGTGAACGAATAACGGCTTAAAGGTGTTCTGGTTGTTCTTGCACCACCCAAAATTCAACAATATTTTTTTATAAAAAAGATTCCGTTAGGACTTAAGTTTGTTTTGACGTAATATTGATTCCAGCTACTCCGGATCAATCAGATATCAATTAATGATCTTAGCAGTCAATTTAGCTTCCCTTTGTCAGTCACTAAGCTACTTATATCCTAAGTACATTCCACAATTGTCTACAATTATTTACATCCACTTCAAACACATAGCCGTTCTTGGTTACTGTACCAAATAATAATGAGGCTTATTAACTTATTGGGAGCATATTATTCCAATTTTATTTAATTTTTGGTAAAATTACAAATGTAAATAAGATTTGGCTGAAAGGTATGTAACATTGTTTTATTTAATTGGTTAAGAAGTAAAATTGATTTGGCTTAAATTCAAAATAATAGGTAGTATCCATTGGTCAGTCCCCTTTATTCAAGGTTCACCTACATCAGTTAACTGGGATTGTGTATGGACATGTCTACGTGATCTGACTTCTTGCAGACCACTTTTCTCCCTTGTACTCCCTATCGTATAATCGGGTAGAAAATTGCTCTCACTTTTCACCTCTCCTGGACCACCCTTCTGTAAACTTATCTTACGACACTAACATTGTTGTGTGGTCATAGCAAGTGTGATGTGTTCATGTGTTGGTTGGCCAAGATTTATAAATGAATATATATGTTTACATATTTTACTTAAAAATTAAAAGGGCCATACTTACATTGGACATCCAACATTTTACCATAGTAAGTATTACAGTTTTTAAATCGGAAACATTTATTCATACACATGGTACTATTTTGTTAAAACAAAATGTTTACCGTGACATGTTCTTAGTTATTAAAAAAATAAATAAAACTATATCGATTTCGGATCTTGTCGGAAACTATATAGATTGGATAGAAAACCTCACGTTTTAATGAATAAGTTGTGAACCTCAAGAACAAATAAATTAATTAAAGCCATGAAGTTTATTAAAATTCTGTATACAAATACATGATTTAATGCACTGAATGTTTACTGCAATCAAATCAAAGATTTGGACCTTACCTATATCGTTATGTTCTCCGTACACAATATTATGTAATTTATAAAAATCGCATGTTTGGATCATTATGTCTCAATATGTTCTACTTATACAAAATACTGAATATGCACTATTTGAACTCATCACTTCAAGAGTAGTATTATGAGTTTGGAAAGTCCAACAAAGTCCCTAGTATCCTTTATCCTTTCTCATACAGAATTTATCAGGGAATAGTATGATACGATGTGGGGGATAGTGAAACTAATGTTGCACTCTAGAATATAAGAATTAAAATCTCAAGATAACTATGTATGTTAATATCGTATCATTTTTCCACTGTTAAAATGTAATCCGGTTTACATTTTTATTAAGTAAATACTTGATCATTGGTTAGGTTAAAAAAAGAATAACTAATTATACGCCGAGAATACTCACTTCATACCTAGGCCTACATTTTTAATTTAGAAACCTCAAATCACTGAGTGGGGTTTGAAAATAAATATAGTAAGAACACTTTAAACAGCCTTCTACAAGGGTTCAAATACCGTACAAGACAATAATTGTTATTTTATATTTTCTAGTTCTTTATTTTTTTAAATAAACAATGTTTTCATTAAAAACACATTTTAACTAAATCATTAAAATATAGTTTTTCCATAAAAATCATGGAGTAAACCAGATATCAAAGTAGCCGAATCTATGGATTATTCTATTTAATATTCACATTATATTAAAGACACAAATATAAGTATGAAGTGAATAAAAGTATACATTAACTAACAGTTAGCCCGTCCTTTGATTGGGTTATACGACTCAGTATAAAAAAGGAAGGTGTAAAATATCAGCCTTAAAAAAATAAATCAGAATCATTAGTAAAATTTGTTCCATTAAATTAACAATTTTATATAGTATAATTTTCAAATTGGTTTATAATAATGCATAATAACTATCAAGGTAAAAATTAAATTAATATTGATTAAATTTAAAGTCAGTAAAAACGTGTTTGGTATCGCGCATAATCGGATTTTAGAGAACCAATTACTTTATTTTGGTAAGACGCAAGTTAGTTCAAAGTATACAAAAACCTTTTTCATTAGGTATAGAATAATTGAGAATGTTTCATCATAGTGCGTGTTCTCTATGAATACATGTTAATACGAATACAAATCACTGTTTAGAGTGTTTAGTGTTCAGTGGGCGACAGACAAACAGAAATTGAGAAAGCATCCATTTCATAAAAACAGTCCAATAAGAACATAATATAGCATTCCACCAACAGCAATAACATTCCAACTTATAACACATTTAACTTTCTAAGCAATGTACAGACAAAACTTTGATGTTATTTATTTAGATTGTGTATTGGCTACTAAGATATATAACAAGTTACAAGGTGTGTTCAGTCGGAACGAGGTTCACCAAATGACAATGTTGTCACGATATACAGCACAGCGAGTTGACGGTACGGCCCGTGCCAATATTTGTATACTACAACACCGAGTCCCATTTGAATACTCGCATATTCAATTGAATACTTCGCATATTTAATTTCTCGTACATAGTACGAGTATGGCATTAAATATGCTCTACAACGTGTTGACGTGTTTTACTGATTTACTAAATAGTATCATAATAATATGAAATATTTTATTTGTATTTTATTTTATAATTAAAAATGAATATATCAATATTTGATAGTCCAACACTTAGACTTTCCTATCCAAGTGATAAAAATTAAAACTTCGATTGAAATTACACAATTTACAAAGCTTTTGTTATTATTCAAATGGGTACACGTTTTCTTGTTAAAGAGCTTTATAATAATAATGGAGTCAATACGATAACTCTCGTAAAAATGGTCCGATCGAGACCAAATTCGATAGAGATGTGTATTCCTACATTTACTCGGATGAGTTCGTAATTGAGATATATCGGTAAATTGGAACGGGTAGTTTGGGAGGGTTTGCACCCCAAACATGGGGGTTTTACTTTTTTATTAGTAATTTTTAAATAATTTAATCCTCCTCTTTTACCATTAGAACTAGTTAAAAAACTAGACAGTTTAGTAGATGAAGGTTTTACACTAAGTCCAATGTTTACTGATATAGATTTAAAATCTAAACACAGTACGTTGCATTTTGGGGATCCAATGTTGATCTTATGGAGAATAATAAAAAATTGTATTTCACTTATTAACCAGTATTATTGGATTAAAATTGGTACTTAGCTTCTTATGGTTGAGATACATCTATTTATGCTTAAAATTCATAGTTTATGTGTTTATCTTAGCTATCTTGGCAGCTAACCTTCATACTCTTTTCCGATGTTAATAAATTTAGGAAATAGGCAACCTGCTTTATATGTAGATAGATGTTGATTAAAAGTTGGTACTTGGTCAAAATAGAGCTTTTCACTTACTTGGAAAAAGTGAATATGAGTCAATTAGAGAATTTTTTATAATTTTAGCTGAGAGTCGAAATATCAATTGAGACTTCCTGAACCCAAAAGGTGGTTTTCGGAATGATGTGTGTCTACCTATATGAGACCACATCTATGCTCTGGTTACAATAAGGTTATATAAAATTTCTTTGGCAATATTCCCAGGCAATTCACCAACCAGGTATTTCACCCCTAAAGTCCGCTAAAACCAGAAAATCTAAATTTCTCGAAAATGGGTCTAACGAATTTTATTACGATTACATTAATTTGTAGAATCTTGAGTTAAACATATTTACCTTTTTTATGTCTGTGAATACGAATGAGACACGACAAGTGATTGCGGAGAATTGAAATTTATCGTCATCTGTAAACATAGTATACTGCAAACATAATAGTTGAATGGGTTTAAAACTAAACTGGTGTTCTTCCTTCACTCATAGTTATCTTAAAATACCCACCAGAGTGGACTTGTGTCTTATATTTGGATATACATACTGGAACGTGGTTTCCAAAGAAATAAATCAACAGCAAAGTTCATAGAGAAATGCAGCTGGTGTGGGGTGAGGAATCTTTTACATATTCAAGTCAAACAACTTATTGTGTGAAAATTATAATTATAAAATAAACGGAGGACCTTTGAGGGTTTAAATAATACATTTATTATTTGAGAGTAACATGTTGACGAGGAAAAATAAATGAAAACACCAATGAGTGATGAGATGTAGGACGTAGTTGTTTAAAATGAGAACAAAGAGGTATGAAATTAAATAATGAACATCACGAAACACAATTTAACTGTTGAAATTGACAGATCACAGCGCCGTGGTTTTGGCTATTAAAAAGTCGACACATGTTTGACGTGGTGTTGTGATTCAGTTCTATTATAGTTCCTTGCCTGTAAGTGACTAATTCTTAATTTATAGCATGTACATAGGTTTGAATGAAACTTGAATGCTTCTTTGAACTGCGTTATATCCATTAAAACCAATAAAATTATGTTGTTGGTATTACCACTACCTCAGTTGTTAATATAATGTTGTATATCTTAGTGTTATCACGTTTGTAAAAGAGTTATTTAATTTAGTTAGCTGGGGAGAAAGTAAGTATGAGTAAAATACCACAATCTGAAGAGATGGCGGAATTGCCAAGTGCAGATTGAGCTAAACAAGAGCCTTGGATGGGCCAAGTTTACGATCAACATAAACTCAATTTCCTGTATTGGTTGCTGGATATGTTTCTTTCGAAACGCGTACGGTTACTGGCGTTCCAAATTTGTATTCACTCTTAATTCTCTAGTTAATAATTTTCTTCGTCTTCATGAACTTTTGCAGTTAAAAATATGTGTTTTTAAAATTCTTACTACTATGTTTCATTTGTTCTCATAAAGGATAAGTTTGGTTTCTGTGTGTTAGAACTGTCAATTAATTTTTAAAATACTGCTTTACTTTATTTATTACCAAGTCAACCAATAAAGCAAAGTTTATCAAATTTAAGATCAAACACATCAATTAGCTACAGTGAGAAATTATATCAATTTACCTATATAGTCACCTCATTAGAAAATGTTCTATATTAGATTTATTTTCTTGAAGCATATTGGGTCTACCCAAGAAATCTTTTTAGCGAATTTCCCATAGGGAAGAAGCTATTACCGTAGGTCTCATGGTAAGACTTAAGCCCGGGACCATGTTATTTTTTCTTCTTTAGGTGCCCAGAGTCCAAAAACAATAGTCGTTAAAATATATATATATATATATGTGTGTGTGTGTGTGTGTGTGTGTGTGTGTGTGTGTGTGTGTGTGTGTGTGTGTGTGTGTGTGTGTGTGTGTGTGTGTGTGTGTGTGTGTGTGTCTGTTAGCACGATAACTCTCGTAAAAATGGTCCGATCGAGACCAAATTTGGTAGAGACGTGTATTCCTACAAATGCTCGGACGAGTTCGTAAACCAGACATATCGGTCAATGGGAACGGGTAGTTTAGGGGGGTTTTGTACCCCAAAATGGGGTTTTTTGCTAAAAAACTACACAATTAAGTTCCTTAAAGTTTTTCTCTATCTCCAACGGTTACCGAGATATTAAAAAATCTAATCACAGTACGTTGTATTGTGGGGCTCCAATGTTAATCTTATGGAGGATAGGGAAAAATTAATATTTCCCATATTAATCAATATTTTTTTATGAAACTTGATATATAGCTTCGTGTGGTTGAGATCTATCCTTTTATGCTTAAAAATCATAGTTTATGTGTTTATCATGGCAGCAAACCTGCATACTCTTTTCCCATATTAAATATATTGGGGTATAGGCAAACTCCTTTATTTATGGACAGATTTTGATGAAACTTGGTATAATTAGTTAAAATAAAAATTATTTATGGTATAAATGACTACTTTCAGTGTTCCTCACAGCTGCTAACCTGCACACTCTTTCCCGTGTTAATCTTATGGAGAATAGGCAAATAATTCTCATGTTTATTTTTATAAAACTTGTCATATTTTATGATTATTATTGATTTGGAAATTCGCTGAGTACGCAGATCTGCTGCGACGGGGGTATTTATTTAATAAAATAATTTATTTTCCGGCAGACCATTTTTTACACTAAAAATACTATATAATATATTTTCATATTTCTTGGTGGATGTAAATTTACCAATGTAAATTTGTTGTTTATTGTAAATTTAAATACAATAAAATACTGTACAGTACAATACAAATTTCTGTAAAAAGTGTAGTTGAATAATAGTTGATTTGAATTACAATTTAATTTGTTTCTTTATTGAATTATTTGGCGGTAAAAGGTTTTCTGATACGGTTTGGTCGATTCTTACAATTTCACTGCACTCTCTTGTAGAGTGAAGATTTTTCTAGTTGACACTTTACATTGTCCATACACTATACACTGTACATAATAATTTTGCTTACATTGGGGCCCTAACCTTCCGGACTTCCAAACCATCATGGCAGAATCAACAATGTATTCTTAGAATAAACCGGAATAAAAAAGTTATTGCAGTATTGATAATGCTAACAAGTAGAATTGGTTAGTAGTAAGAATAGAGCTTATAGAAAACATTACTGGATGCCATTTTTCTTTGAGTAAGCTTATTAAATCAATTACTTCTCTTGAATTAACGAGCATGAGAAAGAAGAGCTTGGGAGCGAAAATACTTGGCCATGTGGCCATGCTGATGGCCATGCATGGCTGGCTCATGTATCCATGGCAATGGGCTGCCATTTCTGTCTTTAAACTCAAATGTACTGTCAGTTCTTTTTTTATTTCTTAAAAAATGTATGTTTTTTTATTTTTTTCTACCAGCAATACTAATATCTGTTAAAGAAGTCAAACACAGAATCTCGTCGTCGTAAATTCTGAACCTATACGAGCTGTAACAAATTTCGTTTAAAGACCAAATTTTACCTTATATCAATTACTAAATTTACCTTAATTTACTCAAATGGCTATATATACATGTAGCCTTATTACTTTAAACCAAACTATCATTAGCTGAGCCCTCTAATAATGGAAAATCTAAATGTTTTGCTTAGTCATTGTGTACTAAAACCTTTTAAATATAAGGGAATAAAAAGGTTATTTCTCCAGATTTTTTATATTTTCATCTCGTTTAGTGTAACGATATTGTAACAGCCATTTAATATTTATTGCTAAAGTTTGAAAGAACCAACCCCTGGAGAGCTGATAGAAACTGTTCTTCTATAAAGTTTGTAGACGTGGAACAAATATTTTGCCATTAGAAGGTTTATACACTTTGCCAGTAAGAAATATTATAATATATTTCGAATAGGCTGTATTTATTGGAAATGAACATGAAACTTTTAAAAACTAAAAAATCTAATATTTTTACAACTATAGCTTACTAATCTTATAGCTTAATATATCATACATCATCCTGGTTGGCAAATGAAAGAGGAGAAAAAATCAAGTTTTATATATAAATAAGTAAAAATAAAATCATTCAAGATTTTATTTAGATTGCATACAAACTTTCTCAATTTTAAACTACTACCCAAACAATATTCATTTCATTTAGAGAACGTGCGATTTCTAAATTTATGTCACTACTGTAATACCCTTTGTGAATATCTATTTCTATACACGTATTTCAAAGCTATATCTTTTGGGACGGGAATGTTAAATAAGTAGTATTATTAATTTACGGAGTACAGTATGTTATATTACCTAAGTTACCTTAAGTTACCTGGCCAATGAGTGTTAGTATAATTTTCCTTTATTTATAAGTTAAACTATACAACGTTAAGGCTGTGTAAACGAAACGGCGAAATGTATAGTGTAACTAATTACTTTATCCTGATACGTTTGGGCACAGGTATTTCCTTTCCATTTGAAAATAAATACAGTATATTTGTATTTGTATTCATAGATAAGACTCAGGCCCATTCTGGTATTTTAACATGAATATTCGTGAAGGGTGAGTGTGAAGATGCAATGGATTTGATGGCTTATTAGAGCTTTGTTACCGATGAAGATCATCTGATTCATTTGCCAGGATGAAAAAAGGAAACAGTATTATATACAGTACAGTATTCATTATTTTGTTCTCTGGTTCTAAAAGTATGAACCAGTGTATATTATTAAAATATTCCAGAATGAAAACAATGGGTCATTAAATATATAGATTAGATTAGATAATTAAAATGGCGACCAAACCACAGGTTAGGTATTTTAATCCAAGCATGAATGAGGATTGAGTGTAGTCTGAGAATGACAGTGTAGTCTTGTTACTGACTAAGGTTGGAATGTTCCTTAGACAGGACTGTAATAGTCAAACAGCCGATGGTCACTAAGGGACCTACAGTTTAACGTGGAATCCGAACCATGACCTCTGAGTTACAAATTGAACTAATTATGAGGATAGTCTTTGCGGATTAACGTAGTTAGCAATAGTGCAGACGTTAATCCACACAACAGAACACTACACCCACCGACCATCGCTCATAACCATCCACAAGTCGTGACCTCCAAGTAGCTGGATTACAGGACGACGCCACCGTCTCCAGTATAGATGGGTGTAACCCATTGTGGGTTTGAAACTAAATAGATAAATAGAATTTTAAAGATGATTTTAGGATGTATTTAAAGATAATTTAAAGATATATTAATAGGTACATCACCTTTGCTCTTAATTTTTGCAACAATCATCCAAACATAATAACAGTAGCGAATCATCTGTTTAAAAATTATCAGTTTTTACTTTCTTCTCCTATACAATAGTATAGGGAGAAAGTATTATTTTCGTCAGAATTTTCGAATTGGAGTTTCTGGTGGATGTATCCATTTTAGTGCCCCCTTAATCGAAAAACGTGGTTTTTATAGTGATGTCTGTGTGTGGCGGGATGTGCAAAAGCCTAGAGATGAGATTATTGGTCCGAGTTTCGTGAAAATCGTTAAAGGTGACAATCCACGGAGATTTTTGTTATTTTACCCTACTAACCAAAAGCTTGTTTAGTTTTTTCAGTCGGTTTTAATGGTGATAGTCAAATATTATTTTATGAAATCGTTGTTTTGAAGAAAATTTGAAACATTTTTTTACATTTAAAAGACTATAACATTTTAGGGGTATTTTACACCTAAAACCACCAAAAAAATGTAAAATGAATTTTTCAAAAATAGCTCTAACGGTTTTTATGAAAATCATAGAATTTAAACATAGTTTTAGTGGAGAAAAATTGACTGACTGTTAACTCCGTGAATGTATTACTTTGGCTCCAGTCCAGAGAAGCTCCCGGACACTTCCTCGACAAACATTTCTGTTATGTCAATTTTTTTTATTTTTCAAAAGACTCCAAACATTGTATGTATTGTCAACATTTATTTCGCGTAGCATTACCTGAATCGCTATATTAATAATATGTTATTTAAGTAAACGTACCCATGTACCATATAATATAAACAAATCGTCTTAGGGAAAACTAGAACTGAGATAATTACATAGTTTAATATGTTTATTAAATACGTATAAATACGCGTTTACCATGAACATTAGATTGAACTTTTCTCTGGGACGGTTAGTCGTTGACTAATGATTCAAAATACTAACTTATTTAGTTTTTTTAAGAGTACATTTAAAAGTCCATAACTTTTGGACAATTAAATTTACAGACATAGGATTGCTCAATATTATTTGGGACCTTAATAACAATAAATCGTAAAATTTTATTCAAATTCGTTAGAGTGGATGTAGAGAAATATTCATTTTTCACATTTTAAGAGGGGTTTTAGTGGTTAACTAACCCTAAAATTAAAAAAATAAATAATTAATGGTCTGGGAATACAGCTAAAGCATACGTATAAACTGAGTTTCATAAAAACCAGACAACCAGTGTGGTCTCAGGGTTTGTTTAAAGACAAATGGACTGACAGACTGACATCAGTTCGACATTTTTGACACACTTTGACGAAAACGATACTTTATCCATGTACTAAGGGGAAAGAGTAATGATTAAAAAGGATACCTAATTATTTTTCTAAGTTACACCTATCCATAGCAACGTGCCATGACAAAAACGTCCGTAGTATTTGTTGAATTTCACAGATGTTTCTTTTGAGGGAGTGAAAAATTACCATATACTTATTCCCTTTTTAAGACATACACAACGAAAACGCGGAAAAATACTTCATTATGATAAGTAAATTTATTAGCAAATGAGGAAAATATTAGAATTGTTTTCTAGTGTAAACGCCATCCATAAATATCGGTTGACGGAAAATGAAAACGCAGCGTTTTATTTGCCGAAGCCAATATCCGAGATACCGCCGCCTCACTCATGTGGCGGCCTTATTGCTTGGAGTTTTAATCACAAATAAAATCTGTAAACTATATGTAAATATTTATTTCCGACTAAGTGCTTTTGCGTACATTCTGCAAACATACTGAATGATTACTTCATGAGGCAATATGTCAATTATAGATCTATAACAGTCAATAACGGTATCCGATTGAGTACAGTGACAGTGAGTATAGATCCAACCGCGGGATATGTGTTCTTTGTCAGTCTAGATACCCTATACTGGGTTTGTCACAATCGGAGGTATTTACATTTATGTTGTAGCTACACTCAAAGGTCAACATTGAACATTATTATCCCACCACTGCAGGAGTACCAAGTTCCAGTGAAAAGAGCACGAGGTCTAGCTGGAGACCCAGATTCCCTAAAAATGAAGAGCCTGGCAGGACGTATTCCTCTGGATTTGGTATAGTTAGCTAACCTAACTGTACCTAATCCATTTCTTCATAACTATTGTAGGCCCGCTGGAGGCAGGTCGATAGTAGGAGTGCTCACCTCCTTCCTTCCTTTTCTTTCGGTAGCTACCTTTTCCAGTGCCTACCTTTTCCAGTTGCTACCACAATAAAGCCTTGACTGGCTTGTATCCTCAGTGCTTTTCCTGTCGTTTAGGATATGATCACAGCCTCTAAATACTCCTAAAGCAACAACCATTCCACACTACATATTTTTTGACAATTCAATGCATCAGTACAATATAAGTGTGAATATATTAAGTAGTGTTGGAAGACGTGAGTTTTTGTTTCATCCTATAGTAAAACCAACTCGTATAGTGCCAATCAAGAAGAGATTCTTTTACGCAATCACAAAAAGTCGTCAAAATACGTTTCTAAAGGTATGAGGAGAATTCGATAATCCTTTTAGTATCTTTACTACTAATGAGAATTGAGAGTTAAAACCATTTAATTGTGTCTATAAATATTTGAACCAACCATGTTACTTTTAGAGACAGACACATTTTAGACCGATGAAAAACCCAGGTTTTTGCAGAAAACTCAAGTAGAGGACAAATAAATGGGTTCGCAGAGAAGTGCACAAATCAATCAACTCTCTTTGGACTGGAGCCAAAGTAATCCATCCTGAACACCAACGATTGGTGAAAACGAAATGACGGGCTACTTTGGACAGCTGTAATTTCAGAATGTTTGTTGTCAAATTATTTATTCTATGAATTTTAGTCTCTAAGATTTGCAAAGCTCTTATAGCACCTAAGCCCTAATAACGTTTTAGTAGGTATATCGAATGAGTGTGAATTAATTACAAAAACTAGCCTTTCTTTTAGTCTTTTGTCCAATTTCCATGAGCGGAATAAAATTTGTAAAAGAGATTCGTAGACTACAAAATTACGTCTTAGTGAATACGATTTGGTAGTATATAAACTTACTTTACACTCAACTAACAACAAATGAGTTATAATTTTAATTAAATGCCTAATTTTTATTCACTATAATGGTAAAAACACATAGGTTTAGTGTATTACAATGAGGCATACCTCCAAAAATTAATCTTAGGATATCAATAATTATACATTAAGGTTGTGTATTGAATTACAACAGGAGCAAATAAAAATAAGAGTTATGAGTGAACTGACACTCACGTGTGAATTTTGTACCTTTAAAAGCAAAATTTGAGATATTAAAATGGTACATTTAATAACGCTATTGCATTATTAAATTCCTGTTAAAATAAGAATTTAAAATATTTTGTTTCTTAAGTAGTTATAAAACTGTTTCACATCATCTTTTCTCTTTTTTTTATATTCTAAGATTTTAGTTGATACGCCCAACTGAAAATAATATAATCAGATTCTTTGCTTCTAACCACATCCAAAGCTAAATTACCTAGATCTATATATACAAAACTTTTAAGAAACTGCTCATTAAAATATATGAATGGCATGGATCACTATCACGGTAACTGTAAACTACAGCGTCTAAACCCGTTGGCGCGAGAGCAGAATTTCAACGCGACATTGAAACTTCGGAAATGAAATTCGCCCGTGTTCCGACACGTGTCAGCGGTATCTATTATCGGCATCAGCCATCACTCCTTGTCTTCCACCTCAAGCGTCACTTCTCTCTAAATGTTCGTCTTATTGAAATTGAACCATTCTTTATTACAGTAGCATAAATTTACGGTAATGCTTCTCACTGTCGTAGAGGCTTTTATGATCAAAATTGTGTTTAGAATATACGCATCCATTCAAATATGTTTTAGAACCCTTACTCTACCAACATGATCACCTTTTTGTTAAAGAACAAATTTGGTCTATATTAACCTCTTGACTCATAATTCAAGTCGTCAGTTCGATCCTTTACAAACCCTAACAAACCTTTGTGATGGTACAATCCCATTCAGGGTTTCATATAGAAAACTAGACCCAGCTGTTTGAATTCATTGGGCTATTTAGTTAGCTGGTCTTGTTCATTAAAAAATATGTCTTAATTCCATCGCACGACACATTAAAAATCCTTCACTCATTTTTGCCTTCCACAACAGAATGGGCTAGCAAAAAATTAGACTCTACATTCCGGTATGACTGTTAACATACTCCTTGACTACATTGACCATTACCTTGAACACTTTGGTATAGACAAGAAATTTAAACTTCCCTCGTGCACCTTCTACAAGATAAATAAGTTTATTCTATTATTAACTTAAGAAGGTTTAGATACAAAACACGTAACCCTATAACCTTTTCTAAAATCTATATAAATAAAATTAGAGTTTTGTCTGTACATTGCTCAGAGTTATTCATTTTTTTAGTTATTTTTACGTTTCATGCGTTAGAGAAGTCGATAAATTTGTGTCTGCCTGTCTGTTTGTCTGTGACGCTGTAGGAGGCATTTTACGCTGTCTTCTCTTAAAATCGGGGAACTGATAACAATGAAACTTATTTCATGCATTCTCTACATTCCAGAGAAGGTTTTTTAATGTTTGAAATTGTCCGCCGCCCATTGAAAAGTAAATAACGCGTATTTAAAGCCCCACTTTTTACGTGATAATATTCGCATTTTACTTTCAGTTTTCAGTGAATCTCCTACTGGTAATAATCAGTTGTCTTGTGTATTTTTAGGATTTAAAAGAAAGAAAAACAAAAAACTGTCAAATTAAAATCAATGTTAGTTTATATTGGTTAGTGATTTTGAACCCATTTTGAAATCATACTATATTAAAAGCTATTTTAACGTATATCTAATGTTAATAATGGTATGAATAATGTAATCTATTTAATTTTATAGTAATGCTATATAATAAAACTGGGCATTTATTTATTTTTTGCACTGATTTGTTTAGGATTTCAGCTTTACATTTTGGTTTGATAATCTTTCTTCTTTTACTGAATACTACAAACCGTACAAATGACGGTCTTACTGCGATCGAGCTTACTTGTCTAATATACTGATTCTGTTGACGCAATTACAGAATCAATTGTAGATATTACTTTTACCATTAGGAACCATTGAAATTTCCTTCAAACATCGGATTTTAAACAGCATTTTTGGACTTAGGAATGGCCCTGTTTTCTAAAGTTAAAAATAATAAGTCAATCAAATAGTAACTTCATCTCCTTTTTTTATAAATAAAACTATTAGAGCTCGTTAGCAAATGGCACTAATGCTGGCCCTCCTCAGCAGTCCTATCCATCTAATTGTGGATGGACGCGTGAAAACATTCAAGTAGTTGTACATAATGACGATATATCTGTAAATCGGTGTTGATGGATACACTCGTACCACGGTCGCACAATAGATCCAACCGCGAAAGCACAAAGCAAAGTTTCAATAATCCTGTTCTAGAACGCTTTAACTGTATTAGCAATGCTCAGTAAAGAGAGTTTGACAGTGGATAGAGAAAGGTACTTACACTAGATATTACATTCTAATATGTTATTTTAAATTCTGATGTTGTAAAAGAAACGTTTCCAACTAACGAAAAAGTGGCTATTTATTTTAATTTTTAGGATAAACTAAATTGTTTAAGGCCTATTCAGTCGGGACGGGATGGCGTAAGTATAAATTTATTAAATCCATTATAGTCGTACTTTGCCCCTAGTGTGAAAAAATAATCAGCTGTTGTCAACGTCATCGCCTTGCACCTTCGTCATCAAACTTGAGCTCATATAAAAAGAGCAACGTTCTCCTCTAGTATTGAAATATACTGTTCATTGGCGTTAAGATAAACATACAATTTTAATATTTTATTGATTTATGCCTTCATATTAGACCAAAACGTTTACAACTATTATATTACAATACGATTTTCTTTAGATTTGCAAACTTAAAGAAATCACACAAATCTATGACGTTTCAAAAGTGAATCATACAACAATGTTGATTATTAAAATTAAATTTAAAATGGTGAGTTTAACAATCTTAATACAGTTTGAAACCCCTATGTATTGATATAAGCTTCCAGAAATTAAAATGTTAATTCACAGAGTTTTAATTTGTTCAACCAATTAGTACATAATAAACAGTATACCACTAAAAATGACGTGTCAACTATATAGAATTGTGTAGCGCCGTAGAATTCCAGACGCAATATTAGTGCAGTATCCATATTGCCGCTGCCTTCTGCAGGCGCGTCATAGATTGTTGGGAATATGTGCGTTTCTGTTGGGAATATTTTATAAATCCTGGTGTTATATGCTACAATATTATATTTCATTTTCATATTCTTTACTTAATTATGTATTAATTATAGTTTTACACGACGAAGAAATTAATTTTTACTGTACTGTACACACTTCTTCAAGCGGTTACAAAGTTATGGAAACTGGTAAACACAGTGCGTTTGTCTTATGCAGCCCCAATGGTAGTTATTGGGAATCCATATGGGGAAATTTTAAATATCGATATCTCGCTCTCTTATTGAAATGTTGTGATAAAACTTGGTATGCATCTTCCAGTTTAGTAGTTAAGTTCAAATAATATATGTTGGAAAAACATAATTATTTGTTCTTCGTGGTAGCAAACCTATAAAATCACCCCCCCCCCTGTTATTCTCATAGAGAATAACCAAATTGAAGTGAAATTCCCTATTATTTGAAATATTGTGATACAACTGAGCGATTCCTCTAGTTGTGGTTTTATACTAGTATATTGAAAAATCTAAATTATTTTATTCCTCGTTGTAGTAACCTTACTCTGTTTCATATTCTTACGCATAATAAGTAAATCTATAAAACTTCCTTATCAAACCTATAATGAAGCTTAGTTTCAATATTGAAAATTAATTCCTAAATATATGTAAATTAACTTAGTCTGCTGCGACGGTGGCATTAGAACATTACATTTGTTCAATAAGACGTGTTTATTGATTTTGACCTAAATAGTCATATTTTAAAGTTTGAGAACATACTTAACAGACATCCTGATATTCTAATACGTTCATCGTTTAATTTATTGATATTTTTCAAGTTCAGCATGCTAGTCAAATTAGACAAAGCGTGTTATTATATTTCTGGTTAAATAATATAACTAATGTTACATTGAACCTATTTATTACCTTATTTCACCTGCTTGTGTAAACTATTATACTCGTTACAAGCATAGTGGATTAGAATTAAAACATCCAATATTAGCAGTAAAATAAATCTGTTTTTTGTGTAGATAAAAATGGATTACCGTGGCAGTGATTCGAAAGGGTGGAAGATTGATGCGTGTGTATGGAAGGTAAACCATCCTTCATCGTGATTTGATATAGTGGTTTCTAGTTTTTACTTGGAACTTTGAAGTGATCTTTGCAATAAAACTGACCTGATATAGAAACATTTTGTCTTGATAGAAAACTGATTAATTTAATAAGATTTATTTAATAAGTCCGTGATAATGAAGGAATTAACGAAAATCATAGGTTTAAGTAATGGAATGTGCTGTCAAAGACACGGGGACCGATGAGGCGATGGAACCAAGGGACCAGGGACCGATGAAGCAATGGAATCAAGGGACCAGGGACCGATGAGGCAATGGAACCAAGGGACCAGGGACCGATGAGGCAATAGAAACAAGGGACCAGGGACCGATGAGGCAATAAAAACAAGGGACCAGGGACCGATGAGGCAATAAAAACAAGGGACCAGGGACCGATGAAGCAATGGAATCAAGGGACCAGGGACTGATGAGGCGATTTAATCAAGGGACTAGGGACCAAGGACCGACAGCGGCAGGGATTGACGGCACACTGATCAAACACAGGTCACTAGACAAACATAGATTACTAAAATAGCAATTCCTTTAATATTTGATGCAGTTTTCTTAAGGTTCTTAAGCTGATTTTATTTTTTAAATGATTAGTTAAATTAAATTACTAACGTTTTTAATATTTACAACAGTTATACTAGTTTTTTTTTAAATAAACTAATAATGAATTAATATAAGTTCTATCATGTTAACTTGCCATTTAACATACATGCTAACATGTAAACATACCATCATGAAAACACTTTATTATTGTTTAGGTATAACTAATTCCTGGATTATGATTCATTAAGATATATTAGTTACGATTGAATATATTAGAGAAAAATTAGTAATCTTTTTTTAAACAGTATAATTTCCATTTCCATTAAAGACAAAAGATTTAGTAATTTTATTATTATAAACTAAATTATTACATTTTGCTGTTTGCTTACTTCCACATTACATTCTTCATGTATTATCAGGTTACCCAGTTAGGATTTTTTTTTAATTTGGATAAGTTTGAATTGTTGTTAGTTTGTTTTTTATGTCGTAAATTTGGTTCTGCAGTATAATACGAGTATGATTATTAAATTACAAATAGCGAGAAAGTTGTTATTTACGGAATTTTCTGTTTACTAATTGTTTTGGTTCGGAGTTTTTATTTATATGGGTTTGACTATTATTGATTTTAAGTAATATGTTAATTTTAAGTTTTAGGTTTGAAACTAGGATAGTATAATTTATTTATTATATTATTTATACAGTTTCAAAATCATTTTTTTGAGGGGTTTTGAGGCACAATTGAATCGCTTATTGCAGAAACACGAACAAATCAAATTTAATGTACGTATTTTTTTATTTTTCTAAAATTTAAAAACTTAAATTTAAAAATTATAGTTTTGTAATTTTTTATCGTTAACTACCCAGGTATTTAGAGCACTGGATTCTGTTTGTAATCATTTTGTTTAACATACCATTATAATGTTTTTGAAATTTTTTACTCATGGTGTTTTTGCTATAAACATAGTTAAAGAATTAATAATTTACGAATTTTCTATTTCTGTTATATAATTATGTTTTACACTATTCTACATTTTTAAAAGATCCATTTTTATGGACATTAAATAACCATGCATGTGCACAATGTGTGTTTTTATCCAAAGACAAAGTCCCCCAACTAGATGGCCTCGGGCGGTTTTCATACTGGCGATATCGTTTGTCGGCTTTGTCCCTAAAAGTAAAATAATATTTCTGAAAGCCTGGAGGAATTTTGTTTTATGAGAGAAAGTTTAATTTATTTTCCGAAACATTTCTTTTAGATTGTACTCAATTATAAAATTTAAATTTAAGCAATTAAGTGTGGAAACTTTGCATTATGTTAAAAATACATAGAAATATATACTGTAATAATAAAAGGTAAATAGAGTAACAATTGGATGTACATTAAAAATTATGCAGACATTTTACTTCATAAAATAATAATGCATATAGATAGATACTGTGACCAATAATAATGATAACAACAATTTATTATGTTAAAAATAAACCCAAAACGGATAAATCCACTGAAAACTCAAATTCAAAAGTTTTAACGATCAAAATGTTTTCTCGTGATACTATCGTGTAGGTGGGAGAAGGTAGAACTACCCAGAATCAAATTTGAACTACACTGATATTTACGACAAGGTGATCAACAACTACTGCCGTTTAGGCTTTCTAACGGCATTTTGTTCTGTTATGTTGCCACATTAATGCATTATATTGATATAGTGTATACACGTCAACACTGCGTGTCGCGTGAACATCCCAGCTATATGAACAGTCAATAACCACGGCAACAGCCCGCCTACTCAGCTGATCGCTGATCATATGGCGGAAACGTCACGCCAGAGGTTACATGTACAGTGTTTATATCTCTTTGGTGGTCAATAGCAACACGATGTATCCTGCAAACATCCCAGCTATATGAACAGTCAATGACCACGGCAACAGCCCGCCTACTCAGCTGATCGCTGATCATATGGCGGAAACGTCACGCCAGAGGTTACATGTACAGTGTTTATATCTCTTTGGTGGTCAATAGCAACACGATGTATCCTGCAAACATCCCAGCTATATGAACAGTCAATGACCACCGCAACAGCCCGCCTACTCAGCTGATCGCTGATCATATGGCGGAAACGTCACGCCAGAGGTTCATGTACAGTGTTTATATCTCTTTGGTGGTCAATAGCAACACGATGTATCCTGCAAACATCCCAGCTATATGAACAGTCAATGACCACCGCAACAGCCCGCCTACTCAGCTGATCGCTGATCATATGGCGGAAACGTCACGCCAGAGGTTCATGTACAGTGTTTATATCTCTTTGGTGGTCAATAGCAACACAATGTATCCTGCAAACATCCCAGCTATATGAACAGTCAATGACCACCGCAACAGCCCGCCTACTCAGCTGATCGCTGATCATATCGCCGTGACGTCACGCCGGAGACTGGATGCACATTTCATTTCCTGTATCGACACTGTCTGATCTCATCCGTTTTCACCCAACACAATATTGGCCACCATAGGTAATTTACTTATAACACCATTTTAATCAATTTAGGAATATGATTTTTTTATATTAGTCACTTGTCTATTCTCGTAAAAAAACTATTCGCATGAATGATAGTATAGCATTCATGAACTAAATAGTTGTAGTTCACTATATTATACTATCCATAATAAATACATGAGATTCAACGATAATTACAGACTCTCGATATACTGACTAAATTTTGAATTCAGGTACCGGTACATTAGTAGCTAAACCATTGTACGTGTATCAGTAACATACAATAACTGTAATTAATATTGATATAATTTAATGTACTTAATATAATGTTCCACATAAACAAGATTAGTTTTTATATACACTCATGAAAGCAATGGAAGAAAATTTGTTTATCTTATAAAAACATTAAGCACTGCAAAATAAAATTCTGAATGCTATTTTATATACTATATGTAATTAATGCATTAAAAATTATTTTATTAGTTCTACGTAAAGTGTAATACCTAAAATTGAATTAAAATATTATATGCAAACCCTCCATATCCTTTCACTATTCTTATTTAACCGATGCAAACAATTTAAAGAACAATATGGCTAAGTATGGTTAAAAATATTAATATTATTGCCAGTCCCTGTATAAACGAAACAAACTGAATAATAGTCAAAAATACCAAATAACGTGAAACATAAGGAAAGATTATTAAAAGTCTACCGAATTGAGGAAATTTTTATTTTCAGAATTAAAAATTTAGGAAAACCAGGAAAATAATATTTTTTATTAATAAAAATAAAAATCAGGATTGAAATGCTGATATAACCTTGGTAAGCAACTCATAAGAAATTCATAAATTAATTGTTGGATTAACATAGCTGAAAATTGAATTATTTACTTATATAAGAGGTCGGCGTATGGTTGTAACATGACCTGGCTTTAACCGAATAAAAATGTAAAAAATGTCATTAGCCTGTCTCGTATTGAAATGCTACTAGCTGTGAAAATTTTGGCTATGAAATATTTAGGCTTATTTTAGATAAAATAGGTATAAAAAATTAAAAATCAAACTATTTAAATTAAATCTATTTAAAATATTAATTAATTAATTTAAAAAAACGTATTAATTTAAAATTAGTTTAATTAATTCCTTTAATGTTTTTAAACATTTCATTTTATTTTAAACATTTTAGCCATGCAACTTAATTAGTCAAATCCGCGAGATACAGATTATACTGATCAGGCGTTTGATGGTCTTGTTACGTATGTACATGAGATGAATGTTTGATACGCTCAGACGCAGTAATGCAATGACGCGCAGTAGGCCTACACAGGGCAACATCATCTGTCTGACGTCTCCCAGCACCTTGCTCACAATAGTCGTGTTGCGCATCGCTATATTTCATTAACTTAAGTTGATAGCTTTAGTCTGCTTTCTGACTGGATTTTACGAGTTCAAAGATAAAAATTGGTAAGTTCTTTGGCTTTCAGTGTGACAGGCTTCCCCTATAACCTTGATTCCTTCTTGTCTGTCTTGAGAACTTGATTGAATACCTGATTGACTGCCAACCTGGGAAGGGCGATGCACTAACTTTCTACTAACTGAGCGTCTAGCCTCAAATAAATAGTTGATGCCTGATATAACCCTACCTTGTCTGGGGAACGTGGGAGTCAGTAAGTAGAAGTATGAATACTTTTAAGGTGTGCGTGTGCAGGACTTTGATTGATTTGGAATCTTCTACTTCTCTGAGAATTAGTTAGACTGTCCATGTCCTTCCTACCTTTCCCATCCTTGCGAATCGCTTCTTCACAGCCGCCTCGGATTCGCTAGGGCTTCATAATCCTCCAAAAAATTTAACATCTAACTTAAGTCGCTGGTCTACCGCACGGTAAAATGCTCCACGTAGGTAGCCACTAAGTAAAGAAAAACGAGCGTTGCAGAGGTATTGAGTAATCCTGTTTTTGATCGCATAATGTTTAGCTGATTTTTTCCCCTCATTCTCTCTTTTTAGTGAGAAAAAGAGCGACTTTCGTACGCATTCTCAAAATACGGTATTCTTTAAAAATGGGCGTTTTAAATCATAGAAACGAATACCGGTTTATTGAATTTTCAACCAAAATATTTACTTTTCCCCACACGTTTTTACAACTATTAAAACTGATTCAAAAGAAAGTAATTCGTTGTTCTGAATTTCTGTCCCTGATCCTGGATATCAGGTTGTTTCGGAAACACCAAAACCAAAATGAAGTCAAAACGTTCTAGGACTAATTCTCACACCTTAGACAACCCTTAAAGGGAATTCTATTTCGTACATAATCAGTTTTAGAAATGTAGAAATATTATTTTCTTTTATTTATAGCTCATTAATTTATCGTATGCTTATTTTTGTTGTGTACAGAATTGTTTCTAAGGAAATAAGTGACATTTCGATTTAATTTGATTTGAATAAAGAACCAGTGGTTAGGAAAGAGAACCGTTATGTGTTCAAAGGACTAGTCCTGTGACGGTTTATTTTTAATTTGTTCAGTCCCAACAACTAAAACTGGAAATACTTTTCAAGAGACATATAAGGCTATATTGGATGTAGTTCTTCGATTAAAATATTTTGCACTAAATCAACAAAATTCCGCAATGAAAATCAGGTTCTTCCAGCCAGTCATATACGACTATGTGCATAATTAATTGTGTATCAAGATGATTCTGTCTTAAAACGTTGTTATTATAAATGAAAAGTATGAAACTTAGCCTTACAATCTACTGGCATTGACCTGGCATCCTCTTACTGAAATCTACTTTCCTTTTTCGTGAAATAGATTGATAGTCTATCATCCACATATCTGTACACACGGCGGGACAACTGTTGTATTCTTATAGATTTTTTTCTTAAAAGTATATGATTTTCTCACTCGAATTAACTTTTTATTATTAGGGTGTTTTTAGCTAACTCACCAAAAATATTTCTTTTAATTTTATATAGTTGTCACGAGGAAGCTAAAGCGAGAACCTATCTACTTGAAAATTAAAACTGATGAATCCAAAACTGTTGCTTCTCAAAAATTGATTAAATTAACACTATAACAAAGGTTATTGAAACTGATGATTTCTCAACAAAGGGGTGATATTGGTCAAAGGCATTGTATTACAGTTTAATTGACATTTGATAAGGTGATATTGCATCCACCTTTTGATGCTTCAATGCATTAAATCTCGATTACGTTTGTTCGGCTAATGGTAGATGTGTATTGTGTGGGCTAATAATAGTTTATCAGATATTAATACCGCAATTATTTTTTTTAGGAATTGATTTTTATTTTGTTCTTGTTCCGACATTTATTATTTTTGTTTTGTTGTTAGTGATTAATTTAACCAGTCCTATTGCTATACCACCGTCATACTACTTTAACAATACATTTACTTTAAACATAATATATTTTATATCAACAACATGCGGCAATGAAAATCAGGTTCATATCCGTAATCTAACCTATTTCCCACAGGGAAGTAAATACAAACAGACAGTTTTTAAAGATTATGACTCCGTTGTCAAGGACAGGATTTTATTTTTTGCTTGTCCACCTGGAGAATCTTCACTTGGCGTGTTTTGAGGATCTTCTAGACTGGGAGGCCTGCACTATCCTATGTATTTTTTGCTTGTCCACCTGGAGAATCTTCACTTGGCGTGTTTTGAGGATCTTCTAGACTGGGAGGCCTGCACTATCCTAAATATTTTTCTGCTTACTTGAATTAAAATTCTGCCCTAAATATTTTCTTTTTCCTGTGGCCATATAATATCTTCTGGTCTTCAAACGTAGGCTTTCGCGGCCGGTGTCAACAATGTCTTCTGGTATTTAGGTCGAGGCAGGCATGGCGGATATCTATAACGTGAACAGTGGACACTGGACCGGAACCTGCTCCTTTACCGAACACAATGTTCAGTCATTGACGGTACAGTTTATATCCTGATATAAGCTGATGATCCGAAGGAACCATCACACAATTGTGTCAAGATATTGCTAAGTACAGTATCAAGCCAACGACTATGATTATTAAGCGAATACTATAACCACTGGACCTCCAACCAGTCAATAATAATAGTTAAAAAATAAAATCAACTTATTTTCACACCACATATTAGATCTTTTTATTGATTATCAACTAAAATTAGTTTTGAAATCTAAAACATATTTTAAAATAATAACATTTTCAGATCGCCAATTATATAATCGTAATAAAATAATATTTTTATTGGTTAAAATCTCTCACCGCCGTTAATCTGACAAGTAGTTTAGTGTTGATCAACTCCGTAGGAGCTAAGGTTTGATCGTTGAAAGGCGATATTATTTATGCGGTTCGTTTTGCCGACTGGTTGATTTCCAGAGTGGATTGCCCTGGCTCCAGGCCAATATCCTGATTGATCTCTGCCTTCTATGCCACGTCGTCGTCGTCTGCGAGCTTGACGCGAACATTACAAAGCGTCTCCGCTACCACCGTCACCCAATAAACGCCCTTCAGTCTCCAGTTTGATTTAGAACGGAAAACCCATTCAAATCCAATATAGTGAACCAACGAGGTTCAATTCAAACCAAAAATTTGCTTCGTTATTTTTAAGTGTAAGCTTATTAAGTGTAATCTGTTATAGATATGACAAGTAATATTGGTTCTCACTGTTATTATTAGGGTGTAATTCTAGGCTGTAGAAATTATGAATGGCGTGAATGAAAGCAAGCTTTATTTCAGAAACCGTATAATGCTTCAACAAATGTTACAGATGGAGGTTGGAGTTGAGGCTAACATAGCCAAGATAGAGATAAAACTTCGGCACTAGAAACATACTTAAGTATACCTGAGCTGAAACACCTAAAAAACTAACAGCCGTAAAAACCTAGAAATATTCAACATTTTGTAATAATAGTATGTAATAGTACATATATTAAGTAATAATGGATGTAAATAGTATGTAATATGTGGTGTCTGCAGCACCGATGCGTGGTTAGGAGCTACACTGTTTATACATTTCACTGTACACAATACAGTATACACCAATGTGTGAACACAATAATTCTGCACAGATCAACTCGGCGTTGCCAAATATGTTAGAGTGTTTCCGAAAATAGAAAACCTCTTGTAAAAATTCATAAGCTTAGATTAGATTATTGTAATGGCGACCGTACCACAAGGTAGGTATTTTAGCCAAATATGATAGAGAAACGAGTGTAGGATGATTGTGGGGCGATCTTGTAGCCTTTTTACTGACTAAGGCTGACAGGTTCTTCAGACAGAACTGTTAATTAATAGCCCAACAGTCAATGGTATGGATTAGATTACTTTAGCAACTAATGGACCTACAGTTTAACTTGGAATCCGAACCATTGCCTCTGAATTACGAGGATGGTCTTTGCTGATTAACGTAGTATTCAATAGTGCAGACGTTAATCCACACTAGAGAACACTAAGCCTACCGACCATCGCTCACAACAATCCATGGTTCGTGTCATCTAAGTAGCTGGATTACGTACAGGACGACGCCACTTTCTCAGTGTTTTGAACTTAATAACTTGTAACTTATTGTACTCTTTTTACGTTGTCACGTGGTGGATCATAAGGAAATCTGGATTTTAGCGAATTTCCCATAGGGAAGAAGCTATTACCGTAGGTCTCATGGTAAGACTTAAGCCCGGGACCATGTTGTTTTTTCGTCTTTAGGTGCCCAGAGTCCGAAAACAATAGTCGTTAAAATTTATATATATATATATATATATATATATATATATATATATATATATATGTGTGTGTGTGTGTGTGTGTGTGTGTGTGTGTGTGTGTGTGTGTGTGTGTCTGTGAACACGATAACTCTCGTAAAAGTGGTCCGATCGAGACCAAATTTGGTAGAGACTTGTATTCCTACAAATGCTCAGACGAGTTCGTAAACCAGACATATCGGTCAATGGGAACGGGTAGTTTGGGGGGGGGTTTTGTACCCCAAAATGGGGTTTTTTGGGTTTTTCACATGTAATTTTTAAAAATTTATAATTTTATACTTCACCATTGGAATCAGCTTAAAAAACTACACAATTAAGTTCCTTAAAGTTTTTTTTCTATCTTCAACGGTTACCGAGATATTAAAAAATCTAAACACAGTATGTTGTATTGTGGGGCTCCAATGTTTATCTTATGGAGAATAGGGATAGATTAATATTTCCCATATTAATCAATATTTTTTGATAAAACTTCATATTTAGCTTCATGTGATTGAAATCTGTCCATTTATGCTTAAAAATCATAGTTTATGTGTTTATCATGGCAGCAAACCATCATACTCTTTTACCATATTAATCTTATAGGGAATAGGCAAACTCCTTTTTTATGGGCAGATGTTAATGAAAGTTGGTATAAATGTTAAGATAAAATTATTTATGGTCGAAATGACTACTTTCAGTGTTCCTCACAGCAGCTATCATGCACACTCATTCCTATGTTAATCTTATGGAGAATAGGCAAATAATTCTCATGTTTATGGACAGATTTTTATAAAACTTGTCATATGTTATTATTATCATTATATTATTGATTTGGAAATTCGCTGAGTACGCAGGTCTGCTGCAACGGGGGTATTTTAAATCATTTAAACAAAAACCTATTTACATGATTTTTTTGTAATAAAATGTGGAACAGCTAATGTATTGTGTAACACCTTCATATCCTGTCAGTTGTCAACATTACGCCAAAGACATTCAAACAAGAACATTTCTACACCAACGCCAACCTTTCTGTTTCATAAAGTTATTCACCATGATATGTTTGTGCGTAAATGCAAATAAGGTTGGAGGGAGCCCTTACAGGTCGAAATATCAGCTCTGTAAATTCAACATGGCAAGACCGTGATCCGATCCAGGGAAATCATTGCGACATTAATAGTTCTGTTAGATTTTATATGGCAAGACTGGGATACGATCCAAGCGAAATTGTTGCCACATGTACAGCTCAGATAAACTCTATATGGAGAGACCGTAATCTGATCTGTTGTGACTTTATATGAAGCTCTACACTGTAGATTACATTATTGAAATGGCGACCATACCACAAGGTAAGTATTTTAAGCCAAGTATGAATGAGGATTGAATGTAAGATGATTGTGCCGCGATCTTGTAGACTGGCCTGTTCCTTAGACAGGGCTGTTAATTAATAGCCCAACAGCCGATGGCAACTAAATGACCTACAGTTTAACGTGGTATCCGAACCTCTGAATTATCAGCAACGATGTCACGGAATCGTATTTCGGTCTTCCCATATAATTTAGAATTAAACAAATATGTACATGTGGCGACGATTAAATACAATTAGTTCAAAAAGTATTTCCAAGTAATTGTTTATAGATGAATTGCTGTCGTACATTGTGAATCATTGTTATGAGCCGTGTATTGTGACGTGATGTTTGGCAGCAAAGTCACGCGCCGCCTCTACATCGCTACGTTGCTGCGACAGCCACTCAACATTTATTGCCAAAGTTTGAGAGAACCAGACCTCGGAGAGAGCCGGTAAATGGAAAGAAACGGCCTCGGCTCAGTCGTGCGACTTGGAAAAACTTCGCCAACTGTAAAATATACATACCCTTTGAAACTCGCCTACACATTCCGAGTTTCAAACTGTTCGAGCAGTAACGTTAAAAATTAAGGCACCAGGACAATAATGGTGTTTGCACTTAGTAAATACGTACTGGATTTGTTACATGTT
Source organism: Nephotettix cincticeps (assembly GCA_023375725.1). Classification (NCBI taxonomy): domain Eukaryota; kingdom Metazoa; phylum Arthropoda; class Insecta; order Hemiptera; family Cicadellidae; genus Nephotettix; species Nephotettix cincticeps. Next base: position 36,275,257 of record CM041785.1, read on the forward strand.
TCTTCAATTCATAATCTGTTAGGTGAAACCTTTTCTCATAAAGTTTAACTAAAATAGGGTATAGCAATAATTTTATCGGTATCAATAATAGGATTCCTAAAATGTTATCTCTCTCGATCAAAATCATGGAAGAGGCTAGAATATGATCTGCGGCAGCAAACCTACTCACTCTTCACGTATGTTTTTCTTATGGAGATTAAGCAAATTAATATAACTTTTATTATTTGTAATTGTGATAAAACCTTTTACTTAGATCCATATATGCATGGTCTCCTAATATGTCAAGTATTCAACATAATAATAAAATATTCAGTAATATTGAGTGTATGTGTGTGTGTGTGTGTGTGTGTGTGTGTGTGTGGTATAAATAAAAATAGTCTTCTTGTTATCGTTATTTCTTTATGTATTTATTATTTAAGTAGGATGAATAATTAATTATTATAGTTTTTAATATTATTCGTTTTCTTTCCTATTCCCTTACCCCGAGTACTACTAGATCTTCTAGGACGCTTGTGCGTGCTTCTGTGGAGATGAACTTTTAGATGCGTTCTTCCGCGATTTTCGTGAAGCCTGTTGAACCGCTCTACCTCAGTCGTCTTCCTACGGAAATATTGGACAGAGGAACTATTCACCAATTTACTTTTGTGTGACATTTTCTTTATGCAAAAAACTATTTTTCCGTGAACATTTTATTTCAGTGCAGTAATAATTCACTCTTACTATAAACATAACAATATTGGGAATTTTACTGGTATATAAAATCCCTGATCCTCGAATTTTATTAATAACCAGTTAAATATTACGAGGGTCATTCAATAATTAAAGAGACAAACAGGTCTGGGGAGAAATCTGTTAGTAGTGTATTTTTGGTGCTTTTACAGCTTTAAGTTGGCAGCACTGGGATAGGTCCTGATCAGCTGATTAATCAAAATTGTTGTGTTTATAACCTTAAAAATACATTTAATGATGGCAAGTCTACTTGAAAACTCCACATTAGTTGAACAACGTTCTGTTATTCGTTTTTTACTCGCTGAAGGTGAAAAACCTCTGAATATATACTCTAGAATGACTAAAGTGTATGGTGAACATTTTTTGAATCGTGCAAATTTTTACAAGTGAGTAGAACAGTTCAAAGCTCAGTTCACACCAGCTCACCTGTGAGGAAAAAAATTCAAAACACAAGCATTAGCAGGAAAAGTCATGTTGACGGTGTTCTGGGACGCTGAAGGTTCAGTTTTTTGTGATTATCTTGAAGAGCAACGCACAATTAACAGCCAGTATTACTCGGATATGCTTTTCAACAAAGTGAAGCCAGCCATGAGAGAGAAACGTCGTGGATCTCAGAGACGAGGTGTGATTCTCCAACAAGACAATGCAGAACTAACTCGAGAAACCATTGAAAAAATGGGGTGGGAGGTACTGCCTCACCCCCCTTACAGTCCCGATTTAGCCCCGAGTGATTTCCACTTGTTTGGCCCACTAAAAGAGGCACTACGTTGAAAGAGGTTCCAGGACAACGCGGATGTCAAGAAGTTTGTGGGAAATTGGCTCAAACACCAAGATAAAGAGTTCTTTGCAGCTGGCATAAAAAAAGCTCGTGGTCCGTTGGAACAAATGCATAAATGTTCAAGGGGATTATGTTGAAAAGTAGTAAAAGTGTTGTTTCGTTAAAATAAAATTTTTCCCTTCTACACCTGTTTGTCTCTTTAATTATTGAATGACCCTCGTATCATTCAGTTTCTATAATCCATATATGTTTTAATATTTCTCATCGAAGAGAAGGTACTCATTTCCTATGCCATTCTTAAGGAATACCCATAGGCCAACGTAAATTGATATAATTTTCTATTTATAAACATGCTGTGAATAACATTTGGTATTTGACTCAAACTATGATCAAGCTTAGTTTATATCATCTCAAATAATTAATAAATGAATGGAAATTTGTTTAGTACACCGGTCTGATGCCGAGGGGATATTAATCAGCAAACAATACGAAGTACGTTCCAATGTACACACTTACATGCAAGCCTTGTTTGGACATGGCTTGCAATATTGGTGCAGTGTAGGTCTAACTGTAACAGCACATTTGAACAACGTGGTCTCATTAGGAGGCCTACTACATGGAAATGTAGGTGTTTTATATTATAAAATAAAAAGCCACATAAAGGTTATTGCTGTAATTGTAAAGCAATGAGCAATATCTACTGCTAAGTACATATTAATTTTTCAATTACTGTAGTTACTAAATTTTGGGACTGCATCACGAAATATGCTGAGAGCGTAATACATATGAAAAGGAATTCAAAGAATACGTGATTATAATTTTATACGAAACCCTAAATTTTTTAAAACCGCCGGAGAAATATAGTGTATATTGACTTGGGACGATTCTCATCCGATGGTTTGCTCGCAGTATAAAATAATTTGTAAAAAAGCTTAACTATCTGTCTTATAAGTAAAATTGGTTTATTATTTAAGTTAATTTATAAATACGGTTCAGTAATAATCCTGAATATTTCCCTTTCCTTCAGGAATATAGTGTATTTAATATTGTGATAACCTTGAAGATCCATTACTTTGTATCAGCAAACGAAAGTCAAACAGCCAAAAGCCCTGTCCCAGAATTAACATTACAAAGAAGCTTTAAGCCCTTATGACTTACTTAAAAACTAGAATTAACATTACAAAGAAGCTTTAAGCCCTTACTACTTACAAACTAGATGTCATGAGTTCGAAATGCTGGCTAGTCAGTCTATCCAAAGGAGGGTTTTATACCTTACATGTAGTATGGAATTTTATGTGATTTAATAAAAAATTGACCATTGGAATATATTTAGAAAATAAAGCAAATAAGTACTTAAATCTTTGCTCTATGTCATTACTGAGATATTATAACCTGTTAAACACAATACGCTCTTAGGGAGCCCCTGTTAAGGAAAGGGATAAAAATTGATGTCTCGATTAATATTTTGTATGTAATATTGTGATAAAACTTTGCAAACAGGTTCATATAGTTATTATCTAACAATTAATGCTCAAAAATCATATTATTGTGCCTCGTGTCAGCAATTCCTTTTAACTCATTCTCCAAGTTAATCTAACGGAGATTCAGAAAATTGAAACTCATTCCTAATTGAAGACCTGAAGTGAATTTGGATCAAGTGCCATTTTTGAATTATTACCAGAAATGCGATCTAAGAACCACGCCGGGATGTTTCTGATGTTTGTTCCTAGTAGTTGCTATGGCCACCAACAGAATGCGTGGGGACGTGAATGAGGCCAAGCATTCATTCTGTTGGTAAAAATAACCTCAAACCATTTAGAAAGGCACTTAGATGCAAACTTACTTCAGGCCTATATGTATGACTATGATAAAACTTGGTATTAAAGCTTCATCTATTCAAGTTCTATTACTTTATGTTGAAAAATCTTTTATCATTGTGTTACTTATGACAGCAAACCTTCTTCCACTTATCCCATCTTATTATTATGGAATTAGTATTTAAAGGGTGTCATAGAATGTGTCGTTTTGCAGTACAAATTCTACATACAAAACGGTACATTGGACTGAAAACATACTTTCTCCTAAGTAAATTTAAAAAAGACAATCTGTAATAAAACTATCATGTCAAAGTAATTCTAAATATCATTTAATAATTTATGTTCAAATGGTATGGGGGACCCCCCCTCGGTAATACCAAGCTTTTTTGAGCTGGTTTTGTTTGGTGATTTGACCTTACACTTCATACCAAGTTTCATGGAAAACGGGTGGAAAGTAAGGAAGAAATTGATTTTTTTACATTTTCCATAAGAATAACATTGGGCGCTGTCAGACAACGTTCTGCGTTTATCGTGGACAGTAAATTTAACTTTTCTCTGGAACGTTATTCGTAGACAAATAATTCAAAATACTAATTTGTTTAGTTTTTTAAGCTGGTTTCAATGGTACCAGTCAAGTTATACTTTACTTTTATTGTTTTCGCTGAAAATTTAAAAATTTGATTTTTTTGACATTTAAAAGCCCATAACTTTTGAACCGTCATTTTTACAGACATGCGGGTGTGTCAAATTATTTAGTACTCTGTGCACTATAAACTATCAAATTTTAATCAAAATCGTTAGAGCCGTTTTTGAGAAATTTGGATTTTTCACGTTTTTTAAGGGTTTTTAGGGGGTGAACTACCCTTAAAAATCAAAAATTCAAAAAAATGAAGAAAACGCCTGGAGAGACCGTGAATATATACATACATGCCAAATTTCATCTAAATCGGACCAACGGGGTAGGCTGTGGCACTGTACACATCCAGACACACACACACACACACAGACACACGAACGGACAGACATCACGTCAAAAACCACTTTTTTGGATTCAGAAAAACTTATATCCACTAACTCATAATTCGAAAATTTTGACGAAAACATCTTTTCCATATACTAATTCTAAAAATACAAAATAAGTAGAAAAAGTACTTGGCAATTTTCTTATTCTTTTTAGCCATAATCCGCCAATTTTGTATTTTTTTTAGATGATTGATATTTATTTTAAAACCGCTTTGAAATATTTACTTTAGAAAATAGGCTTACTTAAGCAATTTTAAAATTATGCTTGATTTAGTTATAATCCACCTGCCATTTTGTATTTTTTTAAATCATTGATTTTTCAAATACCCTTTTGAGATATTTTCATCAAAATTGGTAAATGCGATTTATTTTGTAGTTTCAACTACTTGACTTTACCTAATATTGTTGGTTCCCTTTCATTGGATCCAATTTCATTTGATCCAAAAGTATAGTCAGGTTAGTAAGTAATAGACAGTGATGTTTTGGAAGAGTGCTCTGTTTCAACTAATGTTAAATAGAAATTAAAACAAAAAGTGATTTTAATGGTTAAATGATTTTTTCAATCTAACCCACAAAAGTGAATTATTGACAGTTAGTATTTTATCAAATCAGCTTCTTAAAATATAATTTTGTTGACTAGTTTTGTGTAATTAGTTTGTTAGAATTGTTATCAAGAAAACTTTACAAAGTTATTTTTTAGTAAATTTTATTGTTTTGAAATATTAAGTACTGTAGTTGCAAGTCGTTTATTTACAAACCATTTTTTATAATTTAAACGTCATTAGATTGGATTAAAAGGCTGTTTAAATTTGATATCTTGTCAAAATTCTGTTTAGGTGCTAGTATTTTTGCAATTTGATTTAGAAAATATCAACAATATTTTGTAAAGTAGTTCAAAACTACAAAATAAAAATCGTATACCAAATTTCATAAAAACATCTGTTTTTGAAATATCAATTATCTTCAAAAAAATACCAAACAGTAGATTACGGCTAATTAAAGCCTAATTTTTTAAAAATAACAAAGTACAACTTATTTTTGTACATAGAATTTGGTATTGCAAAGCACACAGTGAATTTTTGTGTCGCCCCACATAGCTTACTTATTTGAAGTATTTCAAGAAAAACTTTGTATACAGCTGCATCTCATTAAGGTCTACTATACGTCAAAAATACTATTTTAAATTTTTCTCATGGTAGCAACCTTACTCACAAACAAAAATAACTTCACTGGTCAAAAATATTACTTCATTGGCCCAAACTAAAAATGTGCCTTCTGAGTTTGCCCATCCCCTCACACGTTCAAGCATAAGTTCCTTCTCAGTGCTTATCCAAGGGAGTTGTAGCAGAGTAGGCTTCATTCCTTTTGAGAAATCCACGAAGCACTGGGTTACAGTGTTTGCATCCCATCACACGTATTATGAGGACAGCTAACTAGAGGAACTAAAAATTTTCCCATTATACATATCCATGAATTAAGCCATTTCCCAAAGGGAAGTAAATACATTAACGATTTTTTTAATGTTGCCTACAAAGAAAACTTAACAGTTCCAGCACATATAACATCCCTATTAACTGCAATAATTAATATTTAATTAACTCCGAAAGTTGATATTTTCTTACGATGATGATGATGATGATAAACCCTCATCTCACCTTTATCATCCTGACCAGCCACAAATGGAATTAAAACAGCCTGAGGCAATGTCCCGGCAGCATTTGCATTACAATGGTCCTTAATCACATTGGGTCTTGGCAAACAAAACATTCCATGATACTGGTTTTTAGGATATTTGAATTAGTACTAATTCACTCAATTCAAATAGTTAATTTCAAAAGAATACCTTTTTTATCGTTTAAGCATAATAATATAATAGAATATAATTATTATTATTGCTTGAAACTGTTTCTTGGAAATCTTTTAGGAAGTTCACTGTGAGGAAGTCCACTCAATTGTTCATTTTTTGTTTAAAAAGCTGTTTAAGTTTATTTTTAAATTGTGAATAGACTATACTTTTTTCATAGCCTACATTGTGCTTCATTAATTACACCATTGAATGTCAGCTTCTTGGAGTGAAGAATATGACGTTAGGCTAATAAATATTATGAGATAATTTAAAAGCACTTGACAGTTATTCTACCCTGGACATTAGAACTTGCAGATAAATCCCAACCACATTCAATATGCAGCTACACAGATATTAACAAAGTTTACCCTAAACTGCTTCCCCAATATCCAAGTTTGTTGACTTCGGCACACCTTAAACACATTTTGTATGCGCCAGTGACTTATATTTAAACGTTCAACCAACATTTTTAGAGAAACTGTTCCAGTACAAAACCATTTGCAAATTCAAAATTCTGATTAAAGTGTTTAAATTGTAAACTGATTGATTGAGTAAAAAAAGTGTAGTATTGAGAACAAATGCTACGGAAGTGTTGTCCAATAAGACAGCTACTACCTACTTTATATACATATACAATGACCCTTCTGTTGAAGTAACTATAAATAAACTCACCCTCATCGCAATCCAGGCAACACCCATTTATGATTTTCTTTATTCTAGGATAGAAACTGTTTGGGAACAAAATAAACAATCTGTAGACATATTCAAAGTGTATTACTCGAACAAAATCATTCTCTAGCCAGCTGCAAACACTCTTTTTTCAAAATTTCAACTGTTTACAGCACCAATAACAACCATCCTTTTAAATTCAATTGGCAATAATTAGGTTTAGACATCTTTCAGTTGTTGACAGAATAATTTCTCGGTTCAATGAGGAGCAGTACTGGTGCTGTTACATATACCAAACCAATTGTAGCATTCTCTTTATCACCAAAACAGTCTATCTTCAAAAGCTTATCTAACCTTAAATTAGAAATATTATTGTTATTGTTAAACTGACAGAATTCAATATTTTATAATCAAACGATACTGATATTCGTAACACCTTACTTATGAGAAATTGTAGACCATGTAATAATAGACTGAACAACTAACATGATAACAAGTAGTGATAAATATATAATATTTTGATATAATTTCATAACAATTCAAAATTATATGGGTATGATACTTGATAAACCGATTTAGCTTTACTGAAATGTGAGGAAATGAGGGAAAATCTGAATTGGATAAATCAACAGTATTAAACAAGTTGGAGAGCGGAAATAAACAACTAATTCGCCAAAATGTTAACCAGAAAGTAAATAATTTTACAAAATAATCACGCTTACTTTAAAATTACGACTGCAAAATACGATTAAATATTTAGCATTATGGTAAACTACACTCATAATATAATGATAAGATTAACTCCTTTATGAGAATTCCACATACTTACTTTAATAATTGCAGTAGTCAGGACAAATCAGGGCTGAATTGTGTTTTACTTTAAATACTAATATTACATAGTACATAGTATTTTTAACTATGATTAATTATTACTATTATGCCAGTGTGTCATTATGTAATAAATTTATTTATTAAAAATCTTTTAATAAAGTACAAATCAAAAAATACAATTAGATTAATTTCCCATGTGTGGAATTCTAATTTCATAAAGCAGTTATATGAAGTGGATATATAAAAAATGTAAATATGTCCGCTTCGAAGCAAGTTAATTGTAGATTTAGTTTTACCTTAAATTAAACAACAATTAGTGATTTTTTAAGTACACTAAAGGGTTGAATACATATTGGTACTTATTTTAAAAATAAACCAAAAGTTATTGAAAATACATAATACAACTAATTGATCTACAAACCAAATATGTTATAGGACAAATAAAATGAATTCTACTTAAATCAAAAATGATTTGGAACAACCCTTCAGAAAACAAATAAAACTAAAATAACATAAATTTTAAGCTTCCTCAAACTTTTATGGACTTACTTTAAAAATTCAGAGCTTAATCAAATTCATGAGTCATGCTCGATATTTTAAAGAGTATAATTCCAATAAAATTTTGTAGTCGCATTGAACCATACAAAAGTACATTTAAACAAGAACTACATGTACTACTTGAAATGACGATTTGATTATAAGAAAAAAAATTAATTAGATTAATGATTCATTTCAAGTAGTAATCACACATTAAACTGCTATTGAAGTAGAGAGTAGCAAATTCTTTTTAGACAATAATTAACCAAAAGAAATATTTTTAGCCTTTGCTCCTCCCACTCATAAGACTAAATTCATTACGATAGAATAGATACTCTAAATGAACAGAAAAAACTGCATCAAGAACGGTAAGTGCTATGATTACAATGCATAATATAATGTTGTAGGTGATTAACTCACACATTTTACATTAACTTTCAAAATAAACAGGTAAAAAACGCGGTGTATTTCCCATACACCCTTGCAGATGAATTACTACAAAACTTGAAATACTTCGTGAGAACGAAATAAATCTGTTGGCAGGGGACATGTCAGGCAGGCAGTGTATTGAGAGCTGTCGGGGCCCACTGTGTACAGTAACTATGTACTGTCGGTTGAGACTTGGCGGCACAGAGCATGCTGCACCGTCTACCACTACCTCACATCAACATACGATATGCAATCAAAACAACTCCATAGCTCACCCCTTTGTAATACTTATGTTAAACAAATATTAATCTAAAAAATATACATGTTATCAAAAAAGCATTCATAATCATTCAACAAAAATTTTTAGAACTATAATATGCAATTTACAAATACGAAGCCAGCAAAATGCAGACTGAAAATGTGTATGCACATCAGTGATTTTTTAACACTCATTCATTATAGTAATCATACACTTCCTTTGCTAAAAATGTACAATTATTACTACATATTAATATTATTTATATTTCAAAATGTAAGAGACGTCTCTGATAATTTACATCAATCGGACAACACAACTGTATGTATACATGTTTCTTACTTTACAAATATAAGAGCAATATTCATTAAATAAAGGTAACATTATATTTTTTTTGTTTTTTTTCTATTTTGTATGATAGAAACACAGAGGTTAATTTATTTCAAAATTTTATTCATATTTCTCTTTTGAATGAGATAAAAGCTATAAAGTAAAAACCTACTACTCTAAAACTAACTAAAATTACATGGGTTCAAAGAAACAAATTTGGGAAAATCAAGATCTATTACTGCCTGCTAAATATATAGATATACATACATATTATGCAGCGATATTATTAACGTTAGTCTATTAAAATGCTAACTTACATTATATCTGAGAGTACAGAAATCATATTATTTTCAAAGCTGAAAACATCGAACAGATTTCATTTGACATCTTAAAAACTAAACATGGTATTATGATATTTGCATCCACTTTTAATATAGGTCAAATCGAGATATCAGATGGTAGCATCATTGCACCATCTGGAAAGAGGCAAAGCTCTTTTTGTGTTAAAACATTGTCACAATTTATATACACCAGTGGGCCCCTCGCTAATCATATTTTATGTTTATTTTCCAGTTAAAAATTGATAAACAGTTCTCAAGTTCACTGCTGCATAGTAGACTTTTCAGTCCCCAAATTTACATATTATATGTATGTTCTGCCTATGTAAAGATGATTTAGTCATTTTAAATATTCATAGCCTACATGAATCTTGGGTTTGACATTCGATAAATGTTATTCATATGACAAAGAACGCTCTCCAATATTCCACAGGTACATGAAATTAACAAGTCACAATAGATGAGCAGGCATCTGTCAGCATCTTCTCCCTGTTGAGGGGTTTTTTTAATGCCCGTGTCATTATGTTTCTTCCAAAATAAAGTATATTTTGGGTCGGTAATATCTATATTTCTATTGAAGAATATTATCTATAGAAAATGGCATCAAGCCAATGATTATTTCATCTGGCCTACAACCTTACAGCCACCCCACCTTTCCAATACCATTCAATTAACATGAAGATTATATTATAACAAGCTTTTATTCGAGTTACAGTTTGCAATGTGACAAGAAACAATTTAGAGATAGATGTTGATAAATGGTGCCGCTCGATACAACAAACGGTCAAAGTATACTGATAGAAATAGTAAATAAATATAACATAATATTGTTGTACTGAATAATCTACAGATGAGTCAATAATCTTATTAATGGTACAAAAATTTCAATATCTTCTATTAATAAATAAAGAATAACATCAACAAAAATTATATATAATCTTCAAGCTAACATGCACCTGGCATTATCACATTTTGACTAACTTAAAGAACACTTTGCATTGTGTCTGCTTTCTCTTCAACAACATGATGATAATAACAAACTATTAGAAAAATAGATTATGTTGATTCAACAATCAACATATTTCGTCACTTATTATGTAAATAAAAATTGTCGAATCGATAAGTCTTATGCGGCTAGAAAACAAATAACGAAAAAATGCCGCTTAGGATACGAACCGACTTCAACATATAAAAAAATATCACTTGAAGTTATCAGTCAACGTCCAAAGTTGCTGTTTTCTATGGTGATCAGTCTTCTTGAGCTAAGTCTTTGTGGATGTCACAAGAACATTTGATAGAATGTTTCTTGCATTCACTAGCACAGTAACTTAATCGCACTTAACACGTAGTTTTGTTACTAGACTTTTAAAAATTCATATAAAAAGTTCATAACACTATTATAGTCTTCGAACATATAACTAAACATTAAAAAAATACAAAAATCGTGCACGAAAAGAAAAGTTTAAATCACACTGGAGTTTCTTCATCATCTGCAAAAAAAAGCCCTTGTTAAGAACCAAAATTAAAGAGTCTAGTTTACTGGCAATGAATAACTTACAGAAATATGTGATAAGAGATTCTAACTGTCGAATGATTAAGCTATCAATCTTTGTGCCTTTTATTGCAGTTTTAAGTACGGGTCAGCGGTTAACTGAAATATGTGGTACGGTACAGTTGTGATTTTGTACCAAAGGTTGGTACAGTACAGCCTCTTTTTGGTACAAATTCAATAGAGTACAAGCCTGATTTAATAATAACTTCCTTACTATACATATTTTTCTCAGTTGTATGACATTACTCATGGTATATCAAAGTTGCAGCTCACGACAAAGATTAGTCAATTTCTTATAATTTTATCTGCTCATTTTAAATTCCAATTAATCTGATTGTTAAGTGTTTTTATTCTTTAATAGTTTAACAAATGACACAATAGCAAGCTATTGGTTTTTAAGTTAATAAGATACAATCAATAGATAACCAAGATATATAAGAATGGTACAATAATTTCACAGAATTATGTAAATAATGTATAATGGTATCTGTAAACATTTTATTGTAGTTATCTTTGGCTTCCCATGTCGCAAATTGCAGTTCGTTATTTTTCACAACTTTAACTTAATAATTGAAATAAAGGTAATTAGGCGAATAGTCATTAATAAAATTTTCATGGATATCTCAATTGATCTTATGCAGTATCCTTGAATTCCAATTTTCCTGCTGTATCTATCGAGGCTTTTCCATAAAATGATGCCTTATGTATTCAATTTGTATATTTTTATAAATTTTCCCTGTAAATAACATAATTTTTAATCTACACTTTTTATTTATTGCTTTTATGTAGATTTTAACGTCTACAAACCAAATGTTTTTTCTGGATGGAATGAAATTCTTATGTTTGTAAAAAAAATTTCCTTTGCGCTGAATTGTACAGAATCGTTCCCTTGAGCAGGGGTTTTTTCCTGAAAAACTAGTTGGCAAAAGTTAAATCTATTTTTAAGAAAGGAAATGTAAATAACCCATCTGATTATCCACCTATCGCATTGCCACCCAGCTTCCCAAAAATTTTAGAAAAAAATGTAACTGCTCAATTAGCCGGGTTGCTCAAAACAAAATTTCTGGAAAATAATGGCCTGATGGTTTCATTACAATTTAGTTTTCGAGCTGGTTTAAGCACACACAAAGCTGTCACTAGTACGATCAATAACATAGTGCGGACCTTGGATGGAGCGCAGAGGACTATGAAAGTTCTCTGTGATCTGTCTAAGGCTTTTGAATGTGTTCACCATGGCATAACTTATAGAAAATAAAAAAAAAACTTGGAATATATCGAATTTTAAATGGTATGGTCACCCATCCAGTAATTCAATAAAAATAATATTAACAATTAACAGATACTCTTATTATTCTTAACAGATAGGCCTACAGATACAGATAGGGTTATTCTTAACAGGTACTTAAATACTCTCTGTTGTAGCAAGCATTAAGTATTCAAGTCTGAAAACTATTCAAACCACATTCCCTCTTCTTGTAGACTTGTTACCTCTGTAACTGTACCGTACCAAAAACCGAGGTGCAAAAGGTTTTATATTTCTAACGACGAGTCCAGGATAGAATGGTCTCTGCAGGAAAACTTGATGCCGTTCAGGCAAAACATGTAATGGACAAACCTATATGTGAACTGTAATAAGACATAAGTTAATTGGCCTAATAAACAGTTTGGGTCTAAAATAATGGATTTTAATGGTACTTTAAATGCAACTATACACTGCATTACCGGATAATCCGAACAACTCGGTAGTCCGAACAGGGTTCAGCCCCAATTAATTCGCATTACCGGAACTCTGGTGTATAGCTGTTGAGATGTATGAAAAAATAAACTAGAATCATAACGACGTAAAGAGTAAAAAATGAGGGATTAAAAATATTTTAATACTGAAATGCGGTTTATTTTGTTACTCAGTTCACTGACCAATTGAACTACTAAAAACTTATTTCACTAAAAATTTAAACTTTTGTTTTGTTCAATTTAATTATTTTGTTTATTTACTGAATGCATTGAAAGTTCACTAGTCACACAGATTGTAGAAAATAAGTTTAGAAAACTCACATGACCCTATGATTTGAGCTGTGCAAATCCAACAATGAATATGAGAGTTATGTTCTCTAATACTTAGCTAAATATTACTTTGCTTAAATTTATGCTATATAAAATTTAATAACTAAAGACTCAATCAACTTACTGAATGATTACTTAGTTGTCACCCTTGGCAGCTGCCAAGATTTCCTTGACTCCCATTGGTCCATCACCTTCACCATTCAGTCCACTTAATAAGTTAACTGCAAGCAAAAACCGATTTCCTAATTGACCTCATAATGATTACATCTAGGCCAACTGTATTTGAATTTGATAATTTAAATTTAATAAGTCAATACTGTTACTAGAGGGATAAGAGTTTCCATCTTCATCATGCTGTAGTAGTCATTCCTGACCATAGCAGACAAAGGTGATAAATATTAGGTGACATAGATCATTTTTCTGTTATCTTTGTGATTTTGTATCTTTTTCACTGGAATACTGGATAAATTCCCGTACATTTCCCATATTTAATTTCACTCACTTTTTCCCACACTTTTAACAAGCGGAATATGAGTTTGCTAATCATGGTTGCATCACTTAAACAGATAAAACTGCTAATCTAACCATCGCAAATCGAAACTGGAAGAAAAATGTTTGTATTTACTTCCCTGTGGGAAATAGGTTAGATCGTGGATATGTCTAAAGGGAATGGTTTTAGTTCATCTAAACAGCTGTTCTTATTCTTTTATATTAAAAAATTCAATACAATAGCTCTGGTATTTTCTATAGAAACCTGTTATTTTCCACCTTACAAATCCAACAGCCCACCCCAGAGCTAAGACATATCCATGTCAAAACTGACACAGGGCACGAAAGCCCACGTTATGGTTAATGTGACGTTAAAGCAGCTGACACTTAACTTATTAGTTTTTTTACATCAGTGGCACTTTCTAGTGATGGGAAGAGTGAGTAGTGATGAATGAGTAGTGACACTATGCTGTTCAATAATTACAGAACCCCATTTAAATAAACAATTCAAGATAAAAATAAACTCAAGACATAAATTCACAATTTAGTTCTGACCCCGGACAAGCTGAAAGCTAGGTTATCACCGTCGGTGTAATGAAAATCACAACTGTTGACAAAGTAATCCCTGTTTTGCAATGGTTATTGTATGGATTAAATTAATTTAATGTTCCCTTTATCCCTAAAATAACATAATAATCGTTAACAAAATAGAACGCTAATAAAATTCTGTTAAAATAATTTTAAAAGCCTATTAAAGCACATTAAAAAATGTACGTCACCATCACCAGTTGGTGATACAATAATGAATTATTTTAAAAGTAAAAACCACAAATGAATAATTTAAATCAGTGTATGGCAGACAACTTCTGACTCAACATTAAACAAATGCTGTCAGCTATTCTACTTCTTTTCATAGTTTCTTAACAAGAGATTTCAAGTTTGTAACTGGTCAAATTTGGGCAGTTAATATCTAATAATGGATTCCACTTTAACAGCAAGTGGTGAAATCCAATTTTGTCAGTCACAGGGCTAGGTTCATTCGTCACAGTTAAAGCTAGGTTCATAGAGGTTTCAGTTTCGGGTAAAATCCGTAAGTTACTTGTACTTTGTCGCATTGCTCAGGGAGATGAGCTTCCGCGGAAGAGCTCATAAATTTCCAAGTAATCTCGAATCTGCACGGCACTTACCATTCAGTCAGTCCAGTCCACTGTCGTCCTGTTTGCCTCATCACAAACACTTCGTTGAACCTCAATTAGGGAGCTTGTTCAACATCGAACCGTTGCTAACCCTTTAACTGCAATATTTAACCGATAATTCATTTAAAAGATGTATTGTAGTTAAATAATTGTGAGTTTTAGCAATATTATTATTTAAAAAATAGCAATTTGCCGAATTCCTGAACAAAACGGTATTTAGTAAAGATTCCAGAACATTTCCCGTATAATTCCCGCTTTTTCCGGAATTCCCGGTCGCTGGACACCCTGTATAGTCTCTTTTGTCACTAACTGATTTATACGTACTGCTATCAGATGCATCTTCAAACTGCGCAGAGGAGGCATCTCCCGCACCCCCGTTCATCATGGGCTCAGATCTAAAACAGAATTTAAAAAATTATTATTATAGAGTATATTGTTAGGTACACAAAATTATTTTTGAATTGTTTTAACTACTGGCATACTTATTCTAACACATATTTCAAGCACTTCAAATTAAAGACTTAATTGCAATTTAAGACTTACCCAGATAGCATACCGCCAACAGTCTTCTTTTCGTCTTTGTTCATTAAAATTTTCTTCTTGTCGTCAATAACATCAGAAGCAAAAACGGTTTCCCTAAAATATATAACAATTTCTAAATTTTTTCGACAGTACAAATTTGGCTGGAAAGGGATAACGGTCCAATCCCTAACATATTCATGGACATTCCTGGATTGAACCTATTACTCCTTGCACAGAAGTCCATAATGCTAACTGCTAGATTAGCCAGATGTGCCAAGGAAAATTTCAGTGTAATTTTCAGAATATGGATTACTTACTCACCATACATGTATAAAGACATTTTCAAACCACGTAGAATGATAGGTAAATTTAAAAATACATATCTCAAATAAATTTTCTTGTAAGACTACCAGTTAATTTTTTCCATTGAAAATCTTCAGAATAAATTTAAGTAATGTGGTAACAGTGTAATAGCTAAATAAGTGAAGTACTTTCACTATTCCTGACTTTATCCCTTTTAAAGAGTAATGACGTAGCAGTATATCACAGTTGGGGCATAACTCCAGGAGTAGGCTGACATTTCATAAAAATTGCCATGAGGAGCAAAATGGATTAGTTGTGAATGTAATTGATAATAAATACTATTGATAAAAATACATGTTTTATGTGTCTAAAATATTAAATTTGTACACCAACTCGGACATCTTCGCAATAATTAAAGCAAGAAGGTTAAGCTGGATTGGACATGTAGTAAGAATGCAGAAGGGAAGCAGGTAGTATGAAGTATGGAAAACTTGCCTAGGGGGAAGTGTCCATTGGGAAGGCCAAAATTAAGATGGACTGATCAATTCATTAAAGACATTTTAGGAGCTTGAGTGCATACATCAACTTGGCGAAGGACAGGATAGAGTGGAAGAGGCTGGTCTATGAGGCTAAGAATCAATTGAGATTTGTGGAGCCATTGCAGTCAGTAAGTAAGTAAAATGTTAAAATTATTAGAAGTTCTTCGTATGGAATATTTAAAGCATAGGTAAACTGTATATCAGTAACAACTGGGGTTGGGGCTGGGATTTCAAACATCAATTCTCGATTCCACTGATTCTCAGGGTTGAAATCGGAATCGAAAATAATTGCCGAAAGTCGATTCTGATTCTTCGATTCCAAGCGTTCGTTGTTCCGCCGGCAACAAACAGCGAATGAAAAAAGTATGTTCGCTTTCCTCGTCACGATGTCATAATAAGATACAGTCATCATTGTTTTGATAAAACTCGGATCAGGAAACCAATTGTCGCCTACTGACTTAAAATTATCGTTCACTTTAAAACAAACCAAACCAAACCAAGGCATAAACAATGTCATTGAATCCGGAAAGCTATGGTTTAAAAGTAATTTTCTTGAATTAAATGATGAAAAAACTGAGAAAATTTGTTTTACTTTATGCAGTCTTCGAGAACAAAATGCCAATTCTGTAAAACTACTTGGAATTACTCTGGACCCTAGACTTACTTGGAAAATACATTCTAACAATATAATTTCAAAATTATCGCGAGTTAGCTTTTTATTAAGAAAACTTAAATATTGTGTCTCAAAACCTACTCTTTTAATGACTTACCACAGTTTATTCCATTCCCACTTCCTTTATGGCAATATATTGTGGGGTAACAGTTCTGGAGCCAACTGTGTTTTTAAATGGCAAAAAAAGGCTTTCAGAGTTATGTTTCAAACTCCCGATGTCGATTGTCGGAATACGGTTTATAATATTATTACGCGAAATGAACTTTTCGGCAACATAACAAGTATATTCATTTTCCATGATAATTATTAATGGGATTAGTAAAAAATAATAAGCCCCATGATGCTAATTTAAAGGAATTTTTAATAGTTTAATATAAAGTGTGTTCTCTGATTAGAAAGTTAT
Source organism: Nephotettix cincticeps (assembly GCA_023375725.1). Lineage (NCBI taxonomy): Eukaryota > Metazoa > Arthropoda > Insecta > Hemiptera > Cicadellidae > Nephotettix > Nephotettix cincticeps. The sequence goes on from CM041785.1 coordinate 36,292,581, forward strand.
AATCCAATTATATCAATTTACTCTATAAACCGGCACAATCATTTTGCGGGTGTAATTGTATCACGAAAACACTTTTTTTGCCCACGTCGTCTGCCGCCGTCTGATCATGGATTCGTAATTAATTCTTTTGTCTTTTTCGTCTGTTATCATTGTGCAACAAAGTTTCAGTGGTGAAATACATTAATTATTATTTATTGTGTTATCATACGGGTCATTGAAAGATGATGGATTGCAATATTATTTTTTGCCTAAATGGCGTAGTCTGCCCACTGTTGTTGCGCTGTTGACTGTTATTGTTGTGCAACACATTTGTTTACAGTGTTCATATTTATATTATAAATACGAACATAGTTTTTAATGGAGAAATGCATTAATTAGTTATTATTTACTGTTTTGTTATTGAAATAGGGGATTATTTTTGAAACAGTGATATAAGGGAATTGCTTCGACTCAAATGTGAGTTTTTGTGATTTTTGCAATTTTCATGATTTTACCACAAGCAACGGTTTATATTAATTTTGTTATTTTGTTCAAATCATCTATACATAAGTAAATATTTTTGGTTTCACCATTAAATTTTAAGCAAATTTGTTTTTTTAATTTTTTTCACGTATATTGTGTATATATATATATATAAAGTAAAAAACTGTAAACATAAACAAGAAAGATTTTCATATATGTATTTATTTATTTGTTCATTTATATTTATAATTTACATACTTTTTTAACATTTCTCTATTCTTTATTTTAGTACAAAACAAAATTATACATCTTAACTTCTAGGATTAATAAAGATATTTTTAAAGGCTGCAAATCCCTACAAACCTGGTGACACTGAAAAAAATATTTTGGACACATCTAGGGATAAAGTATTACATTTGTTGACGGAGGTCAAATCAATGCCTGGAATTGATGGAATCGAGAATCGATTTTAAAGAATCGGTATCGGAATCAGAAAAAATTGGAATCGACCCATCCCTAGTAACAACATTGCGTAAAGCGTTTGATTGTGTAAAATACAGAAAACCCTGCAAGAACTAAATACTGCACTGTGCATAGCTGGTGCTAAAACTCTTTACTACTGCTGTGTCAGGGACAGGCTTAACCTCTTATCATCCAATCACCCCACTCCTTCATCAACAGCTCTGATGATGTTTCAACAAATCCCACCACATCCCCACCCTCCCCCTTACACCTCAGGTTAATAAGCATCCATTATATACTCCTTGCCATCATTTAGAACAAAAAAAATAGGCGATTCATGTTATGTAACAAAACGTGTCCGTACATCATTACCGTACTCCTTTGGGCCATGATACAAAATGAAATGCCGGTAAGTCACAACTCCTCAACTGGGTAATAGTTTATACTTATCTGTATAAATATATAAAAACTACTATCAAATTCAATTTACCCTGTTCCTGGGAGAACTACTGACATTCCTCGACCCTTAGGTGTCTTCTTCAGAGGCTCCTTCCTACCACCAGGGGCTGGGATCAAACGCTTCTTGGTCTGAAATAATATTTGCCATACAGATAGTCACAGAAGTGAAGATTAAGTGGATAGTTATAACAGAGTCGCAACAAGTTCGGTACTAAAAAAAATTGCCATGAAATTTTTATTTTATTAACTAACATAACAAGTTCATGTTAACCTTTAGCCATCACAAGCAAGATATCTATTTAATAATATCATCGCCACATATGAATAATTTGTGCCTACTCATGTAGCTAGATCCACTACGTACAAAGCACAAGTTAACTCATTTCATACAATATCAACTATTTACTTTCATGAAATCATCTGTACCTCAGTTTTTTGTTGTTATATTGAATACTGCTTTTCATATGTCAGACGTCTCAATACATGAAAATAGCATGAGAGGTTTTTATGATTGGATACTACTAAGTACCCACTACTAAGAACTAACTTAGTAGCCATTCTTTGTAACCTTTATGAGACCTTTATTGAACTGCATCTGTCATCATATTAACATCACTGCAGAAAATCAGCTGTTTCAACAATTTAACACCAGTTTTAGTCATCTTTAATAAAATTTATGAAAGCTTTATTGAATTGCATTTAAGTACAGTAGAACTTCGATTATCCAGGGTAATCAGCAAGAGAGGGGGCACGGATAACTGAAAACACGGTTAATCGGAATGAGGAAAATAATTCAAAGTATTCACTAAAAACCACCCTAGTTTATTAATACATCTTTAGTTGTCCACACACTTTAAAGAGATATTCGTCACTGATAACTTTGAATGTGAGCAGTTTGTTATCGTATTCAAACCATTATCTGACATTTTTACAAAAACTATACACAACTTGGGAAAAATTTAATTTAAAATATTACAACACAGAGACAAACAGTTAAATTGAAACCATGGATTTAATGAAATGAATTGAAACACTAGTTCAAAACTGTAACTCATCGACAGAATAATCACAATTAAAAAATCAGCAATAAAAACAGCTGTTGTTCAAACAAAACACAGGTGAGGGGAGGGGTGATGACTCATTGACTTCCAGCAGTCTCCTTCCTTATCTCTCTTCCTTTGTCCATCTTCTCTCTCCCCTCCCACACACATGCGCCCTATCTAGTGCACAATCTAGTGCATATGTCATCATGGCCACGGCCCAATCAGATACTGAGTTGCGTTGTGAACAGTCGTGTAATGAAGAAATATTGATAGTCTGGCGCTTGCTTATTTCGTCAGAATGTAGATCGATATTCTATTTTTCGTTCAAGTTTGCAAGTTTGTATCAACTAAAGAGTAGATAACCACTCTTTAGTTGATACTCAGAATATTTTCAGTAAAATTATTATAATAATGTTCAGTTTGTTTCAAAACTAATTTATGTTTGTATAGAGTATTATTGTTTGAGATTAAAAATTGTTTTCATGAGAAAGTTGACAGTGAAAAACTTCTTTTAAAATAATAATTTTTTGCCAGTTTTGGACCACGATTAACCTGCTACCCGGTTGATCCGCCCCCGGATAATCGATTTTCCACTGTAATATGAATATTTCAGAAAAGATACCAACAGAATGAATATAACATAAATAATTCTAATTCCAAGCTCACATATTGTTGGAAAAATCATTCAGAATTGACCCATCTCTATTGCCTCCAGTTCCAATAATTCAAATTAGTCTTATGAGTCTAGAAAAGTGTTAATAGCTTACAGGAGGTCGGAATCCACGACCTTTGCCTTTGATAGGACTACGAGGATTGAAAGTCGGTCTGTTGTTGCCACGATACATGGAGTTACCATATCCACCCATACCTCCTACAGATGTCACCTGGAGAAAAATTTCTTATAAAAATAGAATAAGACCAATCCATCTCTTCCACACATGATATTACATTTTTATAATCTCCTTACGATCCACTGCAGCTAGTTAAGTATAAATAATATTATTTAATGACTATTCAAATACATTAGAAGTGTTTTATTATTAAATCATTTAGGAAAAGGTGTGCAGATATCCGAAAAGTCAGATCGGTTTTGGATCAGAGCTGGATATCCGAGCATTAAAACCGAAAAATATAAGCAACATTTTCTGTTTGAGATCAAGTTGGCGATACGGAACATCTTTGATCGAACAAAAATGTTACAATACAAATATCTTTATATTTTCATTCATGTATACTTGTACAATAAATAGTGTCAAATATACAGAATAACTATGATGCTTAATTTTACATAAATTATTATATTTATAAAATAAATGTATGTCAAAACCTAATCATTCAGTAAATCCCTTAATGAAGAGAGTGATTTTTTAACTAAGCACTTTATTAATTTGGTTTGAAATAATTTTTTTTTAATTCATTTCTTATTGAGCAAGGTAATTTTTTTAGGAATATTAACCCATCAACTATTAAAACTGGCTATTAAAACTGCCTGTATTGGCAGGCCATAATTTGATGATTTGCAAGGGTATTTTTAAAAACTCATAAAAACCTGTAAACATGATCAAAATCTATATTATTATATATCATTTCTTCACAATTAACCATACTATAGAATAAAATTTATTTCATGATGATATTTTTATTATGGTATAATGAAATACCATACTGTACGTGTGAATTGTGTATTGCTAACATTTATTAAACCGATTTCATACGGTTTGAACAGTTTGACTGACCTGAGGCTGGACCATAACGGATCGACCAACGTTGAGGTGTGTCAGCCCATAGTTGGGGCCCCATGAGCCAACAACAACACCCGCTATCTCCAACCGACCTCCCTGATTGGCAGGGATGGGACGGCGAAGATGTCCACGACCAGACATGCCACCTCTCAGTAGCGGTCCACGGCCTGGTGCGGGGTGGTTGTTACCCAGCATGCCGTGTGGAACCATCGGTGGTGGAGGACCCATGCTCGGATGTACTCTCGGGCCTGGTCCTATATACATGATATGTTTCAAGAGCACAAAAAAATAAATGATTATGGTTCATACATTCACCAGAAATAGAATTACTTAATTACCTCTCTTGAGTTGATTTGTTTTTATTTCTATTTTATAGCTTACCGAGGCCAAAACATAATTTAAAACCATCCATAAGATCACTGTAAAATAAAAAATTAGATCTAAAAAAGATCAATATAGATAATTTTTTTCAAAATAGCATCTAGTGCTTGAAAACATCAAATTCTGCATTTTGTAATAAAACCCACCTTGTGAAATTCAGCTAATTTATGTTTATGGAGAGGAGGCTATAAAGTACAGTTTTTGAGTGACGCTTACAGTACTCACAAGAAGTAATAGTAGTAGTAGAAGTAGTCAATAGTAGTAGAAGTAGTAAGTAGTATGAAAAACATGAAAGCTTTGAAAATGTTGCTTGTGGCTTTATTTAACTGATAAAACAATAAACAAGAAATCAAAATAAGGCTCAAAAAAATAAAAAAAACAAGTTAAAAGATGTTTCAAAAATGACAGCAAAGTTAAGAAATTAACTTTTTTCAGTCACATGTGAAAATAATGTTGCACAGATTCGGCCCAGTTTAATACAAATTATACTGGAATTATTACTGTGCGTCTTTTAAACGGAAGAAAACATTACTAAAACTCAAATAAGTATTGAATACAGCTGACCTTGAAGGACTACAGGCATTGGTGGGCGTGCAAACTGTCCATTCAATCCTTCCAAGACAGCTTGCCGCATTCTCTCAACCTTCATGACCATACGGACACGATGGTTGCACAGCTCCATGATGTTCTTGACAACAGAGGCCCGGGACAGCTGGTGATGAAACAGTTTCCCATCGAAGAAGAGCCAGGGGCAGCACATGAGCCAAGGCACGGGAGCTCCACAGGCATCGTTCACCAGTAGTGCAGTTTCAACACCCTGCATGAACATGGTGGCCAGCTGTACTCCACGACTGCTCACCACAGGCAACTAAAACAAGACATGAGTTACTTCAAAATTAAAGTAATCTTTAATCCAAAAATATAAAATTACTTGAGTGAAGTATTTTTAAAACCTCAATGAAATTTAAAACCATGTTTAAAATTGACTACGAAATTATTTTCTTATTTTCAAATTATTTTCTCAACTAATTTATGTTTGTAAACTAATTTATGTTTGTATAGAGTATTATTATTTGAGATTAAAAATTGTTTTCATGAGAAAGTTGACAGTGAAAAACTTCTTTAAAATAATAATTTTTTGCCAGTTTTGGACCACGATTAACCTGCTACCCGGTTGATCCGCCCCCGGATAATCGATTTTCTACTGTAATATGAATATTTCAGAAAAGATACCAACAGAATGAATATAACATAAATAATTCTAATTCCAAGCTCACATATTGTTGGAAAAATCATTCAGAATTGACCCATCTCTATTGCCTCCAGTTCCAATAATTCAAATTAGTCTTATGAGTCTAGAAAAGTGTTAATAGCTTACAGGAGGTCGGAATCCACGACCTTTGCCTTTGATAGGACTACGAGGATTGAAAGTCGGTCTGTTGTTGCCACGATACATGGAGTTACCATATCCACCCATACCTCCTACAGATGTCACCTGGAGAAAAATTTCTTATAAAAATAGAATAAGACCAATCCATCTCTTCCACACATGATATTACATTTTTATAATCTCCTTACGATCCACTGCAGCTAGTTAAGTATAAATAATATTATTTAATGACTATTCAAATACATTAGAAGTGTTTTATTATTAAATCATTTAGGAAAAGGTGTGCAGATATCCGAAAAGTCAGATCGGTTTTGGATCAGAGCTGGATATCCGAGCATTAAAACCGAAAAATATAAGCAACATTTTCTGTTTGAGATCAAGTTGGCGATACGGAACATCTTTGATCGAACAAAAATGTTACAATACAAATATCTTTATATTTTCATTCATGTATACTTGTACAATAAATAGTGTCAAATATACAGAATAACTATGATGCTTAATTTTACATAAATTATTATATTTATAAAATAAATGTATGTCAAAACCTAATCATTCAGTAAATCCCTTAATGAAGAGAGTGATTTTTCAACTAAGCACTTTATTAATTTGGTTTGAAATAATTTTTTATTTAATTCATTTCTTATTGAGCAAGGTAATTTTTTTAGGAATATTAACCCATCAACTATTAAAACTGGCTATTAAAACTGCCTGTATTGGCAGGCCATAATTTGATGATTTGCAAGGGTATTTTTAAAAACTCATAAAAACCTGTAAACATGATCAAAATCTATATTATTATATATCATTTCTTCACAATTAACCATACTATAGAATAAAATTTATTTCATGATGATATTTTTATTATGGTATAATGAAATACCATACTGTACGTGTGAATTGTGTATTGCTAACATTTATTAAACCGATTTCATACGGTTTGAACAGTTTGACTGACCTGAGGCTGGACCATAACGGATCGACCAACGTTGAGGTGTGTCAGCCCATAGTTGGGGCCCCATGAGCCAACAACAACACCCGCTATCTCCAACCGACCTCCCTGATTGGCAGGGATGGGACGGCGAAGATGTCCACGACCAGACATGCCACCTCTCAGTAGCGGTCCACGGCCTGGTGCGGGGTGGTTGTTACCCAGCATGCCGTGTGGAACCATCGGTGGTGGAGGACCCATGCTCGGATGTACTCTCGGGCCTGGTCCTATATACATGATATGTTTCAAGAGCACAAAAAAATAAATGATTATGGTTCATACATTCACCAGAAATAGAATTACTTAATTACCTCTCTTGAGTTGATTTGTTTTTATTTCTATTTTATAGCTTACCGAGGCCAAAACATAATTTAAAACCATCCATAAGATCACTGTAAAATAAAAAATTAGATCTAAAAAAGATCAATATAGATAATTTTTTTCAAAATAGCATCTAGTGCTTGAAAACATCAAATTCTGCATTTTGTAATAAAACCCACCTTGTGAAATTCAGCTAATTTATGTTTATGGAGAGGAGGCTATAAAGTACAGTTTTTGAGTGACGCTTATAGTACTCACAATAAGTAATAGTAGTAGTAGAAGTAGTCAATAGTAGTAGAAGTAGTAAGTAGTATGAAAAACATGAAAGCTTTGAAAATGTTGCTTGTGGCTTTATTTAACTGATAAAACAATAAACAAGAAATCAAAATAAGGCTCAAAAAAATAAAAAAAACAAGTTAAAAGATGTTTCAAAAATGACAGCAAAGTTAAGAAATTAACTTTTTTCAGTCACATGTGAAAATAATGTTGCACAGATTCGGCCCAGTTTAATACAAATTATACTGGAATTATTACTGTGCGTCTTTTAAACGGAAGAAAACATTACTAAAACTCAAATAAGTATTGAATACAGCTGACCTTGAAGGACTACAGGCATTGGTGGGCGTGCAAACTGTCCATTCAATCCTTCCAAGACAGCTTGCCGCATTCTCTCAACCTTCATGACCATACGGACACGATGGTTGCACAGCTCCATGATGTTCTTGACAACAGAGGCCCGGGACAGCTGGTGATGAAACAGTTTCCCATCGAAGAAGAGCCAGGGGCAGCACATGAGCCAAGGCACGGGAGCTCCACAGGCATCGTTCACCAGTAGTGCAGTTTCAACACCCTGCATGAACATGGTGGCCAGCTGTACTCCACGACTGCTCACCACAGGCAACTAAAACAAGACATGAGTTACTTCAAAATTAAAGTAATCTTTAATCCAAAAATATAAAATTACTTGAGTGAAGTATTTTTAAAACCTCAATGAAATTTAAAACCATGTTTAAAATTGACTACGAAATTATTTTCTTATTTTCAAATTATTTTCTCTAATGCACGAAACTTAAAAATAACTAAAAAATAAATAGCTCAATGTACAGACGAAACTCTAATTTTATTTATATAGATTTGTCATACTGATAAAACATTTAAAATGTACATTGTAATAGACAATTAAGAATAATTTGCCGTATACTCAAGGTTTGTTTTTTTTTAATAAATATTAAAAAACTATGAATCAACTTTTTTGCTGTGAAAAGGAGCCACTATTAAAATTAACTAAACTAACTATGACTTAATTAAATAAAATTCAGTTTTTATTGTTAGTATTTGTTGTTAGTGTTGTTCTGTTGTGTCGTGTGGAGGAATACCTAACCATAAACAACTTCCATTAAAATTGTAATCCGTCACGTAAGCTGTTGTATATTGATTAAAAATTTCGCTGACTTATTTCTTGATTTTCAGAAAAGGATTTAAAATCAGTTTAAATAACAAAATAAAAAGGGAAATTGGATTGTGAAAAACACAGATATTAAATAAATTTGTTTCAAAACCTGGAATTTGGTATAAGATTTTACCATAAGGATAGAGTAATCCAGGTCTAAGATTACCTCTGCATTGAATCGTGATTCGATGCATCGAATCGAATATTATGATGTGACAATTAATTTTTTGTGTAAGAAAAATCATTAAATTTTTATACTGACCTGGAGTTCTTGATTTATTTCAGCATTCATGAGTTCGGGCATGATGGCAGTGGTAATAAAGGCATCCAGTTCAGGTTTTCTTAATACCTTCTTTTCAGGGAATGACATCATGTACCTTGAAGAAAAAAATTAACCAAATGAGACATCAGCAAATTAAGAAAATAGAGGTGTGCGGATATCCAAAAATTCGGTTCGGATTCGGATCGGATCGGATATCCGAAACCGATCCGAATGTATTTTAGATATCCGGTAATATCCGATAAATATCTGAATTTTTTCGGATAGACTGTATATTTCAGCAATTTGAACAAAAAACAACGAGATTTTCGTGGAGTTAATACCCGCGAAGCCGGAATAATTTTTGCTTAAAAGAAGTATTACATAGTCTTTCATCAAAACAATGTCGTTGACTGGTAGACGCGATATCTATAATTACACTAAACGGTATATTTATAAGTTTAGAAAATTCAGGATTTTGAATGAGTTTAATTGGTTTAGATATTCAAATTAAATTTCAAATCATTATTCTGAATTAACTAATCTATAATAAACATTGAAGTAGTGAATGAAACAATCGAAAGTAAGGTTACGGCTTCCTGGTTTTAGTAATGCGTAGTAGACGCTAATAATGGCAAAATGCCAGCGCTACTCTGTCCTTTAGTGCACGATAACTAAATATCGTACTTCTATTGTTACTACATCTTATTAGTACTCCTTTACATTTATCACGGATATATTTAAGGATGATACGTCCTTGAGGTATCAACTAATTATTTTTAATGAGTTTTAATAATGTTTTAATCGGTATAAATAAGTATGATAATACGACTTTTACCGATACCTATACTATGACTAAAGTAGTACATCGCTATGCATGACTGAATTGAATTGTTGATTTAATGTTATTGGTAACAAACCATCATAATAGATCGTTTTGCGACGGGGTTTCCAGCAAAAATAATACTACTTCATTCTGATCGTCTACGTAGATGATCAATTGTTTAGATATCGCATTCTCAACTACTCCAGGTTTGAGCAATACGATAAAGTGTTGCCAAATTCACATTTGGCCTATTTCGTCGTTCGGTGTTCACATAACCAACAAATTTTCCACTTTTTTTCAATCTACATTTTCTCTTTGTTAAATGAATTTAAGCGTTATTAGTTTTACATTTTTAGATAATTTTAAGATGAATAACTAACTATATTACGACGAGGTACCATAATTTCACGGGTTTCAATATTGTTACACTGCCGATCGAGGTATTTTATCAGCCAAATATTCCAACAACATATTGTTTGATAGCAGCTGCACTGTCACTGCCCCTGCTGATACGCAGATAGCCGATGGCATTGAGCAAACGTCGTCTGTCAAATCTTGATTCTTTGTTAATGGTGATTTGTTTTTATCATTGTAATAAATAAAATAATTGAATCGTGAAATAAAATTGAGAATTAGTTGATGATTAGTAGAATGGATTAATGAATTAGTAGAAAATTGATGTCATTTAATGGCGAATTATAAGGTTTCTGTTGATTTAATTTGTGAATTACGCCATATTAAAATTTGTTACTGGTACTTTAAAATGCAGTGAAGTAAACATTTTAGTTTTGTTGTTCATCCTATGAAGAATTTATGATTTTTTATGTACCGTTTAATAATTTTGATAACATTTTATTGATTTTTTCGTAATTTATTCTTAGATAAGTCTGATTTCACTTCGTTATTCCGAATATCCGAATCTGAAAACTATCCGATCCGAACCCAAACTATCCGATCCGGATCCAATCCGAATTTGAGCTATCCGATCCGAAAAAATAATTCACTATCCGAACACCTCTATAAGAAAAGATTAATGAAGCGGAAAAAACTATTGTATTTCAATATTTTAGGAAACATTACCACCTAACTATTTTTAAAATACATAGTACAGTTTTCAAAACAATAAAATTGAATAAAATTATAGGTTGAGTAAAATTATTTCTTATAGGATATTTGGTTGTGATCTACTGAGGTACCTTCGCTAAACTAATATAAAAAAAGCTGCTGAACTCCCAACTACACATGCTAGGGAAACTTTGGCTGCTACACGCAAGTGAAGTCCGCGCTTACCCTCTCTAAAACAATTTAATTTGAGTTGAAATAACTCTTAATTATTGATTTAACTTTTTTTTATCAAAGTACTGTTAGAAATTGGTTATTAAAAAATAAATGAATAAGTTAATAAATAAATAAAAATATATTAAAATCAAAATAAAAGTTATTGACATATAAGTAAAGCTATTAATTATTACTGTACTTAATAATAATCTTTTGAGTTTATATACATACTAACCATTATTTTATCATCTTAATCATCATATTCTTCCTCTTCTTGTTGTCCTTGTTCACTATGGTAGGTCACATAGTATGTCACTGTATGTTCTCCGCAGACAGGGTTTATGCACACAGCAAAGCGACTCTTACTTTTATGATTTTTCTCCTAGTTAACTGGTCCATCTGGTCCTTCTGAGAAGTTACACCCCACCTCTATTGTTTTGGACCACCCATAATTGGGTTTAGTCAGGTTTACTAATAATGGTGAGCACGGCGCTCACCCACGAGTATTCACGAGTTTAAAAAAAAGGTCTGAATATGAATCAAATGTATTTTTTACCTGAGCACAGTGGCCATGATAAGCAGATGTTGAGGAACATAGTCAGGGTTGAGCATCAGAGCCGTGTCAGACCTCATACAAGTCAGGAAGGCCCTCAGTCTCCTTCTCTTATCATCAATAGTAGTCCTGACAACAAGATCAAACATTAGTGTTTAGTTGCCATCTTCATCTGATAACCCCTGGTAAAATGATGATGACGTTTAGTATAAAAGCATAAGAATCACTGTACTAAACAATAAATAAATAATCATTGGATATGCTTTCCACTTTTAATCCAGGTTTCCCATGTGAGTTTTGAGAAGTATATTTGGGGCCCTCTTCAGATATGCAACGACTAAGTCTGTTTGACTCTTATTGACTGTTAAACAAGAAATATCCAGTAAGCCACTCAGTATAGCTTAGTGGTCACAAAACTCTTGAGATAACCACAGAAATGTTTTGAGCAGACAAAGTTGACCTATGGTTAAAACTTGCCTAGACTTGCGACTAAGTTATTATCGCTACACTTACCCAAACCAAAGCCTCTGGATGGTTGGAACACCCCAACCAATCTGTTCAGCAGGCACAATGTCAGCTCGCTGATACTGGTTGCTCTTGGTCCAGATCCACTCTTTGATTCTCACATCTGGAGCTTTTGCATCTACAAAATCATTTTCATTAAGTTAAAATTACTTATTAACTGAAAACTAATTAATATATAAATAAAAACCAAAAATATATTAAGATATTTAAATAAATATGTTAAGATATAAGATGAATTTGTTAAACACCAACCTATAAACAATACAATATTGAAATACAATTTTTGTTACATACGATTCCATCTAATCGATGAGATGCAATTGCTGAAGGAAAATAAATAAAATCAGTGAACGGACAAATATTTTCTCCCTTTTAAAGTTAACTAAATAATGCATACCTTTCATAAACATAATTTAATAATCACATTATTTAATGCTTAGTAAAATAACATTTTACAAAACCGAATCTAAAAAATAGTCTTCAAATTCTTTTCAGATACCATCCTCCACTAGTAGAAAAATGTTGTCGGCTTCGCACCCCGGGATCATAAATGAATGAATCAGTTTATTTCCATAAAAAGAACATATGAAATACAAAGCATTGCTAAAAATAAATACAGTAGAACCTCGATAGTCCGACCTCCGATGGTCCGACTCCTCGGTTGGTCCGACCGTGCCCATCGGCACAACAGATTTCCGCTAATTTGTCCTCGGCGGCATTCACCTAGCTTAGTCCGACCACGCTAGCGGAAATTTACAGCATTTGATTACTTCGTAACTCCGTTCAAGTTGAAACCTGTCGATGACGCATCGATAGGTGACATCGTGAGTGTGTATTTCAGTCAGAGTAGCATTCTGTGGGTTCGAAAATGGAGGAATGCTGCAGCAAAGGCGAGGTTGTCGTCTGCCAAGCAGAAGAATATCACAGAATTTTTTCAATCGGAACAAAATTAAATACAGTACTGCACAGCATTAGACAGTGATTTTAAACATGTAAATGTTTTGTGATTTCTTTAAAACAATTGTGTTTGGATTATTCATTTGTAGATTAAGTGTTTAATACAGTACATACAGTGTTTTACAAGATATTTTACCTTACTGCAAAACATTCCAGAACTGTGTTTTACATTCTTTTTTATATTCATACAGTAATACATAGTGTGTATAGCGGAACGTCTAGGCTACATGATGCAGCAACTGTACCTAGGCCACGTACAGTATTGAACAGTATTGTAGTGTTATGCTTTCTCGTCACTACAGCATACTCTGTATGTACATAATGGACACTTTTTGTACGTTATTTAGGGGTGTGCGATGCATCGAAAATGTATCGAAATTTCGATTTGATTCGATTCAATGCATCGAATCGCGATTCGATATAGAGGTAATCGAAATCTCAATGCATTGAGCGTCCCGATGCATCGAGCGAGTCCCGATGCGCGACAGCGCGTGTAGATCCTAATGGCATAGCTTATACCGATTTTCAGGTTTTGAAACAAATTTATTTATTTAATGTCTATGTTTGTGCAATCCAATTTTCCTTTTTATTTTGTTATTCAAACTGATTTTAAATCCTTTCTCAAAATTGACAAACTAGTCAGAGAAGTTTTTAACAAGACAACAGCTTACTGACATGACGATTACAATTTTAATGGAAGTTGTTTATGATTAGGTATTCCTCCGCTGGACAAAACTACATCAATAGCAACAAAAAATACATCAAAACGTATTAACAACCAAAATTGAATTGTAATTATTTAAATCATAGTTTGTTTAGTTTATTTTTAATAATGGCTCCTTTTTCATCGCAGTATCAATTGACAGCTCCCATTGCATTTCTTACGAAGCAAAAAAGTAGATCCACTGGTTTTTAATATTTATTCCAAAAACTAAACCTTGAGTATTTGACATTATTCTAAATTGTCTATTATAATGTACATATTAAATGTTTTATCAGTATGACGAATCATGAATAAAAACATTAAATTTGTGATTCTCAGTTAAATCGGGTGTAAGCTATTATTGTTAAGAGATAAGCGAGGTGGACAGGTGGTCAGACGATAGCGGCAGTAGGTAATAAAAAATGACCTTGAGCCTTGCTCCGGGACAAGAGGGTTTGTTGATATTTGGAACTGACTGAGCGACTTCATTATTTTGTTTTTCGGTCAAATACTTACATTTATCTACATAGTATGATCTAGTTAAAAATTGAGTTTTATGTTTTCTCTTTAAATAATCATTAATCTGAGGTGATTTAATAAATAAGCAATCAAATTAAGTTGTGTGTGTTTAATTAATTAAGAAATGTACTTTTAAATAAGAGTAATGATTAAATAGTTTTAAATAAATATGTAACCACAACTAATTTCATTTTTAAAAGTTTTATATATTTTCAAATTTAAAATATGAATATGATTAGATCATCCATTTGAAATGGATGATACTAAAACTATTTTTTTTAATAACAGTTTAATTCTGTTTTTATATTTTCTATATTATTACTTTTTTAATTTTTATTTATAGTTTTCACTATAATACTACTCATTTCCTCTAGTAATATCTTTTATTTTTCTCATTTCCAAATTTGTTAGATATGTTATTTTTTAAAACCTATACAAAAGAATTTTGAAATTGTATCAAAATTTTAAAACTAGAGATATATTTGTTTTTGTCATACAATAGTTTTTTATTTAATTTAATAGTTTATAATAGATATATAATATATTTTTACTAATTGTAGACCTACATTAATTTTTTTAAATAATTCTTGTTTAGTCTCGTCAAGGCTAGCTATACATATTCCAAGTTATTAAAAATTTTAGCGAATCTTGGAAATCTTTTAGCGAACTTTGCTTAACATACATAGATACATAGATAAAATACCTTACCAAAAATCTTTGGAACTTTAAAGTTATCAAACTAAAAATTATCAAACTAATTATGAACTGTAAGATTTAGTGAATAGTCTAAAAATATATTTTTTGGCTTTAATTCCATGGTTTTTTATTATCTTCTGTTATATGATTTCTGTTTTACAGGAAATTGTGTTGTGTGTTTGTCGTGTTGTATCGAATTGAATCGCATCGATTCGTATCGGAATTCTTTGTATCGCATCGTTGTATCGAATCGAAATTTTTTTGCTGCATCGCACACCCCTAACGTTATTGTTATTAAATAGTTTATTTATTTAATGTTTTTAGACTTTCTGTAGCGTTCATCAGTACAGTAGCTTTTTATAAAATCTTGATGCAATATTCTTTTTTTTCGAAATACAGTTTAAGCTTGTTTTTATGTTAATATACGAGTTCCTCTGATAATCCGACCTTTTTGTTGTTCCGACCATACCCCCGGTCCTGCAGGTGACGGATTAGCGAGGTTCTACTGTATTGCAAAATATTCCCCACATAGGTGAACCTGTGCGTGGGGAATGAGTTCAATTCAAGCTTCAGCTATTACAATTTTTCAACAACTATAATACTACAACCATAAAACTACAAGCCACGACAGGAATATGATTAAAATGATTTTTTTTAATAAATAGAAATAATAGAGAATAAGAAAAGAAAAAGAGTGTGATACACACTTGTCCCGATCTGTACCTAGCATGTACTCCTACAATCACCTGAATCACCCAACATCCACAACTGGGCAGGTGCGAGCACACCTACCCACATATGTACGCGCAAACACCACTCACACGCACCACACACTCACAACACACACACTCGCACAAACATGACACTCACACTAACACCCTCACTAAAGCATGCACACAGCACGCACACAAGCTCACCGACACACGCATTCCATACACTCGCACTAGTACAATTGCACTTATCATCATGCTTACATACTTCTTCATTCAGATCCGTGGAATTTGACAGGCATAAAAAAAACTTTGGAATATATTGAGATAAAATAGCTATCTATCAGATCCCTTCCAGTCTCTCCTAGCCATTTATTTATTGAGCCACAAATTGGATTTGTGAGTGCATAGAGGCAACAGCAACATCACCATGCACACTATTGCTTGTTTTTAGAACCACAGTGCAGTAAATGTGGCAAAATGATTGATCGCGTCTAAAGGCGTTGGCCGCGTTGTGCGACTCTACTGTGTTGCATTTAAAGGAGTTAGCCGCCTGGTAAGGGTTAATCTTATAATTTTCATTAAAACTGTTAGCCATTTTTGAGAAATGTTCATTTTACGTGTTTTTTTGCGGGTTTTAGGGGGTCAAATAAGTACCCTTAAAAACTAAAAATTTAAAAAAGAATTTCAGAGTTACCGTGGATTGTTATCTACATACAGTTTTATGAAAATCAGACCAATAGTCTCACACACACACACTGAAAAAACATCACTCTAAAAACTACTTTCTCGATTCAGGGGACGCAAAAAACCACTCTAATAACCTCTTTTAGCGAATTTCCCTTAGGGAAGAAGCTATTACCGTAGGTCTCATGGGAAGACTTAAGCCCGAGACCATGTTATTTTTTCGTCTTTAGGTGCCCAGAGTCCAAAAACAATAGTCGTTAAAATTTATATATATATATATATATATATATATATATATATGTATATATGTATATATGTATATATGTATATGTATATGTATATGTGTCTGTTAGCACAATAACTCTCGTAAAAATGGTCCGATCGAGACCAAATTTGGTAGACGTGTATTCCTACAACTGCTCGGACGAGTTCGTAAACCAGACATACCGGTCAATGGGAACGGGTAGTTTGGGGGGGTTTTGTACCCCAAAATGGGGTTTTTTGCGTTTTTCACATGTAATTTTTAAATATTTCTAATTTTATATTTCACCATTGGAATCAGCTTAAAAAACTACACAATTAAATTCCTTAAAGTTTTTCTCTATCTTCAACGGTTACCGAGATATTAAAAAATCTAAACACAGTACGTTGTATTGTGGGGCTCCAATGTTAATCTTATGGAGGATAGGGAAAAATTAATATTTCCCATATTAATCAATATTTTTGGATAAAACTTGATATTTAGCTTCATGTGGTTGAGATCTATCCACTTATGCTTAAAAATCATAGTTTATGTGTTTATCATGGCAGCAAACCTGCATACTCTTTTCCCATATTAATCATATAGGGAATAGGCAAACTCCTTTATTTATGGACAGATGTTGATGAAGGTTGGTATAAATGTTAAGATAAAAATTATTCATGGTGGAAATGACTTCTTTCAGTGTTCCTCACAGCAGCTAACCTGCACACTCTTTCCTATGTTAATATTATGGAGAATAGGCAAATGATTCTTATGTTTTTGGACTTATTTTTATAAAACTTGTCATATATTAAATTATTGATTTGGAAATTTGCTGAGTACGCAGGTCTGCTGTGACGGGGATATTTTTAATTCCAAGGGCACTCAAATGGATATATCCACCAGAAACTCAAAAAATTTGAAAATCCTGACAAAAACAATTCTTTCTCCTTTTTAAACTAGAAGGTAAAATAGTCCTCACCTGGCTTGCTATCCTTACTCCTTGTTGCCATGTATGTGTGGTGGTGAAGGTTGAACAGAATGGCATAAACCATTTGACGCACTGGCCTGTAGAAATGATGGATGCTCGGTATCTCCTTGTGACTTTCATCTTCCATTATCACTGGTAGTTTGATTTCACCCTACAAGAAAATAAAATTTGAACTTAATGCTTCCCTAGAACCCAATACAGTACCAACCCAAATACCCAACCACAATACCCTCAAATCCGAATCCCGGAAATCCCGGCAAATTCAACCACATTCCCGAGAAAACAAAAAAAATGAAATAGCTGAAAATTTAAATAAAGTTGATTTAATCACACAAATTTATTTTTCAAGGGTTATCATATAAAAATACAAGATTTAAAATAAAACTTAAGATTTTCACTTCAAAGTCTGCAGGGTGAAGTAGAAACTAACGTCTTCCAACACTATTTAATATATTTACACTTATATTTTAATTATATACAACAGTAAATATATACAAAAGTTGTTAAATTGGAGATCGATTTCGTAAGTTACACAACATCATCAGGCACAATGGATTCTCATCCGCCATTTGGCGGATAAGTTTTACTATGAACACTAAAAAAAAGAGAAGGATCTTATAGCGAAAGACATCGAAGCCAACATACGAATACTTAAAAACGTAGATCATAATGCAGTGCAACAAGATAACACAAAAGACTTTACCAGCGATAATATCAAAAATATCTAAAATGCTAATGAAGACCTAAAAAAATGTAAAGATATAAGAAAAAAATCAATGACAATAATGCTGTTGCATTGAAAGCCGACAAGAGTAACGCCATCGTAATATTAGAGCGAAATGAATATATAAAGAAAACAGAAGATTTCCACTCCTGCACTCAATTAATCAGTAGTGGACTTTTCATACTCTTGTTTCAGATAATTTTCATGCTAGTGTTGTGTAAATTAGGAGGATTTTACGAGGGTCATTCAGTAATTAAAGAGACAAACAGGTCTGGGAAGAAAACTGTTAGTAGGGTATTCTTGATACTTTTACAGCTTTAAGTTCGCAGCACTGGGTTAGGTCCTGATCAGCTGATTAATCAACATTGTTGTGTTTATAACCTCAAAAATACATTTAATGACATGGCAAGTCTACTTGAAAACTCCACAATAGTTGAACAACGTTCTGTTGTTCGTTTTTTACACGCTGAAGGTGAAAAACATCTGAGTATATAGCCTAGAATGACTAAAAGTGTATGGTGAACATTATTTGAATCGTGCAAAATTTTACAAGTGGGTAGAAAAGTTCAAAATCAGAGACTGTGATATAACACGATGGATGACAGTGAAGTTTTGTATTTTTTAATAGAAATACGTTTTAGATCCTTCTGTGTAAATCTAAATGTACTTTGAAATGTAATAATTTTTAATTAGTATTTTTATTTTAAAAAAATAAAAAATGGATTTAAAATCTTTGATACAGTTTGAAAATTGAAAGAAATATTTCTTTGATTGTATTCTTTTTTAATTTTCTCTATGTTTTCACTAATTCAAATACTTATGAATAAATGATGAGTGAGTCAATTTTCTACAATTTTCTGTTTACTACTATTTGTACAGAAACATACAACAATTTGTAGGTGATAATACCACTCAAAGTCACGATTCTACTAATCAGGTTTTATTGTGTTGAACACAATATCCTCCTAAACAGACTGTGGAATTACGGAGTCCGTGGCTTACCCCATAGATGGTTAAAGTCATACCTCTCTGGAAGATCACAGCAAGTTCAAGTCAATGGAGTTACTTCACATACAACAGATTTGAGATATGGTGTCCCTCAGGGATCGATTCTCGGCCCCCTTCTATTCCTGGTGTATGTGAATGACCTAAATTCTTTCATTCCAAGAGGACGAATTGTCCAGTATGCAGACGACACGACTCTCTGTTTCAGTTCAAATAAAATTGAGCAAGTCGAAATTGTTTCCTTTAATGAAATAAATTCTTGCATTCAATACTTTGAGAATAGAAATCTCAAAGTAAACCCCTCAAAATCATCTTGCATGGTATTCGGAGGCAGCACCGCTCTGAATTCATGCCACCCGACAGCAATGATAGATGATGTCGTCATCGAAGAAGTCGGGTGTACAAAATTTCTCGGAATGCTCGTTGATAACGAGCTGACGTGGACAGATCATGTTGATAGTGTCTGTGGGAGGATCTCTTCAGCCATTTACCTGCTGAGAAAGCTTTCTACGCACTGTCCACTGATTTGTTGCTTATGGCGTATTACGGGTTGATTCAATGCCATCTATCATATGGTATTGCTCTGTAAATTGCTCACAGAAAAACTTCAACCGGGTTTTTGTTCTTCAGAAGAAAGCCATACGAATTATTGCAAAACTTAATTTAGAGAGTCGTGCCGGGATGCCTTCCGGAGTCTTGGGTTGCTAACGCTGGCTGAGCTGTACATTTTAGAAATAGCCCTCTACTGCAAATTTAAAAGAAACCCGACCCAGGGCGTAGAGGTACATAGTTATGAAACAAGATCTAGAAACGTGTACAGATCAGCACAACACAGGTTGGCTATTACGTCACGCCTACCCTCTCAGGCGGGCGTTTCCATTTTAAACAGAATTCCGGAGGGTATCCGATTCGAAAATTGCCAATTGAAATTCAAATCTAAATTAAGACGCTTTTTAGTGTCGAACGTGTTTTACTCTGTGGGTGAGTTCATAGATTACACATCAAGGGCTTGATTTTTTATTTTTAATGCCACTTAAATTTAACGTCTCTTGAAATTTTACTGTTACCTGGTTGTGCCTATCTTTAATTGTTCTATTGTTAATTGTTAATGTTAATGTTGTTATTGTTAATTGTATTTTATAAAATTCAAATTTAGAAAGTTCTTTTAATTATTGTTTACATCAGCAAAGCTTGTCACCAGGTAGTATTATTATTGAAAACAAGTTGAAGTACGACAAAACATGAGCAAGATGGGTCCCAAAGGAGTTGACACGGCTACACATGGAAACAAGGTTGAAAGTGTGCACAGAGCTGCTGGGACGTTACGAAAGTGAAGGTGAGCAATTCCTCAACAAAACTTTAACTTTGTGATGAAACTTGGGTTCACTATTATGAGCCAGAATCAAAAAGGCAAAGCACAGAGTGGAAGCACACCAGCACCCCTGTGAGCAAAAAATTCATAACACAAGCATCAGCAGGAAAAGTCATGTTGACGGTGTTTTGGGGCGCTGAAGGTCCAGTTTTAGCGAATTTCCCATAGGGAAGTAGCTATTACCGTAGGTCTCATGGCAAGAGTTAAGCCCGGGACCAAGTTATTTTTTCTTCTTTAGGTGCCCAGAGACCAAAAACAATAGTCGTTAAAATGTTCATATATAGATGTACATATATATATATATATATATATATATATATGTACATATATATATATATATATATATGTATATATATATATATATGTGTCTGTTAGCACGATAACTCTCGTAAAAATGGTCCAATCAAGACCAAATTTGGTAGAGACATGTATTCCTACAAGTGCTCGGACGAGTTCGTAAACCAGACATATCGGTCAATGGGAACGGGTAGTTAGGGGGGGTTTTGTACCCCAAAATGGGGTTTTTTGCGTTTTTCACATGTAGTTTTTAAAAATTTCTAATTTTATATTTCACCATTGGAATCAGCTTAAAAAACTACACAATTAAGTTCCTTAAAGTTTTTCTCTATCTCCAACGGTTACCGAGATATTAAAAAAACTAAACACAGTACGTTGTATTGTGGGGCTCCAATATTAATCTTATGGAGGATAGGGAAAAATTAATATTTCCCATATTAATGAATATTTGTGGATAAAACTTGATATTTAGCTTCATGTGGTTGAGATCTACCCATTTATGCTTAAAAATCATAGTTTATGTGTTTATCATGGCAGCAAACCTGCACTCTTTTCCCATAATAATCATATAGGGAATAGGCAAACTCCTTTATTTATGGACAGATGTTGATGAAAGTTGGTATAAATGTTAAGATAAAAATTATTTATGGTAGAAATGTCTAATTTCAGTGTTCCTCACAGCAGCAAACCTGCACACTCTTTGCCATGTTAATCTTATGGAGAATAGGCAAATAATTCTCATGTTTATGGACAGATTTTTATAAAACTTGTCACATATTATTATTGTTATATTATTGATTTGGAAATTCGCTGAGTACGCAGGTCTGATGCGACGGGGGTATTTGATT
Organism: Nephotettix cincticeps; assembly: GCA_023375725.1. Taxonomy (NCBI): domain Eukaryota; kingdom Metazoa; phylum Arthropoda; class Insecta; order Hemiptera; family Cicadellidae; genus Nephotettix; species Nephotettix cincticeps. The sequence continues at coordinate 36,314,473 of CM041785.1, forward strand.
ATGTAGTTCACAAGTAAGGGCAGCTAATATAGTTATTATTAAATTAAAAGAACTTGTAAGAAATAAAATGTTTAAAGGGAGCACAAGTTCTTTTAATTTAACCCTCCAAGTGCCATGTGTTTTACCTCTTGGTGCCGGGTACTTTTTCATAGTTTTGTAAGCTTTAATTTAAAATTCTGTAAAAAATAAAAAATAAATGCAAAGTACAGCAAACTATATATTATTTTATTCAGCATAAAATTTTCTATGAATAAATACTAATATGGATACACTTACTTCAGTGGTGTTGCATATGTGGTCATCAAAAAGTTTTTTTTTTCACAAAATAAATTTCTTCCTTGTGTTTGCGATCCCATAAAAATTGTTTATAATTATTGTATAAAAAATCCAATATAGCCATTTTGTTAAAAATTTTATGACAAAAAAGAAAATATATAGTTATAAACACTAAAAGTAAAAAGTTAAAACACACTATGTACAAAACTAAAATGGCGCAAGACACAATTTATTCAGGATCCTGGCCCAGCTGCCTCTTCACACCCCTCAAAGGTCTCCAATAGTGCTCTAATTTATGGAAGCACTCCTTGTGCACACCACAATTACATCCAGGACACCAAAATCTTGTCCTTCCTTGATTAGTGCCCTTATTGCACACTACACACTTTCTAGCGGAGTTTCCAGGCAGATGTTCAATGGTATGCGGTGTATCTCCTGAAGGTCCAGCAGTAGGTTGTTCAACAGTTCTCTCTTGCGATACTAGGGACAACATGGCAGCCCGGTGAAATTCTTTCCTACTGAGAGGCTTATCTGTATTGAGGGTGTACAGAATGTAAGAATTGAAGAGACAAATATGGATAATATTGAAAAAAATCTTTTTCCAATATTTTGATGCCTGTCTGTTTATTGACAAATGGTAAATCGACTTGTCACTGACATCCACTCCACCCATAGATTGGTTGTAGCTGTGGATGAGGAATGGCTTTCTACCAGTAAGGCCCTTTTTGCTGGTGACAATAACATCTTCTGCATGATATCCAGTAGTGAGGACAAGCACCGGTTTACGGGTTACTTTTTGCCTAAAAGCGACAAGCAGCAATTCTTCTTTCCTGAAATATAAGCTTTCCCTTTCACCAAGCTTTGTCCTCTTCACTGTAGTTGGTATATGTTTAGAAGTTTTATTGATTGTGCCTGTCATAAATGTTTTTCGGGCCAGTAGTTCTTCGGCAAGGGGAATTTTAGTGTAGAAATTGTCCGTATACAGGTGATAACCTTTATCGAGGAGCCTACTTTTAGTCATCACCTCCATAACCACACGATGGGTAAATAGTGGTGCATTGGGTTCTGTTACAGCCAGGTAGTCTTTACCACTATATAATTCAACATGTAAAACATAGTTAGTTTTACTGTCACATGCTTCAAATTTCTTTATGCCGTACTGCTTGTGTTTTTTATTAGGTAGATACTGAATGAATGCACAACGATGTTTCATCCCAATGAGACTTTCGTCTATACACACGTCTTGGCTGGGAATGAAATACTTTTTGAACATTGTGTTGGCATGATCCAGTATCCACCTAATTTTTACCCAAGGATCATAGTTACGGTCATTTCGTGGCAGTGTAGGAGCAGACGTCATATGGAGGAACGTAGCAATTAGTAAAAATCTGTTGAGGGCCATATGCCTTGAGTAAAAAGGAATATTTTGATCAGGTCTGCTATCCCAATAGCTTTTAATATTTTTCCGCCCCGTTATGCCCATATTTATTAGAATTCCAAACCATTTTTTCAGTTCTGCCACTGTCACATTTTTCCAATTACGGTATCGAGAGTTAGGGGTCAGGTTCTGTCCAGCAAGGAATCTGGCAGCATATGCATTTGTTTCCCTTGCCAAGAGAAGCCAAAAATTGGCTGTTAAAAACAAATTTAAATACGAAATTGGGCTGCTGTTTCTGGGAGGGGGATCTTTCAGGCCACACTCTCTTACAAGGAATTGAGAAGTTACCTCTTTAGGTTCTTCTGGGGGAAAAACCCTAACCCAAGGATCTAGAGTAAGTTGAGTAGGTCTAGGCCTATTTGAAGTTGATGGAACAGGTCTTATTACCTCATCCCTGATATTACCTTCATTGTCAGAAGATTCCAACTCACTATTATGAGGTGAATAGTTATCGTCACTACCACTAGAAAAATCTTCCAACGAAACACGTAACTGAGACTCTGGCACATCTACATCTAAATCACTATGATCTTCATCAGGAATGATACAATCTTCATCTTCATCACTTATATCATCATCAAAACATCTCCTTATATCACTACTATCCATGTTGAAAGAAATTTTCACGAATTAAAAACAGTGAAACATAACCAACAAAGATAGCAGACCGGCTAACAACAAAGGACAAACCGTTGCACAAAACCTATTTTCGAGCTGTCACAATTCTGCCGCCCATAGAGTAATAACTATGAAAATATACATCGTTGGAAAGCTTAGAACAAGCCAGTTAATTTGGTACTATACACAATACAGGTTTAATGCAGTGACATAGTATAATACGCGATTAAGTAAACGCTTGCAACATCGACACGGGCGTGTCGATCGGCACTCGTAGCGGGTGAATCCATCGACACGGGCGTGTCGATCGGCACTCGGAGGGTTAATAATAAATATATATGTGTGTGTCTGTTAGCACGATAACTCGCGTAAAAACGGTCCGATCAAGACCAAATTTGGTAAAAACGTGTATTCCTACAAATGCTCGGACGAGTTCGTAAACCAGACATATCGGTCAATGGGAACGGGTAGTTTGGGGGGGTTTTGTACCCCAAAATGGGGTTTTTTGCGTTTTTCACATGTAATTTTTAAAAGTTTATAATTTTATATTTCACCATTGGAATCAGCTTAAAACTACACAATTAAGTTCCTTAAAGTTTTTCTCTATCTTCAACGGTTACCGAGATATTAAAAAATCTAAACACAGTACGTTGTATTGTGGGGCTCCAATGTTAATCTTATGGAGGATAGGGAAAAATTAATATTTCCCATATTAATCAATATTTTTGGATAAAACTTGATATTTAGCTTCATGTGGTTGAGATCTATCCATTTATACTTAAAAATCATAGTTTATGTGTTTATCATGGCAGCAAACCTGCATACTCTTTTCCCACATTAATCATTAGAGGTGTGCGGATAGTGAATTATTTTTTCGGATCGGATTCGGATCGGATAGTTTGGGTTCGGATCGGATAGTTTTCGGATTCGGATACTCGCAATAACAAAGTGAAATCAGACTTATCTAAGAATAAATTAGGAAAAAATCAATAAAATGTTATCAAAATTATTAAATGGTATATAAAAAAATCATAAATTCTTCATAGGATGAACAACAAAACTAAAATGTTTACTTCACTGCATTTAAAAGTACCAGTAACAAATTTTAATATGGCGTATCATATACCAATATTTTTCGATTAGGTAGGCCCATATAAGTTTTTACTAAATAAATGTATTTTACAAATTCAAAGGCATGAGTCAGTTTTACAAATTCAAAGGCATGAGTCAGTTAAAGTTTTAAACATAATAGTTTTCTAACTCTCTTTTGTAACTTAACTTTGTTCAAACTTTAAATAATTAAATAGTACTTTTTGGAAGTTCAGCTGATTTATAATTATTTTTTATTTTACCTAAACTAACCCATAAGCAATGAAATTCCCTATTTTTGATCCATCAAGAGTTTGTCCCTAGAAATCCTTAGAATATATTAAGTCCCTAGAAAATCCTTTTCAGGTCTAAAATGTCCCTAGAAACGGGACATATCCCTAGAAGTGACAACACTGGTGACAGTGCAGCTGCTATCAAACAAAGGCCTGTGCGCAGGCGCAGAGTTGGAATATTTGGCAGATAAAATACCCCTATCGGCTGTGTAACAATATTGAAACCCGTGAAATTATGGTACTTCGTCGTAATCTAGTTAGTTATTCATCTTAAAATTATCTAAAAATGTAAAACTAATAACGCTTAAATTCATTTAACAAAGAGAAAATGTAGATTGAAAACAAGTGGAAAATTTGTTGGTTATGTGAACACCGAACGACGAAATAGGCCAAATGTAAAATTGGCAACACTTTATCGTATTGCTCAAACCCGGAGTAGTTGAGAATGCAATAACTAAACAATTGATCGTCTACGTAGACGATCAGAATGAAGTAGTATTATTTTTGCTGGAAACCCCGTCGCAAAACGATCTATCATGATTTTTTGTTACCAATAACATTAAATCAACAATTCAATTCAGTCGTGCATAGCGATGTACTACTTTAGTCATAGTATAGGTATCGGTAAAAGTCGTATTATCATACTTATTTATACCGATTAAAACAATATTAAAACTCATTAAAAATAATTAGTTGATACCTCAAGGACGTTTCATCCTTAAATATATCCGTGATAAATGTAAAGGAGTACTAATAAGATGTAGTCACAATAGAAGTACGATATTTAGTTATCGTGCACTAAAGGACACAGCAGCATTTTGCCATTATTAGCGTCTACTACGCATTACAAAATCCAGGAAGCCATAACCTTACTTTGGTTTGGTTGTTGCTACATTCGATTGTTTCATTCACTATTTCATTGTTTATTATCGATTAGTTAATTCAGAATAATGATTTGAAATTTAATTTTAATATCTAAACCAATTAAAATCATTCAACATCCTGATCTTTCCAAACTTCTAAATATACCGTTTCGTGTAATTATAGATATCGCGTCTACCAGTCAACGACATTGTTTTAATGAAAGACTACGTAATACGTCTTTTAAGTAAAAATTATTCTGGCTTCGCGGGTATTAACTCCACAAAAATCTTGTTGTTTTTGTTCAAATTGCTGAAATATACAGTCTATCCGAAAATTCGGATATTTATCGGATATTACCGGATATCTAAAATACATTCGGATCGGTTTCGGATACCCGATCCGATCCGAATCCGAACCGAATTTTCGGATATCCGCACACCTCTACTATTAATCATATAGGTTAATCTCTCATCACGTTAATCTCTCTATGAAGAAAAGGCTAATAAGTCTCAGATTTTTATAAAACTTGTCATATATTATTATTATTATTATTATTATTATATTATTGATTTGGAAATTCACTGAGTACGCAGATCTGCTGCGACGGGGGTATTTTGTGATTATCTTGAAAAGCAGCGCACAATCAACAGCTAGTATTGCAACAAAGCTTTTCAACAAAGTGAAGCCAGCCATGAGAGAGAAATGTGTATTTCAGAGACGAGGTGTGATTCTCCAACAAGACAATGCACACCCTCATACTGCTCAACCAACTCGAGAAACCATGAAAAAAATGGGGTGGGAGGTACTGCCTCACCCCCTTACAGTCCCGATTTAGCCCCCAGTGATTTCCACTTGTTTGGTCCACTAAAGGAGGCACTACGTGGAAAGAGGTTCCAGGACAACGAGGACGTCAATAAGTTTGTGGGAAATTGGCTCAAACGCCAAGATAAAGAGTTCTTTGCAGCTGGCATAAAAAAGCTCGTGGTCCGTTGGAACAGATGCATAAATGTTCATTTTGAAAAGTAGTAAAAGTGTTGTTTCGTTGAAATACCCTTACAGACCCGTTTGTCTCTTTAATTATTGGATGACCCTTGTACATGGAAAATGTCTCAAATAATTAGTTGTCTCACCTGTGTAAGTATCTGATAGATGCACGGAGACATGAGGCCTTTGTTGTGACGTTCACTTACAGTCCGCATCACTTCAGGAGGAACTGCCGGTAGTTCAATTACTACTTTATCACCCTTCTTGCTGTCATCAGATTTATTGGATTTCTGTAAAATACATCAACTAAATGATAGGGAATAATGTTTACTAGCTTAGTATACATTTTTTAAGTTGTTTATCCTTGTTTGAATAAGAAGTCAATATTAATTTTGTTATAGATCAAAATATTAATTAATCCTTCAACGCCAGTTGACCTATTGTGCAGTGCAAACTACACGCCAGCCACCTCCTAATGCTTGTTGTCTGATGTAATGTGGGGAGCTAAATGTTTTTGTATTAGTTTGTCAGTGTTTTGAGCTGAAATATAATTAGTTTATCACCTCTATAAGTGTTTGATGTGTTGGTTTAAAGTGAAGGATCGTAATAGTAAACTTTAAATGGAAAATTTCAAGAAGACGTTTCATGGTAAACTGACATTAAGAGTCCAGAACTAGGTTTTTTATGGATGTTTTCAATAAAATATTAGTTTGTAATGGACTTAAGACTTGGGACTTGGGTTAGAAGAACAGTAACTAAGCTCATGTTTGCTGGAAATAGCTCCAATTATAAAAATTAAGCCGTAGGCTTAAAGGGTTAAAAACTAAATGCTAGAAATTTATATTATACGCCTAATATAATTTTAACAATTTAAATGTCAGATATAAGCTAGGATGTTTTAAAATTCTGGCTACATAAATGTTTTTTAATACAAAATATTTCAACTTTAACAGAAATAATGTGTCCAGCACAACAACCCATCAACCACGGCACCAGCCAGTCTACACCAATCTAAACTTATCAATTTACAATACCAAATACTGATAGTAAGTTCACCTGTTTAACCTTCTTCACTTCCGGTGTGAGCCTGGCTGGTGACGTGGCATTGGATGAACTGCTAGAGCTACTCGAGCTGAGCAGCAAGTTTTGGCGGCCATTCGTACTGCTTCCTCCATTCATTGAAATCAGTGGCGGAATGTCTGATTCACACAAATCTAGTTCTTGGTTTTCTTTTAAGGATGGTTCATCTATGATAATTTCAGGTCCCACATTCAAAGCGGCAGTGGCCTCCTTGTACTTAGTTAAACTGTCACGCTGCAACATCACCAATACAATTAATTGCATTAACTAGTTTTCAAGCAGAATAGCTAAGATTCATAATTGATTTTTTAAATTTTAAACTATGTTAAGATTATACAGCTAATGTTACAAAATCCCTACATCATATACTGCTTCTAAACATCATTTAAAAATGTTACATTAGTTTATTTTTAGTGATATGTAAAAATGTGTAGTTTAAATGTTTCGGTCTTAAAAATTGGAATACTCGGTGGTCTTTAGTACCAATGATTTATAGCAGAATTTTATTCAGAAAAGTATTCCGTGGATTCATCAAAGATCAGGTATGTTTAGTTAATTCTTCATTTGTGGTAAAACACTAAAATAAATACCATCTAACTCAAAAATATGAAATTGATTATTATAAACCTCTTACTCATTAATTAATTATTCATTTGTGGTGAAACACTAAAATAATTGTGATCTAACACAAAAATATAAAAATTGAACATGATAAAACATTATTTAAACATCAGCCTACCTCACTTTCTGCTGTTTCAGATGCAAGTTTTGATGTATCCAAATCAGGTTCTTGTTCCTCGATGTTGTTCGTTTTTTCTCCATCGCCTTTAGCTTTGTTTCCACGACCCCTTTTAACTGTAACAAGTACTTTAGTTATGCCTCCATTCAATCAATAAAAATTAGCTCCCGATAGACTTAATTATACAAGCTTGGCCATTTACAATTAGTAAATCATTTGTAAATGGCCTATAGATGCACATAAAATAACATACAGTGGAGTGGATACAGTTTTTTCATGGGAGGGGATATAATTCTCCCCCTCTTCTCCTGAGTGAAAACCTGTTCCAGAGGATGTACTCTAGGTTACGTAAGGGACATTACAGTAGGTTTAATACCCGTAAGAGCTGTATAAGAGCCTGCATTACTTTCACCATTTTGGACTTTGGTCCCATAGGAACAATATTCATTTTTTGACAGCATTACTGATAACTCAATTGTCAAAAAAATGGCTGTGGCTGAGGTGTCAAATTAAAAGTAAGGTCTTGTTATTTTACAATAATTGTTTGTTAACTTGATTTGACCTGTTAACTTTTGAGTATAATTGCGTGGTAATCTTAAATTTCTGAAAAAAAACACTAATAATGTAATACCCAAGATAACCACTATATCTTAAACTTGACACCTCCACCATCTGTTTATGGCTAACGTATAGCCAGTGCTGCTGTCACAAAATAAACATTGTTCCTGGGGTAAAACAAAATATTTTGCCAGTAAGGAGACTCACTATATGCTATTCAGCTGGTGGGTTTGCCAATGGGGCGAGTTATCTGGAATTACCAGGCGCACCGCTAGAAGGACAATTTAATAATTAACTATACATTATTTACTAAAAAAATTTATTTTTATACACCAGTCTCGGTAATCCGAACTAATGGGGACCGAACCCTGTTCGGATTTCCGAGTTATTCGGATTATCCGGAAATGCAGGGTAAAGTTGAATTAAAAGTACAGCACTAATAAAATCCTTTATTTTAGACCTGAACTATGTATTTAGAACAATTACCTTGTAAATTAGTAGGTTAGTCCATTACATCTTTAGCCTGAACTACATCAAGTGTTCCTGCAGGGACGTCCTATCTTTTACGGACTTGTTATTAGAAATATAAAACATGACACATGCATTGACAAATAAAAACCAACAATGAGTGCCATCTTTAGGCCTACTTTTTACGTGATGACAGTCACTACGAGAGATGAACTCAAATGTTCAAAAAGTAGTTCGTAAAAACGGCATAGAAAAGTTGGACCGAGAATCAAGTCTATTGTGATGTGAGTGTTGCTAGGCATCACCCTAAGCTATCTCGAGCAACAGTGTAAGCCTACTGCTGAATGCTTGGTGTTTATGACACGATGGCACGACTTTGCATTGGTTAATAAAGTAAGTTACTGTGTTTAATTAACAGTGTGTACCTAATACTATTTAATTCATGATACCGTGTTGTAGATTCAAGTGTTTAAATTCAGATTGCATTGCTTCGATTTTTATCGAAATTCAGAAACCTATTTCCCCATCAGGTTTGTTCGGATTAGCTGGATGTTCGGATTACCGGGGTTCAGATTACCGGGACTCTGGTGTGTTATGTTGTTCAATGTTCACTCATATTTACGAGAATGATTGAGTGATTATATAAAAAAATAAAGTCAATAAAATACAGTCAACAAAACAATGACATCAATGCACTAATTGTTGTATTATTACTTATTGCATAGCAGTATTTGAGAATATTTATGTTTTCAAATTATTAATATAGATTACCATTATGGAGGGGTATGGATCCCCCTTATCCCACCCCGTACCTATGTCACTGATAACAGAAACATATCTTTACAGTACCTGTTGTTGAAGGCCTATATCTGAGGAATCCGTCTTTTGTGCCATCCAAATAATACTGAATACTTTGTTTTAATTTAGGAAGCCTTGGGTCTGTAGATGAGCCTAAAATAGAAATGGCAGTATCTTCTATATTGTCTACATTCTGCAAATCTTTGATTTTTTCAGCTAACTGTTTGACTAAGACATCTCCTGGTATCTGAAAAATTACAAAAACCGCAAAAATTACATACACCAAGTTGTGAACACTACATGAACTATACTTAATAGTGTATTCGTAACAATAACTGTACAGCTTTTGACATGCGCCAAATTCTTGTGCATTCCGGGGCATGACGTATAGGCCTAATCAACCTACATGTCATAATTTGACATTTTAATGTCAGAACGCGCACCGACATTGTGCCCAACAGCCACAAGCATTGCATGAGTGTCCCGAAATTGCCTAATCTAACCTCGCAGGCGTAAGGAAGTTCTGGCTACTCGCTAGCAACCGACTTTTGCCCTACCTGATGAAGCTGATAATGGTGAGCTTCATGGCCAAGAGGGGACGAGACATGAACCTAGTGTGACGTCGTTGGTCTTAGATGTCTAGAAGCCCTTCAGCATCGCTGGATGTTTTGTCGCCTGGATTGGAATAAGGCAAAGGGCTTTTTGGAATCTACTTCCTGGAATTAAGACTTCTGGATTATGGTCTATGATACCCCCCCCTGAGAGACCCCTACTGATCCTGGTTGGACTGTGTGGAGCGCCGCCTCCGCCCTGTCGTGCACTGACCTGCTGCGGAGCTGCCGCCCTAGAGCGCGGTACTTCCCGCGGCATGCCGCCCTGCTGCCCGCATTCCGCCGCGGTCCGGACCGATCATAGCATTCAGTGGTTGACGGGTAACTCATCTTTGGTGAGTAGAAACTTTTAATTGGACTTTTCGCTCTCACGAGTCTACATTAGCAGTGGACATTTATTAGCCTGAACTGTGTGCGGCTATTCCCATTGCTTCTCAGCGTAGAGTCTTAGACTATTGTGCCACTCTGTACCCAACCCTGGCACACTACTAATAATGTAAAATACTCAAGGTTTAGTTTTTGGAATAAATATTATTAAAAAACTATGGATCTACTTTTTTGCTTCGTAAGAAATGCAATGGAAGCTGTCAATTGATACTGCGATGAAAAAGGAGCCTTTATACTAAACTAAAAAACTATGATTTAAATTAATACAATTCAATTTTAGTTGTTAATATGTTTTGATGTATTTTTTGTTACTATTGATGTCTGTTGTGTCCAGCGGAGGTATACCTAACCATAAAAAACTTCCATTAAAATTGTAATCGTTACGTCACGTAAGCTGTTGTCGTGTTAAAAACTTCTCTGACTTGTTTGTCAATTTGAGAAAGGATTTAAAATCAGTTTGAATAACAAAATAAAAAGGAAAATTGGATTGCACAAACATAGACATTAAATAAATTTGTTTCAAAACCTGAAAATCGATTCGATACAACGATGCGATACAAAGAATTCCGATGCGATTCGATTCGATACAACACGACAAACACACAACACAATTTCCTGTAAAAAAGAAATCATATAACAGAAGATAATAAAAAACCATGGAATTAAAGCCAAAAAATATATTATTAGACTATTCACTAAATTTCACAGTTCATAATTAGTTTGATAATTTTTAGTTTGATAACTGTCAAGTTCCAAAGATTTGTGTTAAGGTATTTTATATATGTATATTATATCAATAAAGCAAAGTTCGCTAAAAGATTTCCAAGATTCGCTAAAATTTTTAATAACTTGGAATATGTATAGCTTGCCTTGACGAGACTAAACAAGAATTATTTAAAAAAGTTAATATAGGTCTACAATTAGTAAAATATATTATAGGCTATATCTATTATAAACTACTAAATTAAATAAAAAACTATTGTATGACAAAAACAAATATAACTCTAGTTTTAAAATTTTGATACAATTTCAAAATTCTTTTGTATAGGTTTAAAAAAATAACATATCTAACAAATTTGGAAATGAGAAAAATAAAAGATATTACTAGAGGAAATGAGTATTATTGTAGTGAAAACTATAAATAAAAATTCAAAAAGTAATAATATAGAAAATATAAAAACAGAAGTAAACTGTTATTTAAAAAATAGTTATAGTATCATCCATTTCAAATGGTTAGTTTCTAATCAAATTCATATTTTAATTTTAAAAATATATAAAACTTTTAAATACCCCCGTCGCAGCAGACCTGCGTACTCAGCGAATTTCCAAATCAATAATATAATAATAATAATAATAATAATATATGACAAGTTTGGTCAAAATCTGTCGATAAACATGAGAATTATTTGCCTATTCTCCATAAGATTAACATGGGAAAGAGTGAGCAGGTTTGCTGCTGTGAGGAACACTGAAAGTAGCCATTTATACCATACAAGATTTTATTTTTAACATTTATACCAACTTTCATCAACATCTGTCCATAATTAAAGGAGTTTGCCTAATCTCCATATGATTAACATGAGAAAAGAGAATGCAGGTTTGCTGCCATGATAAACACATAAACTATGAATTTTTAGCACAAATGTATGGATCTCAACCACATGAAGCTAAATATCAAGTTTCATCCAAAAATATTACATAATAAGTGAAAAATTAATTTTTCCTAATCCTCCATAAGATTAACATTGGGGCCTCAAAATACAACGTACTGTGTTTAGATTTTTTTATATCTCGGTAACCGTTGAAGATAGAGAAAAACTTTAAGGAAACCCCCTTGTCCCAGAGCAAGGCTCAAGGTCATTTTTTATTACCTACTGCCACTAATCTCTTAACAATAATAGCTTACACCCGATTTAACTGAGAATCACAAATTTAATGTTTCTATTCATGATTCGTCATACTGATAAAACATTTCATATGTACATTATAATAGACAGTTTAGAATAATGTAAAATACTCAAGGTTTAGTTTTTGGAATAAATATTATTAAAAAACTATGGATCTACTTTTTTGCTTCGTAAGAAATGCAATGGAAGCTGTCAATTGATACTGCGATGAAAAAGGAGCCATTATACTAAACTAAAAAACTATGATTTAAATTAATACAATTCAATTTTGGTTGTTAATATGTTTTGATGTATTTTTTGTTACTATTGATGTCTGTTGTGTCCAGCGGAGGAATACCTAACCATAAACAACCTTCCATTAAAATTGTAATCGTCACGTCACGTAAGCTGTTGTCGTGTTAAAAACTTCTCTGACTTGTTTGTCAATTTTGAGAAAGGATTTAAAATCAGATTGAATAACAAAATAAAAAGGAAAATTGGATTGCACAAACATAGACATTAAAAAAATTTGTTTCAAAACCTGAAAATCGTTATAAGCTATGCCATTAGGATCTACACGCGCTGCCGCACATCGGGACTCGCTCGATGCATCGGGATTTCGATTACCTCTGTATCGAATCGAATCGAAATTTCGATACATTTTCGATGCATCACACACCCCTAGTGTTAGAAGTGTGGTAGTAGAGGAGCCTTGTGTAGAGTTGACTCTGGGAGCAGGAAACCTATTCCTTGTTAGAGCTTACATCAGCTACATCCCACAAGGTGCCCCCCCCTTTATTCACCGGACTACACTATTAGAAGAGGAATTTCTTAATTGAAGGTACCTCCCCGCATCACAGCTGATATTCTTAGTTTCACTGTCCAACAACAGATAAATATAGCTACGGGGGACAGTGGCAAACTTATTACAGAAAAAAAATTCCATGGTAGTGGAAGCTCTTGTTTACCCAGAGAAGACAAACACAAAAATGTCAGCAACTAACCCACTCAAACTGTTCTCACTGTTCCCACTTCATTCACAAACAACATATGCCGTCGCGCCGAACATTCTGCCTCATGCAGGCCACAATAGATTAAATCAGTTCACTCAATTCTTATATTTTTTCATTTAAACAGCAAAAATGTGTCTTACACAATTACGTTTGTTTGTAGATCCCAAATAAAAAAAATGTATGTACTTTTTATTTCTACTGTTAACAGTAATTTTTTTCTTTAAAAATTTTGTTTTTTCTTAAAGGTTCACTTTAAATTTATTGAAGAACTCGTTCCCGCGCACAGGCCAATATCGGCCCATGCGGGAACTTTTTTTTCCGTTACCTGATTTATGTATTTGAAAAATTGTATGTTTATATATTTTTTGGAAATAAAATGTATTTGATTTGATTTGATTTGATTTCTTTGGCAGCAAAACATTGAGATGAGACCAATTTTTTAAACCATAAAATGTAAAAATAACTAAAAATATCATAATTCTAATTGATTTTGAAACAAAATCCTAATTATGTTTTTCTAGGAAATTGGTGAGCATAACTCACCAGCCCATTAATAATCCTTACATACTGTGATTTACTGTCTGGTCCTTTCAGTAGGAACTGTGAGCGGCATTATTGAACTCTTAGTCCTACTCTAGAATCTGCTGGTTATACAGCCACTACAAAAGGTTAACAAAGAGTTTAAATTACCTTCCCAGGCATTTGTGTGATTCCAGCTTTCTTGTAAACATCAGCAAGCTCGTATTCAGGAAGAATGTAATTACCCAAGAGGGCTGCTAGAACACATAGTTTGTCTGAAGTCAGTCCCAAACCTTTGCACTGTTCTCCCAAGATGTACTCCTTTGACTCAAGAGATCCCTGTAAATCAAAGCCCATAAATACAAATGAAGAATCAATTTATTTACATAAAAACCTAAAATAATTTTTATCTGAACAAGAAGCTAAGTAGTAATGATTCTACGTTAAGATAATCACCATCATAAGTTCCCCCTATAATTTTTAAAAAATTCTTTAAAAAATTAAATGCAAAAAACCTTATGTCCAACTTTACAGCTCGGACCGTCACCAACCACATGAATAATACTGTAATTTTACCTTATTTAATGTGAACTGTGTGCCATGTAAGCTTTTATGTTATTATTTTATTTTAAGTAAGATTATGTGTTATTTAGTATGGTAACAAGTCTGCACAATGTCAACTATTTTTACCTGAAGATGCAAGACACTCCTGTGCGTATTCAAAAATAATTAATGGAACTGTTTAAAACTCAGAATAATCTATATTTTACTGGGCAAACGAGAAGGATTTTTTCAAGAAAAAACATCCATTGTGTAATACAAAATTTTACCTTATAGGTGAGTTTAAGTTGACGAGCAGAGAAGTACCTAGGAGGGTCAAATGCAACGTATTCGGCATCATCAGCAATTAACCCATGATAGTTGTTTTCTCTACAATATGCGATAACTTCTTGTTTGTGATCATCCATCGTGCATACTACTTGCACATTGAGGTGTCTGAGTACCATGCGGATGGCTGTTCTCAGACAAACGGGTGGTGTCCACCATACCTTCGGTGGTGGAGTGCCTTTTGTAGCCACATGTTTCAACACCTGAAAATATGAGGTATCTAAATAACAGATAAATTCAACACTGGAATTGAAAATCATTTTCTAACATATAAAAATCAAATCTAATTTATGATTTTGATGTAGATTAATGAATTTAATACTACCGTAAACCATATAACATTCGACTTTCGATACTTTAACAGAGTCTCAGAGAATGGGCTTTCTTAAATTCCCGTATATTTCCCCTATCTTTCACAAACATCACTCACTTTTTCCAGCTCTTTTAACATGTTACAAAGCGATAAAGTTTATTATTCATGGTTTGCACATCACTTAAATAGATAAAACCGCTAATCTAACCGTTGCAGATCCAAACTGGAAGAAAAAACTGACACTGAACAAGAAAGCCCACGTTATAGTTAATGCGAAGTAAAAGCAGCTGACACTTAACTCATTAGTTGTACACACATTTGTTTACAGTGTATAAACACTAAACCAAATATAACACATACAAACATATAGCCTATTAACAATTGATTGTAACATAAACATGAATTTGTGTTTTTAATAGTGTTTAGTGAAGAAATGCATTAATTATTTATTATTCATTGTTTTGTCAATGAATATATAAATAATCCCAATCAAAATATGGGATTATTTCGAAACTGTTATATGGGGGAATTTCTTGGACTCAAATATGAGTTTTCGTGATTCTTATAATTTTCATGATTTTGTTAGCACTAGAAATGGTTTACATTATTTTTGTTATTTTGTTCAAATGAATTATACATAGGCTTAAGTATATATTTTTGGTTTCAGCATTAACCCTTCTGAGTTCCACTGCCATTTCCATGATTCTCGCGCATGAAGTGCCGCAGCGTTTTTTAGAAAATGTAATGTTTACAAAGAAAGGTCATAGAAAATTTAATTTTACAGGTATTAATTGTAATCTTTTTTTAATTTAAGACAAATTTTCTTTTTAGACGTCTTATGTTACACTACAAAAAAATCTTTTTCTCAACTTAAAATTTTTTTGTATTTGGAGTTCAATAAATTGCATAAAACAATATTTTATTAATACATGTTTTTCAATACTATAGTTAGCCTTAGAACCCTTTTAACCCGGGAGGACCATTTTTCGATCACCGAAAAACTCGCAAAGTGTACCGGTGGACCTTTGATCGCCCGCCGCGATATTGACAAAAAGTATGGGCGGACGATCCATCGACAGTCAACTTTCCATGGTTTATTTTGTAATTATAGCACTAAATGTAATATTTAATATAGTACTCCATACTCTATCAATAAGCCTGTACATTTGTTTCATTATAGTTTTGAACGTCTTTGACTTTGTAAGAGTTTAATTTTTCTCATGACGTTTTTAGTCCGTCTGCAATCACAGCTGTGTGCAACTTGCTCTTGTAGCACTGCGTAATTCTTTGTTTTCGTTTGTTGCTGATTATATTTTATAAAATGTTGGTGTTGTTTTAGTGTGGTGAGACATTCTGTGTATTCTGTTTATTCGTTGGATTATTATTACTATATTATACAAATTAAAATAAAAGTTTGTTTTTTTAAAGATTTCATGGTGACACTAAGATGCCTCTTGAGTTGACCAATCTTCACCAACACTCAAAAGCTTCTACTTCTATTTCCATCACTTACCTGGTTTACTTTCTGTCTTGTTTTTTGCTGGGTTTGAATCCATTCAGCCATTCGCTGAGGTTCTGTACAACCATTGAAAAACACTACTAGATCAATGTTTGCTTTTTGAAGATTAGTGACAAACTGTGCCAGGAAACTGACCATTCGATTCCATTGTCCTCCGCATGCCCAATCTGTTTAAACAAATGTTTCTTATATAGTTCTTTTAGTTGACTATCCCATGATTCAGATTTTCAGAATTTAATTTTAAAAACTATTTTCATTTATAAGTGTCTGACTTTAGTGTTTTATAAAATTGCAATATTTGCATATTTTCTAAAAAATGCCAAAAACTGAAAAATTTTAAAAAAATCTTCAGTTTTAATGTGTAACAAGTATGAAAATATTAAGGTGCCATTACTTTTTTAAAGTAAATCCTTAAGTTCCATTAAAATTAGAAAAATTAGCATTGATTGGTTGATAATCAGAAAGTTGATTTATTAAAATATAGTGTACTACACTGTTCTTAAACTCTGTAATAGTAATTCACCACTACCCTACTTCTAATAATTACCATAGAAGGTAGTTAACAGTTAATATTAACAGATGATATGAACAGCTCTTAAGTGTTTCCACATATCTAAATGAGAACTAATCTGGACAGCTGTCTAACCAGGACCAGTAGCCATTAGTTGTGATCGTTGCCTCATGTTTTATGAGTATTTATAGTAAATTTACAACTTTTGTTATGGAGAAAGCATAAAAATCTAGTATCTAAATAGCTCTGTAGCAAGCTCAAACTAATTGTCATTCCTAACTACAAGAACAACGTTCAGAGAGTGAAACTTAAACCAAGTTTTAAAACGTTTTTCTCCCACAATAATAAATAGTATATAGAGAAGTATTTTTTTGTCAAAAATGTTCAGTTTTCAGTGGATATAAGTAGTTTGGAATCCCCTGAACCCCAAAAAATTATCAAAATGTAGGCTTTTAAATGTAATAAATCTATTTTTTATTTTATGGCAAAACAATTTTTATTTTATTTTATGGTGACTGGTCAAGAGAAGAATTAAATTTAGGTTAGTTGTAATCAAAGTATATTGTATGAGAGCGCCCATTGTTATTCTTTTAGAGAATATTAAAAAATCAATTTCTTCCTATTTTTCATCCATTCTCCATGAACTTTGTCTGCAGCTTGCAGTCACACCACCCAATAAAATCCACATAAAAAACCTTTAATCAACTCAGGGAGTGGGGTTGGAGGTGAGCTTCTCACCCCAAAATTGTTAAGAGTGTGTGAGATATTTTGATTAACATTTTTCAAACAATAGGCTAAAATGTGTATTTTTATGATTTTAGGAATATTATGGTTACCCTATATGAAATTTTAAAAAATCTTTCAGTTTACGTTAAAGGGAGAAAGTATGGGTCTGTTTACTGATACTATTAACTTAAAAATAGTTCACTAAAACTTACCCGAAAAGAATCCACCATAAAGACGATCCAAGCAACATTCTCCATCAACCACAAGACTGAATTTTGTTAATGGTGTTCCTCCTTTTTTCTGTGCTTGTTTTACCAGACGTTGGGAGACTGTTTTTGCTATCCTTACAAGATCTACTCCAACACAAGATTCAGGGATGGTACCACTCTCAAGAAAGGTTTGAAGGTCTTGAATTCCCATTTTAATAGTTTTTCCACTGAACACTCACCAAATTATGATGCTCTCATCAATGTTTATGATGGTAAATTTACGATGAATAAACCTGCAAACATAATTTATCTATGAGAAGATTTGGGTAAAATAGGCTACTGTATTTTTATAATTTATAGTTAAGATTAATGTTGAATGAATTAATTTATTTGTGTATTCAAACAATCACATAACATCATAAATTGACTGGTGATAATTTAAATATTATAATTTTTAACAATCTTAACTATAAAAGTTAAAACAAAAGGTTTTTCATTACATAAATGAAACCTATACAGGGTGTTCATTAAAGTCGGGGACAAACTTCGAGGGGTGATAGTACTCATTAAAATAAACAAAAAATCACCTATAATCATTTGTCGAAAAATCCTTCGTTTAGCCAATAGCCGCCATTTTTTTTTTTTACAAAAAACGTTATATATCAAGAACTATTTAAGATACCGAAACCAAACTTTGCACACATATTTACTGGTTAAAGAGAAATGTATTTACAAAGTATCATTTAATTTTCTTTCATATTTTCAAAATGGCGGCGGTTGAAAATATTTGAATTAAAATAACAAAAAAACCATTAACTTTACAAAATGTTTACAAGACAAAAAAAGATTGGAATTTTAATTTCAAATCGAAAGGTACTTTGCTGAATGAAATCTGTCCACAGATAACCGAGAAAATGAACTTTTTAATGTTAGAATACAGGGCCCACGCGCCACCGCGGAGCGGCCGTGGCTAAGAAGCGGAGTTCAGCTGGCACAACGCGGCTTCTTTGCCACGGCCGCGCTGCGGTGGAGCGTGGGCTCTGTATTCTAACATTAAAAGTGCATTTTCTCGGTTATCCGTGGACGGATTTCGTTCACCAAAGTAGGCCTACCATTCGATTTAAAATTAAAATTCCAATCTTTTTTTGTCTTGTAAAAATTTTTTTAAGTTAATGGTTTTTTTGTTATTTTAATTAAAATATTTTGAACAGCCGCCATTTTAAAAATATTAAAGAAAATTAAATGATACTTTGTAAACATTTTTCTCTTTAACCAATAAATATGTGTGCAAAGTTTGGTTTCGATATCTTAAATAGTTATTGATATATAACGTTTTTTGTAAAAAATAGAAAATGGCGGCTAGCGGCTAAACGAACGAGGTGATTTTTTGTTTATTTTGATGAGTACTATCACCCCTCAAAGTTTGTCCCCGACTTTAATGAACACCCTGTATATCCTAAATAAAGGTAACTTATTGCATTAATGATTATGAAACATTATGATTCATATAATTTATGATTACTATGAAGCAAGAATTCTTCTACTAAATAATAGCTATCTCACAATAACCTTCTACTTGACCAACTAACCTTCCCCCAATAACCACTCAAATAACTGACTTTTGAATTTGAAAAGGATTCAATATTCTTGGGGGACATCAGTAATTTATCGTACATTTATATTAGGCTCCATATATTGAGGGGATATGTGGAGTAATTCCTGTCAATGATGTACAGGTTATAATAAATTTTTTAATCTGGCTTTATAATTACTTGTGGTCTCCCTGACTAAGTATGAACAGGGAGGCATGAACCTGTACTGTTTATACAGGGAATTACTGGCATGCATACCTTTGAAGAGATGTTACTTATAGGTCTGTTACAAAAAATCCTGACACAGTAATCTAAATTCATGTGAAAATGTAGTAAAAATTTCAAGGTAGAAGGGTTTTTACGATATTTTTAATAGTATTTTAATATAATTTTTCATTAAACACTAAAAACTTAAGATCAATAACATAAGACATTTTATTAACCTTCATCCGCTAGTGTGGCCCCATGAAAAATGAATGCTAACATGCTAAAATGTTATGTTTCAATAGCATTTATTAACTAACAAGAGATAAAGATATAGCAAAATATGTTTTTTAAGAAATATATTTTGTGTAGATTTACATATTGTTTTTGGGCTTACGTCCATTTCAACATTTTTACCCAATTTTTCGTTATAGATGTTACATGTAACACTGCAGTGACCTTTGCAAACACATTTTTCCGCTTGAGTATAGCCCCAATTATTCAGGACACAGTGAACTAGAGGCCATCTCTGAGACCGAAATAGCAACGATAAAAAGAATAAAATACTACCCCCTTGTCATAGTGGTAGTGGGTTAGGAATACATCAGGAGCTGAAGCTTCTGATGACCTTGACTGGCCTTATATACACTAAAACTTAAAAAGGCGCCAATCTGTCGCCCACGTGAGCTGATGAAGGTTAATAATTTTTTCTCAGTTCGTTAAGCAGACTGGGACGGTGGCGTGTCCTGTAATCCAGCAACTTGGGAGATCACGAATTGTCGATAGTTATGAGCAAGGTTGGAGGATGTGACATTCTCTGGTGTGGATTAACGTCCTCACTATTGAATGCTACATTCATCCTCAAGAACATCCTCTTAATTAGATCAGTTCATAAGTCAGAGGCAGTAGTAAGGATCAAATCCCACAGGTCCCTTGGATGCCATTGGCTGTTGGGCCATTAATTATCAGTTCTGTCTTAAGAACAAGTCAGTCAGTAACAAGACTAAAAGAATGCACCACAATCATCCTACACTCATTTCTCATTTATACTTGGCTTAAAATACCTAGGTGCTCGGTTAGGTCGCCACTTCAAATGTTAAACTATTCTAATCTTGAAATTAACTGTAGGGGTTGGGCAGCGTTTTTCATTTGCTAGTAGTTCAATTTCTTCTTGTTCTTGGCACATTCAATGAAAACCAATGGTAGAAAGAACATCTTCATTTATAAGCCCCATTGACAGTTTGGGTAGTTGACATTATCAGTATTATTAGTTTCGGTTTCTTTAACATTATCTATATCCACCTGATTGATCTGGGTCCTTGCCAAACAACTGTGGCAGGTTTTTATTTTTACTTGAACAAACTCCAGTTTTTGGTCATATTCAGCAACAATTTGCTCCATTTGCAAGCTTGTAACTAATAATATATCTGATTTCCAAATTAGTCAATAACAATAACAATCATTTTGATTAATTTTTGATAAATTATAATAAATGAGCCAACAAGTGTAGGTAGTAGATAACCATGATAAAGATGTCTTTATCATGTAGTTGTAAGCAATAATAGTAATATTAAAATAAGATCTAAAGTTGACACAATTGTGCTAACTGACCTCACGCAAATATTGTTTTATGCAGTTTGTCGTACCCAGAAAGAGTAGAAAGAAAGAAATTTTATAAGAACATAGATTATAATACCTTGAACTGTAAAATTAATACTTCAAACTAGCAAATTGTTTGTGATACTGACTCAACTGAATTTGCTTTGGACTATACATTTGGACTTTGCTCGCCTATTCCTAGCTCCATACATCTAGGACGTTAAGTATATTGGTGAATTATTATTAGAAATCCTTCCAGCTGAGTTTAATTTTAGCTTGTTTTCTAACTCATACTTTCCACTCCCCCCCTGGAAAATTGTTTCCCAGAGAAGTCTGCACTCATCCATGTTAATACATTTGGACAGTCATATTTTTCATTGTTAATTAGTATTTGTTAACAAATTGAACCCTAGGGACCAAAGAGGTTTATTTTGCAGAAAACTAGAGAAATTTTGCATTGATAAAATAATTTGTAGCCTAACTTTTATTTTTAATCAAGATTAAATTAAATCACGAATTAAATCAAATTAAATCAAGAGCTTTAACCCTTCAAGTGGTAATTGACACGCCCGTGTCAAAGGCAGTGAAAGTGATAATTAACGTTTATTTATCGCGATAATATTCGGCGATACGTTGTCAACAATTACTGTCACAGTGCGGCATCTGAGAGCTAATACATGAACTAATGCCTTGTGGAATTCACTGTTGTGCAGTTAGAGTACATGCTTTTTATAGCCAAATAAGCGCTTTCTCAGGTGGTGGTTGTTTGGTGTAATGGTCTATCCAATCAGAATGGCAAAGGTTCAAATCCCGAGCAATCCCAATTTGGCTTGCAAATGTGTGGTATGGTGGAGGGAGGGCCCGCCTTAAATAAAATAAACTGTGATTGGATTGGGTGGAAGTTGACGGCATTTGTAGGCTTGATTGCGATCGCAGTGGACACCTGCTTAGCTTCTTTTCCAACTGTTTAATTAAGGGGGGAGGGTATGTTAGTGTTTTTTATACTTATTTTAAGAAGAGTTGCAAAAACAAAATTATATAAAAAGCACTGCCAAAATATAAAATTTAATAGATCTTTTTTCACTTTTTATGCAATTATGATGATAAAATATAAAAATTGCTACCTACGTTACACTAGAGTTCACATATGATCACCTAAATATTCCTTATTTACATTCTATAGACGCTGTACATTTAAAGAGATAATTAGCTTAGTCCAATTTTACCCTTCAACTAGCAATACGTTATACAGTAAAGTGTAGGAGGTATTTTTGAACTCATTGGTTATGGGTGACAATTAGAGGGATAGGTCTAGTGACCTGAGAGACCTTTTAGATGAGCTTATTTCTAGTGGTGATGTTGTGTCTGATTTTGCTGTTAAAAGTACGTCTACTCATAGGCCTGATTCTGGGTCTCTAGAGTCGCTACCTATCTAGTTTATTCCCTTATGGAAGGGAGAGACAGTTATAGGTTAGATGCCTATTTGCAGGATTGGAATCAGGAGCATTGTACGCCTTTTCAAACAGATGCTGGGCCAATAAACTTTCATTTCAATGACCATAGATCTAATTATAGACTAATAAATAGACCCAGTTATTATTTTCCCACGTTATTTGGAAATTACGTTACGTTATTTTTTATTAATAGTGAGGAGGTAAGCCAGGAGTATATGGGGAAAAATGAAAGTGTTCACAGCTACAATACGAGACAGAAAAAGAATGTTCATGTTACTCAAGTGTCAAGCACGCTGGCTAAGGATGGCCCTCCCTACCAGGGTTTTCAATAAATTACACCATGAAATAGAGAATATCGAGAACATTGAAAAATTTAAAAGCAAGTTTAAACTCAAGAGGCCAAATAATAACATTTAAGAGTTTATTAATGAATAGGCTATACCAACCTATGACGGCCATGGCACATCCGTGCTTCCAGTGAGAGATCAACAAGGAGGCAAGAAGGAAGAAGGATAAGCATAGGCCTATATTATGCTTATGAAACAATTTTTTTCATTATATCTGACAAATGTGATATAAATTGTTCACTGATTCTTTCCAAACAGAATTATGGATTAAACTTGACATACTGACCATAAAGAAGGCTTAAGGAGTAAAAATGTTGAATATTTGCAAATTACACATAAGTTAGAACAGTGCCAATACATAGTAAACTAAACGCTGACGGGTTAAAATCTAAAACCAAAAATAAAAATTCAAACTTAAAATATCTTTGTTATATGACAACTGAGCTCATTATTGGGGTCCAAGGTATATGACAAATTTAAATGATCTCTCTTAATTTCATGATCACTAGGCCTACACTAACACTAAAAATAAGAGGTACCGTATAAAAACATTTTTCTAAACAAAAACAAAATAAACAGGCTGTCAACAAAATCGACAGAAAACACTCACTCAATAGACCTTTAAACAAAATGTAAACTATCACACTGGCAACTACAATGCAGACAATTAACCTAAACTGACATTGTGAAAAATAAGGACGTGGAATTAAAAAGCGGGGTCCAATCGATTACCTTCAAAATATTTTGATTCCAAGCTTCGCAGGTCAGTCAGGATGTCCTAGGGCAACTTACATCAACCAACTAAACCAATATAAGGTTACAGATGTAAATACCCCCGTCGCAGCAGACCTGCGTACTCAGCGAATTTCCAAATCAATAATTTAATATATGACGTTTTATAAAAATATGTCCATAAACATGAGAATTATTTGCCTATTCTCCATAAGATTAACATAGGAAAGAGTGTGCAGGTTAGCTGCTGTGAGGAACACTGAAAGAAGTCATTTCTACCATGAATAATTTTTATCTTAATATTTATACCAACTTTCATCAACATCTGTCCATAAATAAAGGACTTTGCCTATTCCCTATGATTAACATGGGAAAAGAGTATGCAGGTTTGCTGCCATGATAAACACATAAACTATGATTTTAAAGCATAAATGAATAGATCTCAACCACATGAAGCTAAATATCAAGTTTTATCCAAAAATATTGATTAATATGGGAAATATTAATTTTTCCCTATCCTCCATAAGATTAACATTGGAGCCCCACAATACAACGTACTGTGTTTAGATTTTTTAATATCTCGGTAACAGTTGGAGATAGAGAAAAACTTTAAGAAACTTAATTGTGTAGTTTTTTAAGCTGATTCCAATGGTGAAATATAAAATTAGAAATTTTAAAAATTACATGTGAAAAGCGCAAAAAACCTGATTTTGGGGTACAAAACCCCCCCCAAACTATCCATTCCCATTGACCGATATGTCTGGTTTACGAACTTGTCCGAGCATTTGTAGGAATACACGTCTCTACCAAATTTGGTCACGATCGGACCATTTTTACGAGAGTTCGTGTTAACAGACACATATATAACCTATATACATGTAAGTTATATAAATTTTAACGACTATTGTTTTTGGACTCTGGGCACCTAAAGACGAAAAAATAACATGGTCTCGGGCTTAAGTCTTACCATGAGACCTACGGTAATAGCTTCTTCCCGATGGGAAATTCGCTAAAATGGAGAAAATTGAAAGTGTAAATTGGAGGAAACCCACCATAGTCATCACCTTACCTTAAATATTAAACACAAGTTAGAAAAAAGATAGACAAAATAAATGGTGCTTATTACCCCTGGTGCTTATTACCCCAGCCTACCTTACTCGAGATTCGTTTACAACGGCGATAGCAGCTTAGCCAAGCACAAGTTACTACCCAAACTATACTCAAGCATAGGGTTAAATGTGTTAAAAGTAGTAAAAACCATCATGGAGACTATGTAATTAATAGGCCCTATCATTAGTAGGCTACAATACTATCTGTTACCTATTAGTCGTAAGACTGGTTACTCATCAGGAATGTTTGTTGTGACCTCAGAAGTCCATTTTAAAAAGTAAGAAATTGTAAATAAATCCCCAAACAATATCTTTCCAACAATTCTATTACGTCGTAGATCATTAAAACCACCTACAGATCGTCATGTTCATTTATAAGTGTATAAAGGTAGATTTTGAGGAAACTGTAACTTACTCCTCCCAGTTCATGATAGGATGTGTAGGCCTAGGCCTTGAACTTAATAATTAGGGAATCAAGAAATGAAATCTGACTAACATGTAAACTTATGATTTTCACACCTCTTAGCCAATAATACACAGTTTCACCAGCGAGAGCTGGCTATGGTATTAAAATAATACTTAGCCTATGTAAGTTATAAAGCTCAAAATTTAAAGTTAGATATGAAAATGTACCTCAAAAAGCCTAACAAATAGCTGGCCTTGAAAATTAAAAAGGACACACACTTGCTGCAATTTAGCTGATTAAAAATTTAAACTAGACTAATGCAAGTATTTAATTAATCTGTAACCTATTGATCTACTCTCTCGATAAAAATTGCTAAGCCAAGGAGCATAATAACAGTAATTGTTTATTATTAGATCAAGGGCCTTGAAAACATTGAACTTTATAAAGACAGTCCAGACATTTGTGGTATTTTCCTGTCCTAAACCTCACCTAATAAACTACAAATTGTAAGTTTAACCCACCATTAAACGATTTAAACTATGGCTTACTGAAACAAAACCCATCTAGAGCCTAAATTTGAAATAAACCATAAAAACTAGGCGTACCGAACAAATGAAGTTGAATATACACTTAAAACCCTTGGTACAATCCGACCTCACTTTGACAAATAGAATAAAATAGTTCCTTATGGCAGTTTATTCGAACTAGTCAGTATGTTCCATTTACAAGTAACAAAAGTATTAATGTCACATACCAACAAAACGAAAGATCTGTGCAAAACTCATGCTTTTTGCACCTGTCCAGGGATATGACCCGTCTCCTCCCAACCGAATGACCGGCAAGAGCAGAAGGGTAACACACAAAGCTAAATATACTCGTTTGGGAGTGAAATTAACTGTAAATGACACTTCTAAGACAAATTATATCGAAAAAACTGGCACAAAGATTATAAACGTAGAGTTAAATCAATTAAATCCATTAAACGCGTATAATAACATACGATAGATAACCGATCGCAGCCGCCATTTTCCAAACGTACAGCAAGATGAAGGCGGAAGTAGAACTTCTAATGATCAGGGTTACAAAATGACGTCTGCCTCTAAAGCGGAAGTTCAAAGAAACAGTGTTTTAGAAAATATTAAGATATAACCTATCTCTATATATAAAATTGAATGTATGTCTGTCTGTATGTATGTATGTCCTTTATGCGTTGCCAAACTACTCATCCGATCGCCATGAAATTTTAGGAAGTTGGTCTATATGTGTCCGGGAAGGTTTTAGTGAAAAAATATTTTCGAAAACCCTATAAGTTTCCATTTTATGGCGTTTTAAATTTCTAATGTTAACCTTATGGAGAGTAAATTTGTTTACAAAATGTCTACAAAGAAAACATTTGATTTCTTATCTACAGCTGATTGGTTTACTTTCCATTAGCAATACCGTATGCTTTACTATCCAATGCCATCTGAATCATTCATTAATGTGAAACTATGAAGTAAATGTGTACTGTAAAAAATGAACAGCTTTATTCACCACGTTAATAGTTTACGGTTTTGGGGGATTATGTATTTATATTTTTATTTTCTGTCCGATTAAAGTCACATGTTTATATGATAATTACAATGTTTGTATTATTACGTTTATTATAATAATCAGCTGTTGTATATCTTTCCTATAAAAGCCGTATTACAGTTGGGTTTCGTTTGGGTTTGGATTGGATTTGAAAATTGTGAATTAATCCACTCATATTTATTTGTTTAATGGGAATGTTTTTAATATGTCTCATCGTTTCAGTATTGTTATTAACTATGACGCGACCCAGAATATATAACCTTTCACAATGAAGCCGTATTGCTATTCGACTTCAGAACATGGCAAATCTTAAAGTTAACATGTGTTTACTGTGAGGCGTTACGAAGTTCGCCGGGTCAGCTAGTATTAAATAATATTAACGGTTTGTCCGTATATTGGATGTAATCATGACATATTTTGTTATTTTTACGTTTCGTAACCCAAAAAAGGTTAAAGACTAGCCAAAGTTCACATAAACGGCCAGTGCATCACCGTTGTAAGCACTAAGTACCTAATTTCTTGTATCTCCATTCGGACTCAATGGACTTAATATCACAACATGTCGAATTTTACTGTAATTGTAATTTATCTCTATTAATTTGTACCACAGACCTATATGATTTTTGAGTAGCAATGTTACAAAATGTAAACAGTTCGAGGTACATCCACATCAACGAAGTGGAGGTACAAAAACTTTTTCTTTCGTTTTTATTAGCTTTATCTTTTTTTATTAACATGAGAGTTCTACTTTTACTATAGTTAGTCTAATTTGTCTTAGCTCTATTACTTTATATCTGTAATGCTAAACAACGTCTTTTGTAACGTTCTCAGTAGAAATGATTTACATGCTTCCCAGTGGTAAATGGTAGGAGACCTTGAATATTGGATAAGTATGTCTAGACTAAATGTTTTCAGGTCCTCTAAACAGCTGTACTTATAACCATATGTCACATGCGTTTGACTTTTATACATAATTTATTCTCAAGTCCCGTACCTGGTGACCGAGCTTTGCTGGGATAGAATAAGACACGTATTATATAAATTAATTAGCAAAATTAAAATACATTTATTAATTTAAACATTTTAAATGGTTTAAATAAAACCAATTTAATACCCCTAAGTTAATAGCATACACTTTTTTGACATGGATATGTCTTAGCTCCAGGGGGGGGTGTTGGCGAGTTTTAAGATGGGAAACATGTAACAGGTTTCCATAGAAACTTCCAAGCTATTGTATTGAGTTTTTAATATAAAAGAAGAACAGCTGTTTAGATAAACTGAGAGCGACTCCTTTAGACATATCCATGATCTAACCTACTTCCAAAAGGGGAGTAAATACTGTACAAACATTTTTTACTTGCAACTTGCATTAACTCTAAACAAAAATCTTACTCACTACGGACGGGAATCGATCTCATTCCTTTCGCACCTGAATCATCCGCACTAGCAATGAGCCACGGCGTCTGCTAGCTAATTCAATACCCCTTAATTGATATAGCGTACACCTTTTTTACTAACTTGCATGAACTCTAAACAAATATCTAACTCACTTCTGATGGGGATCGATCTCATTGCTTTCCGCACCTGAATCCTCCGCGCTAGCACTAAGCCACAGCTCTGCTAAGCTCGGCTGTCGTTTAAGGTGTTTTAGCATAGATGATAGAAGAGCATTAATAAACATCTATTTATAAACAATGATTTTAACCAACCTCAATTGTTTAGCTGATAATATACTGTTTATTTATCCATACAATTATTATAAGCCCGTAATCAACTGCTTGTGTTAGAAACGGGATGAGGATTAAAAAGCAAAAGAGAATCCAATACTATAATACGAGCTAGGATTGTATATATATACAGAGTGTTCATTAAAGTTGGGGACAAACTTCAAGGGGTGATAGTACTATAGATGATAGAAGAACTTCTATTCATAATCAATGATAGTGCTCATCAAAATAAACACATATGTTGAAAAATCCTATGTTTATCCGCTAACCGCCATTTTGTATTTTATACAAAAAACCTTATGTATAAAGAACTATTTATGGTACAGAAACCAAACTTTGCACACATATTAACTGGCCAAAGAGAAAAAAATTCTCAAAGTATCATTAAGTTTGCTTTTATATTTTCAAAATGGCGGTGGTTCTTAAAGTTAATGGTTCCTTTGTTATTTAAATTAAAATATTTTTAACCGCCGTCATTTTGAAAATATAAAAGCAAACTTAATGATACTTTGAGAGTATTTTTTCTTTAGCCATTAAATATGTGTGCGAAGTTTGGTTTCTGTATCTTAAATAATTATTTATATATAACGTTTTTTGTATAAAATACAAAATGGCGGCTAGCGGCTAAACGAAGGATTTTTCGACATATGTTTATTAGAAATTTTTTTTTATTTTGATGAGTACTATCATCCCTCGAAGTTAGTCCCCGCCTTTAATGAACACCCAGTATATATATTTGCACACGGATCTCGAAAACGACACTAAGGAATTTCTTTAAATTTTGGAAATAGCAAATTTCCGAGTAGAAAATAAGTTCTAGATAGGTCTAATGTCCAGGAAAATTCGTGTTTTCTTGTAATATTAAGTTTAAAATCTAACAATTTAACATTACGCTTATGGACAATAAAATGTAAACAATACAAACCAAAACAGCTGTTTATAACCGTTTGACAGTTGATTGAAGACGGCAAAGAACAATATGTGAATAGAGGTTTTTCATAAATATTTTATTTATGTATTAATAAAAGTAAAATTATCAGGTTACTAAACAATTTGTAAAAACTTATGGGTAACATAACTGTGCGAAATAAAAGCAGGAAAGAGTATTTCCAAAATCTTCCGTGTTTTGATAGAAAACGTATTCGTTGTATTGCTTGAAGCCACTGTAACAAACCAATTAATAAGTGTAAATTAAATTTCTCTTTTGCTTTTCAATCCTCATTCCGTGTATATCAAAATCAGTTGGTCACAGGCTAATAATAACGGTATGGATAATTAAACAGTAAATGATCGGCTTAAACAATTAATTGAGGTTGGCTAAAACACCTTAACCGGCGTCGCTCATTTGGCAGACACCGCGGTCCAGCGGTAGCGTGTTGGCATCGTACCACGAAGGTCGTGTGTGTCGATTAACCCCATCAGGGATAATACTTTTTGTTCAGTGCTTTATTAATTATGGTGTATTAAATCAGTTTTATTTAAACCACATAAATGTTTTCATTGAGTAATAAATGTGTTTTAATGTTTCTAATCATTTTTATAATACATGTATTATTCTAAACGAGCAAAGCTCGGTCACCGGGTACTTTAATCTATACAAACAATTGGTTTGTTACATTGGCTTCAAGCAATATAATGAATAAGTTTTCTGTCAAAACAGGAAATATTTTGGAAATACTTTTCCCTGCTTTTATTTCACGCAGTTTATATTTCACCCTTCAGATTTTACAAATTGTTTACTAATGTTATAATTTTTTATTTATTACATACATAAAATAAATATATATGCAAAACCTCAACTCGCATGTATTGTTCACCACCATCTTCAATCAACAACTGTCAAACGTCAAACAGTTAAAAACACATGTTTTGATTTGTATTATTTACATTTGATTCTCTAAAAGCTTAATGTTAATTTTTTAGATTTTAAACTAAATATTACAAGAAAACCGGAATTTTCCAGGATATTAGATCTATCTAGTACTTATTTTCTACTCGGGAATTAATTATTTCAAAGATTTAAAGAATGTCGTTAGAGCCGTTTTCCTTTATCCAAGTTTATAACACAAAAAAATACACAACGTTTGTATTTATTTACTTCCCTACGGGAAATATGATGTATAAAGGGAATGTTTTCAGTTCTTCTAAATAACTACTGTTCTTATTCTTATATATTGAAAATTCAATACAATAATATTCAATAATAGCTTTAGCTTTAGTAGTTTCTATATGGATACGTGTTACAAAGTTTCATCTTACAAATCGCCAACACCATTCTCCCCTAGAGCTAAGACATCCAATTTAAAAAATTTTTGTATTTACTTCCCTGAGGGAAATAGATTAGATCATGGATATGTCTAAATGGAATGTTTTCACTTCATCTAAACAGCTGTTCTTATTCGTTTATATTAAAAATTCAATTCAATAGCTCTGATGGTTCCTATGGAAACCTGTTACATATTTTCCATCTTAAAAATCGATAACACTCCCTCAGAGCTAAGACATATTCATGTCAA